>JAVJGG010000053.1:7269297-7289435 GCA_035590195.1 Aviceda cuculoides | reverse complement strand
TTTATTTTTTGAGGTTGCGCCCCCCCCCCCCCCCCTCCTTCCCTTTGAATGAAATTCCAGCCAGCTCTGAGAGAGAGAGAGAGAGGGAAAGAGTAGAAAGTTTAACTCCTCCCATTGGAGTGTCTCACGCCCCTGCCCAGCCCTTGAAACCCAATAACCAAGATCATTCAACAATGCCTTCCCTTCCTTGGCGGCATCCTTACCACACTCTGACCTGCAGGAGATACCTTGCCTGCTGTGTGCAAGGCGGCGGGATCGCTCCCCTCCATCCAGCTGAGCCCTGGGGTCAGAGCAAGCCGGCGGCACTTCGCACAGTCCCTGCAACTGCAGCCAGCCTGAGGATGGACAAGCTCTTCTTCTGGGGCATTCTTCTGGCCTCCTCTGCCCGCTTCCAGGTGGTGCCTGCAGAGCAAGGTGCTGCACCCTCGTGCCCTCCCCAGTGCCACTGCGAAGAGGATGGCATCATGCACTCAGTGGATTGCTCTGAGCTGGGGCTTTTGGAGGTGCCTGCCAACCTGAACCCCCTAACAGCTTACCTGTAAGTACAGCCCTTGTAGTTTCTTTCGTAACACTTTCTCTGGACGCCTTCGTCAGCTTCAGCTTTCCTCCAGCTTGGAAGTTTGTGCCACATTTTCCTGAAATTAAATTTCATCTGGAAATTAGAAACAAACCAAAACAACAACAGAAAAGGCAGCTATTATCCAAGACCTGCCAAGCTAAGCCAGCTCCCCCTTCTCGCTGCGCCCCTCTGCAAACGCTGTTTATATTGCGGTGTTATGCATGCTTTGCTTCTTGATTACAGTGGATCGGAGGAGCTGATTTGCTGGGTAGATTCTGTTTGTCTCAGAACATAATGGAGTATTTATACTGAGCAATTAGTGCAAACTGCTCTGTGATCCTTCTGTCAAACATTTCAATAGCTGTGATAACTCATGGCTTTTGAGGGTTTGGGTTGAGCTGGCCACCAGCAGTGTCCAAGCAGTCTCTTTAAAATGAATACTGAAGTCTTTTAAGGGGGGGTGTGTTAGTAGATTTTTTAAAATTTATTTTAAAATTCTTAATTACCTGGATGTTTCCCATCCTTTCTGGTATTAATACCCCAAAGAGTTAAACTGCCACAGGGAATGGTGGGTTCACTTCTAGCCCCAGAGATGGTCTCAGTGGTGCCACCTGACTCAGTGCTGACTGAGGATGCTCCCAGGGTGAGCAAGGGACTCTGTGGAAGGATCTCAGGGTTTGACCAGGAGAGGAAACACCTCTCTCAGGGAGACAAGTTGGCCGTGGCATGCTCTGGGGAAGATACTTGGTTTGTTTATTCGCAGAAAGTGCTGCAGCCACCAACTTCAGCTGTGCGGCAGAGAGGCTGGTTAACGACCTCAGCTTTCCCAGCTAGGGATGCAGCTAAGGTGCTGCCTAGGGAAGACGTGTGTACCACAATCGTTGAGGACAACTGGTAGCCCCCAGGCAGTGCTGGGGACATTCGATTTGTGCTCATTGTGCTGAGAGGAGGCTTGTGTCCAGGGGTGGCATGCAGACTGTGTTGCTGGTTTTCTGGTGTTCCTGGATTGTCCTGAGATGCAGTTACTCATCTGTTAAAGCTAAGCACCCTAACCCATTCAGGAAGGACTTTGCAAAGCCAGGTTGAAGCTGCCACAGCTGGATAAGAGCTTCTCTGCTCATCCTGCTTGCCTGAGGAGCACATTGCTTTGGCCTGTGCCAACCATCGGATGGGCAGATCTCTATTGGGTCAGCTGAGAAAGAATTATGACAGGAAAGGACAATTTTCACTGGAGAGTGTGAAAGATGAGAGAAATGTGTAACACAAGCTGTATTTCCCTGGAGAGGGAACCACAGAGCACTTGTCACACAAGGCGTGTCCTGTACAGAGCTATCCCCTCTGCACACACCCTGGGGTTCAGTTTGGAGCCAGCTGCCTATCAGTGAAAAGTCACTACAGCCCTTGAGCATATCTTGATTGGAGGTGGTTAAAAACACATGGGCTGTAAGCATGGGAGGCTGTAGAGCTTTGCAGCACTGATGCCATTGCAAGGACTCGTGGCAGCCCTGTCAGGCACCCACTCCGCCTTTGCAGTCATCATGAGATGGGGCACCTGTGGCTTCAGCTCTGCAGAGAACGTGCTGCCTGTCATCTCTACAGAGATGTCCCTTGTGCTGGGAGCCACAGAGAGCTCCACTGCGTGAACTGAGAGACATCTGGATGTTAAACAGTTCTCATTGCTGCATTTACCCTGGCCATGATGGTCGGAGCAGGGACACAGAGCCCTGGGCTACAGATCCCTTGTGCATGGACCCCAGTGCACAGGTGTTTAAGGATGCTGTCGGCCTGCTGTGGCAGGTGACTCCGCGGATGCTTCTGGCATGTCTGGCTTTCACTGGCACTCGGTCTTCGGGACAGCCCTGCAGTAGCCATCGCTTTGGGAGCATGTCCAGTCCTTTGGCCGCGGCTCCGTTCTCTCCCGTGGGCCGCTACACCGGCCGGCTTCACTCACACGGTGGCGCCAATGGCAGCCCTTTGCCGGAGAGGCATCGGCAGTGCCACCTCCCCAGCCCATCACTGTGCAGGAAAGGCCAGGCTGGACGGACCCTTCGGGTGGAAAATCCATGCCAGGGAGGTGTTGGAGGGTCCAGAGGTCCCTCCTCCCCTTAGGGCTGGACCTGTTTGGGGAGAGATAGCACATTTGCTGCCTATCCATTAAACAGTACTGGTGAATTAACCAATAAAATGTAACGGAGGTAGGAAGGCAGGATGAACTGGGGATTATTGGACGAGGACTGGAGAGCTGGGTTTTCTCCCTGTTTCTGTCACTACCTTCTTGGGGTACCTTCGGCAAGTCAAGTAAGGTTAGTTTCTCAGTTATATAGTTACACATGCAGTCAGGGCTGTTTTTTCAAAGCGAATCAGCACAAATTTTGCACAAAGTATGGACGTTCAAGAGAGATCTAAGCTCTTCATGTAAATTCAGGCTTTAAATCCATATTCAGATATGTAAAGAAATGCCTAGATATTTTTTTTCTGAGAGCTGCAAGTACTGAAAAGCAAACTCTGTAATGGCAATGAGGAGCATGGAGCTGAAGGGCAGCTGCTCCCAAAATTTTCCAGCTTCTTTGCTCCATGCCCTGTCTTCTAAGCAAATTACTGGTATCCTTTCTGTAAAGAGCAGAACTCCCTCAGGTGCAAAAAATAGGATCCCTGTAATAACCTCTGATTAGACACTGCCTCACCACTAATGAGCTCACATTCATGCCCCATCCTGACAATGCTGTGCCTCTGCCATGCCTGTGTCTCTCCAAGAACCCTATCCTTGCTCACTCTCGCACCTCAATTAACTTGAACCTGATCCCAGCCATCCAAAACCTAGCTTTTCCAATGGAGGCATCATTGATGAGCTTGCAGCTGTGGTCAGGGAGATGGAAGAGAAGACTCTCTCAAGTCACCTCTTCCCAGGGGCACCTCTCCAGTAGGTACGTAGACATGCTGGTGTCTTGTTGGCAGCCCTGCAGAGAAGCCAGGCAGCCAGCTCTGCTGGGGGTTGTCCATGTTAGGTGACAGGTCCCTGCTGTCTGCATTGCTCCTGCAGGCCGCCAGAACTTGATCAGGGCTCATGCTGGCTCTAACAGCCCATTTCTCTGGAGCAGCACAGACCATCCTGCCTGGCCCATCACACAGGGGCTGGCAAAGAACTTCTTAGTGCATGACATATTTGGGGGGGTGAACTGTCTCTTAGTCTGGCCTTAGAGT
This sequence comes from Aviceda cuculoides, assembly GCA_035590195.1. NCBI lineage: Eukaryota > Metazoa > Chordata > Aves > Accipitriformes > Accipitridae > Aviceda > Aviceda cuculoides. The sequence continues at coordinate 7,285,675 of JAVJGG010000053.1, read as the reverse complement.
CCAGCTATGAAACACTAAAGGTCAGCACACGCTCTCCTATTCAGCTACATCCAGAGCCCCTAGGGCCTGTATCAACCCAAAAGAGTTGAGCTGTTCAGAAAGCAGATACAACCTCTGGCTGATATGCCAGTAAGTCCTGACAGCAGTGTGTCAAATATCATGTCTCTGTCTTCCATGGCCAGCATCATATGTAGGTGAGCTGCTTTTGGGGCTGGCAACAGAGATGGGCTGGAGCTGATGGGGGCTCTCTAGAGAGGACAGCAGCAAGCTGAGAGTGCAAAAGGAGACTGGAGCTGCAAAGGGGAAGGTTCTCTGCAGCAGAGAGGAGACTGCACAAAGGGGCATGGAGAACGGGAAAATGGGAAAAGCTGCTCGGTACTCAGAGTATTAGCTTAGCTTCGATCCCTGGCACCACTGCAAACCCTGCGTGTGACCTGGCTAAGCAACCTTCCCTCAGATTTCCTGGGCTATGGAAGTGCCACATTACGTGGGCTGGGGGAGTTCAGTCCCTGGCTGTCCCCCTGCCTGTCACCCACTGCCTGAGCACTGGGAATAGGGCTGTGGTCGGGTGCAGGTGGTCAGCACAGCCCTCTGTTCCAGGATGGCATCCTGACCCCCATCTGCACCCCTGCATCTGGCTACCAGCCCCTGGCAAAGGGGACTGGGGGGTGAAGGGATACTCTCAGTTTGCTGAGGCTGCTCCTGTTTCACCAAAAAAAAATGACACCATGTTGCTGGTGCCTGCCAGGTCCCTCCTAGTGACATGCTGGCCTGTCCAACCACAGCTAGTAGGAAATAGGGGGTCAAAGAAAACTCAGCATAGGACACCCTCAGTAGTACCCACAGATGGAAAGGTGACAGCAGTAACGTCATGGTCATGCATTCGGGTCAGCTGTGCAGACAGCACACACACATCCTGGCCAACCTGCACACGTATAGGTTGGAAATTATACAACTTGCAGTGCCTTATCCCCAGTCTGGACTTGGGGACATGGGGAGGATCTGGAAGGATTGCCCGGAATCATAAAATATCTTAGGCAGGAAGACACCACTGGAGGTCTCTGATCCACACCCCTGCTCAAGACAGGTCCAGCTTGTGAAGTTGGTCAGGACCTTGTCTAGTAGGGTTTTGAGTATCTCTAAGATTCCCTCAGTCCTTTCCCATTTTTTACCATCCTCATGGGAATTGTTTTTCTTAATATCTAATTGCAATTTCCCATATTCCTGTTTGTGCCCATTACCTCTCATCCTTCCCCTTCACAACTCCAAGAAGAGTTTGTCTCTGTCTTCTCTACACCCTCCCAGTCAGTAGTTAAAGACAGCAATAACATTCCTGTATTTCTCCTTCTCTTGTGAAGACTGATCAAACCTACCTGTATGAGCAGTGCATAGGACACGGGTGGAGTGGGGAGTATTGAGATGTGAGAGAGGGGAGCACGCAGGGTAATGGGAATACTGCAGTGGAAGCCCCATGCACACCTTGCAGTGAAGCCAGGGAGCCACTGCATGCAATGCTGTTGTTCTGGCCTGGAAAGCCAGAAAAGACCTGGGCCACAAGACAGGTGGTGAGGTTGTCGGGCTGTTGCTGTGACAGCAGGATCTGGGGGAACAAAAAAGAGCAGAGAGTCTGGCAGCTCCCAGATATCACCAGGCATCTCAGGAGGCTGCCCAGACAGAAAGCTTCTCATTCCCCACTCTGTTTCCATTGAGGTGAATGGGATCAGGAGCTCTCAAGGCTGTTCTCACCTTGCAGAGACGTTTTGAGCCATTGCCTGGAATTTAGCATCCCACTGGGAGTCTCCGGGCCCCACATCACCCATGTTGTCCTCTGAGCTACTGTCTGGGTTCAGGTGCAACATGGACCCGTGACAGGGATCCGCAGGAGGCAGGAATACTCTGACATGAAGCCAGGCAGACACTTCCCTGGTCAAACAATGCTGCATCCAGTGCAGGGAAAGAGGGAGTGGCAGATGCCTCTTTCTTGATATTTGCATTTTCTAAGCACTCACAAGACTCTGGGTAGGTGAGGCAGCAGGGTTTGAAGGCTGATTACAGAGCCGCAGCTGACACCTGAAGCAAGACAAGCAGCAAATGCTGAAGGCAGCTCCTCTCAGCCCAAACCCCTTCCTAATTGTCTGCCCCGGAGGCTGCCCCTCTGCAGCCCCCACCTTGGGAAAAAGGAGGACAGCCCCCACCACAGCCACCCTAAGATGGGAAGCAACACAAGAGCTGCCAGAAGAGATGGGGCACTAGTAGAGGGACAGGACTGGTGGCTGACCTGTAGGAGCCTGGACAGACATTGCAGCTGTGGGGAGGGGTGTTGGGGTTGAAGGGATGGCAGGGCTTGCAGGGGGCTGACAAGGAGACAGGATGTCCTGCAGGGATGACAGGGACCTCTATGCCCCTTTTTGTATTAGGTGACAGTCACACACCCTGGGGCAACAGAGGGAGCAGCCAAAATGGAGAGAGAACAAAATCCCAATGCAAGATGTAAATTAAGTCCTTCCTGGGGGGCATCCCTGCTCTCCTGCCCCAGCTAATTTTGCAAAGATTAGTGAGTCACCATCCTGTGGTTGATGCTTGCCCAGTGCCAGGGCCCATCCACAGCCTCTTCCTTATGCCATGGTCACTACAGGAGCCCCAACGTTGCATCAGGACCCATCCAAACACACCACCAAGGCACAGACTCACCCCAAAGAACTCCCAGACCCTTCCACTTCTCAAGTCATGATAGAGCACATGATTTCCAAAGCCTGGTGGCCAGACTGATGCACTAAGGGTTGGCTCTATGCTTGATCTTCTTCCCTGCTGGAAGACTGATGGGAAATGCCACTCCTGCCCTGTACAGCCAGAAGTCCGCAGTCTCCCCCTTAGAAATGCCCAGCATGCCTGGGAGAATGGCAGCCATAGCAGGACCAAGGGGAAATGTTTATGAGCTTGGGGTCCCAGATGTGGGAGATAAGGCTGGTGAGAGGCATTAGAAGAGCTGGGCTCTGACACATGCCCTCTGCAGTGGGTTCATGCGTTTATGTTCACCATTTAACAGCTTTGAAGCACTTTTTTTTTTTTCCCCCACCCCTAAAACATCAGAGATAACAAGAGTCTCCCACCTTCAGGGATTTGGTTTCCTCCACAGGGGTCCTCTTTAAAAACCATGCGTAGAGCCTGCTGACTCCATACAGGCACTCCTTAAGGACACAGGCGTGTTCTGCATCCTTATTGCATCCTTGCCATCAGAACTTCAAGGGGACTTTAAGGTCAGGCCACCTGGGTTCAACTCCAATTACCCAGCAGCCCAATTACCACCTCAGGGTCTCCTGTGGCTGACAGTGGCTTTTTGCTGGCATGTTGCAATGAAGATCCCGTGGAGGAGTGTCTCCAAGCATTAATGAATGCCGACACTTTGGGATACCCAAGTAGGCTGGACCAAACCAAGATCTGCCAGAGTCCCAGGTATCAGGGAGAGCTGCTGTTAATGAGTCTGACACTGACTCTGGCTGGTGTTTCCCTTCTGGAGAAGGCAAATGAAAGCTAATCAGAAGCAGTGTAATCCCTGCCCCTGTGCTCCCCAGCCTATAATGAGGAGAAAACCAAACTAAGCAGATTTGGGATCAGGCACAGCTTGGGAGTGGGTTGTGAGAGAAACTGAAAAGCAACCTGGAAAAGCCACAGCTACTGAGCATGTGCTTCCAAATGGCCTTTTGTATCCCCTAGGCATTGTGTAACTCTCAACCCAGCCAACAGCTCAAATTTCCCAGTCCCTTGGCCCGCGGCACTGCTCAGAGTGCTGCTGGTTTAGCAGTCAGAGAGCAGAGGGCCTTCATTCCTGCATTACTGTCATGAGCCTGATGCTGCAGATGCTGCATGGTGGTGTGCCCGGGCTTGAGGCTCAGAGCAGAGCAGCGGAAACACGCTGAACCCCCCAGGCAGCAGACAAAGTAGTGGTGAGGGAGCCAGTGTCCTGGGGGGATTGGCGGTGCTCAGAGCAAAGCCAGAATTGCAGGACTATTAATAGTGAGGTCAGTCCTAGAGCTTCCTGAAGAGCTCATTTGGTGGGATGATTTTCCAAGCAATACCTCATTTCATTGAACAGGAAAAGCGTAATGAAAATTTATCGGTGTTCATGGGACTGTGAATGAGAGAAATGTAGTAACAAGTTGAATCAAGAGAGATTATTTCAATGTTTTCACTTCATGGTGGCTTTTTTAAAAAAAGTTTTCATTTACATATTTTCACCTACTGGTGTTACGTTTACCTGTAGGCGATTTAATATTCACATTGCAGGACTCCAAAACTATCAAAGCAAAGCATCTTGATATTTCTAAAGCAAAATATATTGATTTTTTTTGTTCTATACTAAATATTGACATGTTGGCTATTTGTTCTGTGTTCAAGTGAAAGGAAATGTTGAAGTCTCTGAATTTCCAATGAGGTGAGACTTTCAGGTTCATGACAGCTCTTCCTATCTCCTCCTGCCTCATCATTTCCCAGCCCCTTCTCTGCCATAAGCTCTGCTCCCTTTTACCTCTTTATATCATGAGCTAGAAACACTTTGGGTCCATCAGTGTTTTGCTTTACTTGGTTGCTGCTATCCCAGTATGAGTACTCTTGGGATTCACGGGATGCTGTGCTCTCTGGAGAGCGGCTTGTCCACAAAAAAAGGGTTGCAGCCCCCAAGTGTTTCCAGCTATGACAGGCAGTGCTGCGGGTGCTGAGGCGGAGGGCTATGGCTTTAGTACCACATGTCATGGCTGAGACCTTCCCAAGATTTCAGTTCAAAAGGGAAGAGGCATCCTTTGCAGGGCTGTTCAGAAGTGGCAGCAGGGTGTCTGGGGCGCTGGATGTGAGCAGATGTCCACTTTTTGGTGGGGCACTGTCTGAGTAGGGCTGCAGGATCTGCCCTTTCCCAAAGCCAACAACGGGTGCCCAGGTCTTTCTGCAGGAGGGGGAGCAGCCAGACCTTTACTGCACTTGCTTCACAGCTGGCAGCGAGTGCTGCTTTCCCTGGCAAGAAGGGAGCAGGTGTATAGACAAGGAACGTGGTGGGGAAAGCAGCGCAGCAGAGTGATTAGAGCAAATATGCACAGGATGGGGCTGTGCTCCAGGGTGGATAGCCACATGTGACTGCCAGAAAGCCTCCTCCCTCCTTCACTCTGCAAACTGCAACCAGAGCAGCTTGGTTGGGACTGGAGGAGATCAGCCCCTCCCGCTCATGCTTTGAGGGATACCCCACTCCTCGTCCCATCTGTCGAAGTCAACAAGGCTGGGTGGTAACAGGCACACTGTGTCCGCATGTTCCCTTCCAGCTGGCACCACCACGAAGGGAGCCTCGGTGGGAGGGAGGTGCTGATCACCCACCACATGCTCTGGACTTCAGCCACAGCAGGCTGGTCCTCGCTCACATCCAATCTTGCTGTGCCTCTCCACCATGCCTGAGAGCACCGGCTGCAGCGCAGCCCGGCTTTCTGCAATATCGTGCACTTCCACTGCAAACGCCTTCCTCCATCCTCCCCCCTCTCCTCCCTGCCCCGCCCTCCCCAGGCTAAGTAATATGCCACAGCCTCCCCTCTCTCCCTCCCTTCCTTGAAGAATAAGCTCATAAATCTGCCTAGGGCAATGAAAACACTGAGCTCATGGCCCTTAGATCTGTGCAGGAAGAACTCTAGCTGGCGATTAAAGGAGTTTAGGGTTTTCTTTGAAAAGCTCTTTGATTCTGGCAGAGGCTCTGGTGCCAAAAGGCAGCAATGGAGCTGCAAATGCCTCTCCCGCTCTGCACCTGCCTGGGTCAGGGAGCAGCAAGACGGTGGAGTAGGGAAAAGGAAGTGCTTCTCTTCCCTGCTCTCTGCAATGGGGTCTGAGGGACCCCCATCACCCCCTTTCAGGGGTGGGGGGCACCCTCCACCAACAGCAGGGCAGTGGGTGCTGCTGCCTTTCAGCCCAGACACTTCAGCTGGGGTGCCAAAATGCCTCCACTGCTGTGGAACAAGCTGCTCCCCCAGGTCCTTCTTTGGAAGAGCTGGGCTGGGTCTCAGCAAGCCAGCCACCCATGGGACAGATGGACACTCCTCCTCTTGACTGCTCTTAGACAGCTCAGAAGGCATCCGACATGGGCCAGGCTCCTTGAGGACCCTAAAATGGGAACATGAACCACCTTCATCCACCACAGGGAAATAGCTCTGGGTAGGGAAGGGGATGCCAAGGGCAGCCCAATGCTGAGCTCCCTGCAGGCAGCACAGGGTCCTGCCTGGGTGCCAGGGAGCCAGGAGAGGCTGTGGGGAGCCAGAGAGGAGCTGGGGCCATGACAGGGATCACCACAGCAGTGGTCTGAAAAGCAGTGGGAAGGGATAGGGGAGGACTGTCAGAGCTGGGAGGAGCCTGAGGTCTTGGAGAAGGACTTGAGTTTGATAGGAGCTGAAGAGATGTCAGAAATAGTCTTTACGAAGAAGAGCAGGACCAAGCACAAACATCTCATACTGCAGCCAAGTCAAAACAGAGCCAGGCTCCAACCCAGGGGGAGGCAGGAGCTGTGCCAATGGTGGGGAGCAAGGGGAGGATACAGTGAAGTTCAGATGGTGCCTCTAGTCTTGCAGAGATGTGTCAAGGATTGAAGAAGGGGTAATGGAAAAGCATACCCAGATCCACCAGCACAGGCTTTGCTGACAGTGATGAAGGAGGGCAGCTCTCCAGTCTCCTCCCCTCCATGGGATGACAGAGTCTCCCAAGGTATCATCAGCTCTCCATCTCCATTTGCTTTGTTTGCAGTCCTTCCTGTAGCTGTTTAAACCTCTTTGAAAGATTTGGAGATGAAAAGCAGCCCCCACGGGAGTGGAGCAAGTCAGACACACCTGTAAGGGTAGGACCTGCTCAAGGGACCTGCTGTCTCTTCATGTGAGCAGCCACAGGTCCCACTACAAAGCAACCCCAGGGAGACAGGATAGTTTCCAGCACTGAACATCCCCATGGGGCACCAATTAGTAACATAACATTCCCCTTCATTCAAAGGGAACATGAAGCCTGAGCAGCATGTGTCATCCTGTCAGGGTTGTGTGTGCTGCTGTGGGAACTGCAGGGGTGGAAGGGGAGCAGAAATATGGTCTCCTCTACAGGTAAGGGGTGGGATGGCAGGGGGTGCGCGCAAGGAGGCAGGGAGGGCTGTTGGGAGGATGCCCCACACGTGTTGAAAGGTTTTGTGACATGACACTGAGCCCTGCAGACCACCAGCCTTTGGGACATTCCCCATGCCCAGTGCCACCTACTAGAACCGGCAATGCCTTGTGCATGGAGCAATGACTTGACCCAAGTCCACAGCGGCTGCTAGCGGTGTGGCAGTGTGGCCAAGCACCAGGGATCTCAGGGGCCTGCAGGATTTGAAGGCACAAGTCACCTTCCCAAGAAGGTTATCTGGTGTAGGGACGACTCTGGGTGCAATTGCATCCTGCAACTTCAAGAGAATACCCAGTTCTGGGCTTTTCTCAACCTTAGTAAAGTAAATTTGATCTTGGCATGCATGAAATGGGTGGGAAAGGCATTTGCACATTTAAACAGAAATTCATCTTCTATCTTTCCCAGAGAACACAAGAAGAAATTCTGGTTGCAGGGAACAATATCTGCAGTTTTGCTTCTCCCCTGTTTCTGCAGCTGCACACCTGGCGGTGTCCCCAGCGGTTCCCCAGTACCTGGGAGCTGAGAAAGGCAATAGCTGTGTGAGCATTTTGTTGACTTCGCAGGCAGCACTGAGTCAGTCTGACTATGGACATGAAAACAGTGCTTCTGCTGCTGCTCAGTCAGCATCTCCCAAGGGAAGAATGAGGTGCTGTGGTGGGTTGACCCTGGCTGGATGCCAGGTGCCCACCAAAGCTGCTGTATCACTCCCCCTCCTCAGCTGGACAGGAGAGAGAAAATATAACAAAAGGCTTGTGGGTCGAGACAAGGACAGGGAGAGATCATTTAACAATTACCATCACAGGCAAAACAGACTCGACTTGGGGGAATTAGTTTAATTTATTACCAACCAAATCAGAGTAGGATAATGAGAAATAAAACCTAAATCTTAAAACACCTTCCCCCCACCCTTCCCTTCTTCCTGGACTTAACTTTACTCCTGATTTCTCTACCTTCTTCCATGCAGTGGTACGGGGGGACGGGGAATGGGGGTTGTGGTCAGTTCATCACACATTGTCTCTGCCGCTCCTTCCTCTTCAGGGGCAGGACTCCTCACACTCTTCTCCTGCTCGCCTGTGTGGTCCCTCCCATGGGAGACAGTTCTCCATGAGCTGCTCCAGCGTGGGTCCCTTCCACGGGCTGCAGTCCTTCAGGCACAGACTGCTCCAACATGGGTCCCCCATGGGGTCACAAGTCCTGCCAGAAAACCTGCTCCAGCCTGGGATCCTCTCTCCATGGAGCCACAGGTCCTGCCAGGAGCCTGCTCCAGCATGGGCTTCCCATGGGGTCATGGCCTCCTTCGGGCATCCACCTGCTCCAGCATGGGGTCCTCCCCGGGCTGCAGGTGGAGATCTGCTCCCCCATGGACCTCCCTGGGCTGCAGGGGGACAGCCTGCCTCACCAATGGTCTTCATCACCACAGGCTGCAGGGGAATCTCTGCTCCGGCACTTGGAGTACCTCCTCCTTCTTCTCCACTGACCTGGGGGTCTGTGGGGGTGTTTCTCTTACATGTTCTCACTCCACTCTCTGGCTGCCGTTTCTGTGTCTCCCACAACTTTTTTTCCTTCGTAAATCTGTTATCCCAGAGGCACTACCACTGTCGCTGATGGGCTCGGCCTTGGCCGGCAGCGGGTCTGTCTTAGAGCCGGTTGGCATTGGCTCTGTCAGACATGGGGAAGCTTCCAGCAGCTTCTCACTGAAGCCACCCTTTGTAACCTCCCCCACTACCAAAACCTTGCCACCCAAAGCCAATACATCTTGCTATTCCAATTTTCACCACAAAACTGCAAGCAACTCTTGTCCATTTCAGCCCCTCATTATATTCCTAGAGCTGCAGAGTTGATATTTGTTTATAATGGGTTTAGAAAAAGCTTTCTATTTCACTTTCCCACTGCCTCCAAATGTTCTGTAAATAAGAAGGATCATCCATTATCTACTTACCACTCAATATAGTAAACAGATAACTAACCTCTTCTAGTACACCATATGCCTGCACAAAAATTTCACAACACATTTGCTTGTAGAAATAAAGCAAGAAATAACGCACCTACTTTAGCTAGAATTGGTTCTGGCAGTTACACTTGCCAGACAGACTCACAGACTACTGGACAGGCATTGGTGTGCTGCTGTCATCTTACAAATACACTCTAAATTTTCATCTAAAGATGGTAAAAAAATTGCACACACAATCATTAGCTTAATTTTGTTAGACTATCTAAAGATGTAATTTCATATTTATCAGAAACCCTTTTTTTATTTACTGCAGGGAAAAAAGAGGGTAAATGAACAAACAATGCTAAAATAATTAACATTATAAAACAAATTTCAACTCAAAATCAGACCCTAAGCTTAACCTAGGTTTCTTTTTATTTCCAGAGAGAAATTAACTCTTGGTCTGGAGGACTTACTAATCACAAAGCCAAGCAAGTATTTCCATATCAGAGGCATCATGTGGGGAAAAAACCTGCCTCCCAAGCAATTCATTACAATAGGTGTAAATATATACAGGTGAATGGATGCCTGACACTAAAATTTATTCTCCTGGATCCAAGTGCATTCTGCACTCAGGTGGCTCTGGCAAATCTTGGTGTTACCTAGTCCTGTGCTTCACAACACCTTGTAGTTAATGCCTTTGGCTGGCCTGGAAGCTGATTCACATCTCCCTTTGGCACCTGTGGGCAGAGTTCAGTTACCAAGACACGCAAACCTACTCCTCTTAGATATCTAAGAATTCTCCACAAGACTGCAGATAGGACACATGACTGTCAGATGACCCACTCCCTTCCTGGGACTGTACCTGGAAGCCACATGGAACAACTGCAACACCCAAAGGGATACTAGATACCTGTAATTGAGCAAAGGACTCCAACCCTCTCTACTACAAAATTAATACAGACTTAAAAAAAAAAGAAAGAATCATAGAACCATAGAATCATAGAATCATTTAGGTTGGAAAGGACCTACAAGATCATCAAGTCCAACCATCATCCATGCCCACTAGACCATGGCAGCCGCTCCTCATAAGACTTGTGCTCCAGGCCCCTCACCAACTTGGTTGCCCTTCTCTGGACACGCTGAGTGTTTTTCCCCAGCACATCTAGCATGGGATAGCAGAACTCCAGATGTTCAAAGCACAGCTCCTGATGACTTCAGTTCCAGGTCTGAGACCACACTAGCCCGCAAATCAGGGACCCAGGAGAAACACACAGTTGTGATCAGCTTTATGATCACTATGAGTTATGAGGTAAAGACTACAAAAACGATGTTTCTTCCACCGTGCTGTCTCAGGGAAGGAGGAAAATGGGGTGGTGGATCTTTGTCCAGCCCAGGACAACAATTGCAGCAACATGTCAGCCAAAAGCAATGGTTGACATGATTTGAACCAGTGATGATGTCAATACCAAAATAAATGTAGCACAACACCATCAGCTGCCACCTTACTGCTCAGCCTCCTGGGCAAGGGCTCACTAAGCCCACTTGGGAACCTGAGACTGGAAGGGGTTTATTGCCACACCAGGCGCCTGCTCCCCAGATGATTTACCTTCCCAGGGGTCTTCCATATGGCCCTGGCAGATGTGATCGCATCCATAGAGGACTCAGCAATGAAAAATTATTGTGAAGCCTCTGGAACCCTCTTCTCTATTCTGTGTCATGCAACGCCTGCTCTCACCACAGCCCCTCTCTCACCTACTTATCCCCCAGCATTCTCTGATCTCCACCTGTATGGCTTCGCTTTCTGGGCCTGGCTGGGAAGGGGGAAGATGCTGCCCATCAGGGGAGGAGGGCCACAGCCTGACTGCAGCCTTCTGCATCTTCCCTGGCTGGAGAAGAGAGGCCACTCAGGTAGCACTGTCCTTCCCCCAGCAGAGAGAGACAAGCACGCTGGAGATCAGAGTGAAACAGGTCTTGACTCCCACACGGAGAGCCAGTTCCACTGAGCTCTGCAAAATGGTGTGATTTTAAAAAAAATAGACAATGACAAAGCTTTTTCATCAGCATTTTCCTATCCAGCCACACTTGTAGTTCTTGGTTAAAAGGGGAAAATATTCCACCTTTTCGTGAGGAGGGCACACAGTCAGCCTGTTCTCAGCAAGAGCTGTGGGTTGGTACACGTGCATAGCCCATGCTTGTGCAGGGGGAGCCCACGCTGTCGTGGTGACACATTCTAGTCACCACTAAAGCAGCCTGGTCAAGCATACTGAATGAAGGTATCATTTTTAGAAACATTTAGCTCCAGATCATAGCTGACCAGAGAGCTTTATAGGCTTTTAGGATTTGAAAATATTTGATTGGTTTCTCACAGTGACAGTAAAGGTCACTTTTGTTTTATAAAGATGGCCTTTTTGTCAAATTTCTGAATCATGATGGTGTAAGAGATGCTTACCAGCTATTTTCAGCATGGGGAACACAGTGTATTTCCCCCCAGCCTTGTTCTCAGAAATTATTAAAGTCTACTCATTCACTCCTCCCTCACCCTGCTCCTTTCCAATGAAACAACCTACCAGAGTTTACCATTTTCTGTGCTTGCTGGGAACTGTCAAACAACCCTAAAATAGGCATTATTATCGACAACCATTATATCCAAGGCAGCTTACTCCAGTAACGAATAAGCATCCATTCTCCTTCCACCCACAGATACACACCTGCCATTAGTGACTATCACAAACCATGCGACATATTCCTGCGGGCAGGACCTTAATTATTTCCCTCAGTTTTCCCTCGTCCGTCCTTAGAAAACTTGCCAATATAATCAGTCATGGCTGAGTTGGAAGTCTGCTGATTTGGAAGGAAAGAGCTTGTTAAAGGGTCTTTTTAAGAGATCGGTCGCTCTGCGGGTGTAGGGTTGAAATTGATGGCATCTGCGCTGAGGTGTGCAGCGGCTGCGATAGCTGTGACAGATGTGGCGCGGCCGCATATCACACGGCGGTGCAGTCACCCCACATCGCGTGCCCAGGGTGTGTGTCGTCCTCAGCAAGCTTTATCCGTGGAGAGAGGGCTGACGGTACGCCTGTCCCAGCAGCCGCTTAAGGCAGATAGGATTGAGAACCACCCCTAGGGTGATACAGTTTTCTAGCAAAGTCTAGTTTACATTAAAGGAAGAAACACACCCCCCCCCCAACATTTCTTTAATATTTAGCAGTTGCCTTGAACTTGTCTGAGCACAGTGACTTCAGTGATTTTCTGGACCGACAAAGTATATTTTCTCTGGAGCTCATTACAGAGCTGGGCTGTGTTAGAAACAAAGAAGTGGCTTTTATATAAAGACTTGAAAGAAGAGAGGGCAGAGGGTTTGGGAGCCAGCTCAAGAAAGACATTCAAGGCAAAGGGGCCACTGAAGAAGAAGCTGCAGAGACAGTTGCAAGAGAATTCAGCACATAAAAATATGTGCGACGCTACACAGAGCGTGTATATGTAATATTCATAAGACTGTCTTTTAGATGCACTCTTCCTCTAGATTTTGAAGCTGTCTGAAATCTGCAGACTTTCAAACCACTTAAATATAATAAAGCCTGCACTGATTATATCATGATTGCTGACATTTGGTGTCTGTCAGTCTGAAATAACTTTTCCTCCTCGCTATAATTTCCTCTAAAAAGCAAAGCAGAGTCAGTGATTTTCCACAAAGCTTTCTCCAAACAACTCTTGCCTGAATGCCTTGGTGGTTTCTTTCTGAGGTCAAACATTATTGCCCAAAAGCTTTTCTTTTCTCCCCACTTTTACTGCATTGTTTGTCTGGTACTTCTGTGTCTGATGCTCTTGACTGACAAACTGGAGTGCTACCTGTGTATAAAAGAATGTTATTAAAAAATCTTAAAAAGATCCTATTAATATTTTATTAGCATTTCTTTTCTTCCTGAGACTGAATGACAGCTTACCCAAGATAGCTGATTTTAATTATTTTTTTCAACCTGTATTCCTCTTGTCACTGTCTCTCCCAGCATCAATCCAGTCAGATGTTTTTCTTTATTATTACCATAAGGCCTCAGCAGCCTATAATTACTCTAAAGAATTTCTTATCTTTTATTTCTGAAGCTTAGATTTTCCCTTCTTTTCATTTTTTTTTTTTTTTAATATATATATATTTTGGTAAGATCTGTAATTAACCTTGCAGCTGTTGATAGTCTGCTCAAGTCTGTAACTATTACACTTCATGTAGCTTCTTTCTTTCACCCCCTCTTTTCCTGCCTGACTGTTCATGAAGGGCTGGTTACAGTAATGACATTCCTGTCTTCAAAGCGATGAACAAAATGTATACAACAAATTCCCTTTGGGATTGCTTTGCAGAATCCATTTTTAATGCTAAGTTAATTAAAAGTCCTGCTCTTAATAGCACACAGTGCACATTTCCAGACATTTCCAACCTGCAGTTCCCTAGGATGTGCCAAGGATGGGCGACGAGGAGGACACGGCTGGGTGGAGGTGGCTGTGCAGCAGGTTCTGCTGCCCTAGAAGGGAAGCAGCAGGAGCCCTACACTGGCTTTTGTCTGGGAGGAGACCATGCCTGAGCTGACAGAAATCAAATTTAAATAATTGCATAGAATACATGACTACGCCACTTTCCCTGGGAATGAGTCTGTGCTTTCCATTTGAGAGATGGAATTACAGAAACAGGAGAGAAACCTTTTCAGATCTGTGATAAAAAATATATAATAAGGCTACTCTCAAGGTACATCGCCTTGTCATTAGATATAAAAAGCTTCTTTCAGGATACTACATTAGTTTCCCAGAATTACGACTTGTGAGTAGAGCTAAATGCAGATGCAATGTTTCCATGATAATGGTCCTTTCTTATGTTTTTACAGAGGTACACCTGCCTTGGGCGGACTCACTGACATCACTGTGCTTGTAACATCTCTAAGAGATTTCTTTTTGAAAAGAAGAAAACTGAACCCAAACGACACATGAGAAACATATTTAATGAAGGTATTGTTTCAGCATTTTAAGACTTCAGTTTGTCCTTTTCCATGGACTGTTGAGAGAAAGTCAGTCCTCCAGTGATGGAGAAACCAGGTAGAGGTTGTTATAGATAAATCTATATCATCAGTACACTCCTTGAAGGCTTCCACAATGACCTCCAACATGACATGCAGAGGCCCCCTATTTTATGAGTCAAAGATCATTCAGGCCTTTCAAAACCTCAGGTGTGAACTCCTGAGAAGACATTATGGATTTTGAAGTGGTACATGTCATGATTTTAAGCTGTTTCCCACAACACAAGGACAGAAATAAAAATCCTCCGCTTGTTTAATTTCTCCCTATGTAACATGTAAAATAAATCAGTATCCAGTTCTTTGTCTGTGGATTTCTTCTTAACCTCTAGAGCTCATGATAAAAAAGACACTTAATATAAAATATATTCTTAAAGGAAGTTGGCATGGTACTAGTATACTAACTTAATTCATTATTTGTTTCACTGGTTTGGTTTCAATATCTCATCTTCTCAGAGTCCTTGGTAAGGAAAATCAGAGCTGGGAGAAATTAGAGCAAGGGGCAAGAGTCACCCTAACTACCTTTAGCTGTTTAACCACAGCCAAAGCTGGTGGCCTGAGTTCACCATACTGCGGTGAAGAGAAAAGGGCGCTTTCAAAGAGCTGTTCTTCCCATCCTAAGACACATACCTAAAACAGATGAGTGAATTTGCTTCTAAAGATGCCTGTCTTTGTCCAAGGATTACTGCGTGCATCTTGAATAAGAAGCAGAGATTAAACACTTAACTTTTCAGCAGGTAATTTTATGTGTGGTGAGCCTTTCCCACACAATTAAGTGAGAAGCAGTGTGGAAATTTAGCTGGCCTGTCTGTACCCAAGCACTCATATCACTGACATTTATATATTCCTGAGACAATAATAAACATAAAGATCTCTCAATGAACACCCGTGAAGTCATCTGAAAAGTGTCCCAAACAGAAAAAGCAAGATAAAAATTACCAAATGTTGCAAAATGTGCTTTTCAAAATTATTTTAAAAAGCAGACTGAGCAAAATCCAAGAGCTCTGTTTTAAACACAACAGCTCTTTGAGCAGCATTTGCTATACTCAGCAGTTCATTTCAATACACATGGTCTTTGGGACTATAAAAGAAAAGAGTAGTATGAAAAATCCCATCATATGTTACATCTCAACATGTGTCAGGCAGAAAATTCATTAGAGTCTGGTACTTTTTCCTTACTGTATCCTAGGTAACAGGAGTCAGTTGAAAGTCTAACTATATTCAAGTTCACGGTAACCCACAGCGGAGATAAAAATTTCCTCTATCACAGTACAGACATAAGTCTACACTACACTTCATTGCATGTTGCTGCTCTGCTAACAAATCTAGCTGCTCTCTCTCTCCCCCTCTCCTTTGGTTCCTCGCCGTAAATCTTGTTGAATGCCAGGACGTGCTGTGACAGTAAAAAAATTTGAATTCTCTCCTTTAGACTGGACCTATATCGGATGTGAAACCATGATGTTCACTCATTGTGTTTTCTGGCATCAGGCAACTCTTCAGAAGTCTGTAGCAATCATATGTAGTGAACACCTTGAAACTAAAGGACATTGTTCATGTCAACTAACAAGAATTAACTTCTTAAAGAAAAATGCACAAGATGAGGAATTCAAAATGGCAACTGGAATGCATTTCTGTCTTGCCAAATTCCTTCCATACTATTCTGGTTATTAGTCCAGGTACTTCTGGCTCTCCTCTCCCTTCCTCCCCCAAATTGTTATCTGTCTGAAAAAGCACTTTTTCTAATTCAGGCAGGATTCTTTTCTTTGCCTGTGTTGAAACACTTTTCCTGCCCAGGTTCAAACTGGTTTTGAGAACAGCTGACATCAGCGAAAAAATTGTCAAAGCTAGTAGTTTTGGCATTGTTAAAAAACCAGGTACAGTCAATTAAATTATCAGGTAGCAGGTCAGAAATAAACCAAAGGAAGTACTTTTTCAGACAGTATATAATTAAATTGTAGAACTCATTGCCAGAGGGTGTGGTAAAAGACCAATGAATAAATGTTTTTAAGAAGGAACTAGGCAAATTTAGGGAGGACAAGTTCATTGGTAGCTACTGAAAACCAGGGTCCGATATGACACTTCCAGGAGTGCTACCGACAACAGTCAACAGCAGCTTCCTGGAGTGGATGGGTTCTTGTTCTGGCTCAGCGTGGTCGGTCTTATGTTCTTGAGTCCCTGTGGTGGGTTGACCCTGGCTGGATGCCAGGTGCCCACCACACCCAGTCTA
>JAVJGG010000053.1:7236532-7269197 GCA_035590195.1 Aviceda cuculoides | reverse complement strand
CTGTAACCCTCCCCACTACCAAAACCTTGCCATGCAAACCCAGTACAGGTGCAGAGTCGTGTAGCTGCACTGTAAGGCTTTCTTCTCCCTGTACACAGGGGCATGGGAGTTGTCATATTATCCCAAGCTGTTGTCCCAAGCTCTTGTCACAGATATTGTCCTGAGGCTCTGTCGCAAGACTGGGAGGTCGCCTGCCTGAGCAGCATGTGCCGCAGGTACCAAAGGACAGACACATACTTTAGGGTCAGGTGTGTTCTGTTTGCAGCACCAAAGGTATCACAACCAAGACAGGCCCTTGATTGTAGGTGCAGGTAAGACTTCTATTGTTGCACTAATTTTCTGTGGCAATGAGTTCTACAGATTAATGAGATGCCTGTTATGCAGAGCAGTTTTACATGCGCTCTGGCAACAGCATGCTGGGCTTTACTCAACACAGGGGCAGCCTTGCTATATATGCTGTCTTTAATTTCTCTTCATCTCAGGGCCAAAACAGCAGGTTCTTGTGCTGCAGGTTGTGTTTGCAGCTGCAGTCCTGCACAGGGAAGTGCCTGTCAGTTAAGGTATTGTTGCACTTTCATGTGGTGTAAGACAGTGCAAGATTTATTAGTGACAAAAGCACAAATGCTGGAAGCCTTGATTTATTGCAGAAAGGGGAAAGGAAACATGTTGCAGCCTATGCTGGTTAACGTGGTGTGTCTGACATGAGGTAGCACATGCTGTGAAAACTGCCCTGCTCTTCCATGAGGTGCTCTGGCTCATCGGTGATACCATGAGGTAGACCCACTCCTTTTCCAAAGGATGACTTTCCACTGACCATCTTGTAGATGCTTTGAGGAAAGGGCTTCTCCTAGATGGAGGGACACTAAGACTCAGACTTTTGGGAATAGACAGGTGCCCCATGAGTTTTGGCTCCCTTATATTGTGGAGGTGGGAGATACGGAAGACTGGAGTGCAGCACAAGAAACCTAGACTGTTTTCTAGGTCTGTCCCAGCCTTATGGTTTACCCCAAACAAGTCGTCTCCTCTTCCTGTGCCTCAGTCTCCACACCTTTAAAGCACTACTAAAAACCCCTTCTCTAATGTGCTTTGAGATCAGCTGATTAAAACAGTGCTAATAGAAGAGTTGTTGGGCACTGTCAGCACTTTTCAGTCACATGTCTGGACCTCTTGAGCTAAAATACTTTTTAAAAGTTTATTAAAAAATTCTTGAGCTTTACATTTGTTCAGCCACAACATGAAAAAAAGCAGTACTAAACTCTCAGATTTGTAGCCTGCCTTTCATGTCCACTGACCTCATCACTCCTTGCTTACGGATGCAGCCACAAGTCAGTGCAGCTACTGAAATACTCCCCTGAAGTCACATCCAGCAGCTGTTTAAAAGCTCATGGGCAGCACTGGCGAACTCCGCAGAGGAAGTGAACCCATCTGGTAAACTGCAGCTTGGCCAGAGCTTCTGTAAACCCCAATTCTTTAATTTAATCTGTTTTCTATAGGAAGCTACCTTGCTTTTAGCATATTTCTTCCTCAGCATATGGGGGTAAATAACAGCTATTTCAGCTCTTTGGCTAAACTAAAAAAAGGAGGGGAAAGATTGGCTTGGGTTAAACAAGTAGATTTTTTTTCAAGTTTCCCATGCAATTAAAACTAAACCAAACCAAACCAAACCATGTTTGCTCTGGGTATCCTTGAAACATTTTGCTTTGACCCAAAAAAAAGAATACTCTGTTTCATTTTTTAGTTATATGAAAATCTTTAAACCTTTTTTAAAAAAAATCTTACAATGAAATGTTCCACCATCTCCCCCGCTTCTTTTTTCAGTGGAGCAAAATTTTTATGTGAATTTACTTTTGACCGAAATGCTGTGGGTTCTGCCTGACCTGGAAAGTCACCCAGCTGAGCTTGTGCCATCACTTATTTTTCCTTTCAACACCATTTCCATCTTTTCACCTCCCACTGTACAGACAGACGGGTCTCATGGGAGCATCATCCTCATCCCAGGGCTGCTCTGACTTCCCAGGGAGACTAGAGAGGGGCTGGGAGAGGGGAGGAAAGAATCCACGAAGGTTCCTTTTGTCTTCAGCAAGCTCCTCTGGCTCTTCTAATGATCTCTGGCTACTGCCAAGGCACCTTCGAAACACCTTTGAAACATCTCCATCATGTTGAGCACCGTGATTGAGCTGGAGGGGAAATCCACATTCCCTTTGAAGTATGAATACTTGAGCAGTCTTAGAATTATAGGGCTGTAATATACAGGAATGTGTGGGGCTGTAATTGTGACTTAGATCCTTGGATGAAAGGTGCTATGTACATACGAAAGGTAGTATTATTATTATTGCTATTATTATTGCTATTATTATTACTATTATTATTATAGGGCTGCAGTATGTGGATTGGAGATGAAAGCAGCACCAAAAGATCCTGAAATATGAGATGTGTCTTAAGGAAATTTCAGCTTGGAATTAGGTTTTGTCTAGATAGGGAAGCAGAGCTGGCTGGCTCCCCTGTGCTGACAGCTCTGGAGCTTTTGTGGAAGAAGTCCTCTATACAAGCATGAATCCCAAATACAAGTTGCTCTGACTCTCAGAAGGGTGTCTCCAGGAGGAGATATTCCAGAGCAGTTTTTGCAGAAAAAATGACATCAGATATTTTCACCATTCTTTCTGAGACACTCTGATTGCTGCTAGGCAGACCGTAGCCATCACAAAATAAGTCCCTGGCACTTGAGCCATCCAGTATGAGAAGTACAGGAACTGGTGACTCTTAGCAGGGCTTAGAGGCTGGGGTGGAAACTGGAGCAAATTCCTAGCGTCACTGAGCAGCAGAGAGAGCTCATGTGCACATTGATCCTCCTGCACTCCAGCAGAGACGGGGCCAGATCCAGCATCCTGAGCTCATCGTCCTCTTTCCAACCATCGTGATCTCTCCCCGAGCAGCCTGGGAGCAGAGCACAAAGGAAGACAGGGATCACCTTTGATCCTTCATAGGGTCTGTGGCTCTGCACAGCCTTTGCCATCAGCCTCAAGTTGTTTCTCCTGCCCTGTTCTGCACTCACATCTCATTAACAACAGGGGACTTAAGTGAAGCCAGGCACTGAAGTGGGGCCCCCCACAACAGCATCCATGGTGATTTTCTCCTGTGTCACAAGCTCTGCAAAGCATCAGGATTCACCCTAGCATGCAGCTCCAGCTGCCTCTCCTGAGGAAGGTGGGGGACGAATTTAATCTGCTCTGATTTCCATCAGCTTTGAAAGCCCAAGCAAAATCAGCTTGAGTTCTTCCACTGACTTCAAGGATTTGGGGAAAAGGCCTTGGCTCTCATGCTTCAGGGGCTATCACCTATGAGAGTGCAGAGGCAGGTCTGCACTCAGCTGGTCTTGCTGAAGAGCTGAACCAGAGGCACAGGAGGCAGGTGGGAGTGGGAAGGACTGTTTCACTAGAACTGGACCCCTCCCTGAAGGAGGCTTTCTCCTTTCCAGGGTAGCAATGCTGGCTCTGGCTGGGACAGGCTAGATCTGATGTGGCACTGGGATCTAGCTGATGAGCTCCAGCAGGTACCAATCCTACCTTGTTGGACTTGGTCCCTGGAGCACCGATGCACGCAGAGACTCCTTTCAAGCATCCAGGCCTCCATCCTCCTGCAGTGTTGCATCAACCAGTAGACAGCCTCATGCTCTAGCATGGAAGAACTTTCATTTCAACTGTGGCTGTGAGATGGGATGGTGAACAATTCTATCTGCAAGGCTAGCGTACACACAGGCTCTTTCACAGCCTCTTTCTTGCTGTTTCTGTGGCAGCACTTCAATGCCCAGCACAATGTGCAGCAGGGCAGCTTCTTCCTGACAGACTTTTCCCATAAGGATGTGAAACAACTGCCAGAGATGCATGTGCAGGAAATAGCTGCTTGGTGGTAGCCAGTTACAGCACTTCTGCAAAGGAGCTTCCTTCTCACCTGATGCTGTTTCTGGCAGGTACAAAAAGGGGGAATTTAAAACCCCCACAAGGAATGGTTCATAAAGCCTTAGTGTTATAACTATGCCTGGTCATCTTGGAAGGAGCAGAGGAGGATCTGGAGTGACAGCCAGAGCTACTTTGACTACAGAATCAGCTCAAGAGCATTAGAAAAAACATCTTTCTCAAGAGATGTCCAGAAGCTTATGCTAGATGCCACATTCACATCAAACCAGACCTCATCTGCAGAGCAGATGCTGCTTGGAGAGGAGAGCCTTGACACTGGGACTTGGCATAGCCATGTAGCTGAGCATTGTCAAGTAAAACTCTCCACTAAGTAAAGACAGGCAGATTTTCAACAGCCCTGAACTACCAGGGGTGCTCCTGGAGCAAGGGATCATCCGAGGCATCTGAATATCCAGACATAAAAATATTTCCCCTGATAAGAAGCATGCCAAAAATCTTTGAAAGGGCTGTAAACCACAGATGTGTGTCTAGTGAGTGGCCTGAGCCAGTTGCTGTGTCCCAGTCTGGCAAACAGGAGGAGCCCTGGGGACCGCCCTGTGCATCCCTGGGCAGGTCTCTGCTCAGCTCTGTGAATGACTGGCTCTGGGAGTCACGTTTCCCCATGTCATAGGCTGTTGCATTCCTTCTTCCTCCACTCCTTTTCCTGTCAGTTTGCCCAGTGACCAAAGCTTTCTGACCAAGACATCCCACACATGCTGGCTTCCTGGGAATTTTTGTATTCTTCTGGTCAAATACTGCCTCTGCCTTGTTACTCCATGTGCCTTGTGAAATCAGGCATGCAGAAGCAGGAGCAGGGCATCTACCTGAACCACAGAGGCCACAGAGCAAAGGCTGGCTTACATCTAGTGTGATGAGTCAGGTCCATCCACAGCAGTTCGTCCATTGCTAAACTCCCACAAGTGAGGTCTGACTCCTTGGCAGGAGAGTTCAGCTCCCCAGCCCTGCCCTGCCCTTTCCCAATTGTACTGATAAGTGGAGATTTTCCCCCAGCAGAGTCGGGAGCAATGGTGACTCACCACCACTTCAGTGTGAACCATGCAGCCAGGCACTCCAGCAGCAGTGTGTGCTGGAGGGAGGAAGACTCTTGTTACCCACTTGACAGCAGAAGAAAGGCTTTTATTGGTGCGCAGGGACCACCCACCAGAGTGAGACAAGGCAAGAGCCGTCATGCTCTAATGTCTTGTGGCTTCCTGGTGACACCATAGAGTCTGCTGCAATTAAAGGAAACCCACTAGTTACTCAGGGTAGCAGAGATCACTCTGAGACAAGCCAACTCTTGGCATCTTTGAAACACAGCCTGTCCCACCAGAGGAGCTCCCAAACCCCTGCTAGGCCATTGCTGGGCTTGGCTGGAGCCTCAGCCCAAATCCCTGCAGGCATCTCGTTGCCCTTAGAAGGCAGCAAGCGTGGTGAGGAATGCAGATGGTATTCAGCACTTACCTTGTGCTGTGAGTTTCAGCCAAGAAGCCAAGCTGTTACAAACAGCATGCAGAAGCTCTCCTCCTCTGGTGTTGTAAATGCTCAAACACTCTTTTTCCATAAATCATGCACTGTCTTGGGACACAGGGCTTGGATGCTTTCTAGCCACAGAGACCCAGGCTTTTCTGGTTTACAGTAGGGAGGATGCTGGCAGGATCAGTAGTTCCCCAGGAAGGGGTTCAGAAATGAACAGATTGTATCACTTGCTCCAGCACTGGTACCACAAGGGAAGTCTGCCTGCATGGGCTGTGTCAGCAGAAGGAAAGACCAAAAGGATCCTATCCTCCTTGTGTCCCCATAACCAAGATGGATCCCTCGGACTGGGTCCTCAGTTTCTGCTGGCTGAGATTTCATGGCTGCTGTCTTCGAAATTTCCTCATGAAAAGGCCAGCAGTCTAAAAGGCATTTTTCAAAAGCTTTCAGCCATAATGTTTCATTTTGGGAAGTCTTTGGTCTGAACACAGCTAATTTTCAGCCAAAAATGGCTGAAAACCACCAGCAATTTTCAATTCCGATAAAAACACTATTCTGCATTTGACAGTGTCAACAACTGTTGGATTTTTGTTCCTTGCTCAATACAGTTTCCTGCAAGAGGAAACAAATGTCTCCAGGCAGCAATACCCTGGGATCCCAACGCACCCCTGGTCTCTCACCCAACACAGTGCCTTCTCCAGGGACCATTTCTGTTACCTCCAAAGAGATGCATAATGCTGCTTCTGGCCCAGGGGTCTGGGTTGCGTGTGGATGGGAACATTATTTATTGAGCTTGCTGACTGATGGCTTGCTCCACAATAAGATTCAGCTCAAAAAGGAAGGATAAACCACAGCTCAGAATGGTGCCATAATATAATATAATAAAGCCATGGCTGGGAGAGGGTAACGAGTTAGGTGGGAAGCTCGACTGTTTTGGCGTAGTAATAGATCCCACATCTATCTGTGAGACTGTAGGAGCAGAAAATATTGCCTGATGAAGCAGAGATGGGGATCAGAGTCTCTCCCTCTGACTATGTCCTGCATTCTTTCTTTGCAGGCAGCCTGGGATTAGGGACTTAAGAGCAGGCCGATAAGGTTGTCCCAAAAGGAAGGCAGACCAGGTTGGTTGAGTGGCTTCTCAAGGGTCATTGTGCTACAGTCCAAGAAAAAGAAGAGATGGTATGGTCTGGGACTTCTCAGAAGAGGAGATCAGAAAACAGTATAACATGATTCTCACTCTGGCTGCAGTGTTGCCATCCAGAGAAAAGTGCAAGAGACTGGATGAGTTGCAATAAACATAAGGACTGACTGTGCATTGCCCCAGAGAGCTTCCCTGCATGACAGCTTATGGGGGTTGATTCCAACCAGCAGCTCAGTACCCACCCAGCTACTTGTTCACTTCCCCCAGTGGGATGGGGGAGAGAATCAGAAGGACAAAAGTGAGAAACCTCATGGGTCAAGATAAAGACAGTTTAATAGGTAAAGCAAAACTGGATGCGCAAGCAAAGCAAAATGTGGAAATCACTCACTGCTTCCCATCGGCAGGCAGGTGCTGAGCCATTTCCAGGAAAGCAGGGCTTCACCACATGTAATGGTTACTTGGGAAGACAAATGTCATAATGACGAATGTCCCCCCTTCCTCTGCCTTTCCCTGTAGCTTTTATTGCTGAGCATGATGTCATGCGGTATGGCTTATTCTTTTGATCAGTTCAGATCAGCTGTCCTGGCTGTGTTCCCTCCCAACTTCTTGCATGCCCCCAGCCTACTCCTAGGGGGGAGCAGAGTGGGAAAAAGATGCTGTGCAAGCACTCTTCAGCAATAGGTGGAACACTGGTGTGTTATCAGCATAGTCACAGATCCAAAACACAGCACCCTATGGCCTGCTATGAAGAAAATTAAGTCCATCCCAGCCAGAACCAGTTCACACCTCCAGTGATTTGCCAGAATCCAGCATCTACCTGCTTGTACTTCTCTCTGACAGGTTTTAGCAGGCTGGTGTGGAGGTCAAGGCTCTGTTACCAGATCCTGTTATCACTGCATGAATTCATGGCCACGGCCAGATTAAAATAATACTTTATTTAATCCCATTGCTGGTCTTGATCCTCTAGATCATGGTGCAGACCATTGTCACTGTTGTGGGCAGGATTGTGCTAAATCTTGATAAATCAAAGCAATTTTGATAACTCAATCCAATTTATTCACTTCATATCCAGTTATTTCTGTAATGTTGTTCATCAGTTATGATGAACTCACTGACCATATTGCTCACAACTTTTTGGAGGTGGGAAGGTATATCCTGTAGCTCCAGTACCACAGTCTTTCCCACAGTCCCACACAACTGGTTACATCACAAGCCTTCTAGGGCAGGGCCATCTGTACCATGATTTTTTTAAAGGTCCAGATAATAATTAATGGCTAGTTATCTCATTCTTCTGCCTGGCAGATGTGAAGGAATGTCTGGGAAGTTTTGTGTCTGAGATCAGAGTTGGTGACATCAGGAGGTTTCAAAGGTGCCTTGGGCTGTCCTAGCTTCTCCTGTTCTCTGCCACAGTTTAAACTTTCACCAAACTCACTGGATTCATGATTAGACCTAGAAGGGCTTTTTGTTATCCTGTGACTTCAAGTTATCTTGGCAGGGGTGTGATCTGTCCTAGCTGCAGGACTGCAATTCTGCTTAGCACATGAGGGAGTCCTATGGCTGTACTGGAGGAGCTTTGCTATCCTGTTACCCATTATTTCTCTCACAATCCTGCTTGTTTCAAAGTTGACAATTCCTTCTTGGCTAGTCCAGGTCTTGGATAAGCCACAGACCTCCAGGGCTGTGACCACTGGTCTCCCTAACCTGAACCAGAGCTGCAGGTTGCTTTGTTGTGAGATTGCTTTGTTGTGACCTTCAGAAGAGAGAGCACTGTCAGATATGTTGCTATATGCTCAAGCCATTCATCATCAAGGAGACCTGTCTTTGCCCTGGAGTAGCACTGACATTCCTATTTTAGGCACTGGAGGTGCCCCAAAGCTCAAGAAGATACAGACTGCAAATTTTCAGAGCAGCTAAGGTCAGCCTTGTCATAGCTGGGTCTGATGGAGGGTCAGACCATGACAGCCATATGTGGCAGTTCACCTCGAGAGCCACAAGCTGTCTGTCAGAAGCCCATCTCCAGAGGAGAATCAGAGCTTGGCAAAGGTCCTGCACTGTAGAGCTGTTAGAGATGCCAGGCACATTCACAGCCTGCTCAGGGAACAGAGACCGGGGAAAGCAACCGCTCAGCATCCTCCTCAAATGCAGACCCCAAGCTACTGGGGAAGGAGCCTCCATGGAGGTCAGGGCTGAGTGATGGCCACAGGAATCTTTACCTTGTGAGGCAACTGTGGCCAGTGTAGCAGGAGCTCATGGGGAGAGAAGGTACAGGGAACAGCAGGGTGCCCTCTCTCCTTGTCTTAGACAGCTGGGTGGTACCTGCAGTAATGGAGGTGCTGCATGCCTGACATTTAACCTTCCCTTGGCCAGGTGCTACCTGGGACTTCCCCACTTCACATACAGCAGGTGTGAACAGAGCTCTGTTTGCCCTGTGGACTTTAGAGTGGTGGGGCTGGAGAAGGTGTAGCCCTCATCAACCTGCCATGGTCCCTCACCTCCCCTTTGCTGGCCTTCTTCATGCCAGGGAAGGTGTTGCACTATGCACATTGAATTCCTTAAACAGTGCCCACCACACATTACCTGGGAAAGGGCTGTTTCCTGCAGATATATCCTGGCAGCACCGGGCTCTCAGATATTGTCATCTTGGGATACTGCCGGCTTTTAGTTGTTGCTCATGCTGGTGCAACTTGTCCAGGCAGGGCAGATGATAACTTTGGTGCATGAGCAGAGGGAGTGCCACTGAGTCACTCACAGGGCATCTGATTTCCAGACGTGGCCCACGCACTTCACTGCCTTTCTTCCAGGAGACAGGGCCACAGGTGCTGGGGTCATCCCTTCATCGATCCATATCTAAAAAGGGAGGGATCAGTGCTGGCATTCAGGGCTTTCCACTGGAGCAGTATCCACTACCAGCAGGCAAAGCTTCCCACATCCTGCAGCTGTCAGGGAGCTGAGAGCAAAAGTGGCTGGTGGGGGGTCCTCTCTCCTTTATGTGGAGCAACACCTGGGTCAGTTCCCTGCCTGGAGCTGTGGGGAGGAGAGAGTGGCAGGGGCAGCCTGATCCTGCAGTAGGGAGGGCCCTTGGCAGGTCTCTCCAGCTCAGAGCCCCTGCAGGTCCCCTCTTGCTGCCTGTACTTGGTGCCAGTGTCCCTCAAGCACTGGGCAGAGGATGGCCAGGACTCCGGAGACCCAGACCAGATGCATGTCGCATTATGCATATAAGGACACACTGCCACAGCCCCAGGAAGGAGGTCTCAGTCCCTTCTCTGTGTCAGGGTATGGATTAGGCACAGAATACCTCGCACTGGGGTCCTGCCTCCTGCCCCTGTCCTGCCCCCCTTGCTGTCCCACACTTGCCCTCTAGCAGGACCAAGGAAGGGGAAGGGTGGAAGCCTCATCTGCTGCTCAAGCCACCAAGATGGAGAAGGGCTGAGTAAAAGCAGCACTGAGCACTCGGGCATTGGTCCTGCAGCCAGAGGTGGGAGGTTTGCACAAGCTCTGCTTATGATTTCCCAATCTGGGAGAGCATCCGGGAACATTGGGCTTGCCTGTAGAACTTGGCCATTGCCAGGGTAAACCCCCGCAATTTAAAAACTCCTTGTAATTAATGAACCTTCCCATTAAGTGTCACAATGGAACAATTCATTATTACTGATGTGTACAGGCTCTGCATTCCTCTGGCTCTGCTGCCTCCTACAAGAGACTGATCTAAATAGATGAACCTGTCTCATCTGCATTGTCTTTGGTGATTTACTAATTCCAGGTACTGTCCTCCAACTCTTTGGCATTTACCTGCTTCTTAATCCTCCACATCCACCACCTTACAGGTACTGCAGCCAAGTGGATTTGCACTGGATCACATTTGTCAAAAAAAAAAGCAAATTAGAAACACTCTGCTTGAGGGCCACTTCACTGTTCACACCACAGCAACCAGCAGGGATGTCAAAACACGAGCTTTCAAACTTCCACCAAGTGTGATCAGTAAAACTGATTTCTGCTGTCAAAAGCTTCTGGTTTTCCCCCCAAATTCACAGTGACTTAATGCTCTCTGTGAATTTCCTCAGTATAAATCATCTCTCGCACCCATCTGGGAGCAAGTTCCCAGAGTGGCACCATTGTGAATCTGGTGGGATGGAGGTAAGCGCTGTCCCAGTGTCAGCGCTTGCAGACAGAGATGGACAGACCTGGGTGAGCTGGTGGATGCCACAGTCCCATGGGACTGGAGCAGGATTTACCAGAGGGAAGGCAGAACAGCAACCTGTGACCATAGCAGAGAGCTGTGTCCCAGGAATAGCTTTCTTTCCTCTGCCTGGAGGGCACCATGCCCGGGACAGAGCAAGGTCACCTATTAACAATGTGCATCCGGTGGAAAGGGAATTCTGCTCTTATGCCATTCTGCACCCATCCCACATGGAGCTGGGACTTGCCTGTCTGGCTTGCTCTCTGGCAAGAGAGGTGCAAGCCCTGGAAACCACAGATGCAGTGGGCTAGTCCAGCACGGAGGCTAGAGACCTGTCAACTACAGGGACCACAGCACTTTGGCAGCCTCAAGATTTGGTGGATCTCCTTCAGCACTGTGTTCCCATCTCATTTCCTGTCTCACCTAGATTTATCTTGGAGACAATAGAATGAGTCATCGCTGTGATTTCCTCAGTGGACTGTGATTGTGTCAGGGCTATTCCCCAGGTGTGATTTTAGCTGTGGGACTTACCTTTTTCACTTGTTACCTCATTCTGACTATAGAACATGGCTTCCTGGTTAATGCACTTGCTCAGGGCAGATGACCACTCCATGATTTTATTAAGTCTATGTGCAGGAGCTCATGGCTCCCACAGAGCAGGCCTGGTGCCTGTCCTCTGCAAGGCATGGCTAAGCACCAGCTTTGCTAGCAGAGAATAGCAGCTAGCAGTTGACCTTCCTCATTTCCAACTGTTTTAAATGTCTCTGGTCTGTCCATCTTTACAAGAAGCTGGAAAAGGAAAAAAATGTACAAGAACCCATCTGACACTCTCAGACTGTGCTGAGTCTCCACTGACAGGGCACAGTAAGGTTCAAGCCTCTCCACTGAAGCAACCACTGAAACCAGAACAAAATGGAAACAGTACTTTTTCCAGAAAGAAATAAGTTCTATGGGATAGGAAAAGGCTGGATTAGTGATCAAAGCAGGAAGCATTAAGGGATACATAGGCAGAGTTTTAAGGAGCTGTTCAGAGCTGAGTATAGGAAGCTTTCAGGATGGTTATACAAGCACCTCATTATTTATCACATATGTATAACATTATTGGAGAGGTGTTCCCCAGGACATGGGGCCTCCATAGAAACACCATACCTATCCGCCATGGCGTGGCCTAGATTTCTCAGTGTCTGCTGGATGAAGGACTTCCATGAGATTTTCAGTGGCTCTCTGGGAGTTCTCCTATGTGGATTACTGCCAAACCAAAGAAATGCTCTCTATGCATTTCCTCAGAATCCAGTATTTCTTGGATTTGACACTTCAGAGGGTCACCAACCTGGATTAGAGGAAAGGGAGTGCTTTCTCAAATGTCTCTTCATGGGGATTCATGAAACAGTGGAATAACTCAAAGCAGCAAAGGTATAATTTATTGGGTTGATCTGAGCAGAAACTGTGAAAGGCTCCCCACAAAAACAACAGTTGAATTTTTAGATGGGAGTGAAGTTTGTAGGTGTTTTGTCTAGACTGTTTCTGCTTTTGATGGAGTTGGAGACTCCCAACAATGAAAATCTGGCTGAGCTTTAAAGACTTCCTTTGATTTTTCCAGAAGGGACTATAATCCCATTGCACAGTCTGGCCCAGCTGAGAAATCTGGTCCCTTGTAATTTAGTGCAACTGGGAGTGAAATTATTGATAGACCTCAACCTGTCAGTCCAGACAGCTGTACAGATAAATAAATCGAGGAAAGCTATGGAAATTGTGCAAGCAGGATAAAATATACCCAGTCATCCAGACAGTACAAGCCTAACCATCATCCCAGAGTTTAGTTTATTTTCTTTATTTACCCATTACCTTAAAGTGAATATGCAACAGTGAATAACTCTTTTGTTCCCAATAGGATAAGAAGTTCTTACCAAACATGGATGAAATCTGAGGTTTTCAGTCAGAAATCACAGTAAGCAGCAAGTCTACAAGTTAAGAAAAGCTGAGCTGGTTCCTTAATAGTAAGAGGGTAGGTGCAGGGTAGAAGGTGTATTGTCTTAATTAAGCTCCTTAATAAGGCAAAAAAAGGTGTTCTGATTCCCTGGAGGTAGGAAATGTAAGCTTACAGCAAAAATGTAAGCTAAAGAAAGATTTTGTACAATTAAAGATGCAGGGGCATCACTATTTTTACAGCCTTGATGTATTTGCAGGATGCAGCATATATAATACACTCCTGGGTGTCCCCAGGCATGGTAGGCCAGTCAAAAGGAACATGGTGAGAAGCTTATAATCACTGAACGACCTACAGTGTCAGAAACATGGCTTGCTCAGATCTGGTACCAAACACCCCCTTATGGGCTTACAGCTGTCTCCTAGCCAGAGTAAGAAATCTCATGTTTGCATGTTGTGTGGCTACCTTGCTTTGGTTGAAAACTATCAGCCATGAATAGGCAAGATCATCTTTAGGGTGGTCGAAGGACCGAAACAGGTTACACTGGCAAACTCCAGGTGGTTTTAAAACTGATCTCCACTACTGCAGACCAGAGCTGGTTAGCTTATGCTTTTAATAGAAAGCCTGCTTTCCCCATCTTCCCATCAGGCCAAAATGCAAGATAGGGAAATGAAAGATGATAATCAGGAAACAAAGTGGGTTAACAGTGGTTGAGTCTTGCATTCACAGTGCTTTAGCCTCCTCAGTGTTCCCATTCCAGCTGGGCAGGAGTGGCTCTGCTGCAGGTAGCTCATCAGTAGCAGCTAATTCTCTTGAATTCAGCTAATGTCAGTCACTAAAAATAGCTTGTATAGGGAGGAAGCTGTCGTTGAAAGGTCTTTAACTGAGCTACCACTACTCCTCCAGCACAATGAAAAACATCTGCTTTAACAATGAACTGATGGGAAGGGTCTGTGTGTATTATGAATGGGACAATTATAAAAACCTGTTTAAAACTATCACATATTTCCTCAACAACCAGGGTGTGATTTATCTCCACCTAAAATGCATGTCTAAAACAGGCTGTATGAATCACACAGTAAAAGGACTTGTTTCTCTTCATAGGACTATGAAGGGAATCCAAAGTCTAGCTCAGACGAAGACATGTGCGTTGCAGGCATCTGAACTGAGGTGGTGAGATTCAAACGTCCCCCTCTTTAATAAGTCCAGGAATGGGAAGATCATTTGGTGAAGTCTTTAATTAATTGGTGATAAAAGCTAATGAAGCTAAGAAAGCACTGAAACCTAGTAACTGTCTTTGGCGTGGCCAAGTCTATGATTTCTCAGAGTTCATTTCCATTGCCTCTGGGAAGGTGAAGCAGCCCAGGAATTCAATGGAAGACCTTTCAGAATTTCATCTCTCTAATTTGGCATATGAGTTTGTGACAACTCAAATACCCTGGGACTGATTTTACAAGCTGCTCAGGTTGGTTCATGCCCTGTGAAAAAAATAATGCTGTTGTCCAAGAGTATTATTATAAAGGAATCCAGTAAATCTCTAAAAAACATAATTAAAAATTTTGCAAGGTAACTGCAGCATTAGACAGGCCAAAGGACATGACCAAATACTCAAATTGTCTGTCTCTGGTCCAAAAGACCATTTTTATTTTAAGTTCTGAGGATTCTCTTGCCAAACTTCAGATGTCTCTGAGCTGTAGTTTTGTAAAGACATTCTCTGCAATCTAATTTTCAAGATCAAGAGTAATGGATGTCTTTTCTCAGAACTGTCTTACCTGATTTCCAAAACCTTGATGTACGATGGAAATAAGCCATCTCACTTGCAAACAAAAAGAATGTGAGGACACCTGTGACAAAGCTGAGGGATGTACAAACCGTCTGGGTGGCTTTCAGAGGTGTTCTCCAAGTGCTTCCATGCTGGCTCTGACAATGGATAAAGGAACTCAAATCTGCCTCCCAGGGCCAGTGTGGTCATCCGCCCGAAGAGAGGATGGAGATGAGCAGCATTGTGTCTCCATAGCCAAGTATTGTATTTGCATAACAAGTCCTTGTTTTCTAACTCACACAAGGCTAGTGTAATGCCAATGACCTTTCCTCCTGAGATCATGGCTGGGATGACACTACTTCTGATGACACAATGATGGAGACAAAAATCAGCAATGAATAACATTATCCCTTCATTCAAAGAATGTGCAAAGAGAGCCAGTCCCTCGTGCCCCCTCACATAACTGGAAAAAGGGGTGAGTGAGCCAAACAAAATTTAACAAGTAATTCCTTTTGCAGTGTAACAGCAGCCACTAATAATAATATAAACTATTTCCAACACACAAGAAGCAGGCAATCTGACAGGCCAAAAGGTGGCAGAGATGGGAAGAGCTGGTCAAACACAGGCTGATTACCATAAGATTAAATAATTTTCTTTTGTTCCCTGAGAACAGGCTGTGGGTGCTTCCTTCAAAGCCATTTTTCATGTGGACAAATTTAAGAACAAATGGATAAGATGAATAACAAAAATTGTCAGAAACAGATGATACTCTCACAGCTTCTAAAGGCATCCAAATTTGAGATTACTGACCTACTGACCATCCTGCTTAGCCCACTGTTTAAACGAGTTCTCCTGTCTGAAAAAATGGAAGGGGACAAATGCAACACCAACTTTTGAAGTGTTCAGGGGCAATCCAGGGAATCACAGACCCTTAAGCCCATCAGATGAAGTGAAGCTATAAGTAAGGAACAGAATCAGTAGATAAAATGATAAAGGGTAGATAGAGTAGAAGATAAAAGAGGAGGGTCTGAGAAGAGGAAACCATTCATTGAAGTTGCCAACAGGCATCTGGTCCAAGAGAAATTAGTTCTTGAGTTTCCAGAAAGTCTCTAAGATAAGCCCCCATGAAACTCTCTTAAAGAAATTCAGTTGATATAGACTGATGACTGGTTAGGAGAAAGAAAATGAAAGAAGGCTCAGTAGGCATTTTCAGAGCAGAAGTCAGGGGGTACCAAGGGCTGGGAGAGTATCACAGGAACCTGTGCCTCTGTCAGATGAGAGAGCTTTACCAGGAGAACAAAACAGGCAAAATTTGGTTTTGAGAAAGCCAGGGACAAAATACTACTTGTGTGCACACACCAGCGGGCTGCATGGATGTTATGACCATATGAAAAAGAGTTCACGGAGTGAACAGCGCACGCAGATTGATGAAGGTGTCAGCTTTGTCCTCAAGGTGATCAAAAAGGCAATTGTTTGTTAGGCAGTATTCAGGAATGGGAGGGAAGCTGCACCAGATCTAGCCTCTACAACTATCTGGTAGGTCCACTGAAGTCAAAAGGGATGACCAGAGGTTGGGACTACTTTCCTTCCAAACTGCAATGAAATACATATTCTCAGAGGTTCAGGATCCAGATCTTAGCAAAGAGACAGCAAAAGAAAGAGAAAGCACATCTGTAAAACACATTAATCAGTTCTTTGCACTGGTCTTGAATCCCTGCTTCTCTTGGTTACTCCAGCAGGTCCTGCTTTACTGCCCCAGCCAGTTTCACATGCTTGGGAAAGCAAGCATGACTTGGGAGCTTAGGAAAATGTTCATTTTGCAAGGCTTTTCCTCCTGCCTCTTCTCAGAGCAGTTCCCATGCTGTGAGGCACTTTTGTGGAAAAATTCAACTTCAGAAGGGATTTTCAAGCCTGTTGTGGGTGCAATGTGCTCTCACTATGCGGGAACTGCTAGTGAAATGATTATAAAACCATGGTCACTGACCCCATCATGAAAATGACAGAGTAGATATGTCAAATTCTACTACCACTTGCTTGACTCTTCTTGTCTTGCCAAAATAACAATAACTTCACAGGAACCATGTCTCCTGCTTCCTTCTTGCCCTTCCATACTGGGCCAGAGATACCCAGGTGCCTCTGAAGGATCTCCATCTATGTAAGTTTTTAAGTGCTCAGTATATTTGGTGCTGGGGTGCTCAAAAACTGAGCCATCGTGTTGACAGGTACTGCTGGTGCTGCTTTCTTATGAAACCCAGACTGTACTGAGGTGCCTACAAGTAAGCTAAACTCTGCTGAAAATCTGGCTCCAAAACAATCAGCTCCTGGCATAGTTTTCCTTGTGCCACACACTGCTCAGGAGCTGCTAAGTGGGAGAGGGAAGTTTCTTGTTTAGGTTGTTTTTTTA
The DNA here is from genome assembly GCA_035590195.1 of Aviceda cuculoides. Classification (NCBI taxonomy): domain Eukaryota; kingdom Metazoa; phylum Chordata; class Aves; order Accipitriformes; family Accipitridae; genus Aviceda; species Aviceda cuculoides. Next base: position 7,252,360 of record JAVJGG010000053.1, on the reverse strand, counting down.
ATGGAAAAATGTGTTTTGTCCTCAAATTGAATATTTCCTTCAGAACACAGTGATGTTTGCCAGAACATCTCAAGTTTCCACTGGGAAAGTTGAATTATGATGAATTGACTGGCATTCTCCAATGCTCAGTCAAAGCACTTGGCTGGGTCAAACAAAACCATATTTGACTTCACAGTGACATTGAACTGTATAATGGGAGGCACCTGCTTGGACCTGTAGCTCAGATAATCCTGCTAACAGTTTTTGTAATTGGATCCCCAGGGTGACTGTGATGTGATAAAGACACTGATGCTGGAAATTTGTTTTCCATGTGGAAAACAGATCTTTAAGGAAAGCAAACCTTGTATCTCAAGCTTTGTTTTTGTTCTGAAAAATATATTGCGAATATTTCAGGCAGCCTTTATCGGATTAGCTGGCCTTTCACCAGGTCCTTTCTGATTCCTGGCTGGTGGTCTTTGTAGGTGGAGATGGACAAACTGTAGGGAACAAGAAAAAAATCCTAGAAGAAAATACTCAACTGTTCTCGTAAGTTGAAAAACAGGAGCATTTGTTCTCAGTTGAAGACACTGTTTTGTCTAAACCAATTTCAAGCAATTCAATCTATTTGACTGTGTCAGTTTAGATGAAGAATAATGTATTCCAAGGGACTTTGTGAAAACAGAGCATTTTAATATTTTCAGACTTTTGAGCCTTTGCCTCCACAAATAACTGGAAAACCTGATGCCGATTTGCCAAGTCTTGTATTGTCATTCCATGAGCGTATTTGGCAAAGCAGATGTTAGACAAAAACCTGTTCACCATCTCTGCAGTGAGTTCATTCCTTTGTTTCATTTTCTGCTGCCTGAGTACCCCAGCACAGCAAAAAGTGAGCAGAGCAGGAGGCAATGACTGCCTAGCACAGCCAACAGGCTGAACCCTTTTCTCTGTGGCAGGATAGAGACAGTCTGGGTAACTTGCCACAGATTTGCCATTTCTTAAGATATCTGTTCAGATTTTAACACAGAGTAACTCCTCAGCAGCAAACCAAGGGTGACATTTTCATTTTGTTCCTCCTTAGACTTTTTTTGTCTATATCAAAAGCTGGCTATGCAACCCAACATTAATAACAGTTGCCTCTAGTGACAAGTGGTAGATACCAAGAGGTGCTCTGGTCAGGGCAATGGTGCTTTTGCAGGGCCGTGCATGGGTGGGCACGGACAGAGCTTGAAGCTCAACAGTGAACATGGGAAAAGCTGCAGCATTTTTTTCTAGTGAGTGTAAGTAGAAAAACGAAGTCCTGGTTTCATATGGGGAAACGCAGTCTGTAAGCTGCCCAGCAGATGCTCCTCTCCAACCATGGAGAGAAGGGCAGCCAGCTGTGCAGATGGGGGGAGCGTGAACATGGGGACAAGTTTGGAGAGGGAGATAAGAAGATAGTATACACATGAGCTGGCATTAGAGCAGAAATTGGGAATAGGGCGGTGTCGGCTGAGAGCAGAAGCAGCTGTGGGCTAAGCTGTGGTGCCAGCTGCAGGCACCATAAGGAAGGGGAGCTACTTTTTGCCTCTGCCTGCTGGAGCCGCTCTCTTCAGAGCGGCTGCAGGGAGCATCACTCCATGTATAACAGATCTGGGCTTGATGCTTTCTTCTCCTCTGCTGTCAAGAGGATTTACAGCTTGTGGTAGGGAAGAGAGCAATATTAATAGTGTAGAGCGGGAGTGGAGTCCTTTGAAGACATGAACTGTAAGGAAGGATAGTCTGGCATGGCTGGGACCTGCACTCTGTAGCCAAGCCCTTACAGCCTTCTTCAGCCCCAGCCGGGACACCTGCCTAAAACCCTGCAGCACCAAGGGCTGCTGCTTTCAGAGAAAAGGTAGTTGCTGCTGCTTTCAGAGAAAAGGTAGTTTCTGCTGAAACCACTGCACAGGCTGCCCTGGCCAACGGCCCAAAAACTTGTGGTCAGAGTCAAGGAGGCTTCCCAGCTGATGTACATTTGCTGGAGGTGATTGGGCAGCATACAGTGATGTGCTCTCACAGTAGCATTTTGCTAATTGGTTGGTTTTGTGGTTCATCTCCCAGGTCTTTGCACATGGTAAAGCTTAGTTTTCCTTGTTTTACAGGGGTCTCAAGGGCCTAGTGAAGGGAAGACACCATCTGAGTGTCCCATGGAGAGACAGTGGCACAGCTGGAATCAGGGTGGTCAACGACTTCCAAACCTCCCTCCCCAGCGCCAGCTCTTCCCAGCCCGCCTGCTTGTGCAGTATATGTAGACACATATATCGCAGCTGATGTAGGCACACCCTCCATGTGGTAGGACATGGCCTTTGGGCTGCACATGGGCATCTCTAAGAGCTGCCTGACACTTGCCTGTGGTGGCAGGGAAGGAAGTGGTGCTTTTCTTAGGGCTCTTCATTTAAAAGGGAAAAAGAAAACAGTGCAAATTCTGAGCACCAAGCACAGGGACTGTTTACATTTATGTTGGTCCCAAGAAGCTCCCTGGCTTTCAGAAATATTACTTGCAGCATGACTGAAGGACAGCAGGCTGGTGAGGAGGCAAGGGGGAGATGTGTCAGATATCAAAGACTGGCTGGGTGGCCTCTGTTGAGGCCTAGGTGTTGAAGTCCCACATCCCATCCTCACCAGACATTAGGAAGTGCGAGCGATTGTCTCCATGACACCAAATACCAGTGTCCCAGGTCACTTTTTGGAAGATCGGTTGGCAAGGAACTGGACAGGTGTTGATTATGGGAGCAGAGAAGGCAGCACATGTGTGACTAATGGTGATGTCAAACCTTTACACTTCTTAGAACTTGTAGCTCCTGGAATCATACAAGGTGAGGGTCTTTCCTTTGAAAGACATTTCCAAGGCTGCTAAAGGTTCAAAATTCAGAAGGCAAATAAAAGAAACCCAATATTTTTCATTGTTAACCCTTATGCCCAAGCAAGTTGACAATATCCAGAGTCATGAAGGGCTGGTTTTGTTAGGATGAAAAGTAAATTATAGGAGCTGGGTGTATTCTTGATGTAATCTCATTTATTTACCAAGAACACACGCTGGGGCCTGTTCCCCTGTGCACTGCAGAACAAACACGACCAGCCTTGCTCAGAAATCCCACACCTTCCCCTCCATGCCCAGGAAGCCCTGTCTCCTATCACCGAGCAGCTTCTCCCAGACCAAGCTCCATCACTTGTAGCCAAACTCCAGGACCTGATGATACTGCAAATCCTGCACCCACACAGCTTTCGGTCTGAGGTTCCTCTGTGGGAGTGGGTAGCAACTATCAGGATGATGCTTTTTACATCTGGTTGTTAAAATCAGGTTGATTTTTGGAGACTGGATGGATGTGTTTGGAACCTACATTACAGCCATGCTGGAAGGGAACTGGAGTACCCTGAGGTGGTTGCCTTGAAAATCTGATGTCTCCTTAAGATAAATTAATATTTGCATCATTCTGCAAGCATATGGGGCATTTGAAGGCTGGAGATGGACATCTCTGGTGTCAAAAGCAAGACTGGAATTGCTTGTGAGAGGAATGCACTGATGCAGGTAGATATAACAAGGAGGTAGAAATATACTATCTGATGGAGCAGGGAAACACAGAACTGCCAGGCATCTAAGTATTATTGGGATATTAAGTTAGTAGAGCTATTCCACATTTTTTCAGAGGCTGAACAGGCAGATTGGCACCAGAAATCTCAGTATTGTAGTCTCAGGGTGATTCAGGGCTCATCGTGCCTAGTGCCTTGTGGCTTTCCTTTGCACTTCCATGCAGAAGTCCCCTTAAAAATGGTGCCCAGGCACCAGGACCCCTGACGGCTGTGAGCAAAGGTGTTCACTCCCTGCAGCATGCCCTGCTCCAGGAAAATGTATAAAGACATTACCTTGTGATCACTCACAGCCCACAAGCATGTCACACTGCGATTCCTCCCATGCGCCTTCTGCACAGTGGGCACCATTCTGCATGCTCTTGTTGGAGTTATGAGTTATCTGTATCAGCCAGTGCTGAGTAACTCCATTCAGGATGTTCTTCTTTCCTTCTTCCATGCTGTGCTGCTTCTGTTTGAGACATATAAACCTGCTAAATAATGGGATTAACCTTGTAAAAGAGCTTTGCAACAACATTCATACATGGCTGGGACTGCACTTCCCACCAGCCTGTGCAGTAGTTTGTGTCCTTTCCCTGTCCTGCCACCACCTCGGCTCTAGGACAGCTGTGAGGCATGTCTCATGATGGCAGAGCTCAGTTTCCCACAGCAGCGATTGTGTCTACAAGCAGGGACCAGAGCACAAGGCTGTGGTTCTCCAACAGAGTCAAGGTTTCAAAAATTTCCGCGGACAACCCATGTCTCTGCTGTCCTCTGGGCATGACACTGGTTTCCATGTGAGAAGCTCAGTCAATCCTCAGGGGTCACAATGCTTGGATTGCCTAATTCTGCTGCCAGATCCCCATCTCCAGCCCAGGCTGCACTTCGCATTTCAAGCATTGAGAAGCATAGAGAAGTTCCTGCTGCAATGAGCGGTGCCAGATGGGGATACCCACCTCTGTGCCCCTCTTCTGCTGGGGCACTGACAAATGGAGAGGTTGTTGGCACACTCCCAGCCCCACTTCATAAAAACCATCCATCAAAGGCAGCTTCACCCAGACCTGCCAACTGCCAGAAGTAGTGTGGGGACCAATCAGAGGATCCTGCAGGATGGATGACCTTTAGTTTGTGTCAGTGAGGAACAGCTCAAGATAATGAATGGGGACAGCTGGCTCAGAAGAGGACATCTGCACAGCACCTGTGGAATCTGCTAATGAGAGTGAAGTCTCCCTTCCTCTGTCAGCCCTCATCCATCATTCCCCACAACAGTCTGGGTTAGCACATCACTTTGTGGCTGTGGTGGTGGTTCCAGATTTCCCCCCACAATGTTCAACAGATCAGTGGGTCATGGGAGTTTTGCCAGCTCTAAGGCATAGTGTAGAAGAAGACTTTGTCTCTCTCTGTGCCTCAGTCTATTAGGGAAATGAAAGGCTACCAATCCCAAAGCTGAGTCCAAAATGCAGGGGACAAATTACATAGTCACTGATTTTCTCCAGAAATATTTTGCACAGTTGAACTGCACAAGATAAAAGCAAGATCAAACTGGAGTTAAACAGGAGTGCTGGACCAGTGTAAGCTATGGGGGGATGCTGCTTGTCTCATTGTCATCCAGAGATGCCTCCTTCTGCCCTACAGGCAAAGCAAGAACCACAGGGACGTGGAGCAAGGCAGACCATGGCTCTGAAAGATGGTTTATGCAGGATCAGGCTGCCAGTAACCATTCCAGCCATGATAAGGTGTCTGCCCATACCCCAAGGAGCGTGGCCACATCCTGAGTTGGAAGGCAGTGAAACCCAAAGTATTCCCTAGATTACCCACACAAATGCCTCAATCTCTGTGTCCAAGGTCATCTCCGCTCAGACAGGGCAGAGGAGTCATCTGAGGCTGAACATGTAGCCAGAGCCTTTCTGTGTCTCCACAGAGCAGCATTCAGCTCCTATCTGCTGCTCCTTTCTCTGCTGCCCTTCTGGGCTACAGGTGAAAACCCCTCTAGCCCAGGCTGTACAAAAAGTGCCTGCTAACATCACTTGGTAAGTCACTTACCTGTCCCAAAGGAAACAGAAAAAAAGATGTCACAATACTGCAGCAGGGCTGCAAAAGACAAGAGGTGCCCACTGCAGCCAACAGGCTGTCAAAAGCATGGAGCAGAGAAGAGATTGCAGCAAAGTTGGGAGACAAATCAGAGGAGCATACTGTGCTGTCCTGGCTTTGGTGGATTGCTTTGCAACTGCTTTGCAATCGCTTCATAGTCCTGTGTCCAGCCTCCACCTCTTGCACACAGAGCGGCTCTTCAGGGCATGCTGCAGAGGATATGCCCTATCACATCACCTGTCCAGAGCTCTGCAGCAGCTGCTTTCCTCCTCCCCTGCACTCAACCCTCAAAGCACTTGATATCCATCTGGTGGTCATCAGAGCAGATCTGGTAGAATAGTAGCTGCAGGAAGAGGTGGTGGTCAGGTATCAGCCAGATGGGATGCCGTCCAGCACCAGAACTGCCAACAAGCCTGATGTCTGCTTCTCACTTGCTTATCCTCAGTCTTCTCATGATCTGCACAACTCTGGGCTCTCTCTCTTGACTCATCAGAGCTTGCATTTTCCTTTAAGGAGATCCTTCTTTTTCATTGTCTTCTTTCTCCTACTTTCAGTAATTTTGTCTAGCAAGATGGGGATTGGGAGTCTGGCTATAACTTGGCTTGAGAGAGAGAGGACTGAAGATGGAGGGAGTAAAACTGTAAAGCAGTTCAGTTTCATCAGTTCACAGGTGCAGCTCCTAGTTCTTCCAGACTACTGAAAAAGCCTCAGAAAGCAGACATTACTGCAGCTGCTTCTCATTTCTTGCACAGATATTGTGCAGCATACAGCAGGCAAAGAGTGTACTGTCGATTAAGTGTGGACTGGATTCATATTTGATCCCCCAGGACCTTGGTCTTTACCGGGAAGAGCAGTGCCTTGGGCTGTCTAAAGGAAGGGTGAGGCTGCTCTTATCTGGCTCCAGCAATTCAGATGAAGGCACCTGCTGCGGTTTAACCCCAGTTGGCAACTAAGCACCACACAGCCGCTCACTCACTTCCCCTCCCACCCAGCGTGATGGGGAGAAAATTGGGAAAAGAAGTAAAACTTGTGGGTTGAGATAAGAACAGTTTAATAGAACAGAAAAGAAGAAGCTAATAATGATAATGATAACACTAATAAAATGACAACAGTAATAATAAAATGGAATGTACAAATGATACACAGTGCAATTTCTCACCACCTGCTGACCGATGCCCAGTTAGTCCCTGAGCGGTGATTCCCCTGCCCCCACTCCCCCCATTTTATATACTAAATGTGATGTCACATGGTATGGAATACCCCATTGGCCAGTTTGGGTCAGCTGCCCGGGCTGTGTCCTGTGCCAACTTCTTGTGCCCCTCCAGCTTTTCTTGCTGTCTGGGCTTGAGAAGCTGAAAAATCTTTGACTTTAGACTAAACACTACTTAGCAACAACCAAAAACATTGGGGTGTTATCAACATTCTTCTCACAACTAACTCAAAACCACAGCACTGTACCAGCTACTAGGAAGACAACTAACTCTATCCCAGCTGAAACCAGGACAAAGTGCTGGATGAGAACCAGCTGAAACCAACACACGGAACACTGAAGTATACAGGACACTGGCAGATGCAGTAGGGAGCTAAAGAGCGTGCTGCTGTCTAAGAAAGTGTGCCTGGTGAAAACCAACAACTAGTCTGGTAGAAACTCATCCTAGATAATCTAATGAAATTGAAGTTCTTTATTTGTCCTGCACTTTGGGAGAAAAACTGATTTTAAGTAGTTATTTTATTTCCCCTTTCTTTGCCCTTCCTGGGCTTTTGTTTCTCTGAAGCTTTGAAAATTATTATTATTATTATTTTTTTAATTTGTCCTCTCTTTGTCCTGAGTTGACTACCTTTATCATTGAAACCCTTGTCTTTGGGTACTACAGGCAACAAACCTACATGTGTACCTACACTCATGCTGTTTTCCAGTGCTCTGATAGTGCAAAGGTGTCTTAAAGTAGACTTTTTTTATAGTGTTAAAGAATGGTGGAGGCACATCTATCAAGTGAGCTGATGGCTGCAGTTTCTGTTGACTTCAGTTCAGCTGGGAGGTGCACGACACATTTGAAAATGCGTGAAATACATTTGAAAATAACTGAGTAGAAGTTCTCTGGCATGTATGCCTTTATATGTACAACCTTGAATGGCTAAATAGTAATCCTCACTGTTTAGATGACGAAATGAAGCATGCCATGGTGTCCAGCCACTGGCATTTTCCTGTGGGTCTTGAAATTTCTCTGTTCACTGCATCACTGAGGTGTATGCGGATTTGTTTTTGACTTGTCCTTAGAGTAGGAAAAAAACTTTAAATAAACTCAACTGAAGCATTAAAAAAGCACAATCATTCTGACAGCTTCCACCCCTCCACTAATTAATTCTGATTTTTGCTGCAATCCATGTATAACATGCATCATCCTTGAATAAATGAACAAATGCATATGGAATGGTGTCTGCTCAAAATTGATACAAGCAGAAAAAAGAAACTCTGTACCCCAAGGACATCTTTTTTTTTTTTTTTTTTTTTATTCGTAACTGCTCTGCTAACAGTTTGGAAGATGGAGCTATTCTGTTGGCTTATTTAAGAAAGAATTGTGAGACAGATTGTGAGGGAGATGTGAACCATATTTTCATGAGCATATGAAAGAGCAGTTGTTACATTCATTGCAAGATTAAATCAATGTGCATTAAGGATACCTTATAGCAGATCAGGAACTTTTTTCAGTGTTTTCATTTTTTAAAATTTGTTTCAAAATGCTTTGTTGTTTTACCACCTTGTGTGTGTATGCTTGCACATTTATTCTATTTATTTTTTAGTTTGAATCAAACCATTATGAATCACCAGTTCCAAGAACAACTAGTAAACCTGATTTCAGTGCGTACTGAGGGAAGTTTAGGAAAAAAAAATCACACTGGTGGATCTACAGTTTCAGCAAGGAATCTAGGCATGTGTGAGAGGGCTGATGAAGTGAATAATTATTTTCATCTTCCTTATCAAAAGGCTTTTGCTCAGGAGGCATGTAAGCAACCTCAGCATACTAATGAATGCTAGCTTATGGGCTTGATCCATAAAATGGAGTGGACAGATGTGTGGTAATTATGAAAATTAAACAAGTATTATAAAATTGAACCATTTAAAGTTGTTTAAAATCCATGCATGGCCTTTTATATTTTGATTATGATAAACACATTTAAAAGTGATTGAAGGCATTTATAGGCTGCTACAAGTAAAATATCATAATATGAGTGCATATTACCTTGATGATGGATTATAGAAGTTACCTGATGAGAACAGTTGAGACTTTCAACAATGGAAATCAAAGCACAGTTAATTGATGGACTCCATTTAGAGTTATCTGGGAAATAGTCACAAATCTGTAGTGTGGAGTAGATAATTGCCTTTTCTTGCAAGTCAGAAATGAAAATAAGAAAGGTAAAGCTCTAAAAAAAGTTAGCCGAGAAGTAACATAGCTGCATATACACTTTTTCAGAATTGATTCACTTTTCTAGCAGTGTAAGAGGGCTACAGTGCTCTTGGTACCTGAAGCAGCACGTTTTGAGATACCTTGAGTATCTCCATAGAAAATTGAAATGTAAATTGAGACCATAGGAAGAGATACCGCTCCCCATAAAAATCAAGATTCGGAAAGACAGTAGTAAAGAGTGATCAATCTTACTGATTTTCATCATATTGATGGCTCCTCTTTTATTTGGAGTGTAAGTCTTGCAGTGTAAGTTAACACACCTGAAGAAGAGTGGACCATCTGGGGAAAGAGTAGGAGAGTGTTGCTTTCTTTCTGAGCAGGGAATAACAGTTTACAGATATTTTGGAATGGGCACAAGCAGGGATAAAGAGGCAACATGTGTGGAGTTAGGAGCATGTAGCTCCGACAGGGACTGAGGGACTGATGAGGAGAACAGGGAACATACATTTAAGCATGAGAGGTGACAGGAGGAGAAACGTTGTGGGAGTTGGCAGGGACTTCTAAGCCTGCTGAAAACCTCAGAGATATTGAGTCACCTGGGTGAAACTATTAGCCGTGGAGTGTCCCTCCAGTGACCCATAACTTTGTAACTTTACAGACAGCAGTCTCAGTATTCAAAATAAATCCATACAGATTAAAAACAAAAAACCACCAAAACAAAGAAAAGGAAAAAAACCCCAATATTAAGTTCCTGTTCCAGAGTACCATGTGTTCATTTACGTTTACACCACTTGTAGCATGACATTTTCCAGAGCCAGTGCTGACGTCCCTGTGTGAAATTTCTCCTCTCTCTACCTCCTACCTCCTGTACCTTTTCTCAAGGAAAGGAATATGCCAGTTTCTAGTTATTATTGTTTACTATATTTAGTTTACTTTAAAAAAATTATCAAATTACTTAAAATAATTTCCTTCTCTTTTCAGCTAGGCTCAGTATTTGAGTTCTGGTGTAAACCTAGAATTTTAAGAGTGAGATGTTGCTCTGGTGTCTTGAGTTTGGACAGTGTCCCCAATATCCAGTATCAGGAGAATTTCTGTCAGGCTGTGTTTTTTGTTTTGGAATGAGCTGATCTATGGCTCTGGGGACAGAAGACAGACTTTTTTTTTTTGGCAAGTCTGAGCCTTGTGAATAACTAAAAATGTCCATGTGTTTTTTTGTAATGGAAAGAGAAAGTAGAACCCTGCTTTAGCTAACCACAGAGGAGAAATAAATTGTTACATACCAGAAACATAATATTTCAGTCTCCTTCTTTTCAGACCTCAGTACTTTTTCTCACAATTTAAGACACACAACAAGGTTTTGCAGTTCAAACAACTCCCTTCCTGGCCTATTGCATGTAACTGAACTGAGTTACACATTCAAACACACTTCATTGTTGTTATTGTCTCCCTCCAGCTAGTTGCTATTATGCCGTAGTCATACCACCTTCATGACCTAAGACTTGATCCCTTAGCTGATACTTTCGACCCATTTTTTTTCACACATGTTCTTTTAGTCCATGTGTTTGGAAATGGGGCTTTGCATACTGCCCCATATACCTTCCAGGTACAGTGGAGCATCTTGCCATTTGTGTGGAAATGTTAAGAAAAGGGGCACAGCAGATCTTGAGAACCACTGGAATTCATACCACCATCTCAGCAAATACCATTTAGTAGGTTGATAGACAGCCTAAGCCAACCAGATTTGGTTAAGTAATTGTAGAGGAGTCAGACTTATGCATTGGACATGATTCTTTTCTCCTGAACACTTAAAAAATCATGAAGAATTTTTTTTTTTCTTTTTTTTTTTTTTTTTCTGGATACATTAGTTATTGATTGTACTAGAGAAAAACTTTTAGTCTGAAACCTTGAGGCACATATATTATAGCTGTCCTCTTTGCTGAAACCTCAGGGATGTCCAGAACCTTAATGTACTGCAGAGTGGATATGCTAAGTTGAACCAAAGTTCAATAGTTGTCTCCATTTATCTGAGATGGCCTTTTGTGCCATACATTCACAATTGGCTCGTACGAACTTAAAACAGAGGGACCATTCCTGGCCTAAGATACTGAACAATGTATGAATAAGACTATGTAGAGAAGAAACTGAAAACTGATGGATGGAGCAGGAGGAAAGAATAAAGTAATGTTAGTACCCTCAACATCTTGGTAGCTTAGTCCATCTTGGTTGCTTTTGTACTTATTTTGGTAGGAAATTTTAAGGAAACATTTGAATACGAACAAGGTGATACTTGGAGTATTTACAAGGAGCACCTCCCTTGTGCCTCACCTCTTATTTTTGCAAACCCAGAAGTAATGTGTAAGTTTTGCTTGAATTTTAAGTTTCCTTTGGAAAGAGTGAAACAAAATATGTCTATTTTAAGTAAAAAACAAAATCAATTTTCTTTGTTTCTACATTATTCTGTATTTACTTCACATGTGATAGCACAAGATGATGGTTTTACTTTAAGTATCTCCTCATTTTTTTCAGAATCAGATGAGCTCTGTTTCCCATAACATAGGATATTCTTTTGTCTTGTTGAATCAATACAATGCATTGTGGGAATTCTTTAATCCTGATGCAAAATGAGAAATACAGTTTTGTGAAGTAATGAAGGACACAAAAAACCTTGAATGAGAACTCTCCAGAGAAGACAACAGCACAGGCAGTTGCTATTCAGTGTTAAATTGACTAAGAATAAAGCACAGTAATAACTTCACATAGATTTTTAAAAAAAGTTTCTTGTTTCTTTAGTTTTAATACTCTTTTATTCAGTACTGGGATTGCTCTAAAGGGGGCATGGGCTTCCTTTTGCACAGGCAAATATGTGGCTAATATACTACCGGCATAAATAGCTTTATGATGCCTACTTCCAGTTCTCTAATAGAAATGGTTCCTGAAAAGTAAAGATGAAGAAGGGTATGCAGATGTCATTGCAGTCAAGGCTATCATTCTAACTACTGTTAAAGCAGCTCACAACTGGAGTCAGGAAAAACAGGAATACAGTAAAGATCCATATTCAGTTTAGATAGCTGTATTTAAAAGGATAAATAATAATAACAATAATAATCCTATTAAATGTTTTGAAAGGAATTATCTTCATAGATTTTGTTGCTCTCTAAGCTGCTATAATTCTTTCCCTTTCTCTTCCTCTTTAGTGTTTTTTTTCCAAACATTGCTGTTATATTTTATCTTTACTCTTTTTTTTGTAATTTGCACTCTCTCTTCATGTCTCTCCTATTTTCCTTTATTTTATTTTTTTTTTAAATGTTCATCAGTCTGGATTGCCATTAAACTACTTTAAGTAGATTTAATTAAAGAAAGTGAGGTGCTGACAACCTCTAAAGGCAGAAGCCAATAAAACATGGTTTAAAGCTGCACAGCTTGCTAAGGTTTGTTCAAATAAAGTCACGTGAAACAGGAGTTTTTGTGCTATTAGTAGAGTGGACTGCTGGAAGAACAGTATCCGTATTTTCCACAGAGAACTCCATTTATAGGTATCTGATAGTGTTAATGGCAATAGTTATGTTAACTAGGAAGGAAAGGAATGGGGGACAGGATAAGAGGTTCTTCTCACACATGTGAAAGTATCTTCCAGAACATTGATTATAATACAGATGCATTTAGTCTGCAAAGTGTCAAGGACAGGAACTTTCATCCTAACTACTGAGGCTGTTCCTATGGCTGCCTTTCAGCCAGGCCATGACAGTGGCTGCAAACTTTTGCACAGCAGGCAGAAGTAGCCTCCTGAATACTCTGCTTAGGGAGAAGGAATTGCCCAGTGGCATAAATCTACATCACTCTGACTTGTCCCTTCAGACCTGGTGCTCACTGCCCTCTCGCAGCCCCTGCTCTTTGTACAGCCCCTCAGGCCTGCAACAGCTAGGTCTAGTGTGAGCAACCCTGAGGTTGCCTGCAGTTCAGGCAAGCCTGCTTCTGAGACCAAAGCCACATGCAGAGTTGCCTCGCTTCACATCTTCACTATCTCTACCTATGGGGGACTGTACAACATCAGGCGAATCCTTCTCATTCAACTGGTGAATAAATAGCCAAATAAATAACATCCATCTCATGTCAGCTTGTGGTTGCCAGGCTTTGTTCATGTTGAACAGTTTTCCTTCTAGGTCAAAGAATCTATTTTATGTAGAAGTGTATATAGGTAAATATTTCAAATTATTTTACTACTGCACCAGCAGGTTTTTTAGTTGTCTGCTGGATGCAGGTGCAATTTTTTGTTCACATCACATATGCCCTCTTAAAGGAAAAGCTTTAGCATCTTTTGCGCATATGCTCTCTTTCTCTTTTTTCTTTTCTTTGCTTTCCCCATATGCAAAAAGAACATAATTATAAATAAACATACTTTGTTTGCATTTTACGTATGGAAAATACTGTTCATATTTTTTGTTCCATCTCATCTATTCTGCCTACAGAGAAAGTCCATGTCAGCCCATATATGGAGTTCATGGAAACCCAAATGTGATGTGCTAACTCTATACTTATTCCCTGTCCTGGTTTCAGCTGGGATAGAGTTAATTGTCTTCCCAGTAGCTGGTACAGTGCTGTGTTTTGAGTTCAGTATGCGAAGAATGTTGATAACACCCTGATGTTTTCAGTTGTTGCTCAGTAGTGTTTAGTCTAAAATCAAGGACTTTTCAGCTTCTCAAGCCCAGCCGGTGAGAAAAGCTGGAGGGGCACAAGAAGTTGGCACAGGACACAGCCAGGGCAGCTGACCCAAACTGGCCAGCGGGGTATTCCATACCATGGGACATCACATAAACTGGGGGGAGTGGGGGCGGGGGGCTATTCACTGCTCAGGGACTAACTGGGTGTCAATCACCAGGTGGTGAGCAATTGCACTGCGCATCGTTTGTACATTCCAATCCTTTCATTATTACTGTTGCCATTTTACTAGTGTTATCATTATCGTTATTAGTTTCTTCTTTTCTGTTCTATTAAACTGTCCTTATCTCAACCCAAGAGTTTTACTTCTTTTCCTGATTTCCTCCCCCATCCCACTGGGGGGGGGGCGGGGCAGGGAGTGAGCAGCTGCGTGGTGCTTAGTTGCTGGCTGGGGTTAAACCACAACAGAAGGCTGGAGGTTAATATTCCAGACACAAAGCTCGATCTCAGGAGCTTGTCTTGGAGTGAGTCGTATGAGCTAACATAGTTGGATGGAGACAGCAAACGCAATCTGAGTTTGAGACAAACATCTGATCTATAAATAACAAAACAGCAACTCGCCCCATTTCCCAAGGTCTGGCACAGCTCGCAAATATACCGATACCGCTTTTATAACTGACTGCTTGGGGCATTTATTTATTAGGATTATCTCACAATGAGATAATAAATTCCTTGATGTCTACATTACTCACAAGCATCCAAAGTCTTTAGTGAACTTCACATATTCTCCATTATTTCTTAAATCTTCAGGCAGCTACAAACTTGATCTGCTGCTAAGTCAGCTGAACACAGCAAGAGGAGGAAACAGGTGTGCGTCTGCGTGTGGAAAGCACAAAACTCACCAAACAAACAAATCAACGTAAACCTATCGATGACAGGGAAGAACTGCAGGTTTTGCTCCTTACCCATCAGGAAATGGAACCACAGCAGCTGATGATCATTTACCTTCTGGTACACCAGCACCTCCACCTCCTGTTAGCAGACGCAGGCTGTTAACGCTTCTGGCTTTCTAAAGGAATGACAAAATGCTGGGGCACCATCAACCAAAGGGGCTGCAGGTGTGCAACGGGAGGACGGAGCAATTCCATCCCCTCCACCTGCTCCATGGCTCGGCAACTGGGGCTGGCCAAGCACTACCACACAGCAACGGGCTTGAGCCGCCCTCGTTGGGAATGTTTCTGCAAGACACCTCTAAGTGGGAACCTTGCGGTGCGGAGGAGTAATCGGGGAGATGTGGCTCCCCTGGCCGCATCTACCAGCTGCAGCCCGTGTCCTCCCCAGGGCCTGGCCGTGGTCACTGCTGCCGGAGCATTCCCCCCACGCCAAACCCGGCACCCAGCAAGACGGAGCTGTGTCCTGCGCAGGACTCCGCTCCGCAAGACTCACGCAGCCCAGACAAACGCGGAGAGTCCTGCAGAGGGAAAGGCGGGTTTGGGGGGTTTTTTTCCTGATGAAACGGCATCGTATTTCACTTACTGCCCCGGCCCGGGGTGATATCCTTTGGAACCGAGGGAGAAGCTCATTAACATCCCCTACCAAGACGCGCCCGGTTGTTTTTTAAAAACAGATTGCGCAGCGGCTCTCTTTAACCCAGCCGCCTAGCTGCGCTGGGAGGCGGGGGGGAAGAAACCCTCGCTGCCTTCCCCCCCTGCCAGGAGGTGCCGTCTCCCAATTCCCAGCCCACCCCAGGCACACCGTGCCTCTAAGCCCGCGAAGCCGCGGGGAACCGACGCGGGCAGACGGTGCCGCCCGGCCCCCGAGCCCCCCGCAGCCAGGGGGGCGGCGGGGGAGGAAGCGAGCCCCCCCCAAAAGCACCCAGCCCGGCTACCTACCTGGCCGCAGGTCGGCCCCCGCACCTCCGTACCCCCCGCGCCCCGAGTAACAGGGGGGGCAGCTTCTCCAGAAGTAGCGGTAGTGACTGCCGGCCGTGCCCGGGATGCCGCCCCAAAAGCCCAACCAGCACAGCAGCACCCCCCAGGACCGCCCCTGGCCCATGGCGGAGGGCGAACCAGCAGTCCCGCAGCCGGGGGGGGGAACGGGGGGACAC
>JAVJGG010000053.1:7169936-7234124 GCA_035590195.1 Aviceda cuculoides | reverse complement strand
GCAATAGCTGGGGTGGCCTGTGAATCCCACCCCAGAGCCTGTTCTGCTTCCTTGAGTAAGGTGATATTTCCCTTCTCACGCTGTCCAAATCCATCCTCCTACACAGAAAAAAGGGAAGGCAGGAACGTTTGCAGGAGCAATTTTTTTGAGATTTCCTTTACTCAAAGACTTATGAGGAAGGCAAAACATTTAACGCTGGCCTGGGCACCAGCATCCATTCCCATAGCTCTGGCATCAAAGCCTTGTCTAACAGGGCCCAAGATAGGGATCCAGTTTCCAAAGCCAAGTGGTCAAGTCAGCTGCCTCCACACTGTGAGGACAGGGCTGGGGGTGCACCAGCCCCCTTCGTGCCCTTCCCTGCCTCGCATGCTGGGTGGCCAGCACCAGGCTACAAGAGTGTTAGCATTGGCCATCACCTTGCATAAGCCAATACTGCAGGCTTGATGCAGACAGCGTATTGCAGCCCATCACAACCAGTTCTCCAAAACCCATCACAGACACCCATGCCAGGACAGCCCCATTGCAAGGACACATTGTGTGCCCTCCCACCACAGTGCTGAGAGCATGTGGTCTCAGCTGGTCTTTTAATTCTCAGTCCACACACTGGCATTGCAGCACAGGGAGCTGGAGAGCATGGGAGAGGGCTGGGGCAGGAGAGGAGTAAGATCCTCTCTCAGGCCCCAGTGTTTCTGCCAATCCACCCAGATATTTGGGCACAAGACATTGAAGAGGCTGGCCATCTCTGATCAACACCAGTATCATGTTTCCCAAGAAACAGAAGAGGGCAATTTTGTGCACTTCTTTCCGAGCTAAGATAGTTAATAGTTGGCCATGCCACAAAGCAGAATAGTTTAAACTATTTGGGGGACAGGTTGAATACAATAGAAAACCAAACTTCTGTTCCGTAAAAGCACTTGCCAAGCCCAACTCTAAATATAAATCATCTGCAGTGCCAGACCATCTCAAGCTAGTCCTGCTCTGGAGTGAATTATTGCCTTCAGTTCCTGCTTGAGTGTGTTAAATGTATTCAGCCTTGTCATGACGTGATTGTTCCTTCTCTGACTTGTTTTGGCACAATGCACACCATCTCCAAGATGAGTGAGCTGAAAAGCAAAGCCTGAACACTGTCTCATTACTAAGTAGGTGCTAGGTTATGACATGATTTTCTCATCTCGAGGCAGCCGCTCTGCAGATGCTGTATTATTGGTGTTTGGATTTTTCAGGGCCTTACTTAAGTTTCTTTCAAAATCCCAGCCTGCACAGGTAGTCCTTTATCTCAACAACAGCTTCTCACAGTCAGTTATGACTAAAGTAGCACCACAAACCAGATTAAAAAAGCAAAGTGCAAACCTTAAGGGAGGTTCTGCTGCTCCATCGTTGCAATGGGTGGCTTCCCTCTGGGCAGGGCAGGCAACTAGAAGCATCCTGTATCCTTGCGATACACCTCCCTGCTGGTGAACAAGCCTTCACAATGTAACAGGGCATCTGAATCCATGATAAAATGCACAGGCACGGGGTTGTTATTCCCCTACAACTCTTTTCTGCCTTCTCTCATGTCTCTCAGTCATTCTGCTCAGAGGAGGACCCTGCTGACCTGTCTGCTGGGGTCCAAAACATATGAAAGACAAGAGAGACAACTCAGAGGTCTCTCTGCCAGCTCTGGGCTGAACACAACCATCGCTATTTGTTTGGCCAAAGATTTGCCAAAGTCTTTTCGGGCTGGATGCAGTTCCCCACACAGGGGCTTTAAGTGCAATCTGAGATAGCCTGTGGTATCTCAGATGTCCCTGTGGTGGGCAGATAGAACACAAGACACATGGGAGACCCCTAGCATGGTGGCTGAAAGTGAAGGTGAATGCCAGGATGCCACAGGGTCCCTGTTTAGATGGCTGTGGATCAGTGCAAACAAGGTCCTAGTTGGCTGGATGAAGCAGCTGTTGTTTGGATCCTGCCCTGGTGGGGGGCTGAGCCTGGATGGACAGACCCCACCTAATTCTTCACAGTACAGCAGTGCTGGCAACTGGACTCCAGCTTTGAAGGCACAGGTGAAAATCTGGGGATAACGCACAGCTAAAACAGTGGTTTTCTCTGGCAGTTGTCAAATGACGGAATTCAACACTTCTGCCCGCTGCCAGCACCCCAGCTCCAACATCCCTCAGCTTTTTAGGGTTCTCTGCTCCAGAGCAGAGGGGACAGACACATGATTCCTAATGCTAGCATGACCTGACAGCAGCGAATGCTGGGCACCCCCGGCCTCAGCTGGGGCAAAGCCTGAGGATGCAAAGGACACTCCCTTCCCCGACACTGCTGGTGCCTGTGCAGGGTGAGCACTTGCTGTACTGGGCAAGCGTTGTGCTCAGTGCACCCAAGTGATTAGTACCTGTGGAAAAAACCTACAGTGAAAGCCAGCCCAATGCCTCACATCTAGATTTGTAGCTGGATTAAGAGATTTTTAACCCATTTCAAATCCAAGCCAGGCAGCATGGGAGTTATGTCCTTGTTGGAGGAGCTGATGCCAAAATAATGAGTCACATGGGCCAAAAAGAAAAGCTGTAGCTTGTTCTGCTTGAAAATATGGATAGCCAAGGAAAGGTAGAGTGCTGACACTAAATCAGCATTCTGGTGTCAGGGCTTGGTTTCCCAGCTGATCCCAGCTCCCCTTGTGTTGCTGCTCTCCAGGGGCAAGCCCAAGCTCAGGTTCACATGGTGTCTCTGAAAGCAGCACTTGTAAGAGCAGGGCAGTGATGCTTGAGGAGAAACTTTGCCTTACGGCACACCACAAGCCAAATGGGAACATTCAGAGCAGCCCACCTTCTCACATCTATCCACCAGCATTGCAACGCAGCTGGCACCAGAGCTGGCTAGAGCAGTGTCGCCAGAGACACCAGAACTGAGTCTTCCACCCATTTGAGGCATGAGAACATAGCCTTGGCTCTTTCAGTTGTTTATGAGACTGAATTGTCTTTCCTGGTTGGTCATGGTGGCTGGGAGTGGTTAGAAAATGCCGTTTAAACACAGGCTTCCACATCACAGTCTTTCCAAACCAAACGTGGGAAGGGCCAGCACTTGAGTGTTTCTGGGGACTGTTTCTCAAGACAGAGCACTGCCTCCCTTGGTCCCTCCTGCCAGCTCCTAGGTTTACACAGCCCCTAACCTTTTAGCAGCAGTTCAGAGACAAGGAGACTATGTTCATCACTGCTGTGTCTGGTTGCAGGTTGAGACTGGTGTTTCCCACATTCTCCATGGCTTGTCGCAAGTTCATGCATATGCCTCATATGCAGTCCATGCTTACGGCCCTACCAAGTTCTTTGTCCAGACCTCGCTGGGACCTGAGCTGCAATCCTGACCACCCCACAGCAAAGCACTTACAAGGGTAGTGGGAATCTACACAGGTGCAAGCAGTGCTTAAAGCAAAACAAGGTACAAGGGCTCTTTCGGGGGAGCTGAGTCTGGAAAGCAGCTTGGCTGGCTTCAACAGGCCGTGGCAGCCGTTGTGGTAAAAATGATCTTGGGCACAGGGGTAGTTCAGGGTTGGCTGCAGCATGATGGTGCGAGGGTGCTGGTGTAGGGCAAGGTGCTGCACGCAACCAAGATGGAGATGGGGCTTCTCATCTCTTAGTCAGGCTGTGCTAACAGGAAAGCCTCTGTCCCCAACACAACCTTACCTGGATAAATCCCACTTGGGACTTTAACTCTTGGAGATCTGCATGCTTTGTCTTCACAGAGCTTTCTAACAAATATTAGAGAAGCACTCCCTCTCCAGAAGGTCAAGGATTTGGGCATAAAGCCATCAGCTTGCATCTGACACATCTGCAGCACCAACATTTGGCAAGTCCAAGAGGTCACATGCAAGGGGAGGAAGCCCATGCAAAAGTCTCTGAATGCCAAGCCCTACTCCCTCTGCAGGCTCTTTGTTTGTGCATTGGTCTGTCTCTGATACTTGAGCCACCTTTCTGTCCTAGCACATGGGTTTTCAGGTCGGGGCCCTGGAGATAACACAGATGGCTTCAAAGCAGTGTGCCAGTGAAATACAGAAACTCATCATCTTTCCATCAGGTGGAGTTGGGGAACAGCTGTTCAGGCAATGTCTTCTGTGTCTAAACACAGTGCAGCACCAAGACCAGATTTCCCTCAGTGGTAGTGCCTAGCACCCTGCAGGGTCCCATGCTGGTAGCTTGCTCGTGAGCAGCAAAAAGATCTGCTTATGATGTGCAGGAAAACCAGGTTTTTCTCTGAGAAAGTTTCCTAAGAGCAAAAACTGCTCTTCATCAAATGCAAAAGTTTCCAGGCAACACACAGATGTCATCAAAATTTTTGAATGAAAACATATTGGAGACATCTGAATGTGAAGTGAAGGATTTTGTTTCAATGGGGGTTTCATTTTACCTCTGACTTTTTCAAATTCAGCCTCAGGTTAATATGTGCAGGTGCTGTCTGTCATTAAATACTGCATTGTCATGGCTTGGCTTTTAGTGAATGAAATGTTTTGATGTCAGCATAAAGCATTTCAATCAGCCATTCTGACATTTTCAACTAAAAAATATATCAGAAGTTGTCACCTGTAAAATATTTCCAAATTTTGCCTGCTTCTTCCAGTTAGTGACAGCCACAAACTCCGCAGAGATTCAGTAGTGCATTTCCTCCAACCCGCTAGTTCATGTGTACTGCTTTATTTTCTAGTCTAAGGACTTTGGGATCAGATTCTGCCCCATACATGAGCTGGTGTAACCCCCCCAAGATATGAGTTGCAGGTGGAGAGGCAGCCTAGCCCAGTGCTCTTCCAGTAGTGCCTTCCCCCAGTTTTTCCCCATCTCAGCAGCTTTTGCCCCCAGCTCAGGTAGAACTCACACACCATCTGTGACCATACAGTCTGCCAGATCCTTTCTATGATTTCTTGCCAGCCAGAGAGCTAACAGAAATAACCACGTGTTGCCAGATCCTCTCAATGTGAAAGAAACCAACAGGTTTACATACACTTCTGTTTGATTACTGGCTATTGGTTTCCTGCCCGCCAGGATGGGTTCTGCCATCTCCTTTCAGTGGGTGTGAAAGTAAATGGAGTGGGGCTGGAGATGATTGGCATCAGTGGTCAGGGATTCCTGAACAGCCCTGGGGAGGAGGTCAGAAGTTGGCAGTAAAGGGAGGATGAGTGCAATGAAGAGAAACTGGACAGAGGTGGCTGCTCTGGCCCAGATGTGCAGGCGTGTCTCATGCAGAAATTAACTGTGGGCACCTTAGAACAAGTCCAGCAGGGCCTTCAACTCTCAAGCAGAAGTAGAATTCTGTATTCAGAGAGCTTTTTTCCCTAAGTCAAATACTGTCTCTCCTTAGACTTCCAGCTGATACTTTTCTGGGATATCTGGGGCCAAATGCACTTTGTGCAGACCTTGTGCAATCAAAGGAAGGATGTGAATAACAGTGGTTGCATGTGCCCCTGATACACAGTTAGAAGCATGCCTATGGTGTGTGTGCAGAACACACTAGCTTCAGCTCAGCCTGCTCCTAAAAGGAGAACCAGAGCTTGCAGCAAGTGCTCTGAATCAGGCATGGGTACCAAGCTGGTAGTCCGAAAGCCAGTCCCAGTCAAAGACATACTCAGGAAGCACTTGGGCCACGGGAGTTTCCGCCCATACTGGCCCAAAAGGAAATCTGGCCTGCTGAAACCTGGCATCCAGCACAGCCAGGCTGTCGCTCTCGGGTGTTTGCTCATGCAAACTCACCAAGAGCCACTGGGAGCAACAAGATGACTTGCAAGAACCTCTTTTTCTGCATTGCCTTCAACCTGGTTTGTCCCCCATGCCCCAGGTCCTAGGAATCAGTGGCTTAGGCACCCTTGAGCCAGATGTAGCATTAGAAAATTGTCCTGAATTGTCACAGGTAGATTTATCCTCCATTTATTTGTCTTGTATCTTTGTCTTGTGCCTTTATAGGGGGACTCTACAAAATTCTTTACCAGCAATTTGTAGCTAAAAAGTACATCCTTCTAGTGCATCAAACCAGCATCATCTTCTCTGTCACACCTCTCCTCACACATTACTTTGCCAAACAGAGGATTCCTGGTATCTTCACCTCAGTTCCTTAGACCCTCTTCCCTCTATGATCCACCTGCTCCTTTAGTGTCTGTTTTTTTGGTACAGTCCAACAAGCCATGCTTTCCAGGTGGATTATTTACTCTTTCAGGAATATCTCTGTAGCAATTTTCTTCTGCTCCCAGCATGTGGGCTCCAACAGGGGTTCAACCATTGTGCTCCCACCACTTCCTCCCATGTTAGTGCAAGTGGCACAGGAGGGCTGCAAAGCCCTTTACTGCCCTGAAGAAAAACAGTCTTGTGCACACTGCACATCAGTGTAAACTGTCCACAGAGGTCTTCTTGGAGGTGCTGGGCAGGAGCCTGGAGCAGGCAGAGCAGACTGTAATAAACAAGCTTCCTTCTCAGGCACTGCAGTTTGCAGAACAGCTCCGGTCTGCTGGCAAGTGCCTCTGCTACAGAGTTTCTGGCTCCCTAGAACAGCCTTGTGGCTTACAACTAACCTTGGCTTGCCTTGACCTGCTTTCTACCCTTCTGCATTGCTCTTTCTGGGACACAGCACCATGCCCCCCAGCCAGGCCTTGGGTGAGTGTGGCTAGTGTCCCAGAGCAGAGCTGGGTAAAAGTTTCTCAACACATTTGTTTTTGTAAATATCGTGCCTTAATCAAAGCAGAAGATGCCAACTTGAAAGCACAATATTTCTGTGACTCAGTTGATTTCAAGGACATTTGCGTGGGGAATGTGACGGATGCACCAATTGTATTTGTTTGCTGTTTACTGCTCTTTCAAAAGGCTTTGGCTGGGCAGCAAAAAGGAAGATGCTCTTGGGTTTACCTTTCCCTGGTAGCTGTTCTGGGTGTTAAGAGGACACCTACTCCAGCAGGGTGAGAGGTTTCATTTGCCACGAGAGTGACTAGGTCTGTTCCCGAAGAGCCCAGTGTGTGGGGAGACAGAACCCAGCAGAGCCCTCGATAACGGCAGGGAACAAACCCAGGCTCAGGACATAAGGGAATGTGAGGCTCTTTCCAGGATCTAGTGGAGACCATTTAATCGCTAAAAGTCAGGACACTGCTGGGCTGGGGCTGCTCCAAAGGACACAGTGGGCAGAAAGGGCATTTGCTTGCAATCTCATTTTTCTTGCTTTAAAAAAAATGTTCCTTGCTCTTATTCATGCCCCAATATTTCTTTTTAGTTTAGAGGTTCTTTTGGTTTTGATGTGCTCACACTAAGGAAAAAGTTCATGTTAATCCAGTTCCAACACTGGCCAGCTCTGAATCCCATTATATGAGGCAAAAAAACCATAAAAAGAGTTATAAAGAGGCTGAGAAGTCCTGCTTGGACACTTCCAGGACAGAAAGTATTTTTATTTTCGAATTATTTTTGCTTTAGAATGTCCTTTCTGGGATGATTACTTTTAATGTCAAAACTGGAGAGAAAAAAAAAACCCAACACATTTCTTATTATTTTGATCAACCCAAACCAATTCTTTCTGGACTTCTGTTTCATGGGAATCACCAAAAATATGAACTTGCAGAATGGTATCAGAAGTGAAAAATATGGTCCTTGCCCAACATCCAATCCAAAGCAGCCTGCTGCACTGACTGGACTGTGTGGAAGGTGAAAGCAGAGGAGCTGGGAGGAGGCTCCATCATCCTCCCCCTTGGTTTGGTGTATGAGACTCCCCTGCTCCAGTTGAAGCAGCTCTGTGCTAATGGGCACTGGAAGCACCAGGGCACTTGTACACCTGTAGGCCAGAAGATGTCAATGCCCATCATGCGCATAAGAGCTACATCCAGCAAGACAAGCCATCTTCTCCCTGCCCTGTCACAGCACAAGTGCTTTCCCCTTTTATTACCATGCAGACTTTCTGCTGGGAACTAGGACAGTTGCAGCCAGGAGGCGGAGCCCATGAGAAAAACCTCTAGGAGCACACTTCGCAAGATTCACATTTTGCCTCTTGGGAAAAAATGCCCTCATGTTCCGATCCAAGTTTCATCTCTGCCCCACAACACGGTGGCTTCTGGAGGCAGCTCCTTGCTGCTTCTCAGACATGTCTCCTCCATGTGGCTGCAGCCTATTCTGCCAAGTAATCTGCCCTTCTCCCTACCGTTGGCTGTGCACCCCACACCTTCCTTTCTCCTCTGCTGTCAAGGGAGAGCCCTTCCCCTGGCAGATCCTGTGGGCCCTGGGATGAGATGGTATTCACTGACAGCCTTGTCCTGGCAGAGGGTTTCTAAAAGTTATTTCTTGTTCTCACATCAACCATTCCCAGGAGCAGAAATGCATTACTCCTCTGCTTAGCCCCTTTCCACTCTCCTGCGTGGAGCGCATGTAACACAGTGCAGAGACAGGACAGCTACAGGAGGAGCTGAAAGTGGAGTAGCCAGAGCAGCATGAGAGTTGTACTTGCTGTAGGTCACTGCTATTCACTGTGCAGACCAGTCTTCTGAAGACCTGCTCGTGCAGGGATGGGCTTAATCTCACCCTGGCAAAATTGGCCTTGGCTGAGTCTTTATTATTGAAACATTGTGGAGATCTCGGATAGGGCCTACACATGGGGGATGATCTAAAATGACTGATATATTTTCAAACATGGAGAGATGGGAGTAGAAACACGTTCTGCTCTTGCCTATTGCAGTGATATGGGATTGAAGCAGGGCTGGTGCCTCCAGATATGGTGTAATGCAAATGAGCTATTCCTGCTTTGATCTTTTTATCTTCCCTTTCTCCTTGTCTTTATGGAGACTACCTTTAGTGTAGTTTTCAACCTGCAGGATTTTAGGAAAAATTTCAGCTGTTTCTATGGCTTCAAGTACTATTCTATCTTCAGCCCCAGCTCTACCCTGAGCAATTCAGGCGTTTTGTGGTGACCTCGGAGATTTCAAGATAAAGAGGAAAGGAGATAACAAGAACCTTTATTAATCACTCTAGTATAATCTGAAGAATTTCTAAACCCATAATTTATTGCTTTTGGGCTTCTTTTCTAAAGGTGGTGTAATTGTACATTTTTTACTGGATGCTAATGAGAGTGGCCATAAGATAGGTAGAAACATTGCTCACCTCTTAGTGATTTCAGAGAGACAAGAGTGTTTCATGCGTTGCAATAACAGATCTTGTGTTGGACCTTTCCAGGATAAGGATGTGAATTTTGGTCTGGTTTGTAAAGTTTCCCCAGAAATCAGATTGCTGGACTGGGAGACCTTAATGCTATAATTGTGCAATTAATTAATCAAGAGCATACCTGGTCATTAGCTTCTCCCCACAATCATAAAAATTTCTGCTTAACTGCCTGAGTGTAAGGAAGGTCTTTTTTATGGTCCAGGAACCCATGTGTTCAGGATCAATGCTGAGAAGAGCTAGGCTGAGTCTGTGCTGGGAAGAGAACACATTAATATCCTGAACATCTTGAAAAACGCAAAGTTATTCATATAGTGGAGCAATTTAGGGCTTGAGAAGACAGTCACCATTTGGGATTCTTGGTAGCTTCCTGTAGGCTTAAAACCTGAGGACAGCAGTCACATATGTTCTTTGGGGTGACCCTGTCTCCTTACAAAATAGGAGCACAAGGTCCATTTCCCTAAATACTGAAAAACCTGTCCAGTGGCTTGGGCAATGTCTGTCATCACTTCCAGCTGTTGCCACATGCATGGGATTTCACTGAGGTATGAAAGAAGCCAGAATACCACAGAGTACCCTGCTGCTGACTCCCTGAAGGTCTGCCCCTTGAAGCACACACCCTGAGCTTACAGAAACCTTGTAGATCAAAGATCTGCTTGAAGGCAGCTACTTCCCCCGACTCTAATGGCAGGAGGACACAGGGTTCTCGTCATGCTGAGTGACAGAGGGACCCATGGAGAGCACCTCAGGAGACTGAAGTTAGTGACCAGACTTTCTGCCCCTTTGGAGTACAGAAAGAGATGGCTGGGCAATGTCTTCTCATGCACATCTAGGAGCTGCTCTTTCTGTAGGAAGTCTTGTCCTGTGGTGGCTTCCAGGAGAGCAACACCTCTCTGCTAGTCATGTGCACATTGCAGATCTTGAGCCAGATGCATATCTGGCTCTGAAGGCTATGTGAGTGTCCTCAGCCAAAACTGTATCACTGCAGATTTCACCTTCAGACCCTCCTGACTGAGCAGACATAAGCTCATTGTGTTACTCTAGTGTGGCTTTAAGTCTGTTGACTTCTGCTTGTGTTAATTCACGTTAGAGTGCATCTCTGGGGAAACACTTTGCTTATGGTCCGGGAAGAGGTATATCAGGAGCTCCAGGGGTGACGGGCAGGGTTCATGTCTCCCCAGTTTTGTGGGCAGCTTTTAGACACTTTGAGTTTGTGTGAGACATCAATCTGCTGTCCCTAGAGGTAAGTCCTTAGGGTATTGCTCAGGCCTATCTTGGGCAAGTATCTCAGGGTGCCCTTCATGCAGACCCACATGTTGTAGCATAAAAAACCTTCCCTTTTGGCCTAAGAGCACGCACTTCTACAAGGTCCCACAGGTGCCTTCACCAGAGCTGAGTTGCTGGGACTGTGCTGCTCCCCGCAGGGACATTCATAGCTCCATGTTTCAGAGCACCAGCACCACAGCCTGCATCCACCTGCCTGAGCAATTATGCCAAAGATAAATTCTTTTGATCTTTAAAGCTATCATCCCTGAACTAAAACACTGTGGTAACCATCTCATAGCACTGGTAGGGAGCATGGCAGACAGTCCTACTGGGATACCCAAAGCATGCTGTGTGTCACATCATTTTTTGGTAAGGAAGAGCAGCTAATCAGTGAATAATCAAAGGTTGTTCATGAAAGAAGGCTACATCAAAGCAAATAATTTAAGGAACCCCTCGAGGGCCAGAGGAGTTGTAAGGTCTGAGGCTGAATCACATGAGCTCAGTTTCCATGAACTGTGTCTCAGTTTTCTTGCAGGTACAAGTTAGAAATGCTTACGATAAATGTTTAGAATTAGTTGGGGAAGGGGGGGATGTTAAATCACACTAATTATAGCCATGATGGCTTTGGTGCAGTGCCATTTGAAAGCATAGGTAATTCCAACACCTAATGCAAGAGGCCTTAAAAGACATTGCTCCATGGGTAAATGGGGTGATACCAGAAAAGAGTTTCAGTTCTGGGAGTAGTAGAGTAGTTCACTTTACTGTCAGCATTTCAGACCACAGCCATGCAAAATGATTTGACAGTGAAAGTTTTCCTGCTTTTAATTGATAGCTTGCAGAGAGGACAGACAGGCCAGTCACTGGGAAAAGAGGAACACAAGAGCTCTGGGACAGGAGATGGATGGCTTGTCCCAGTGCACCAGTGACTGCAGTGTGGTCTCATGAACTCAAAGGCAAGAATCTGGACAGTTCCTCAGCTGGTCCTGCAAGCCTGGGTGAAGCTGTAGCACCCCATTTCCTCTCCTACCTTTCTAATTTCTTTTAGAGTTTAAGGGACTTTGGGATTTGACCTATGTTCTTTGTGCATTTCTATAATGCCTGCTATGGTACAGTCCCCATCTTTGTAGTGGTTTCTCCAGTGCAAATTACAATAGCCGTGCTTAGATATGAGTGACCCAACACTTGTTTGACTCCACTGGATGCTAGTCAATCAAAAGAGAGAGCTATTTTGGAAAGTCAAAGTCAGTGACAGAGCTGAGAAAGGTCAGAGAAGTCCCTAATCCATTTAGTCCATGAATTCCTAATCCTTCTGCCAGATGTTGCTGAAAAAAAAAAAAAAAATCCAACAACATTCAAATACCATGTGTTCCTTTCAAAATTAACTAAATGTGGCTGACTGAAGTAACCACCCCCAAACACTTGAAGAGATAAATAGCTTCTCTGATTAGTCTGACAGGAAGCATTTCCACTCTTGCATGCAGTCAGAACATACATAACACAAGGAACCTTACTAAAAGAAAAAGCATGAGGCTTAGGAAAACATAGCAACAAGTCAACAACATCTTTACGTGAGTAATAAGTCAAATATTTACTCCCACAACACTTCAGGCAAGAATCCTGTGCCTCAGCTTTCACACAAGCATGGACAGCCTGTGGAGAAACATCTCGTACTTTTGTGGCTAGCACAATCACTGGGTCCAGGACTGTGCTCAGGAAGTTCATTTCCAGACCTTGGAGGAACTTGTTCTTCCTTCACACCATCTGTCCTTGCACCATCCCCTCCATGCTGTCCTTATACCATGGCCAGTCCAGGAACTCCACCACACCAAGCCAGGTGCTCTAGGGGAGCTGGTGTGGGGCCCCTATGGGATATCACGCTGCAGAGTTAATGGTAGAGCTGAGTCATTGGCACCATATTTGCCCTGCTGTTCATTAGCTAGCACACCACTACCAGGGTTTGCACTATGGGTCTCCCCTTTTCAGTATCCCTCCCTTTTCAGTGGAGATGTGTTGCACTCGAGTCCTGCAGGACTGCAAACCACCAGAGCATCCAAACACCCAAAACATCAGTGAGTTTTAAATAAAATGACCCAAAATGTTCCCCATGCAATAGCCTTGGAAATCAGGCCTGGATTTTTCTTTACTGCCTGAAGAGATGGTGGGAGGGAGCCCCTTCCCTCAGACCTGTCCATGGCCAAGAGCCCCACAGGTGCAAAAGGGCGAGAGGAAGGGGAATGGGACATTTAAAGAAAAGCCATGTGAGGTGGAGCTGTAAGGATGTCAGAGTGATGGGGTAATGGTATTTCTTCTCTGGCCTTTGGAAGATTTCTTCAGAAACCAGTGTATTTTGTTCCTCTTCAGGATATGGGTCAAGGAGGAGGAAAGAAGGGGTCAAAACATCTTTGACCTCCCCATTGCCACCAGCCACATACTGCCATGATGCTGAGTAGGACTGATGCTGAGGGTCTGCATATCCCTGCAACCCCTGCTCACCCAAGGGCATGGGACAGGTGGCTGTCCCCATCATGCCTAGGAAAGGACTGGGCACCCAAAATGCAGTTCAATGAGGTTTGAAAAGTATCTCCTGCAGTGAGCAAGGAGTATTCCCTACACTGCCAGCAGAAGGCAACTTAAGGAACATACCTCAGAGTTTCAAGGAGATCTTGGATGTTTCAGATCTGTGTTTTGTTTCATAGCCTTTCATTTTGTGTTATTTTTTGTTATTTTTACACTGTTTCACAACATGTCAAAACATCAGACTGATTCATTACAACATAAACAGGAGACACTTTGATGTATGAAAAAAAGATGTTTTAATGGGTGCTAAGTAGTAACTGCCCTTAGGGATTTAAAAATAAAAATAGAAGCAGCACAAAATAATATTTTAACCCTTCTATTATATCCTGGGGTCATCCAAATATAGAATGCAGCATTGCATACAGAACAATGCAGACTATAACTTTATTTTTTTATTCATTCTGAAAACAGAATTTTGAATTCTCATAGGTCTTTTGGGGATTTTTCCACCACTTCTTTGGAGAGGAGAAAGTTATATATTAAAAAAAAAACCCCAAACCCCAAACAACTTTGCCAGGAATATCTTCAAATAGGGGTCATGAAACTGCACAGTTTTGTCACAGGACATATCTCCAGAGAAACTGTAAAGGCAAGCTTTAGACCCTCCCTAGGTGTAACCTACCTCCACTGATGTCAAATAGATCTCGTCAGAAAGCGGTGAAGTTTTTTGTGGGAAATGGTGCAAAATGAAGAAGGCTACACCCCAAAACTTTTTAAGCCTCTTTACTAGCAGAACTTGGGAATTTTCTCACTGAAGAATACAAAGGAATTTCAGTAATTTTTCAACAAACCTATTTTCCACTGAAGCAATTTCTTACCTGGAGCCCAAAGCCAGCCTGTGATGCTCCAGGGCATTTGATACATGACTTGCAGTCTGCTGCCATCTGCACAGCACAGCATCATTTAAACTGAGATCCTGCATACAAGGTGCCTTTTGTATGGCTGGGTTGTGCTGCAGGACTTTTCTCCTTTGTGCTTCAGTCCTTGTCCTTGGCACAAGCCTCCTTGCTCCATTCATTTGTCTAACGCCAATTCCCACTGACACTGGGGGGGGGCGCAAAGCACATCCTTCCTTATGCTCACAAGTCTGTGAGATTCACAGGAGGAAAGAGTAAAGTAAAATGCCTTCATTTTTATGTGTGCCTCCCTATTCTCACATTACAAGAGAAACACCTGTCTGCCTCTGCCACTTAGTCTAAGCAGTCTGAAGCAGCCAAATGGTGTCCTGTCTATACACAATGACCAAAATTAGCCCCTTCTGCCTCACACGAGTCTACCCAGTGCCTCAGATGACATTTGATTAAGATTTCTTTCTGCAGTAGGGTATATGTCCTGTCCATTCCCATTGGTTTTAACCATGCCAGCTTTTAACTCAGCCTCATCTTTCCTCATAGTTGTAAAAATCAATGCTCACTTGCAGTCACCTGTACACAGCTTGCTCTAGACTTGCATCACAAGCGCAGTTTTCTTCATGTGCAGCTACTCATTAGGGCAGGATGGCAGCTATCAAGTATCAGACCTCCTGAAGAGCCTCGGAGCCCAGAAGCATCCTTGTTTTTTCCAACTACCAGCTTGTCTAATGCACCGTTTGCTGCAGACTTTGCTACTCTCATATCCTAAGATGTGGACAAATCTGCAGTGTGCAGCTCACAGTGACTCTGTAATGTGCCAAAGGCTTAAGTCTCAGCACACCCCCTGAACACCTTGGGTCATGGCACAATCTCCTCTGGGAGGGTCTGTCAGACCCTGAGCAGACAGGATGTGAGCCTTTAGCTGGAGATGGCAAAGGCTGAGACAAGCACAATCAGACAGATTCCTCCCACCCCCTAAACTCAGAGTTTGTCACCCACAGAGCCAACCTCCGTCCCTCATTCCTGGTGAGTTCTCTAGGTTTTCCTGCTTAGAGCAGGCCTGCCCGATAGGATGTACACCTTCTTCCATGGCTTACTCTCTCCTCAAAAGCAACTGTCTATCCACGTACTAGAAGAGCTCCCTGTGGTGACTGGCATGACCAGTGGTCACAGAAAGCTACTTTTGGGCCCAAGGACATACTGTCCTACTCCAGCATCACTGGCTTCCTATTCACTTTCTAAAAATTGTGAGACACTAATACTGCTTGTGCTGCTAGGAAATGTCCTAGCTTGCTCCATAATCTGGAGAAGCTCAGGCAGGCCACCCTGAAGGAGCAAGTGTCTCTCTGGTTACTCCTCTCCATGCCTTTGCAGGCAGAGCCTGGGCTGTGATAAGATGCTAATGCTGAAATGCCTTTGCAGGGGCTTCTCATATTCCATCTTAGCAGAGAGGGGACACAGAGCCTGAGGTTTATTCTGTGCAATCCACAGTGTAACTGACGAGAAACTTCTGTCTTTCTCCCCCACTAGAGATCTGAGCATGAACAACATTAGTTGGCTGCAGCCCAGCACTCTCCGTCACCTGCGCTTCCTGGAGGAGCTGTAAGTATGGAGTGGCCGCACCTGGCAGAGTATGGTCACAGGAGGGGATGGGACTCGACACTGGACAGGGTGCCTGTGGCTCTAGTAGCAATCCCCAGTGTTGTCACTGCAGCTACAGGCTGAGATGGAAGGAGGCTGCATGCTGGGATTTGTTTGCTACTCTAGCTTAGGGGTTTGACTGAGGTCATTACCTTTAGGGTGAGATGGTGCATGTACCAAAAGCCAAAGAATACCCAACCCATTATGCAAAAATCAACACTGTACCCTGGAGCAGAGCCAGCAAACAGGGATCTTGATTCACCCTTCTGCATACAGAGTCCCCCTCACAGCCTCCTGCAGTCCGGAGACACATTAGCTCCCAGGCACTTTGCTGTTTCAGGTGGCAATGAGCCTGGGCAACGGAAGTCTGAAAAATTTGCCCCAGAGGCTGAGGTGTCCCGTCATGCACCAATGTGTACTGCAGTCTGAGTAGGCACACTCAGACACAGCAGCAATCACAATCACCAGGGATTGGCATGTGGCTGTGTGTTAGTGAAGGAGTGGCCCCACTTCTGAAAGTGTGAAAAATAACCACCAGCATTATAAACCACTGGAATCCCTTGGGAGTCCCAAAAATGGGAGCCTGGAGGGGGGGCAGAATATTGAGATTGGCCATTTCTACATGGGTAAATTGTACCTGTATGATTTTATTCCACTTGACCATGAGAAATACCTCCAGGTGTTATTCTCATGCTGTTGCTCCTTTCAACACAATAGCTTCTGTTGGAAAACACAGTTTCTTCAAAATGCTATTATTAGGTTGCATGAAATACTAATACTAATGCTGCATTTGATGTATCTGTTGTACTTACTGTATATATAACACTTGCTACAGCTTAATCTAACTGAAAAATTTTGACTTTACTGTATCAGTTCTTGCAGCCACCACCATACATGATATTGACATTTCAAAAATGGTATTTTCCAAAATGTGAGGATTTCCTACAGCATAGGTGTTTGCAGTACCCTGAAAGGAGGCATTTTCATCTCCCAGATGTACTAGCCCACATGTTCTGCAGTAGAGCAGCCCTGAATCATTAGCATCCAGTACTACAGTGTAATTCCAGTGATGTGCACAGGTTGTGGTGCTGACTGGCCTAACACGTTACTGACATGAGCCTCTGCACTGTGCAACAGTGTGCTGCACTCAGGCACCACTGTCATGAGCAGAGTCCTGTCTGTGCATTCAGAAAAGAGTTTGCAGATGAGTGTATATACTTACGTGGGCACACATATGCAAAGACAAACTTACTTTCTCTGAACATTCAGTCTTGACTAGAGACCAGATGAGATACCGATGTTCATTATTCCCATAACAGGGCAAATCTCATAATTATCAAATCAGACTATAAGTTTTTAACTTCAAATGGTCTTCCAACTCGTCTTCATCTGTCTGTAGTTTCTATTCATTAGACTTGCAAGGACCCCAGCTACCCAAACTGCCCTCCCCATTAGGCATTTGCAGACTGAGCTGGAGTAATTTTTTATCCTTCTTTAGCTTTGGAGCTTGAGCTACCCAAGACCTTGCATCCATCTTGCAGCCTTTCTCTTTCCATTTTGTCAACATCTGCACTGAAGTGTGGACACACAAAGCATTCACTGGGGGTAGTACAGCTTTTCACACAGAGGCCATACTGTTTTGTATACAACTAACAGTTGTCGTGCTGCAAGCAATTGTGTCCTGATTACATGTCATGTACAAACAGAACAGTCTCAACCAGCAATGAATAAATATTCATAGGCTCCAAAAGAGCCAGCTTCCCACAGCCAAAATTAATTATGAATGAAACAGACAAAGAGGAAAAATTTAAACAGGAAAATTTGAAAAATAATTGCAAGTTGTTAGAGAACATTTTACTAGAAGTTCAAAATGCCACAAGTCCTCGTTTGGAAAGCAAAGGTATTTTGACGAGGAAAAACCATCATAGTTAGGAGAAGAAATGGAAACTGCAGCATTATATATCTATGCATACCCAAGTTCCTGCCTGAATTTGATAGCAATAAGACAGTAATCTTATTTATGGAAATCAAGTAATTTATATGAAATCCAGCAAGGAAGGATTTTTATATATTATCAGGAATTAAAAGTGATTCTTTCAACAACAACATCTAGACAGAGACAGTGTGTACATTATTCATAGGGCTGTCATTGACCAGTAATGCAATTTGCCTGGCATTTCCCCTGCTCTTTTCACTTACATCTTTACCAAACTTTCATCCCAAAACTTTACATCAAGACCATGACATTCAGAATGGGATCATCCTCTGTGCCGGGACGTGCACAAGAATCAAGCAAACAAATCCTGCCTGTTTACACATTCTCAATAGAAGTTTGTTCAGGTTTCACAGCTCAAATCTCTGCAGATTTCATCTACTCAGAACATAGTCCCTGGGGTCTACTGGGGTAACATGTAGTGCAGGAGACCAAGCCTTCTGTCTACTTCTCCATGGAAGAACTGCCCATGCTGGGGCATGCTAAGTGTGTGAAGACCTGCTGAGCAATGAGGGACAATACAGGTATCTCAGTGTTAGTGCCTCCTGGGAATGAGGAAGACCTGCCCGTGCACCTGACTGACCTCCAGGCAGAGAAGGGCTGACAAGGAAGAGGACTCTGCTACAGCCCATCCTTGCTGCAAGTGCCTGTCTTCAGTTAGACGGAAAACCTTCAGCAGGTTTCTCATCTCCAGGGATTTTGGGTGATCTTACAGCCACAGCCTGCCTCATACGCTATGTTCCCTGTTACATCCTTGATAAACTGGGTGAGTAACAGGCTGGAACAACTGAAGACAAAACTTGCGAAATTCAATTCAAGGTGAACCAAAAGTGATGTCCTGGGGCTTTGGTCAACCCAGAAAAGTTCTTTTAACCTGCAAGAGAAAAGTACATTTCATTTTCAGGTTAATTCTTAACCTTTACTCTTTTACTTTGGGTCAAACTTGAAAAGAAAATGGTTTTTCAAATGGTATTTGCTATATTGCAAAGATGCCTTAAAAAAGATGCTTGAACATTCTGAAAAAAATCATAGGTTCCTTAGCCAAAAATATTTACCAAATTCAACACAGATTTTCAAATCTCCTTTTGAGATCTCCTGGAAACTCTTCTATTTTAGGGACATTTTTACCCTGGTCTAATGTTCAGAAACATCCCAGAAACTCCTGAAATCCCTGGCCCTCAACACATGTGTCTGTGATCTGTAACCCTCATCTTCTTTGACAGTCAGAGAAAGTCCATGTTCCTCTGCCTCCTCCATGAGCTCCTCATAGTTCCCCTCTCCTGCCCTGCTGCTGCCAATCTTTTCTCTTGTTAGATCTAGTCCCAGTAGCTCAGAGTCACAGCAGCTTGGAGGAAAGCTGGTGTTCCACACCTTTTACAAGACCTTCTCTTTCTGTGACTCTATTTTATCACCACCTCAGGCTCCTCATGAAGGTGAAGTTTCATGAAAGTCGGAGATCAGGACTCAAGGCTCAACATATGCATGGTGCTGGGGTTCAACCAAGGAGCAGGAATAATGGAAAGGGGAAAGAAAGCTGCAAAAATGGGTAGATTAAGCACATGTGTCCCATGGACACTGAGGACAAATGTGCCTTGTTGCATATCCTTCAGGCTACTGTGGAGCACTGCAAATCTGGGTTGCTGGACCCACCTGAGCCCTGAGTATGTTAGTCCTCTCCACACAGCCATGCCAGGTGGGGGGCATGTGAAGAACAAGTGAGAGCAGGATGGCACGTGAGGGTCTTGAGGACAGCGAAGCAATCACCCAAGCCACACCATGATGTCCTGCCCAGCTGTGTCCCACAGGACATTTCTGTGTTGGCTCATCTCCCCTCTGGAGACCAAAAGGCTGTGTCCCACAAGGGATCAGAGGTAACGCTGTGGTTAGGGCGCAGATGAGGGCACCAGGACTGCTCCAGCTCAAACTGCTCACTCACTGTGTGGTCTTGGTAGAGTGATTTTCCCTGCCAGTGCCTCTGTTTACCCACCCATTCAGTGACGAGAATGGGCCTCTCAGGTGTGCCGGGACCTGTTAGTCATTAGTTTTTACTGTGAGCTGCTCAGAAAGGTGCTGTGGATGCAATTAGCACTCGATGCTCGGAGGCTGCCAAGAGACCAGATTCTCCAGTCTCAGCCAGCTTTGAAGAGGCAACACCACTGAGGTCTCCTCCGTGACAGCTCTCCATCAGCCTGCACTTTCCTCTGTCTGCACTTACCGGTCCTTTCCTCCCAAGAAAACCTCCAGTGATAGAGGTGTTCAGACCTGGGCCTCACACAGGCAGGGAGCAGCCCGGAGTTTAGTGTGTCTCCTCTTTGTTTCTTTTTTTTCTTCTTTTCTTCCTTTCTCTCTTTTTGGCAGCATGAAGATTGTTTAAAGTTGCTAATAAATTCCAGTTAATGAAGCCTGAAAAGCCAGAGCTGGGAGCCAAGAGAAAAAAGAGCAATCAGTACAGAAGGAATAGAAAGAGGATCTTGAAAGCCAGCCTGGGAATAATAACATGTTGAAATGTGTTCACCGGCAAGGGCTTTGTTACCGCACTTTGAATCCAAACATGAGCGCTTAGTGCCAAGAAGAGAAACTGCAGCCAAAGGCAGGTGTTCATTGCCATTCACCTCTTGCTTCAGGGCACAGCGGCAAGATCAGACCCCTTCCCAGCCACTGGCTCTTTCACCTGCCTCTTCTCAGGCCCCAAGGGCAGAGGCACTCACCATCACGGGGAGTGCCGTGCCTCTGCATCGATGCAGGCACAGCAGGCTCAGGACCCACACCATGGCCTCCCCTTGCAGGGGGGCAGCTTGCAAGGCCTTGCAAGGGCAGCTGCCTTTCCCAGGCAGCTCTTGCAACTCAAGGGACTGGAGGCCATGAAACAGCATAAAAGCAAAACAAAATAAAATGCAAGCGCGTACGCTGGGAATGTGAACACAGCAGCCTTCTCCTCCCCCGCACCAGGGAAGAATCACCCTTCTCACTCCTCTTCCCATGCGGATGCAAGGACTAGTGAAGCCATCATGGGTTATGGAGCACCAGCACTGCTGCAGTGTGCCCCTGCCTGGTGTTGGAGCACCCACCACCACCCACTTCAGCTCTCAGACATCTGAAACATCCATCTTTGGGTGTATTGTCCAGCACAGGGTCTCACTCCAAGGCAGTCTCATTCCTGTAAGAGGCAGTAATGCTGGCTTTGGGGCATGACTCCTTCTGGAGTGACAGCTCTGCTGTGTAAAGGGCTGCTGACATTTCTGGGCAGTGTTCAAGTGTGCTGGCACCACAGTGAAAAGCCTTTCCAGGAGCAGGGCAGTAATGTGTCTGGAGTAGGGTACTCCTAGGAGAGCAGCTTCAGTGGGTTTTCATGTCATAGCAGGCTGCAGAGGTCTCTGGTAGAGAGAAAAACACTTGTAGAGCCATGACCTTGCTTTGCCATGCTGATATTTGGAGGCAGCATAACTGCTGCCTTGGTAGCCACCTTGCTTGACACAGCTCTCCATTTCCAGATGGCTGTAGGTGAGGACCTGCAGCTCCTCTGAATGCTTAGACACCAATGGTCCCCCCAGGATGCTGCCTAGCTCCTGTGTCTGAGAAGGCACCAGGATGCAACTTGTCAGCAACAAGTGGACTAGCCCATGTTCATCCAGGGCTTTCCGTCCTCCTGGTTGACATTGGTCATTGGCAGAGGACAGCACTGGTTATCAATTCAGTGGGTGGGCAAAAGCACAGAGAGAGTTAAAGGGTAATTCCTCTGATTAAGTCTTCCAAAGGTCATTCCTGTGCAATCTGGCATGGCACAGAGGCAGACGTTGGCTAAGGTGCAGGTGGGAACAGAAGAGGAGGGCTTCTAAGGGGTTCTCCATCAAGCACATCGAAAAATGAAGCCAAGTTATTGCAGGGGACCAAGTCAAATTCAAAATGTCATGAAAATTTAGAGATTTCAGTTCTTTTTCTACTCTATTTAGGCTAGGGATTGTGTTCAGCAATTGAAAAATCCTTGCAAGTGAGGATAGCTGGCCCCAATTTTCCTGAAAACTGCCTTCCAAATGACTAACTTTGTTCTGGGGTACCCCAAGTGGGTACCTAGAGTAGAGTCAAAAGTGAAAACTGCTCTGAAGGTTCAGAGGAAGCAAATCTGCCCTGAAAACTTTGACAGTTTATAATATAAGGGGATGGAGTGAAGGCATTCAGTGTCCTGTATTGGGTTGTTCATTAAGGAGTCATGTCTTATTAAATCTTACTTGGCAAATGAATCCAAACTAGCTTGCATATGAACATTCGTGTGGGTTGAAAACTGGCTTGAGGACCATAAACAAAAGAAATGAATGCCATCAATCTATCGAGTTGGAACAGGCATTCAATGGGGGTATGGAGAGCAGAGTTAGAAACAGACCTGCATAGTTTCCTCCTCAGGGATGAAATAAGGCAGTAAAGATCATGTTAGAGACACCTCCAGGTGATACCAGACTAGGACCAGCTGCAGATTCCTGTGTGGGAAGGAAGAGTCCAAGCCTGGCTCTTTTCTAAAATGTACCATGTTTTCACTTGCATGACCTAATTGACTTCATTCCTGTTTTGCACCAGCACAAGAACAAACTCAAGCATTACATGGGGCTCTTGGTCCCCTGTGTGCCCAGGGGATAGCACAGTCTTGGCATGATGACACTGTTCAGACAGGAGCACAGACAACATATCTGGGCACAGATTCTTCCGTGACACTGTTAGTGCTTGAGAAATGAACCAGAGTAGGAGATCAAAGGGGGAGGCTGACATGCTTAATAAAGATCTGGCAAGGGGAAAATTCCACTGGGATATGGACACACATGTTTGTCCTGTCCTGCCAATGGGCAATGTTCCTGCCTCCTAATGTGAATGATAAGAGCATCACCGTGTTGCCTGAGCACATGACATGAGCGATCATGCCCAACAAACAGCCTTTGGGCGTGCCATGGAAGTTGTAGCATGACCAAGAAGCCCAAGATACAGGAGGGGGTGGGATCCTGTGGTAACTGAACTGCAGCAACCATGAAGTGGTAAACCATGAGTTTGTTCCAACTTGGAGTGTATTGGGAATGTAGATCAAAGCCTGGAGGAAAGTTCTCAGAAATCACGGGAGTGGGGAAGGGGAGGGGGGAGCAGAATCTAAAATCCACCGAACACATAAGCCTTCCAAAGCAAGCCAGACAACTCCAGCTGCCACCCTCCCCTTCCAACTGCCCCTTCTCTCCCTCTTCCATTGGTCACTTTGAATCCAGAGCTTTCCCTTTCTCCCAACCCTATCTCAAGGCATAAGCTCTAGGATGGCAAGGCATACAGCTGAATCAAGTCTGCCTATCCTAAAAAGACACCTGAGCAGGACTGGAGGAGAGATTGTGTGCTGCGGACCAGACTTTCTCCCCTGCAAGAGCAGCTCTACTTCCCCCTGTGTGCTTAGGGCACAAGGGAATGTCACCTCTCAGTCCTTATTGGTGGGTTATTTGCTTCAGTTTTCTCTGCAGAAGGAGCAAATTAAGAGTTGTCTCAGGAGAAGTCACACTGGCAGCATCACTTCAAATGTTATGTTGCCTTTTAAATAGAAAGGAAGGAATAGTTTCAGTGGATTTCCTGTGGGATCTGGCTTCTGGAGATCTATTCCATGGGTGCCTGCCTGCCAGGCTGGGAGATTTCTGGAGAGTTTGAGTAAGAGGTACAGAGGGAACCAAGCACTAGGGAGATTGCCAAGTCATCATGGACAGAGGAAGGGTCACACAGAGGGAGTCTTTTATGTCTTGTGTCTCTTACGTGAACTGGCACAGAAGCTAACAAGATGGAAGCAGGCATCTCTTCTCAGTGGCCACTCCTTCTGCTGGACAGGACACCCCAAAAGACCTACCCATTCCTGACCTACTCTCAGAGAGATGGGACAGCCATGCTCCCTTGCCTGGACACCTGCCTACCACTCACAGCATCATGCAGTTCCTGTCCTGGGAGGTATAGCAAACTTCCAAAGCCCACGCCTCCAGACCCTGTGTGCACATCCCAGCCACGTACCTCTAGGAAAGCAACACTTCAGCCTGTGTGCACAAACACAGACATCTCCTACTTCCCAGTCTCTGAAGGCATACAAGTAAGCAGAGCCCATCTTGGACCCAAAAGGCACTGGCACTTGCCTT
The DNA here is from genome assembly GCA_035590195.1 of Aviceda cuculoides. Classification (NCBI taxonomy): domain Eukaryota; kingdom Metazoa; phylum Chordata; class Aves; order Accipitriformes; family Accipitridae; genus Aviceda; species Aviceda cuculoides. The sequence goes on along the minus strand of JAVJGG010000053.1, from coordinate 7,210,513 downwards.
GTGAGGTGGATTGAGTGAAGTGGTTGTAGCTGGTGCCTCAGCTTGTACCTGGTCCTTGGCTCAGCATGAAGCTCTATACCTTGGGGAGAGCAGCTGGGCTGCCCTGGCAGTGGGGAGGAGGTAAAGAGAGAGAGAGAAGAGCCAGAGGGCAGAGGTGAGCCAGGGACACAGCATAGTCTCAGGGCCAAAGTGTAGCAGGGCCAAAGACAGAAGCAGCAGCAAAAAGGAGGCATGGCTGCCTTTCCTGGGCTGGGGGATGCTTTGTGCCTCTAAATTCACACAGAGGTAGAGCCCAGTGAAACCGGGGCATCTCCTGCAGAGTTGTTTTTCCCCTCATGTTCTGTTTTGCCCATGGTGCTGAGATGCCACAAGCTGGATCAACACATGTCCCACCAGCACACAGGGCTCCCTGCCACGCTGTTCGGAGGCCAGGAGCCCCAGCCTGGGCTCCATCCAAGCTCCACACTCCTTTCCTGCTAATCCTGGAGGTCCCAGATCCATTTAGAGACCTGGCAAACATTCAAACACACCCAGGAGAGTGAACATAAAGGTGCAGAGCTGCCGGGAAACAAGGAGAGGCACATTTAACCGTGAATACATGTAGACTGATGCCAGCGAAGGCATGGGGGCAGGCAGGAGTTCCAGGGAGGTGAGGACAGACAGCCCCCCACAGAGCAAGCGCAGCCTGGTAGGGCGGATGCTGGGAGCAGGCTGAAGATGCCGTGCAGGAACACCTCCCCTCCAGGCGAGCACTCCACTCTCCTGGACAACAGTCCCTCCTATGTGGAAATCAGCAATCAAAAGGAGAAATTACCCCAAATCACAGCCCCCAAGTGACAAATAGCCCAGCCTGCCAGGCAGCTTGTATACTGCAGAGAGGCAGGTTACAACCTGCTCACACACATTAAAGAGACGACCCTATACTGTTTGTGCTGTCAGAGGCCCTAATTATGGGAGCAATTTTCTCTAGATTCCAGAGAGGAGAAACAGGGAGGGAGAGAGCTTGGGCACCCGCACATGTCTGCTCGGCCACTGGTGAGCGTGTCTCCCCAAAACAGCTCGGATCCTCTCCATGACCTTTGCAGAGTCCTCACTGCAAGGCACTCTGCTTCCAGCCTGGATTACACTGCTCATCCTCTACGCCTGTCTCCTTCACCAACAAAACATTTAAAAAGAAATGAGCTTTTTCACTGCTAAAAAATGCAACAAGATTGCCAGCATCTGTGCCCAACCTCTTGGGCCTGGTTTGGACTTTCTGAGAGAGTGAAGATGAGCCTGGTCACAAATGACATTCACTGTCTCCTCTTGGGAGATGCAGTATTCCACTCCAAGTAAGTAAACAACAAGTTTCTTACCCTGTGACTATGGAGAAGTCCAGCCTTGACCTCTGTTTGACCACTTGAGGATCAGAAAGTAAAGCACAAATGCAGTAGTAACTTGGGGTCTTAATCAGGTTGTTGAACCTGCCTCATGATTTCTGGCTGATGGGCACTGGGACTTGGTCCATGTTTGTCCTCATGGGAGAAACAGGTGAAGAAGATTCTCCTTAGCTCTAGCCTAGACTCAAGAGTCCTGGACTTTACTCCTGGGTTGACCACAGCCTCCCACCGTGGTCTCTCAGGACTGCTGTCCTCATCAGTGAAAGTGATGGTAACAGTGATGTAGTTTCAATGTCAGTGAAAAATCCAAATACCTGTAAATGCCCCAGTCTGCTCTGGGCCTTGCTAAAATTTGAGTGCGCTGATCAGATGGTGCTGCACAATGGCAAATCCCACAGGTTTCCTTAGATAAATTCTTTCAGCCACTTCTGAATATTGTCCTGTGCTCTTTGCTCTGTGTCCCCGATGGTTCCACTTTGCTTTGTGATGCTGCTCTTCACTTTGTATTCCTCTGTCACCCCTTCACAATCATCTTCATTCATCAGCCTTCCCAGGATGCATTATCCCTATCCTCATCTTCCCTCTTATGATTTTCTCCATCCACAACTTGTCCAACAACCACTTTTGACTTTTCTGTCCTGGTTTTGGAAACCATAATTAGTTGAGCTGGCTTTACTGTGGAACCTACATTGTACTCCCCATCTTCAGCCCCTTCCCCGGTCTCCCCTCACAGCAGTGATACCAAACTCTTGTGTGTTGAAGGAGCTGGGCCTTAGCTGTGATCACACAGGTCAAACCAGGCCTGGGAATAAAAGAGTGGAAGCAAGTAAAGTGGCATTGATGGACAGGACAGAGGAGAACCTGCAGCATGCAGAAACAGGCCACATGCAGACAAAGGGGACAGATAAGGGTGCGTGATTTAGGGACAGTCCTCCCAGGACCATGCATGAGCAGAAAGTAGCTCTCTCCCTGCTCCACCCTCAAGGCCAGGCATCTGGTGTACAGCAGGGTCTGTAAGTTGGTCAGTGCTCTGGAGCAGAGGTCCCTTTCACAGGCAGCCTGTGCTGTAATTTCTGTGGAGTGGGGTCCTCTGTAGGTATCCAGGGAATGACTTGAGCCATGAGCTGTCACTGCATGCTGAAAACACTGGATTCAGGTCTGGCAGGAGTAATAAGCTATTATGTTCTTTGCCTGTTCCCCAAGCTGTGAGAGGGGATGATATGCAAAAGTTGCCCAAGCACACAACCATGGCTCAGCTTGCAGGTGTTGCAGCCTTCTCCCCAAGGGGACTGTGGCAAGATGCATGAGTTGTTAAGCCTCTGCAGACAAGGGACTGTAATTACAAGTACACTGACACATTACTGGCTCTTGTTTTTGCTGCAGACGCCTCTCTGGAAACCAGATCTCCAGGATCCCAGAGGAAGCTTTCTCTGGCCTCTACAGCCTAAAGATTCTGTAAGTAGCTCTCTCCCCTCTGCAGAGCCACCACCGTGCCCACCTCCCCCAGCCCCTCGGCACTGGCCGTGCACAGGGACTTGCAGCCAGCCAGAGGGGGGTGCAAAGTTGCAAGATGGTGTGGTGTCAGTTGTTAAACCCACACTGGCTAACATGCCCCTTGGTTAATGGGGAGCTGTGTCCCACCCCGAGGACCACCCACCCCCCTGCACTGCTTCCTCGCTTCTGCTACAGCAAGCCGTGAGCAGGTCACCTCCAGGGCACAGCCCTCCATGCTGTGTGAAAACACACCACAGGAGAATCTGCAGGGGTTCACATTTTGCATACAACTCAGCAAATGCCCTAATGTGGTGTCCCCCGGATGGGGTGTCCAGACCCCAAACTGGCTCCCATCTGCTCTGTTGCAGAGTCTTGGGGCTGGGTTGGAGCAACCCAAAGGTCCAGATATCTGCACTCTGGCAGGTGCCGTGGAAAGCTCCTGTGCTCTGCCCAGCTCAGCTGCCTCTTTGCAACCAGCCTGCTCCTGCTGCAAACATCTGCATGGTCCAGGAGGCTTCTACAAGGCTCTGGAGTGATCTGTCCTTGGGAAGCATGTGATCCTTGGAGGGTCTGACTTCAGCCTGAGCCTAGCCTGCCCACAGGAGTGATGGGGGCATGTGCAGATGGATACAGGAGCATTGCAGCCATCAGGCCATGCCTGGGAGCTGGCAGCCCTGGTAAATGAAGGCCTCCTTGTCATTGTGGGCAGGCCACACACCTCTGACTGTCCAGTGGGGAAGGTCTAAGTAACACAGGTTACCAGCAAGTTCCTCCCCAGAGTATTTTCCTATGGGCCAGGGTGTCTCACTGTCCATGCAGTCACATCGCTTTTTGCACCCATGTGACAGTCCTGCAGGGTGGGAGGTGGAACCATCTTAAAAATATCCTGCAATAAACATTTCATCCCCAAGGAGATGTTTTGAACTCAGCCTCAATGTGAAATTGTTGTAGCTGGTCCAGTTTATACAGAGCAAGCAGGTACAAACCTGCTCCCAGGATTAGAGAGTATAGGGCTGTTTACTACGTCTTCTGAAGATGTAAAGTATGAATCCTGCCCTAAATCTCAGGGCTTAGAGATTTATCCATCCCCTGCATTAGGCAACAAATCAAAGGAGCTGAGGAAAAACCACAGCTCTCCCACCCAATTTCAACAAGAGGAACTTTCTGCTCCAGGAACACGGGAGCTTTTAAAGCTGCTTTTGATCAATTTCTGTTTGTGTCAGGCCCAGGTAACTACCGATGCAGAGTACAACAGCAATGCCTCCCTTCCAGAGCCAGCACAGCTCCCCATGGGTCGCAGTAAGGAAAGGAGCATGCTCTCTCTGCCCTGCTACCTGTGTGCAGACTGGCTTATGGACACCCGGCATGCTCCACCATGGGGCAGTACCAGGAGGGACACGTTCATGAGTGATCCCATTGTAAGGAGAGGCTTGAGGCTTGAAGGATCAGAGCATTTCCATCTGGGAAATGGTTGCATGGAGAAGCTTGCTCCAGGCTGTCTTGTGAGAGCTGAAGTTGGTGTCCTCATGCTTCAGGACAACCTGCCTTGCTCTCAGCCAGCCTGTGCCCAGTGACACAGTGTGACACTTGGGCTGTCATACCAACCCCTATGGCTACAGGCTTGCCTTAAATTTACTTTAATCCCCCAACCTATCCCATGGAGGTATGCAGAGGACTAGCCCAGCTCCAAGGCCAGGGAAGGAAGGGTTGATGCTCACAGTGGCTAGCCCATCCAGTCACTGCCATGGGCCTCTTGTTTAAAGAAGTTCCTACTTCCTGAAAGCAGCGGCACTGCCAGACCTTATGTCACTGTGAGCATTTCACTTTCCAAAGACTCTGATGCTTTCTTGGCTTTCTTGCAGGGGTATATTCAGCTGTCATATGCTCTTGCTATAGGAGGTGTTCTGATTGCTTTCTGTGATGATACTGTGGGCTCCATGGGAGTGAGGTCATTGGTGGATGCAGTGGCAGGTCCCTGTGCTCTCCAGGAGTAGCAATCATTCACCCTCATCTATTTCTCTGTCACCATGAGAGTGAGGCCAGCGGTGAGGGACATGGAAAAGATAGGCTGGTCCCTGGGAATTTGCTGGAACAGGACTAGAAATTTTGCCAGGACACACCTTAGGAGCATCAAGCTTAATCACATCGGAAGGGCTCTTGGTGAAGATGGGGACTCTCACTGATTTCTTCTACTGAAAAAAAGACTGAGGAAAAGCACAAGGTTCTGAAGAAGGCAGGTGAAGGTCATGATGTGTTTCCTTCAGGTTGTGATTCAGGTCCTTCAGGTCACTGCAGCAGTGACCTGGCTGGGGTTGGTGACTCCACAGCAGCTCAGCAGGATCTGCTCCATCTCCCCAGGGACTGGGGGGGACAAGTGTCCTTCCTGGCATGGGCTTGCTGAAGAGTCATGGGCCACTTTGCATCCCCTCTGACCTCCTCAGGACAGGAGTGTGAGTGCAGGGTGCCTTCCCTTCCACAGCAGCACCACAACCTTATTAGCAGCCCAATAAAATCACCAAAACCTCCTGTAGGGAAAAATTACATTATTGCCATTTTACTGGCTGGAAAAATCAAGGCAAGAACCAAGCTGGGAAGCAGGGTGTCCCTTCCCAGCCCATTGCAGAGCACCTTGCACCTTCCCTCAGAGTCTGGTTGTGGTCAGGGGTGGAGAGCAGAGCCTCAGAAGAGACCATGGGGCTGGCTCACCAAGCTCCTTTTGCCCTGGGAGTGACCAAAAATCCTTGCCTTTCTGCCAAGCATGTTTCAGGTCCCTCTTCCCTTGCTGCACTTCTCCACCCCCATCCAAGCCTGCCAAGGACAAGATCTCCCTGGCAAGCCAGCTGCTCCAAGACCTCTATGCGACCTGGCACTTTGAAACTGAGAAGAGCAACTTCAACACAAAAGACTGTAGGAGGCATCTCAGGTTAATGGGGAACTGCAGTGATTTATAGGATACTGTCATTATGGATACTACACAAATATGGGGGATGGTAACCAGCTCTAAATTGGTGTAAACTGGTGTGCCTCATGCAGCATACAGAAGTGTGCTGGGTAACTGGGGAGCATCAGTTTGGCCCAGTTACATCTATGTCCCATGGGGCTGCCATGAAGCTACACTGTGCAGAGCACTGCGTTTCATGGTGACACAAGCTGCTCACCGCACTGCTCCCCATCCAGATCAGATCCTTGCTCCATTTGGATCAGTAACCACTCCCACAGTCATGTGCTTTTCTCTACCCTTTAATCTCCACCAAAAACCCACAGATCTTGAAGAAGGTATCTGGAGAGGGAATCTGAAGAGCCCATGAGGCAGAAAAGATCGGAGAAATGCTGGGATGTCAGGAATTAAAAGACAGGATCAGGGAGGAAAGTCCTGTCTCCTCACTTTAGACAGAGGCAAAGCACTGAGTTTATATTTAACTGACTTTTTTGAAAATTCTGACTGTTGAAAATCAAGACAAAAGAGGACCCAGGGAGGGCAAGTCACCCTTCAGGCTATACACTGAGCTTCCCTTGGGGTGCTGGGCTCTGACATCCAGCAAAGACTACAAGACAGGCTGCTGGGCTGGATACCAAACTGCATCCAGACACTGGCTGTGATGCTTCTGCACCTCTTGATGCTGGGTAGGCTTTGGCCAGGCCACACTGTCCCATCTGGGCCCTGCCCTGCCGGACATGGGGCAGCAGGAGAGCAGCCAGAGGACAATGGGCAGAAGGATGAGGAAATGCCAGATCCTCACCTGTGGGGAAACTAGAAATTACAGGGGTCGCAGAGGAATGTAATTGGGATAATTCAGTCTAGAAGAAAAAAGGCTCAGGAGGCAGCGGGGAATGTCAGGCACAGAGATGTGCAGAGTGCTCACACTCCACTCCTCACCGGTGGGGCAGGGCTGGGAGTGTTTGAAGCGGCTCCCTCTGCCCATGCCCTCCTCTTGCATCTCCTGCACAAAACTGGTCCATGGGCAGCACAAATGGTCTCAGGTGTCCTGGTGCATGCAAGGGGCAATCCAAGCCTCAGACACTCTGGCAGTCTCAGATCCCTGCTTCATTGACTCCTAATTTTCCTCTAATCACTCGGTTGTGCCCCACTCCTGCCATCCTGCCATTCTCAAAATGCTTCCCCCCTCCACCTTTCCAGGTGATCTTCTCACCACCTGCTCTGTGTGGACATGGGCCAAGCACAGGGACCACAGAGCACCATGAGCTTCCTTGCTGATGCACCCAGAGCCCATTCTCTCAAGGTGCATGGTGCAAGGCTGGTGGGGCCCCTCTGAGAGGAGCATGACCCACAGAGGGTTGTGTGGCTGGTGCGAACTGTGCTCTGGCAAGTCCATGATCATAGTCCCTGGTTCTCCTTCCGTGCTTGTGAAAGGGGAATGTAAGCCCCAGAGATCAATCCCATGGGTACTCTCTGCAGCCCACTGGGATGGGGAAGCTCATCCAGGCAGACAGCTGTCATGCAAGGACCAACCCAACTTCTGGGGCTCCTGGTCCTGCATATGGGTTTGTTTCTGTACCCAAGGTGTGCTGGGGAGATAAGACACTGCGTTCTGCAGCCCAGTGAAGTAGAAAACCAAATTGCTTTGTTTAAAAACAGTGAGAAGGATCAGGGGTCTGGTGGTGAACTACAGGAACAATGAAGCAACTAAGGTTGCCTGGAGAGGTGAATGAGGATGGATATAAACGTTTAAGGACAAGCAGCTGCCGCAATAAGGAAGGAATTACATATTCTCCATATCTGAAGACAGGACTAGCCAGTTTTGGAGCAGATGGCACCAGGGATATTTCAGGACAGATTGCGTCTACAGATGTGGATGCTCTGTCACAGGTTGGCTGAGGTTTGAAAGATGACAGGCATGGCTGGTGTTGGGAATGGCTGCCCCAAATATGACCAGCTGAAGCCCATAGGTATTCAGGAGCTGACTCACAGCAGGATCTTACCTCTGATGACAGGGGTGTCTTCCAAGGACACAGGCTGGTAGCTGGGGATGGTAACAATTTTCATAATTTATTTTTAATGTGCTAGGGCCTTAGAGCTAATTGCAGTCATGCACATGTCCACAAGTAAAGTCTCACATGCATCTTGGACTGTCAAGGGGCCTGGTGCTTTCCAGGTCTTTCCAGAAAACTAGTTTATGTTTAAAAAAGGATGGGAAACACCCTGGGAATTCCTCCAGAAACCTGCCTGTGCAGATGGTCCTCTCCCTGCCCTCAGAGTGAATCCCAGAGCTACTGGAAGCGGGACCAGATTCTTGGCTCTGCCTCCTCTGGCTGCTTCACTGTACAAAAACCACCTGGAAAGTGGCCATGAAGGTAGGCCTGTGCGGAAACTATGCAGGGGTACACCCAGGGAAGCAGGTGTGGGGAGACTTGGAAGAAAGCAACTGAAGAGCAAAACTGCCCCACTACCACAAAACATCATGACACAGGGGAATATGCTGAGATCTTCATGCATCAAGCCTTGAGCCAGCCCCCAACCAAAGGCGAGGCAAGATGTGGCCTCCTTGGCTCCCCTCAGATGAGTGCAGTCTGACACTGATGGCTGCTCAGCAGTGGTAGCTGGTGCTCTGAGGTCTTCCCAACTGATGAGTACATCCCTTTGCAAAAAGATTTGCAAATGCACCTCTCCCAGGGGCTCTTGCTCTGCAGCACGGCCAACCCACACCCTCCCCACAGATGCTGATGCTCCATTGCTTCAGTGCCAGGATCATTAGACACCAGCTCCATAGGCTGGTTTGTCTCCTCTGCCAAGGTCCTTCCCTTGCAAAATTAACTACTTAGTCCATGCTCTCCCAGCCTTGGAGCTTTCCAGGGTGGCAGAATATGCTGTTTAATCACAGTCTCTGGAAAACTGGAAACTTCCACATCCTTCCAGACCTCCTCGTGAGCTGCCTGGATGCCCCTCACCTCCAAGTGCCCTGGCTGGAGCTTCATCAGCCAGGAAGCATCCATCCCAGCTGGCCATGTGGCTGACCTTGTGCTTGCCATGGCTTCACACCACTTCCCACCCTCCCATATGTATCCCTGATCAAATTCTCTGCCGCACAAGCAGGATTGCCAGGCCTCTTACTTTCCTGGCTGAACATGCTGCAGCAGCAGCAGTGCTTAGAAGCCAAGAAGGAATCCCACACCAAACTCCCCAGGGAAAGACTCCAAGTACAACCACAACCTGAGCCTGCCTCACCCCAAAAATGTGGAGAGCAAAATGCCTGGGTGCATCCTCTTGGCTGCAGACCCTGCACTCGCAGCAGCCAGCTGGGATGGCCCACCCCACTGCTCTGTTCCTCAACAAGCTTCAACCAGCCTGCCTGAGTGTGCAGACCCAGTGCTGCCCACATTCTGCCTGCACAGACAGTGGCGTGAGTGCTGCCCAGCACCTGCCTGCACAAGCATGTTGACCCAGTGCTGCCTGCAGCCACTCCCACCCACATACTGGTGTCCATCAACAGGTAGGCTGGCGTGAGCCTAGCAAGAGTGGCGTTGCTCTGCACATGCCGCATCTCCTGGCCAGATGGACCCTACCCAATGGCCACCCCCAGTGGCCTTCTCTTGTCCCCATGAGCTGCATTCACAGCATCTCATGTGGTCCAGGACAGGCACTGACTAGCCTGGCTTGTGAACACACGTCAAAAAACATCACCAAAAAAGCCATGTTGCCCTAGGGTGGCAGGCTTGCAGGTGGCTTGGGACACTTCAGGAATCCTCAGACAGACCCTACCTCTTTGACAGCCCCAAGCCTGTGCAGAACAGAAATGGCTTTGAGACAAAGGGAATGGTGTGGCATATCCACAAGACGCTCCCATGGGGAGGGAAGAGGAACGTGCAGAGGTTGGAATGTCTTTAATCCCCATGCACAGGCTCCAGGCACAGTTGCCTTGAGCAATAACAGCCCTTTGACTGTGCTGGCTGAGTCACTTCAGCCTCCCAAGATGGGGACATTTTAACATGCACAGGCCTGTACCTCTGGGGGCTGTAATTCTGATGAGACTGTCTTGTGCAAGGATCCTGGTGTGATGGGACCTGATCCCAGCATTTTTCTGGTCGTTCAGGCGTGGTCTCTACCAACAAACAATCCTCCTACTTCTGAAAATAAAACATGACCTCTGAAGAGTTGTGACTTATGCGGGTTCCAGTCAGACTGCTGTGGATAGCAGGTTGTGTGTCCATGTCTGCCAGTGTCCTCAAGTTCCAGTATGGTCACCTGAACAGTGCCAAGCCAAGGTGAGAGTGCACTACCCAGACCTGGTTTTGAGCACTTGCTGGTGTGAATCTTCATTGCTTGTCATATTCATCAATGTCTTCAGCTTGTCCAGAAGGCCTGGTGCTGCATTTGATAGTGGCTCATCAACCAGCGCAGACCTGTAGGACTTTACTCATTGATACAGCTGCTAGAAGACAGAAAATTGCACTCAGCAGTTGAGAAAATGCACCAGTCGGAGTGCGCATAGGGCTGGATGGGTGGTGAGATTGCTCCATGGGCACAAGAAGTCAAGCTCTGACTAAGGTTGTCTCCAGGCTGCTGTAAAGCAGGAGCTTGCAATAGTAAAGCTAATGAAGTCCAGGAATTTTGTTTGAATTGGAGCCAGGAGCTCATGGAGAGGCAGGAGCAAAGACAGATGCCAGTGGAGAAAGGCTGAAGCCAGTGTGATCTGGGATCTCAGGGTTGCTGTGATCTTGTGGACTGAGGTCCCAGTTCACAGGCCATGTCTGTGCCTCAGTTGGTCATCCTGTGGTGTACCTAGAATCCTGATGCAGATCCCCGCACCATCCTCCATGCACACACCCTGGAATGCAGCTTCCTTTCCTGGGGGAACATGAATGCAAGGAGGGGACAGGGCATGCCCAAGGCTTTCAGGGACATGAAGTGAGGAGATGACTGGTTTTCAGAGTTGTTCCCTCTTTGCAATGCTGTTCATTTAAGTCATACAGTGACCCCTTAATGCAGAACGTATTGGCCATCCTTGGAACTGGCCTGGAGCCCAGGACTCCCACTGTGGATGCTGTCCTCAGTGAACTACAGCACTGTCCTGCATCTCATAGAAGACCAGCATCCCAAAAGGGAAAATGCCACCACTTAGACAGAGAGGGACCCTGTGACCCTGTCACAGCTCTCCAGGTGCCCTGCTGTCCTCTGAAACATTTTGCCATCCTCATTTTGTAGTGGCACCTGGGCACCCCAGTACAGAGCAGCCCCAGGACCCAGATGCCTGATCTCCAAGAGTGATGCTGTAGACCCTTAAGCATGTTCTTCATTGGAGAAGGAACCATTTATTAATTTGAGTATGGCCCCTCTGCTGCCTTTTTATACGACATCAAATATGTCTTCTCTCCTGCATTGCATGCCAGCATTGAACATCTTACTAAAGTAAAGCTAAAGTCATGGTAGATAGTCTATGCTTTACTCTCCATTCTCATAGGCTTTTACCCTGTATAGAAAAAAAAATGGATTGCTTTGACACAACTCATTTTTCACTAGGCACTACTGACAGTTGCTTGTTTCCCTACTTTTTCTTCTGTGTGCATCAAAATAATTTAATGGTAAGTCCCCATTTTCTTCCAGAAATTGAAGAGGTTGGTGGCCTATAGCTTCCCTTTTTTAAAGATTGTCTCTACAATTGTCTTTTTCAACTCTCCTTTCATGACAGACTTCTGAATCCTCTGCAGTACAGCTAGCAGTCACAGCAATAGCAAAGTTTCTATTTTGCATCAGTACTCTTTGGGCTGCCCCTCACTGCTAAGGCCATGCTCTGTCCCTGTGACACAGTCCACAGGCTAGTTTCCATAGACTTTGCAGAGGTAACCACCACTGGCACACACTGGGAGAAGGATGTCTTATACAAGTATAAATACAGGCCAACTCACCTGAAAGCACTGGTATTATCCTGGACTAACAGATGGCAAGTGTGCAGTGGAGAGACCCCTTTACAGTCACATCCTCCCAGTGGATCCCCCACTGCAGCACTAAAGTCACCCCTGCGACCCTCTGCTGCAGAATCCTGGGCCAGCCTGGACTGCAGCTCACCTGCCAGCTGCCTGCAAGCTTGCTTAAGAGCCCTGGGTGACCAACATGGTGCTTTCCAACAAGAGTCCAGGACAGCTTCAGAAACAAGCAGCAACAAACTCTAATTTGTGTCAGGCTTTTTCTTTTTTTTTAACAAAGTTTTCTTTTTTCTAATTGTAGGATGTTGCAGAACAATCAGCTGAGTCGCATCCCTGCAGAGGCACTGAGAGATCTTCCAAACCTCCAGTCTCTGTAAGTCATTAAAAGTTGAAGCTTTGAGCTGCACAGTCCCTTGGGGGACCCAGGCTTCCCAGCATTTGAGTCATTAGTTCCTTTGTCAAGGATGTTCTGTCCCTTCTTCCTTTTCTTTTCGAATTAAAGCGAAGTTTATTGTCACTTAGCATAGAAGGGAGGGGAGGGCAGTTTTCAAGGAAGGAACACTGTCTTGGTAAAGGATGTTGAAATTACAGCTCCCCATGTTTGTCGTGATGAAAAGGCCACCGGTGCCAATGCATATTTCAAGGAACACTGGAAAATATCCACCCAAAAGGGGCTCCATCCTCTCCACTGCCAACCACAGTGAGGAAGGGACCTGCCAGGGAGCACAGAGGACACTCTGGTCTGTCAACATGTGAGTTGAGCTGTTTTACCCAGATAGAGGGTAGCTATGACAGGGTAGAAATGCTTTAAAACACTTGATTCAGCCATGAGAAGAAGCTGAGGCTGCAACTGTGCTTTTCCTTAAAGTAACTATATCCACAGTAGATTTGTGCTACTGTATCCACTAATCACACCTCACTGAAATATTTGCAGTTTTCCTGAGTATGGACACACTTGCAATCAGACTCTGTTAGTGCCACTGAATTTAGGGAAGCTCTGTTTGGTAATCACCCAGCTGGTGTAAGCAGCACTGCCGGAGCTTGTAAGAGCATTCTGAACAGGGCTGAACCCCTGAAAAACTAACCTTATCCCTAACCCTTAACTTCAGTCCTAGTCTTACTGTGTGTTTTATCATAGAAATGCTGGGCTGGAAGCAGCTTCTGCTTGGAGCGGGACTGTCACCAATACTAGGTGGAGCAGTTGCAGCTTTGCCTGTCCAAGCCTTGAAACCCTCCAGCCATGGAGATTCCCTCCTCACTGGTGACCTGCCCTGGGGCTGTTCTTTGTGGGGAAGAAGCTTTTCCTCAAGTCCAACCTAAAATTCCTGAATCACAATTTGTGGTCATTACTCTTCATTTGATCCCTTGGAACTACCCAGAAGAGCTTGGCTCTACCATCTTTAGTTGTGGGTCGCTAGCAGATCTCCTCTTAGCCTCTTCTCTGCTAGGTGAAACCAACCCAGCTCCTTCCACCTCTGCTCATCGGGGCAAGTGCTCTGGGACCCTGTCTCAGTTGCCAGCCCTCCACTGGACCCATCTGGTTCCTATTCACCCTTCTTACACTGGGCAGCCCAAAACTGGGCACAGTTCTCCCTGTGTGGCCCTCCCAGCACCAAGTAGGAGTTTCTGTAAATATTAATTTAAATATTAATTTACGATGTGGGTGTTGGCTGTGCAGGATATGAACACTCTTTCTGCCAGGAGAGATTTGAAACATTTGTTGCTGAAACACCATTGGCACATGGTTGTGCCTGTTATTAAAATGTGTTGACATCACCACCAGTGCCAGAGTCAAGGCCTCCCAGTCCAGGGATTTGGAGATTAGATTGTTTTCCAGGTGAATTCCCTTTCAAGGGAAATTTGACATGGAAGGTCACTGCAGTGGGGTTTCCCCAGGAATGCCCCTTTCCCCCCTCAGCCTGGTTCTCCTATGCCCCTGAAAGTGTGTGACAACCAGTGCCACCAGAGCCCGTGGCTGGATAGACCCAGCCTTTGCTTCTGAAGGTACAACTGCCTGCACACACCATGGCTGCTCGGGCCACCTGGCCTGGGGCACACACCACTGAAGGATGGCCACCTCAGCTAGTGATGAGGTGTCTGCACACTCCATCCCCTCAGCCAACAGCCCCGCCTGAAATACCACATGGCACATGAGAAATGCAAAATGCTCCAAGCGGCTGCTCACAGCACTTTTGGGCTTCATTGAAGGCTCAGGGTGGGAGGATGGTTTATCTTGAATCAACACAGAGGTACCTGCTCTTAGTGCACTTTGAGGCCACCTCATCCATTGTGGGCCCCCCCAGGTGTCTCCAAAGTTGGGTGAGGAGGGAGAGCTTGGGACAGCTGGGTTCTTGTGTTCTTCCTGCAGAAACTGAACAGTGAGAGCAAGTGTTAGGAAGAAACAAGCTTCTTCAGACAACCAGAGGGAGACTAGGCTTGGAATAAAATCAGAGGGCTCTCACGACCCAGACTGGACAGACCAGGGAGTCGTGTTTAACTTGAAATTCCCTCGGCCTAAATTAAGGTGAAATGATACCAAATGATCAGTTAAAGATTTTATTTATGACAGAAGCAAACCGAACTGGGGAGGCGTGGTAGTAGGTGGCAGGGTTTCTCACAACAGGAATTGCCATAAGACTACTTCTGTAAACCGTGTAACCCTATACATCAATTCAGGGAATAAGGAGATCCCTCTCGTTGAGTCACCAGGTTCAGAGCAGACCCCCTTGCTTTCCAGACTCCTCCTGAGAGAAGGGCCTAGGGGTGGCTGGATCTACTCTTACTCTCAGACGTGGTCAGTGGTTTATGTCTTGAAACAGATGAGGTGTAGAGATTGTGGAAAAGGAAAAGGAAAGAGAGAAGAAGACAGAGAGAGAAAGGAAGAGAGAAAGATTTCACCAGTCCTGAGTCCAGCATTAGTTCAGTCAGCCGAGGTGTCCAGTCAGAAGAGGGGTCCAGTTGCAGTGGGCTTGGACACCCAGGGCTTCAGTTTGTGTTCTTTTATCATCCTTGCCCCTCCTTTGGGCAGGCACCCGAACTTGTCAAGTTAATGAGGAGTTTGTGAGCCTTTGGGCTTGGGGGTCGTTTGTGGAGTAGCTTCTCCTCCCCTGCAGATGTGGCCATTGTTTGATCTTTGTATCAGAACAGCTTATCAGAACAGGGAGCTGCCCACCCTCCAGCAGGCCCTCCCCGTCCTGCTGCTGATGTCTGAGCTGATGGGCTTTTCACCTTGGTTCCTGGCTGTGCAGGGTTTGTCTTTAAGCAGAACTTGCCCCACCACAATGTTTGAGACATTAACTCTTTCAGTCTCTCACATGGACTGAGTATCAGGGCATGTCTGGTTAGGACATGCCTAATGCCTGTCATATTAGGATTGGTTTCAAGAGCCACAGCAGCAGTGGCAAGAGATTTCTGTTGTCAGTTGTGTCCCATTTGCCCCCAGAGCATGCTGCCCCAGCCAGCAGGATCCCATCCAGGGTCTGAGGTGACTGAGCAGGGACCTCCTGCCTTTCCCCAGCAGCCTTGGCCCTTTGGACCAACCTGTCTGGGCTGTTTACTCCCCTCTCAAAGCTGCCCTCAGCCCCTCACTCCTGGTAGTTCAGGCAGGTCTTTCTTCCTAGCAGTGCACAAGAACCCATGCCCAGTCTCTCTGGGCTCCTTCACACCTCCTCTCCTCACCATCCATTTTTAGGATACTTGTCCTCAACCCCCTGGAACAGGGCCATCTCTTTTGAGCCTTCCCCAGCTCGACCCCTGTGGCTCAGGTTCCCTTCCCAGTCTCTCATTGGACCCAAATTCCTGTCCTAGACACAAACTGTGCACAGAAGGGACTGAGCCAGTGGCCTCCCACTCCTGTCTCTTTCTTAAAAAAAGAAAAAACCTGTTAGACCTGACAAGACCTGGGTTCAGGGTGGGAGAGGGGGCAACAACTTCTGACCAGCAGCACGCGTCTATCCAATGCTCTCAACTACACCAGCCAGACCCACAGCTTATCCACCAGCCACCAGGCACAGTGAGAGTAGATAAGTTCAAAGGAAGGCTCCTGCTGAGAAAAAAAGCATATAAAGGGATGGAGCTTAAAGTGCCCCTCCAGCCAACGGAGCCTGGATACCTGTTCTTCTGGTCACAGACTGCCCAGGGCTTCTGGACCATCTTTACACAGATGACTATTTAATTAAACACCCTTTTTGGGAGGCCCGGCTTTGAGAACCAGCAGAGTATCAGAAAATAAGAGATGTGCGTTGGGAAAACAGCACAATCCCTTGCGGCAGATCTGCTGTTGGCAACACCTCTCCCCCTGAGTCAGGTGAGTATCCTGCTCAACAAGTCAGGAAGGTGGGACCTGCTGCAGTTGGGCTGGATCTTCTTCATCACATCTCACCTGATCAGAGAAACTGGAAAGGGATTAGCTAAGCCACAGGCAATAAATTAGTGGGAATTGATAGACACAGAAAACTGTGGGGCCAGATGCTGTGGATCTTTCCCCATTAGGATAAAACCTTCATATAGCCATCTCTAGCTGCACACTCAGAAGTGCTTTCTGGAGACTTCACTGATTGTCAGTGCTTGCACTGCTTTGGCAAGAATGACGTGAGCATGGGAAGGCAAAGCGATCTTCCCTAGGGCAACAGCAAAGTCAGGAGTAGGACCTAGGTGTCCTGGCTCCACTTGCCACGTTAAGATGTTGCCATGCCTCATTCAAGACTCTGTAATGGCATGGTCGGTATGTATAACCACTAGTCATCAGGAGAGGAATTATTTAGGATAGACTGTGTGAAAGATGAAAAGCTCCCAGGAGAGAGGTTTCTGTAATGAAAAGCAAGAGGCAAAACAGTAGTATCTTCTGTAGGTCTCACATCAGTGAACCCACCTCACCCATCCTGTTCTTGCTGTGCTTATGAGAATTCAGGGTAAAGCCATAAAATATCAGTCAGGTTCCCTACAGTTGCTTTTCCATGCGTGCCCCTAAGGCTGGGTCCAACTCTTCAAACTGGAGAGGGGCAGTCTCTGGAAGCAAAAGTTTCAGAAGTGTCCCATGCAATGGAGACGTCTTCCCTGTCTGAGCTCCTTGGTTAAAGGATTGGCAGAAGGCACCTCTCAGAAAGACCCTGATCGCAGATCACCAACAGGCTGCAGTAAAACCTGCCCTCAGTACGGAGAGTACAGGAGGTAGTTATTCTCTAAGTTAGTTATTCTCCACAGACAGTTATTCTCCAAGGACAGGCACAAGCCAGCTGCACCTCATATTAGCACTGCACCAACCTCTGTCTGTGCTCCTAGCTTGGCCACTTGAAAGTGTGGAGGGCACATGCAGAAAAAGATGATGATTTGCACTTTCTCCTCTTTATACAGAAACTGTACAACAAAGAAACCTTGGGCACAGTGAAGGCCCAAGAACCATGTCTGGTAACTAAGCCCAGCATGGCTATGAGACAGAGCCCTGCTCTGGGTGGATGGGGACATTTCTGAAGACACACAGTGTGTGTTATGAGATTGTACCACTGCTGTGTCTCACACTGGTGAAAGCACGACTTGCTTTCATGCTGGGTCTCCATCCTGTGCTGCTCCCCCAAGGGAGAAGCCAGTGCTTGCAGAGTCTTGCAATTGTCCTTTTAGCTCATGTTTAGAAATGCTCTTCTGTAGCCACCTTTTCCTCCTTTCTCCTATCAAACAGGAAAATGATCCATAAAAATATATGAGACCTGATTTGAAAAACAGGAGTGGCACAGTGTGGACAGTCACTATGTCTTAAGGCAGATACAGAGCTAAGATGCTCCACTTGGTTTTCACTGGTGCTGCCATGACTTCTCCAAATGTAATTACTAACCTCAGGCCAAGAGCCTCCAGTACAGGTTTGCATTAGAAAGTTTCTTTTTTTTCCTCTTTTTCAATTATCTGAGTCATTTTCTACAAGTTTATGAGACTTTTGTGTATTCGTTGCCAAAAAATTAGCCAGCCTGGAACACCCATAGGTCACCCAGAGTATGGTTTCCAAGCGTTACTGGTCAGGCTATCTGAGACCCAGTGTACTTGTGTTGCCCAGAGACTATTTTTTTCCATTCAGAAGAGGAAGTGGCTTTATGGCACACCATGACAGTTCATGAGTTACCGGACTTGTATGGCACTTCATGGAATATTAACTATCTGTTTTGCAGGTTGGCAACACATGCTATGCAGACAGGATGGCTGAAAAGGGGGGTGAAAATGGGAGCCAACAGGAGTGGGGTGGAACAGACAGCTGTACTTGACAGAAAGGAATTGTGTGCTCGTTATTTTCTTGCTCTTTCAGATATTTGCATTCAATGTCCATGTTCGTCATTCTGGGATTCAGGCAGGATTTGAAGGGAAAGTATGTATCTCTTATGCACAAGCTGACACAGCAGAAGAAAAACAGACTTTTCTATACACAAGTCTTTTCTCAGGTTTACAACAGAAGCAGCCAAACTAAGTGGAAGCTGAGAACAATTGTTTTGAGCATAGCTTTACCAGTAGGATTTACCAGGCAATTCAAGGGATGAGGTGGCCAAACAAGTAGAACAGAAGGGCATGCTTCTAGCCACTGTGCAACAGAGAGAGATTGGTATTTACTGCCTGAACAGCACCAGGTTAGAGCTGAAATGTAGCAAAAACCTAATGTGTCAGTGGAGTCTCTGAAATAGGAGAGAGAAAAATAACATTTAATAAACTCCAGTTGTCTCCAAAGGTAGCAGCTGTCTTGCCTTTTGAGTATTCAGAGAGGATGCCCACTGAGATAAGACACATGCACCCAAGCCTTGGTAGCACTTGGAATTGAACTGCTGGGTCCCTTTGCTGCACTGCTGGGGTCCAAGCTGGGGTCCCAGGCATGAGGCATGTTCAGACTTGTATTGAAGTCCCTCTTCTTGCTGGCTGAGAGTGTCGGACAGTGCAGGCAGCCAGATGATCCTCAGGCTCCACAAGATGCCTGCTGTGAGGTCATGGTACCAGCTAGGAAGTTTGCAGCAAGTTTGGGAGTCTCTAACAGCAGAACATCAACTTGCACATACATGGTCAAGGAGAGGAAAGTCCAGGCAGAAAGACACTCCAATAAATGTTGTCACTCAGAGAGCAGAAGGAAAATTATTCCTTTTTATTGGGGGGTGCTGCATAGAGAAGTAGGATACTCCTGTCCAGAATGATCAGAGAGTCCATGACACAATCAGGGCATGAACTCTACTCCCCAGAGTACCTTGCCCCCAGGAAACCTTGTTCCACATTGGAGCTCTCTTACATTGCACATGCATCCTGCATGCCTTCCCACACAGTTTTTTTTGTGGCAGCCTGAACAAAAGACTCCACCTCCAGGGAGAGGAAGCAACAGCTCTCTGTTAACATGGCCTGGGTGCTGCTCTCACATCTGTCTCTAGAAGACCAGAAACAAGGCAGGAGAAACACTGGCCAGTAGTCACAAAGACCATGCTTACACTGCTCTCCTGTGGGCCTCCCCCTGCTCTTCCCTTCTGACCTGGCTAGGATGAGGATCTTTCTTCAGGCAAGGAGCTTTCTCAAAGCTGCCGACCCAGGAGCTTCAGGTGTGCAGGATTTTCCATGGGAGGTGTGATGTCACCCACAAAAGGTGTGCTATAGTGCAGGAACCAGCAATGGGGAGGACACTAATTTTAACTAACCTTGATGAGGCATAATGGCTCTTAGGAAACCTAAGTTACTGAAGTTCCAGTCCTTCACAGGAGAGACAGCATGCCAAAAAACTGACTTTGGATTCAGGCAAGTTTGAGTGAGGTGAGAGGGTCAAGGTGTTTCCCTGTGGGTGCTCTCCAAGAGGCTGTCCCTATTGCCCTGTGTGATCCCTTCATACCTTTTCTAACCAAGGAAGATGCAGTCCTGAGTTTTGACAAATAATATTTCAAACACACTAACAGGACTTCCTCCTGCAAATTCTAAGACAGGTCCTGGGAAGACTGGCAAACCTGGTGGACATTTCCAGTCATTCAATATAACTCTGTGCGAAGGGCATTTGTAGGTCTAGGACAACCATTCCCTATCACTTCATGTGCTGATCCAAAGCTTGGCTGCTCCAGGTTGGCTTACTGCATATCACCGAGTATCACTGATCAGAGACTTCATGTGGTTTGGGCCACTCCTCCTCCAGAGGGAGATATCCACTGCAGGGTTCAGCATTTCCTGGCCAGAGGTGTTCATGATTCACTCTGCCCCATGGATGTCAGCCAGCCTGAGGAGGCAAGTGTCAAATCTACCCAAATACCCCCATCCACATCAGACACACCTGTCCTTACAAACACCCCTCATCACAGGTCTTCTGAAGCTTCAGCCATGCCTGTGGGGCCAGATTCAGACCTGCCCTGCTCCCTGTCAGGTACAGGATGTGGAGGCATCATTGCCTGGAGCCCAAGCTGTCAGGAAGGAGACCTTGGCGGGGGATCACTAAATGAATACAAAGAGGAATTTGGATTTCAAAAGAAGAGAATACAAAGCTCTGGAGACTAAGCCTCCTACCAAGTGTGAGAGCTGCTTCCCAGCAGGATTGCTTTATCTGGGAAACATGTTGGGAAGCCCAGTGGGGCGGATTAGAAAGAACACGCACACCTGATGGCAACGCTCTGAGCCCTGCAAGGGGTGCCAAGGCTTTGCTCTGATCCAGTTGTGATCCCCTGGCAGAGTATCTGGTTACCAGTGGTTTATAGGTGCAGTAACAACATACCATGTGTATTCTGGAAGAGTCGTGTGTGAGGCTAATTAACGACTTTGTGGTTTGTGAGCACTTAACTAAAGCAGATGGGCACTGTGTCTGTTCCTCTGCCAGGCGGAAGGAGTCCAAGGTATTTCAAAGTGAGCAGGTGCTATAAATTATAATTACCAGGCTTGCAGAGGTAGAGAAAGCAAAAAGAAACCTGATGGATTAAGAGATCAGGATAAATTCTTGGTTACTCTTTTTCAAATTCTTATGGAAAGTGGGGAGAATGGCTGGCTCTTTCTGGACTTTCTCGAAGATCAGCACTTTGGGAAGGTGCTTAGCTTGTGTCTGGCTCCTCTGGGTGGGTGTTGTCTACAGCAGTTTTGAAGGGGAAGGGCAGATTAGTGCCAGCCAGAAAAGTATCAAAGCTTTTCCAGTATGGGTGGCTATATGGTGGCCTCAGGACAATCATCACAGCTTTTCTCACCTGGCTTTGAGGCCAGGGGCTCCAGGATGATAAGATTTCTAAGTGGCCCAGTGCAGCTTTCCCAAAGTTACAACTGTAGTTCAGGTCCACAGTACCAGCCTGTGCTTTCAGCATGGTGATCTGATTTCTAGCCTATGGCCGTGAATCCCAGAGCTCTGCATTTCCTTGGGGTTCCCTCCTCCAGACTGGGAGGAACTGCACTAATAGCTAATTCCTGGGATTTTGGGAGACTTTGGGCATCCCTAGGACAGTAGCAGGTTTTCTGACTTGGTAAGACACAACAGCATAGGCACAAAGTTTCTGGACTTGCATTTCTCCCTGCTGGATAAAGGCATCCATTCATTTATCTCCTGCCCCATGGTAGCTCATTTCTCCTCCCACAGAGACTTGTGGCTGCATGTCACCTCATGCGGACCCCAGACCCCAAGTGTGTGGACATAGGTGGCACAGAGATGCTGACACACATGAAGTCATCTAACCCCCGGTGGGCCATCAGCAGTGTGGAAGGCTCCAGCTGAGCTCATCTCCATGTGTCTGAGCAGCACCCTTTAGTCAAGAAAGAGAAGTAGATGCACTGGGGGAGAAACTCGTCTCGTGGGAAGCAGGCAGCTGCCTTCATAGATGGATCACTCAGAGCAGTGCCTGGTCCTCTCCATTCACAGCTGGAGAGGGACACACAGTTCAAAAGAAGACATCTGAGTACAGTTGAGATGACTTCTAGCTGTGATACTGACCTGTGTATCAAACTTGATGTCCTCAGTAAGTCCTTGGTACCTGGAGCATGGCATGTGGATCAGGGAGTTAACCACAGCTCTAACCCATCCCCTGGCCTGCATGTGCAGGGTTTTGTCCAGAAACATCTAAACATCTGGTAACCCTGCTCCAGAGGAAAGAGAGCATGTAAATCATAGTCCATCGATACTAAAATTTGGGATAAGAGGGAACTAGAAGTCTGGTGTCTGCAAAGCCCATTCATCCCAATAAAGTAATTTTCAGATATTTCTGCCTCATCTAAGTGAGGACTTGGACTAGCCTTGACTGTGGGATTTCCCCACAGCTGTTGCTGCCGCAGCAGCCTCCAGCACACTGAGCCCATACCCCACTTCTTCCTTGCATTTGCAAGCACAGAAATCCATTGTGGCACATGAGACGGAGAATGGTTTCCAGCCACTTTTTGACAAATCTCCCCATTGCATTCACCTCCTTCTCTGCCATCAGTCTCTCCTATCTCTCAGTCATGCCCCACACCCTGCTTTGCGATGTTCCCTTTCCCCAGTAGTAGCTGCAGCACTTCCCTTCATGAGGAGTGAAGCCTCATGATTCTGCACTGTGAGCTCAGGGTCTTCTTGCCTCGTTTCTACAATGCACTTTAAGTCTTCTCTTGTCTCTCTGGCAAGATGCACCATAATGCTAGCAAACACTGGCTTCAGTCCTTGTGGTCAGTTCGTTAGCCTTGTATCCCAAAAGGATTGACTCTTTTGCTGTTGGTCTTGATGGTGTGTTTGCTAAAGCAAAGCAGCCGAGGAGAAAAAACTGTGGCCTTGTCTCCATCTGTCTTCTGTCTCTTGGCAACTCCTCCTGCATGCAGCATGTCAGGGAAGCAGCTGCAGATATGCAAGAGACCTTCCCTCCATGTCAGCATGTGTCAGTCACCTAGAGCAAACCATTTCCTGCTACCTGGTGGCTAATGCACCCAGTACACAGTTAGCCATTACCACTGCAACAATACACAGGTGGTGGGCAACAGCCCAATAGGTCCCATTCCCTGGAATCCTGTCCTTGCTCTCATTTTAGTTCTTCTTTCTCCCTCACAGTCTTTCTTCACTGCATCCCTCTGAAATACTTGCAGGATTCACTTGGCACTCTGCCACAAATCTGTTGTTCCCACAGTCTCCCTAAGGAGGACTCCAGTCCCACCAGCACTGGTCCTGCTAATGTCACCTTCCCATTTCAAATGCTTATATGACAGCAGTGTCTGTCCTCTTTACATCTGTCCTGCAGAAGGATTCAATGCATTCATGAGCTGACAAGATGCAACCTGGAGGACAAACAGTGTCATATACACTGTTCTTAAAAATATTGCAAGCATTTTCATGTTTTCTACAAATATCATTTCCTATTATGTTCCGACTTCACTCCAGCTTTACTTGACTCATAATCTCTAAGTGCTAAATCAGCCTAACACATACACTCCTTGCACACAAGTTAATTTTACCTCTAACTAAAATAATCCATTTCCTCCAACCCATTGGTTTGCCACTTCTCTGACATCTTTAGCAGGAATCGTTTGGACTCTTATGGAAATGCAATAAAGACTACTTCATCCCCTGTCCCTCAAGGCAGGTAATTATTTTTATACATATGGCCGGAGATTAAAATGCGAAGAATGACTAACGGCAATTTGAGAACATGTGGACTTTGATGTAGACAAAGGAGGAAAGCTCTTCCCACCTGATCAGATTCTCACAAGCATATAAATTCTTATGACAGAAGGAAGAAAAAAATTACTTTGGAATCAGCATGGCCTGAAGAGCTCAGTCAATTCATTCCTTGTTTCACTTTGATCTATTTGAGATTTGACAGTTTGCTGTTAACAGCAATATTCTTCTCTATAAATCACATGTGATGCAGTAAGGTTTAAGAAAGGTGTTGTTTCCATTGGGTGTTTAGAGGATAAAAGCTATGGAAAAAACAGAAATCTATAAAGTCAACATAACATAGCAGTGACTTGCAATCTGTTGGCATAGAAGTTGTCTTGTGGCAAGACCACCTCGGTCCTGTAACATGATTTATTGGCTACAGGGTCTTTCTGGAGCACAATGGAAAAAGAGGTCAGGGAAGAGCAGTGAGGTAGTTCTTAATGGTGAATCTGAAGATGGACTGAAACAAAGCAACCACAAGTACTTTTGGTACTTGGTGATTGCTGCTGCTGAGAGCACAGGACCTTGAATTTCACCTGTTATAGACCACTTTGCAGCAGAAAGCATGCCTGTGGCAAGAAAAAGAGCCAAGAAAAAGTGTCACAGTGCAGGCAGCATGCTAAAGAAATTCATTCCACTCTATAGGACAACTGCTGCTCAAAACATTCCTGCTCCATTTCTGAAATTCCCTATTCCCTGAGACACCTCTTCTTAGCAGACAGCTCTGGAGAGGAGCACAGCTAAGACAGTGGAGTTTTGTCTCCATTCTTGTTTTCGGAAGTCTGGTCTCCATTTTGGCATTGCAAGTGTTTAATGGTATTTCTACACAGAAGAAATCTAGGATGGGCAAAGAGCAGACATCTATCACATGCAAGTGAACACTACAGTCAGGCTTGCCACACATCTGGATGTACTGCAGGTACTTTCATGCAGTGATGTAGCCATGGTGTGATGACTCCTTGCTGAAGTTTGACTGCTGTTATTATTTCTCACTGGCTATAGGGAAGCAGGAGCCTCTCTGGCTCCACATGCTGTGATCCTTCCTCCCAGGTGTAGCGTGCACAATCTGAGATTCACCTGAAAACAGCAAGGTGGCCCCTGTAGCTTGTGTAGTTGAGCCAGTGCACAGGCAGTGAGGAAATGTTACAGTTGTGTTTTCTTCAGATTCAGGTGGGCTGATGTCCCTGGAAGGGACTGAGGCTCTCCTCCTCTATGGCCACATCTCATAATTGGTTCAGGGGTGATAAACTAAATTCCGAGGAATTACTGCTTTTTGGCATAGTTTGAGCAGACAAGATTTTTCTGATTCTGTGTACCACAGGCTGTCATCCAACCTGCTGCTCGCTAGCTCTTTTCTCCGCTTCACCCAATCTGAGCTGTCACTGAAGACCTGTGCTTGTGACCAGGATCAGCAGCAATAGCTTGGCAATATCAGACCAGGTTTGAGGAGAAAAAGGTGCATTAAAATACAAATCCAGTTCAACATTCAGAGTTGTTCCTCTGCTTACACTGGCCTCATCCAAATCCCTGGTCTGGGTTCAAGAGTATCCCAGACTAGGAAACAAAGTGTGTCACTGGACCTTATTTCTTATTCCAGCAGCTTTCTCTGCCATTCAGCTTGTCTCCCCACACTGTTTATGGAGTGTTCCCCAGTACCTTTGAAGAGCATTAGCATTTTTACTGCAATGATAAACAATAATACATTTTCAAAAGCCATTGGCAAATCCACTTGGCAGAAAATGCATCACCTCTTTTATAGGGGCAAAAACTGTGGCTTGGTCACTGTGCCCTTGGTAGGACAAGCAGCTTCACTGCCTTCCCTTTGCAGCCCTCAAAGAACAGCAGCGGGATCAGCCACACTGGCATTTGGCATTACAATAGGCTAGCCTGGGCCAGGTATGTAGTTGGGAAGTCGAGTGGCTGGGACCAGGAGGCTGGTGTCTTCACACCTCTACTATGACTGGAGTGCTAGATCCTTCCCTCATTGTGGGAGATCCTAAGATACCACCAGGAAGGAAGTCAAATTCTTCTGAGTCATCCTCCATGACCTTGCTACACAACCTTCCTTCCTTTCAGATAAGCTTCTAATGTGCCCACGTCTCCCTCAGGCAGACCAGGAGGATTTGTCTCCTCTGACCGTAGCCGTCTAGATATTACTCATCTCAGCTAGTCAACAGTGGAAAATGATCAGCATCTCCAGAGGGTGAATAATCCGTGTTATCTCAGAGTCCTGTCTAGGGGAGGATGAATCACTCTTTGGAGGACTCTCATTTTCTCTTCTGGCTATGGAAAGACCCTATAATTGGTTTCAAGTTCTGTGTGAATAAGGCTGGGTGAGATGTGTTTTTCCTACCCCTGGAGAGCAAAAAAATGCCCCTCTCCCCACCCTCACTTTTATCTGACAAAACTAGATCACCAAGCTAACACACATCATCAGAGCATGGGTAACAAAGCAGAGCTGAGCATCTCTCCTCCCCCATGGCCCCATGCACATGACCCAGCACACACTTGAGTAGCCCTCAGAGAAACCTGTCAGAGGAGATTGTCTTGCCCAAAATGCAAGTGCAAGGAGAAGCTTACCCCATTTTCCAGAGAGGAATTTCTCTGCACTCCAGAGCTGGAGGCATTTGAATTTGTAACCACTCTTCTGGGGGCAAGTCCGAAATGAGAAAGGCTTCTGACATGAGTACTGGGTACATAACAGACGTGTTTTTTTCCTGTTAGTAGGAGAAACTTAGCTAGTCAGATTAGAGCCTTCTCTGCTTAGGAGCAGAAAAGCATGAAATGCAATGTGGTTATCCCACTACAATGACCTCAAAAGCTTTTTTGAGAGGAAGATTTAGGGACAACACACAAGCTGTATCATCCTCAAGGAACAGTTCTCTTTAGCAGTGCCCCAATAAATCCCTGCCTCCGTTTATCCTTCATCCATTACTCCCTGGCTTTGAGCAATGAGATGTTGTGAAGTATATGTAAAGGAAATGTCCATATGGCTCATGCTTGTGAGTGTCCGTACTGAGAAGGATTTCTGGATTCATCTCCCAGGAAGATGAGAGTGTTGTGTTGTTTATCAGACTAACAGCTAAAAGTTTAGCAAACTTCAGTCACTGTAACATTTTATTGTGTGGCAGAACTGGCAAATAATACAGAAAAATAGGTGTCTGCATAAATTGCTCTCTCCTCCCAAGAATGGTGTCAGCAGATATAGACACTCTACCCCTGACTGCATCAGATGCCTTACCTGTGTGTAAAAAGCAGCAGTTTCACCTCTTTACAGCTTTTGAAATTCTTCCCTGGAATGTGTAGAGAGTAGGTGCTTCAGCTCCCTGTGATGTTGAGTTGGGCCATCATGTTCATGTTAATCCCCTGAGTCAATTCCCCTCTTAAGACTTCACTTTCTAATTTTCCCATTCATTGAGCTTGTGGTTGGCAACACTTGGAAGGGGGTGATGATGAGTAATGCCATTGCTGTGCCCCAGGACCTCTGGGATTCGCTTGTTGTGCTTCCAAGTGAAGAGGCCACAGCACAGGTTGGGTGGCTTGAACTGTATTTTTCTAGCAGCTTGACAGAGGTTATACCTACATAGCTATGCCCATCAGGTACTGTAGTCACCTCCAAACTTTTCTGTATTGCCTGCTAGCAATCCAGCATGACAACTAGGAGCTCCACTTGGATAAACATTCAAGAGGTCATTCACCAAACTGAAACTGGTGGTCACTTGTCTATCTGTATTTTTCCTACCTTTCTCTGGCCACACTGCAATGACTGCAGTACCCACCTTTCAATAAGCAAATGTCCCTCAGAAGAGACTGAAAAACACAGAAATTTAATTCCGCCTTCACACCCCTCTCATTTGCACTGTCTAGTTCCTATCTCAGGCTGTAATAGCTCTTAGGAAGAGGCACATGCTATCTTGACTACCCTGCCAGTGCTTAGAACATTGTAGACACTAAAGAAATAATAATCACAGCTCACATCCACAATCCACACACACACACACACACTCTTGCATATGAGTCATATAGTAAGTTTCAATGTGCTTCCCATTGACCTTTATTATGGGGACTCATGAACCTTAACTCACTCGCTTATACACGTAAGTATCCAGGGCATGCTGCATTTCCCTAGTAATGACTCAATAGAGAAGATGGGCAATGGGTCCCAGATGTTACATACAGTAGAAACAACCACATAGCAGGGAAGATGGGTCCCAGATGTTACATACAGTAGATGTGTCAGTGCAAGAGGAAGATGGGTCCCAGATGTTACATGCATTGAATGTGTGAGCACTTCTGATGAACCACAGAGAAGCTTCAGGTAAACTGGAGGTAGCAAGGCAAGCAAGAAATGAACAACATATTTAAACTGGCACCCATCTATGCAGCATTTAGTCCTCTATGCAAGACATATTAGTTTGCACTCATCTTTAACTCTCTGCCTCTTTCATAACCCTGTGGACTTCAAGAAGTTCCTCCCACAGCGAGGTAGATGGGAGCACAGTCAATCTAGTGAGCCTCAAGGATGAAAAGTGCAGAACTGTCAACTGTCTCACCTTATGAGGTAAGGCATAGGAATCACTAGCTGTGTCAGTAGGATAAACACCAAGTTAATTCTTAGCCAAGTGATGTGATGTGTATAAACAAAATTTTAGGAGTAGCAGGAGCCAGCCCTGTGCATGACAGGTCCTATGAGACATGGTATCTTTGGCAGTAGGATCTCAGTGTCATGATCTGTGAGGTCCCTGCTAGCCCAGGCTGTAGATGGTCCAAGCAAGCTGTCTCCTAGCAGCCATCTGCAGTGCTAACTGCTTTTGAAGGGAGGCAGCTTCCTTCACACCCCCTTGCAGTGCAGGGTAAAGCTACTGTTCCCTTTGTACAGAGTAAGGAGGAGGCAAAGAAAAGCCAAGCAGCTTGTCCAGGGTCACACTGAGCCCATGGCAGAGCAGGGGCACTGGACAGCTAGCTCCAAATCCCAGCCAAGCAGACTATGCCCTGTTTTCACAACTCAGTGTTACTCCTTGAAAGCAGCCCCAGCTGCCAGAAAGAGAAGAGCAGCTTTCCAGTACCCTGCAGCTGTGTTGTGGCTCAAAACCTACTGTGTCTAGTCCATGGAGGATCCCCTCATCCAGAGAGGGGCCAGGGGACAGTCCCATTGACCCCTGTGCTGGCCCTGGAAGGCTGCCATGCTGTTTAAAACAGCCTGGTAACTTGTGGAGCGGCCAAACCCAGAAGGCCTGAGGCTCTGGTGAGATGGAGAGCTGTTGTGCATTCCTCTCCAGGACAATATCTGGCCAGCTGTGGGTCACACGTGTTCAATGAGAAGTGACACAGTACATGCATGACCATCAAAGCTCAAGGCTCTCAGCAAAGGCCAGTGCTTCTCCCCAGTATAGTCTGTGAGCTATAAGGATGAGGGTTGTTTAATCTCTGAAACAAGGGTGGCTGCATTGGAAGGTCAAGGGGGATCCTGTGGGTGTTCACCCAACACGAGGAGGCACTCAAACAGACCAGGGTACAGTCCAGCACCTCAACAGGAGGAAGCCCCCATCCAAGTGTCCATAGAAACAAAATAGCAATGATTGCCTGAGTCAACCACCACAGACTGGACATCTGGAGCCATATCTCCATGTCAACTCATGAGTGGAGAGTGGATGGAGCAAGGCAGACATGAACCCAGCTGTGACACCCCCGCAGGTCCCCACTGCCAGACAGGGACGTTGTGATGCATCTGGTCTGGCCCTGGTCCCAATGCATTCAAGGTGTGAGCTGGCTTTCATGTTCCAGTACATGCTTGGCCCTGGGGATCTCTTGGGGTGTCATGAACTGTTCAGAGCCTCTCTCCCCAAAGAGCAGTGTGTCCTGTTCCTTCTGTCCCCAAGAGCTGCTCTCCCTTCTTTTTTCCAGCTAGCTTGTGTGCTTGAGAAACACTGTGTTCCCCAGCAAACATGCAGGACCCACCCTGTTTGGTGGCCTTTGAGGCACTCTGTTTAGCCTCTGGCTGCTTTCTATACCTTTTCCATTTTCCTGTGCCTGGCACCATGGGCAAGGTGGGCAATGCCAGGCACCCAGGGAGAGGGTTGGTCTAGGAGTCAGTGCAGCAGTGGTGTGCCGCTGCCCAACTGCCAGCAGTTTCTATAGCTGCACAGAGATTTTGGCAATCCTTCTTGCACGGTTCTGACCTGAGGGGTTTTGGAGGTGTCTGCAACTGGGGATAACAAAGCCCTCTTGTCTGTACCAAAGGCACTTTGTGTGGCATCTATGTATTGGTCTGATTTCATTTCCTGAGCATCCATCATGGAGGGTGTCCCAGAGTTACATGTCCCATTAAGTCAGGAGTGAAGACTCATTGCAGTTCATATGTAGCCCTGCAAATTTTTCCACTAGGTCTTGTTCCACAGCCAACTGGGAACACGTTTGCATCCTGAACCTTCCATTCACTGTCTGAGATGGTTTTCACAAGGGTTTTTAACCTGGAAATGGAGCTAGGGAACTCCTGCGAGTCTGGCTTGAGGGCTGTGAGCTCTTCTGCGGCAGGGACAGAGAGCCCAGATGTTGGAGCAGGCCTACAAGGCAATGTTTTACATGTTCAATGATGTGTCATTCATAGAATCATAAAATAGTTTGGGTTGGAAGGGACCTTTAAAGGTCATCTAGTCCAACTCCCCTGCAATGAGCAGGGACATCTTCAACTAGATCAGGTCACTCAGAGCCCCGTCCAACCTGACTTTGCATGTTTCCAGGAATGAGGCATCTGCCACTGCTCTGGGCAAGCTGTTCCAATGTTTCACCACCCTCATTGTAAAAAATTTCTTCCTTCTATCTAGTCTGAATCTACCCTCTTTTAGTTTAAAACCATTACCCCTTGTCCTGTTGCTACAGGCTCTGCTAAAAAGTCTGTCCCCATCTTTCTTGTAAGCCTCCTTTAAGTACTGAAAGGCCGCAGTAAGGTCTCCCTGGAGCCTTCTCTTCTCCAGGCTGAACAACCACAACTCTCTCAGCCTTTCCTCACAGGAGAGGTGTTCCAGTCCTCTGATGGTTTTTGTGGCCTCCTCTGGACCCACTCCAACAGGTTCGCTCTTCCACTGTAACTGCAGTGTGTTATGACCACAAGGACATGATAGGCAGAACAGAAATTGAACCCAGTTTCCCACCTTCTAGGTTAGCACTGCAGTCACTGGCTGCCTTTTGCCTATTTGGTATCAGTTGATGGAAGAAGCCCTTGTTTCTCATCTGGGTTATTTGGGCAGGCTCAGGGACTCAGAACATCCTGCCTCTGTGTGTCGGGGCCCCATCAGGTTCTGCGCCTGGCAGAAAGAGCAGCACACCTGGAGCTGGCTTGCAGGGGTGTGTGGCAGAGTGGGACAGAGTGCCTTCAAGTAGGGCTCTTGAGCTGTCCTCTCTTGCTGCCTCCTCAGCTCCTTGCACCGTGAATTCCCAGGGAGCTCACAAGCCAGGTACTGACTCAGTGCGTCTGGGAGTTTTGCCTGACAAAGGAGCTGAGGTGTTGGCCACAGTCATTAGTAAATTATCAGAGAAGTTTAGCTGCAGTGACATCATCTTCTTATGTTACTACAAGGAACTTAGATTCTATTATGGGATAGGAGGTAACTCAATCAAGCCTTTCAAGATAAACTCAGACAGGAAGAGAGACATGATTGCCCCAAGGCACCGATTAAACATTTCTGGTGAGATCAGCTCTGTTCAGCAGACACACATGCACGCTGGGACCAGGGAAGACAGCAAGCACCTCGCTCCCTGAGAAAGGGGTGGTCTCAGAGAGAGGTGGGCAACCAGCTCTTCCTCCCACTGCTGCTGGGTCAGTCCTCACTCCTTTGAGGGTCGCAGGTCTCTCTCCAGACCGTCCTTTCTTTATGCCTATATTCTGCTGTTGACAGATAAGATGCAGAGGAGCTCCCCAGTTTGGAGAGAGAGCAGTCCAGCCCAGTACCACCCCATGCTGCATATGAACTTTCATGTCACGTTTTCTCCAACCCTACCAAGGGAAATAATAGCCTAATATATTGCAAAAATTACTGGGAGGATGGACTTGAGTTTGAGGTCCCACTGTCCCGTTGTGACTGGGCTGTGGGCAATTGAGGAACATCACAGAGTCTATACTGCAGACTGGTTACTGCACATAGTTTGTCTAAGGCATCCAGACAGCCAGCTATTATTGGCTCTACTGTGTGCAAGGAAGGAAGAACAGCAGCAAAAGTCAGGATATTTCCTGACAGTATGGCATTGTGCATTTTTTTTGGTTTCCAGGCTGCAGATCCTCGTGTAAATGCTCCACAGCCAGAAGGAACTGGAAAGATATGGGCAAAGTCGCTTCTGCCAGCCATAGCCTCAGATTTGTACCACATCTGTTAGGGAACAGAGAGGCTGTTTCTGGTTATCCACTTCTGCACACTTCTGCCAGTCATGTTACAGACAGCAGGATGTATGTGCTTACAGATGTCTAGGAAACACACTTGTACATCCCCTGAAATGTTCTGGAAGCAGTTCTTGGAACAAGACAGTTCTTAGAAACTGCTGGGTCTGTAGCACAGGAAACCAAAGATATCAGATTATAGCTCGACCTGTCAGAATTAATACAAAACTTATGACCTGCTCACTGCACTGGCAACTGCACATAGCCACCACCACCTGGACCTGCTGAATGGTTGTACTGATTGCATTGGGTTATCTTCCGCACAGTGGGAAAGAGGAATCTCCCACTCTTGATCTTTTCTCATTAGAAAAGGACTTCCCTACCTGCTTGGTTCCTTCTAGGAATGTTTTCGATCCTAGCATCATCTCTGGACTGTTCCTGGCAAGAAGGCAGGCACTTCCTCCTCAAGCCTTTATCAAATATAAACACTGCTCAAAGCAATGAAGTGGTTCTTCAGAGGCATGCTGGGCTCTTAACCCTGCACCCACACGAAGCCTACCTGACACTGCCCTGCCCAAGGAAAGTCTTTCCCTTCCCAGCCCACACAGGTTCCTTTAGCTCCCCAGAGCTGCCACTGGCTACAAAAGAAGCAAAGGCACCAGCTGGTGGGGCTCAGACATACTTGCATTTGGTGCTGACCTGCTCCTCTCACCATGGCTCAACACAGATGTGGACAACTGCTCATGGAACAAAGATGACATAGGCAATGCCTCAGACCAAAAGCCAAGGGACTTTTGATGTTCTCCCCAGGCAGCTCTCTCTCTCCCCATCCGTGTAGTCCCTAAACCAGAAAATGGAGTAAAATCTGAGGTGATTCCAGGCACTTTTAGGACTTTTGACTAAGTGTCATGTTGAAGTCATATAAATGCCCCATAACTATCAGCGGTAGATGCAGATCTACAGCCAGAAGCTGAGACTTTCAGGCAGCTGGTGATTTTCATATGCTCTTGTTCTTGAATGTCCCACTTAAAATCAGCTCCTTTTGCCTGCAACAGACAGGACAATGCTCTGCAGTGCCTTGCTTTAGCCTGTGAAGTCACTTGGAAATCTTGTCTGTGTGGAGATCTGGAGACCACTGTATGTCATCCACTCTCCAGACCTACAGCACTCCTTGACAGCAGGTGTGAGATGAAGTCCCACTTCTAAACCATGTAGCAGCTCCATGAAAAAAGGCATCTTCCTCTCTAAGCAACAAATGGGTTAATGCTTGCAAGGAAAACCGAGTGATTTGGTGAAATAAAGATTAAAACATCTCTGTGGAAGGTGAGGAGCCAGCCCCAGCCTGCGCTGTCCCATTTACCCACTAATCAGCCCAATTATCTTATGTACAAATCATAACACAAAACACTTACAGAGCCAGAGTCACACACTGAAGAAAGGAGAGAACTGTTGGGTTGGTTTTTGTTTAGTATAATTGATATAATTACTAACAACTCTGTGCCAAGAACTTCAGCTTTTCTCCTTCCAGGAGAGAGTGGAGAGCTGTCTGAAAGCCAAAGCAATTAGTAATCCCCACATGCACAGCTTTTATTAGAAAGAATGCACCTCTATTCCAGAAAGAGCCAGCAGCTCCCTGAGGAGCAACTAAACAACCCGAAGATCTTTTGGTACCAGGAACACAGTCATCACTTAGTCCATGTTCCCTGTTCCCTTGTCAATGCTGCAAAGGCACATAAGGAATCCTGCCTGTCATGCTGTGTGTGAAATGCCTTCACCTGGACACTTCCTTGTTCCTAATTTGAATTTCACTAGCTCCAAGTAGGTCCATCTTGCTGTGCTTTGGTCCAAGCAGGCTGCTGTTTCTGCGGTTGCTGAGGCCCTTGCCGAGCTCATTGCAATGAGCACAAAATCTCCTTTTCAGTCCACTGATGAATCTGGCTGGGGTCTGATTTTCACACTCTGGAGCAGATTAAGGCATCTGTTACACAGCTGGAGCTCACCAACACTCCCCAAGCACGCTGCTCTCCAGATAGTGTCTCATGGACCGTGGCCACACTCATCACAACACACCATGTTGCCACCAGACAGCCCCTGTGGAGGTGAGGAAACGAAGGACTTGGAGTTCATCTGAGTCTTGCAGAGGTGACCTCTCATTGACAGCAGGGTATGGAGACATGGAGCAGAGCCCGGCTTGGAGCTGCAGCATGTCCAAAGCTAGTGGCCATCCAGGAGTGTTAACAAACTCCTTAGAAGAATCTCAGTTATTGCCCCTGTACTAACTGTAGGAATCCACAAAGATGAGAAGTTGTCTGGGTACCTCAAAAAATCCACCAAGGACCCATACTACCTCACTGGCATTGTCTCACACCTATGGACCCTGGATGTAAAAAAGTGCCCGTCCTGAGCATATGCTAAATAGCCATGGAGCAAATCCATCAACATTAATGGTTTTGCCAACACCTGGGGCACCGTCACACTGAAGACAAACTAACTCCCTTGTGGCTCATGTCTGTGGCTTCACCCAGGAGTTCATGACCAAAGTGGGAAATAAGATAGACCACCTTTGCTCCCTTCCCACGAACCATCCCTATCTTGACAGCTCAGCCTGGTGTACCAGCTCTTGTCTCTATTTTAGTGTCTCCATTTCTGAAAGCTTAATTTGGTTTTGAAAAATGATAACTATTCTCAGTGGATATTTTCATTGTCTGTTCTTTAATTAATTAAACTTGAAACAGAGCATTCACTTTAAAACAATTTTCAGTAAACATATAGGGATTTGGATGAAAGAATGTCTCTGAGAAAAGTAAACAGTACTTCTTTTATAAAAAAAACCAATTATGATGCCAAAAATTAACAGAATCCTTATGCTGAAGAAGGAATGGAAAAATTAAGCAAAGATCAACATTTCCCACACAAGTTTTAATTTTTGGTCAGAAAGTTCTTGTTTGTCCCAAAACATTTTGATGAAAATTTTCAAATAGAGTCTTTAATTGTACCCTGAGCTGCTGCAGAGTTTGCTTTTCTGCTTTTCTGCTCTTTATTCTTTGGATTTGTCTTCTTGGGAAGATGAATGATGCTATGCTCTGATTTATTTGTAGTCTTGGTGACAGGAGGTAAATTGAGGCAGAACTTGCAACATGTCCACCCTCTTCAAGAGGCACAAGGTCTTGTGCTAGCCCTCTGAGCAAAGATGCAAATCCTATGGCAACTAAGCTGAGCTTTGGATGCTATGTGTTTTTGTCATCAATCGATCAATAGAGCTAGCTGAAAAACTCTCAGCTGAACAGCCTTGCATCAGAAAATGCCACTTTGCAGCAATGCAAATGTGTTGCAATTTATAAAAATATATTGATGTGGCAAAATGGTAGTAATGAAATAGTTATTTAATCCACCTTGGGGTATCATTTGAGGTGATGTTTTGTCAAGACTTGTACACTGCATTTAAAGGACAGTTGTCTGAGAGAGATCTCAGGAAGGTTTGGCTGCACTTCTCAACCAGTACAAATCTCCAGCTTTGTCCATCCAGGTCAGCCCAGCCAGTGCAGAAACGCTTCTCTCTGTGGCATAGGAAAAGGTCTGTTTCCCAGGATTATCTGAGAATTTCACCCAGGAAATACCACCCCCACCCTACTGCACAGACCACAGCTTCCACCTGGCATTTTCCCTGTTCTGTGCACATGGTGGGGCATCTGGTCTCCTCCTGCAGACTAGAAGTTTATTGCTGGGTGCTGGGAAGTGGTTTGTGAACTAAGAAATGTTGTCTGTGTTCTTTGGACAAAGATCTGGTGCTGAGGGGGGAACAGTGTCTGTGGGGGTCTACTCTGGTATCCAACTTCCATCAAAAATATTACCTTATGTAGTCAAAAATACTAGTATCTATACCACATTCCTTTATGGAGGATTGTTGATTTGAGGGCTGTTCTATTAACTTCCTTCTCTGATAAGAGACAAAGTGCTTTCTCTCTGCAATTTGAATTTAGAGATCTTTCCTTTAGATAGCTTGGAAAAATAAAATAAGCTCTGTTGGCCATGGATGGAAATTAGAATTTGCTTTCTCCTTGGTATAATTGGTTCCTGGTGTTTCATCCAAATTTGAAGTGTTTTCCTCTTATATTTTGATTTCAAAATCTACAGATAACATATTGTATCCTACTCACCACTGTTGAAATAAGAGATCTTTAAGAGAGATGATTCCCAAACCTAGTTTTTAAACTTTTTTTTCATAATAAACTTAGTATTTCTTGGCTTCTCATTCTATTTTGGAACAAAAACAAGTCTTAAAAAATAAAGTTTCTCACCAAATTAAACCTCAAATTCAACCACCTTAAGGTTCCTATGATGATATAAAAAAAAACATTTGGCAAATCAAGGAGGAAGAAAGGCCTGAACATGTGTGATACAGAGAGCACAGGATTAATTCCTGCACCATGACATATGGTCTGACTAGTTTGCGGTGCTTTTGCAGGTAGCTCTGGCTGTTCAGATAAAATGCAGGACCCCAAATAGGGCTGCCACATATTTTGCATTTCCAGACAAATCCTTTTCTTCTGGAATGGGGCTTTGGCCACATGGTTTGGCTGTCCTGCACATCCTGCAGCAGTGGATCTAAGCGGGCTGTGGGGTAACCCAAATAGGGCTGTGCCTCTGCAGATCAGCTCAGACAGATCCACAGCAAGCCCGGCCCCAGGGGATGCAGCTTTGATGATAATTTTTAAGGAGGGTGCCTGCAAGCCACAGCTGGCCATCTGGTGGGTCCATGTGAAAGGACTTAGCCCAACCACTTTGTTTAAGAAGCTGCCATCAGTTGGCAGCACTAAATGGCCATCAAGAAAGGATCATCCATGGTCAAACATCTCCAAGCACAGGCTGGAGGAGCCTTGCACCAAGACCTCCTTATGCTAATCACTATTTACAGCCTAATCCAATCTCCCTGGCCATCAATCCATCCCGCCTCGGCATCAAAACTCCCTTTGCATAACACTGCAGCACATAAAGCAATGCTAGATCTGTCTCTCACTTATCCCCACCCTATTTCTTTCCCACTCAGACGCCTGGATGCAAACCTTATCTCTGTGGTGCCAGAGAAGAGCTTTGAGGGGCTGCTCTCCTTGCGTCATCTGTGGCTGGATGATAATGCCCTGACGGAGATCCCTGTCCAAGCTCTGAACCACCTGCCAGCGCTGCAAGCCATGACCCTGGCTCTCAACCAGATTTGGCACATCCCCGATTATGCCTTCCAGAACCTCAGCAGCCTCGTGGTGCTGTAAGCCTTCTCCACTTGTTATTCCCTCACAGCCATGGCATCCTCTGGCTGGAACAAGGTGCTGACCGTGTCTAGCAAATGAGGTCTGCCTCCCATGGGAACACCTGGTGGCCGTTCCCCAGGAGCAGCTTTTAGCTGCAGAGGTGGCAGGCAGAGGTTTTGTTCACAAGAGTCACTGTTTGATATAAAATGCTAAAATTGCCTCTTTTGATTTTTTCCATATTTTCCCCACTTTTCACTGAAGAGCCAGAAAGCTCCCTGATATAATTCAAGAAATGCCTTGCATTTAAAAAAAAAAAAGAAAAAATCAGTATCTGGAAACAAAGAGCAGATTTTTTTTCCCTGAAGATTAAAGCAATAAAAAGCTTCTCATTTCTATTTCCCCCTCCATCCCTGTGTTAAAACTACAGGAATTTCTATCAACATGAAAAAAAATTGCAACAACTTGCAGTCAGGTCAAAAAGCAATATTTTTTTTCTTGTAAAACATGCCAAGAAAACTTTTTGACCAAATATGATTTTAAACAAAAGGTCTAACCTCAACACCTTGTCCAAGCCTGTGTGTGCTTATTTGCATGACTGTGTTATATTTGCAGATCAAATATCCTCTGCAGCAATCACAACCCCATGGTGCATGTTGTTGTCCAGTTCACATTATAAACATTTTACTGACAATGTAGAGAACAGTGCTGCTCTCAGAAGACACCTGGGCCAGGAGGGAAACATTTAGTCCATGGGCAGTGAAACACATTAAGACACTCTCCAGCCTGTAATCAGAGAGCAAACATGTCTTTGGCAGTTACATTAGAAGGTGCATCCTTTCTATCAACAGAGACTTGTATATTATCTAGCTTTTAAATGGAAGTTTACATTTGCAGATTAGGTAGTCATTACATTTTTGGTGTTGATTAGCAAGTTCAGGTGTGATTACCAACTACATTAGAGCTCCTGTATCTGCATGAAATGCTACCTTTTAGTTTGGTGATATGTATTGATACCAGGGTATTAAGTAACCTCAGCATGTGGTGCCTTAGTGAAAGTTTAGCAATTATTTTGCTTTCAAAATGTAAAATGTTTACTGAAGTCATCTAGCACAGAAAGTGCTTGGACAAAGCACAGTCCAGAGTTTTATTAAGCACCAACTTCAGCTGTTTAGACAAAGCATAAAGGCTTATTTAGGAGAAATGCTAAAAGCAACTTGAGAAATGTCAAATAAGTAGTTTTCACCCACAATAGTGCTCATTCTGCAAGGCATCCCATGGCCATCATAATGCAACCACTTCATTCAGCCTTAATAGCTAGCACAGCGGGTGAGCTGACATTTGGGGTTTTATTTCAGTCTCAAAAGCATGCTGCTTTCATTCTGGCTTATCCCATACTTTGGGTGAGAAGCAACTCCTTAATTAAACAGGCAAGCTCAAGAAATAAAACTCATTGACCATTAGGTCACAAGGGAGAGAATAACATCCCACCACAGACAACTGGAAGGGAACATATGTGTGATCCTGCCAGGCACTATGGGACATGATGCTAAATTTTTGTGGGATCACAAGTGTTTGGCAGAACTGGCCCCATAAATCTCTCCCATGCTTCCATGCATACCCTTGTCAGCACACAGCCAGTGGAAAGTCACCCAGCATCCTTCCTGCACCCCTACCAAGGATATTTTCCTGCTTCACACTCACGCACCAAGCTGAGAAGCAAACAATCCTAAAAGGCAGCTGAGCTAGGCAGTGAAGTTTTGAAGGAGACTTTCCCTACCAGGATGCAGATGACACATGTGCATTCCTCTGCAAGTGTCTGAATTTGCACAAAGAGAGAGAAGAGCTGGCTGCTACCATAAACATCAGGAAACTTCTAGCCTAAGAGGAATTAAAATGAGCACCTGGGGGAGGAAAGCCAAGGGCAAACATGGAGGAGCACAGGGGAATCTCTCATATACAGCCTGATTAATACTCATGGACACAGCTGACCACAGCTGAGAGCATGACCTTCCCAGGTGCAGAGATGTGCTTTTCCTCCTCCACACACCTTGGGCCTTTGGGAGAGATGTGGGTGATCACCCTGCACTGACACAAAGCACCAACATCAGTATATATGAGCCTCAATCTGGAATAAGTTAAGGGATTCAGTCTTTGCTAATAAATTATACCTCTGTTGAGGAATTCCCTGATCTTATTCCCATCTATTGCTGCTGCAGGTTTCTAACTAGGCCTGCAGGGTGTTCAGTAAGCAGAGCCTCATGTAAATCACTTATCATGAAATCTATGAGTCTTGGTAATTGGCACCATCCTTTCCCCAGCTTTGATAACAAGGACTTCATGTTGGCACTGTGCTGCTGATGGCAGAAGGGAGATGGCTTATTTGATCGGGGTGGCTCATGGGAATAGGATGGTGGCTCATGGGAAAATGCTACCTCCAAGTCTGATCTATTAAGGACAGAATGTGTCTTAGCATCTACAAGCAGAAATAGTCCTGAATATTTTTCAGTTAATGATTTGGATGAAGCAAAGGTTTTTTTACAAAAAGCATCTTCTTTCTTGGGCATAAAGATTTTTCATTTAGAAGTGAGCATCTGAAACTCCCATGCTGCTGTGCGGACAGTCTGATAAAGTGCATGACAGCAGTTCTTATTAATGTCCCTCATCTCTGTTGGCTGAATTCAGCAGAAAGTCAGCTCTCAAACCCGGAGTTGCAGCACCTCTTTCAGCCCCTGTCCCCAGAGGGGTCCACTAGTCCTGCAGTAAAATCTCACATGGACAAATTTGGGACAATAGCCAGGAATTCCCCCAGTGCTGCAAATGTGTCCTTGCTGCCACATCTCTGAATGGGCTACAGTTCCCCTCTTTCCTGGTGTCACCAAAGGAGCTGTGAGCACTCTCAGCAGAGGTACTATGATGTGGTTGGGACACAGAGTAGGAGTGACCTGTCCTAAACAGGTCAAGCAGTAGAGAGGTTTGTTCTGCAGCCCTGTAATGACAGACCTGGCTAGAGAAAGTCTTTGGGTAGTTTTACTTTCATCACATGGCAGGGAATCCCTTAAGTTAGAGCAAATTAAGTCAAAACCCAGATCCTTCTCTGTTTGGGTCCACAGGGAGCCTTAGCTGCTGGAGACCCCACTGACTCAAACATTCCTGCAATGCTGAACATCCCACTGTTAAAAGGACTCAGCATTTGCTGCCTCACATATGCGGTGATCTTGGAGCCAGCAAGTTAACTTGGCCCCAATAATGCAAAAAAAGTTGGTCCATTCTTCTTATCTGGCCCTGACCCTTCTCTACCTGCACACAAGTCCTTCGAAAACAAGGATTTTGGGAAAGTTGTCTTCATGCTGCTACCAGTTAGTTTTGCTTAACACCCTCTAATTCTTGTACTCTATCTTTACCTCCTCTGTGCCATCTCTGTATTTGTTACTGTCTGTCATACCGTTCCCTCATTGTGGGTTTTCTAGTCCCCATGCAGTTAGCTGTTTTGCAATCAGAAGTTAGTCTACATATCTGTCTTGGTTTGAAAGACAGGTGTCTGCCAAGGAAGGTAGGAGCCCCCCCTGGAATGGCAGATGCAACCCCCCTTCCCTCCGAGTTATTACAATTTTGAAATCAAGGAGCTTCCA
>JAVJGG010000053.1:7156389-7169836 GCA_035590195.1 Aviceda cuculoides | reverse complement strand
TGTCCCCCTAGCAACCCATATGGGGAAAAATTCCTTTAACAGAAAAAAAACCAGAAGAGTTTCTGAAACTCCAACAATATCACACTTGTTTGTTCCTCCACACCTTTGAGATGGAGAGACCCAAACCACATGCTGTAGCAAAGACAAAAATTGATGCCAGTTTATACAATGGCATAATGCCATTCTGTAGCCCATTTTCTCTTTTCTAGTCATCCCTATCATTTAATTTGCTTTTTTGATGGATGCTAAACACCAATACCTCCTTCCTGTAGATATTTAAAAGCCTGTTACTGCATATGCTCGTGTACTACTAGCTTCCCCCTACCTC
Organism: Aviceda cuculoides; assembly: GCA_035590195.1. Taxonomy (NCBI): domain Eukaryota; kingdom Metazoa; phylum Chordata; class Aves; order Accipitriformes; family Accipitridae; genus Aviceda; species Aviceda cuculoides. The sequence continues at coordinate 7,169,508 of JAVJGG010000053.1, read as the reverse complement.
TACAGCATTCATGCAACCTGAATTTCATCTGATGTTTTAGTTGAGGACAAACCACTCACCTGCAAGTGCTTCCCTCCTAGGTCACCCAGCAAGACCTTCCAGCTGAAAGTGTTGAGATCTGAAGACTGTAAATGAAGGATATTTAGTAGAATTTCTCTTTCTTACAGTTTTTATCATGTAAGGACATGATGCATCTCTCTCTAACAGCACGGCTTAGTGACTAGGGGAGAAAACTAGTTTCCCAGTCTCCTGGGTTCCCATCCCTATTTTGGTCCTTGTTCTGATGTTACTCTGGCCAAAACTTTCAAAAGGGCCCACTGATTTTCAGCGCCCTCCCTGCCTGGAAGCAAACATCAAATACCTCATCCCTGCTTTCCAGGGGAGCTGAGCACCAGTAGCTTCAGCTGACATCTGCGGGACTTGGAGCTCCCCAGCATGACAAACACCAGTCTGTTAGATCAGTGTCAGGATGAACCTGTGCCTCTCTACCTTCACCTGTACAAGGGAGTTAACTAGTCCCTCTCTGAAAAGTTCTTGGGAACCTCGGTGTTGGTGGGGAGTGCCAGGCATGTGCAATTCATTATTACTAAGAACAACATCGCCTGGAACATCTGGGTCCCATTCATCGGCCTTTTTTAGTTTGCAAAAGTGCCTTGTGCCTTTTCTCTCTGAGGACTGAGCATGCTGCATTGGCAAAAGTGAATTTGCCTCTTCGGCTCTTGAGGAAGAAGCAAATAGCACTCCAACGCACTCCTGACAATGTCTCTCCTGATCGAGCTTTATTCTTCACCACACAAGTCTCATGCTGGTCCTTCACTGCCGTAAATAATCCATGGGAATTTGTACCATTTATGACTTATGTTTCTCTACTTATCCATGGCCAAATTGAGGAAAAGGACAATTTTGCCACAATAGAGCTAGAAATTCATCATGGCAATCGCTGGTCCAGTGGAAGAATTCATATCATGTCAGATTTGAACTAAGTTCAAAATGCATCTAATGCAAATAACTGATGGAAAATGTTTGCATTTGTCCTTTTTGAGAAGAAAAAATGAAGTCATTAGGAATGAAAACAATGGAGAATCCACCACTTCTCTTTGTAATTTGTTCCAGTGGTCAATCATCCTCAGTGTTAACAAAAAAAAAAAAAGCTCATATTTCCCATTTGAATTTTCTTTGGCTTTGACTTCAGACATTTGTTCTTATTTTTCTTTTCTCCACTAAATCACAGAACTTTTTTAGTACCCATTTTCTAACCAGGAAGAATCCTATATATTACGCTGTCTCATCCCCTTGATCTTATTTTTAATAAGCTAAACAGATTGAGTTCTCTAAGTCTGCATCCTAGTTTTTTCCAGCCCTTCGATCATTTTTGTTGCCCTTCTCTGCACCCATTCCAAATTATCAACATCCAGTTAACAATGTGGGTACAAGAAATACGTTTAGTTTTCCAGAGCCAGCTTCACCAGTGCACAATGCAGATGTAATATAATTTCCCTTTCCTTACAGTCTACTGACTTGTTCATCTGGACAAGCACCTTTATTGAACCAGGATTTAGCACATTATCTCAACCTGCTTTCCCTTGTGTGTAAGACAAATGATGGAGGTTCCCTGTCCCCTTGGAGGCAGCATTTCCAGACTTGGAACTCACAGTGCTAATCCTGTGTTGGACTGTCTCTCATCCCAGTACAAGACTGTTCTCCAGGATCTTTTAATCCACTGGAAAAATTTATGGAAAAGGGAGTGAAATGAAAATTAAACAAATTCTACTAGGAGTGCTGTAGGGATGATTTGGGAAAATCTCATTTATGCCCAATTTGTGATAAGAAATTGTTGGCAAGGACAGAAAATCTTCCTTCTAGAAATTGTTGTGCTTTTCTCGGGGGGGCACAAATGAATCTTATAAGATTGGTTTTTTTCTGTTGTACTTCTAAAGTCTCATCACCTGAGACACCAACCAAGATGAAGTGTCTCTCCCTAGCCTGTCTGGGGGATTGTGGCCATTTGGTACTCTACAGCTACTGGAATTTATGCTGTCTTTCACAAGTAGCTAGCCTGTCTCATGACATGTGGTAGTGCTTGCACTGCTGCAGGAGCACATGGGGCAAATTGTCTGCCATACTGCCAGAGGTCAACTGTAAAAATTGATTTTGCAAAGACACCACTGTTTTCTAATGGAGGTGCATAACTGAAAAACAATCTACATGCCAGCCCACAAGAAAGCAATGACTGTCCTGCTCCTTCCTGGGCAAAGCTACTCTCATGGATTTTTGCCCCAAACCAGCCTCATTCCATGGTACTGACCTGCAAAGGGGGATACACAGATCTCAAATCCCATTGATCTTACTGAGGACAGTGGTGGATACTAGCTCCAATAGCAAGGGCTTAAAGAATTCTCATGGTTTTGCATCACAAGAGGATTGTTTATAGCCTAGAACCAAGTATCCTGAGCTGCTATCAAACCAGCTGTAATTTACAGGGCAGAATATAACGTCACGTGAGCTGAGCTCAAATTGACAAACAAGGGAGGTGTTGCAATTTCACTTGTTAAAATTTGTTTACCTGGGGAGAAAAAAAAGGCAGGATAGAAGAAAGGAACGTCTTTTCAAGTGTTTACCTTTCCAGCTCTCTTGTTTCTATTATTGCTGTGTGGTTGGGTAACAACTCTAGAGTTAAGCGTGGACAGCAAATTTTTTTATACCTCTCTTTTTTGGTTGCTCTTAATTTTGTCACCAACAAAGAACATCCTTCTGATGATTTCCACTACTCTGCCTCCAAGCAAAGCACTTTAAAGCCAAATATAAACAGAGCAGGTGATTGCTTTTCTATTCTGTCTCCATGCTTGAGTGATAGCAGTCAGCTGCTCAGCATGGCTGATAAGGTGTCCTGTTGTACCACCTCAAAAAAATCTCCAAGGAGCTCACATCTTCCCCAGTATTCAATGGTTCATTTCTCTCCACACCATGCCCTTGCAAGAGACAGAGCTATGGGGCAAGGGGTTCCTGTGGTACCTTTTGCTGCAATTACCGAGAAACTCCAGATCCAAACCCTTGATTTGCCAAATGCAGCATCCAGTGCTCAAAGGGACCCAGAGTTGTTGGCACCATCTTGCACTGGAAGTGCCAAGTGAAGTAAGAGCAATATGATCTGAAGCTATCCCATAACATTTGATAGAGGAAACCACCTGGACTTGAACTTCTTTTCTTGCGATGAAGACAAATTTCTCCTGTAAGATTCTGGTCTTGATCTCAGCTTCTTTTCTCCCCTAAAAGTCACAATCAAGCCAAGTTTCTTGCAGCCAGCATCCTTTTCTTTTTTCCCATTTGCTCAAAGGAGGAAACATATTTTATCACACATCTTTCCCCTCCCTCTGAAATGTTTGTATGTTCTCATCCCAACGACAAACATCCGTCTTGGGCTGGTTTCTGTTTTGCAAGCCCCTACCAAACTGCCCTAGAGCCTGGTTGTTCCTCCACTCCCAGCTCCCTCCTGTTTTACCCTAGAATATTTGGCAGTGGGAGCTGCCTGTACTCAGCCAAACAGCTCACACTTGAATCCAGGTGGAGTGAGAGATTTTTCAAGCCAAGACAGATTTAGATCAGGCAGCAAATAATGAAAAAGTCATTGATCCACTTGCCAATGTAGAGTGTCCCCCAGGCTGTTGGAAGGAGGCAGCAACGTTGGACAAAGGCTGGTACATCCATGAGTGTGGGCAAGGGACAAAAGGACCCCAAAGGCAAGTGGTGTGGCAGCAGATTAACCACATGGCACTCTGTGTTAAAGGAGAATCCGGACTGTAAAATGAACTGATGAGGAAACCTACCCTGAAAGAGAGCAAAGAGGGTATCCTGCCACAGAGGACTTTACCTCCTTGGAGGGCATTTCTCTACACAGACCATCCCAGTGCAAGCGTGGACATCACTAATGTGCTTAAGCACAGGCTGGTAGAAGTGCAGACTGGGCAGCAGTGGGTTATCTTCTCCTGTTTTTCAGCAGACTTTCCTCAGGATGCTCCCAGGTGTCTCTATATAGACTTCAAGGTGCCCTTGAGTGGGATTTTGGAGGGAGATGCATGATGAGCCATGTGGCTCCCACCAGCTCTAGAGGAAGCCAGATGGCAAAAACACTCAGGTGTGCACACACACACATTCTCTGGCTATCGGAGAAGAAGAATCCAGGAATTAAGTTTTTGGGTTTGCCAAAAAAATGAGACATGGGAGTAAGGGGCCCATGGAAACAGAGAAACCAGCAGATGGACTCCAGAGGAACTCATCACCTATGGAGCTTCCAAGGCAAAATACCCCAGGTGGCTTTGCAAGCCAGGTGGCCCCCAACACATGGGTCTCCAGCACCAGCATTAAGGCTGGGAGATCCAGAGCCCTTAAGCACTAGATGTTTGTGGCATGTAGCACCAGGATGAGGAGTCACGGGGAAAAAAATGCTGTCTTAGTGTAGAGAATGTGCATCAGCTTGTCGCATGGCCCCTACACTTCAGCCAGACACTCTGAGGCATTAAACTGAAGACAACTTTCATTGCAATCAAACTGGAGCTAATCCAGGAATTGCAGCATTTTCATTTTTTTGCAAGCAAAGATAATAAACTGTGACTAACAGTATGATTTTGAACTCAAAGTCTTCTTGCTGCTACTAAGGCTCTGAAGAGTCCAAATATGAGTGTGTCCTTAGCACCTAGTACCCATGAGTAACTGTTGAAGCCACATGGCACTTTGTCAGGTTGGGCCAAATGTAAGGTGAGATCTAGGGTGTTTCTTGAAGTTTCTTGCTTAAGCATGTTCATACAAAGTTACCCAGCAACTGTGAAAGTGGAAGTCTCAGGGAAACTCCTACGTCAGCCTGGATTTCCTGGGAGAAATGGGAGCTCTGTAGCTGCTCTGCAAGCACTATTGTACCTAGCATATGTCTCATGTGGCCAGAGAGGACCTTATAACACCCCTCATCATCCCAGCCCAGGCTGTCCTCAGCTTGCAGGATGCCCCTTGGGCCATCACTCAGACTGGCAGGAAAAGGTCAGCTTGCACCTCCACTGACCATCTCTGTTTTGTCCACAGGCACCTGCACAACAACCGGATCCAAAGCCTGGGAGCCAATGGCTTTGATGGACTGCACAGCTTGGAAACCCTGTGAGTCACCTCTTTTCTTCTGTGTCCTAAAGAGCTCGTGTGTGTTCATCCCCTCCAGCACAGCCTGCAGGAAAGGGCTGGTGTCTCTGGGTCATCCCCACTGCACATTCACTCGTCACCATGCTCTGAGGGCAGCAGCAGGGCTAGCTCCAGGCACAAGCCCAGCAAGTAGATGCCCAGGGCATGATGCTTCCTGGGGTGGTGGCAGACTGGACTTTCTTTCTGAGTCTGTGCAAGCTGGTCTGGCTGTGCTGCTGCTGCAGAGGAGTCTGTGCATGTGGGTAGAGTGGCTGGGAGGGAGCTCTGAGGCCCTGCACACAAGTCTAGTTCTGGTGCAATCCAGAGAACTTGCGTGCATGCTCTGCTCAAGAGAGTGTCCCCACCTCCTCACCACATGCATGTGGTCCCTAAGCCTCCTAAACACCTGACTCCACCAAAATGAAGGCCTGGCTTGAGTTCAAGGCTGGTAAAATCCTCTGGGATCTGTCCAATATCTCTCTTCACGGTGGTCTCATGTAACCTGGCATCACCCACAGCCAGGTGACTTCATCTTGTACCATGTCCTTGGCATGGCTGCATAGGGAATCTGACAGGAGACCTCAGGGGAAGGTGGGAAGCAGGAATTGACTCTCCTCCAGGACACTCATTCGTTAGCAGCAGATGTGTCACCCTGAACTCAGAGAGACTTAATTGACAGCTTTGCCTTGCACACACCGCACCTTTGACGACAGTGTGAAATTGCTTGGGTCTCATGCCATGCATTGACCTAGGAGGCAACAAAAACAAGCAAGCAAATAAATAAAGCATCTGAAAGAGTGAAAGAGGTGCCTGTTGCCTTCAGTTGTGCAGAAAAAAGTCCCTCCATGCAGGCCTTGAGGTCAGAGTAAGCCCTTGCTCCTTGCCAGGGAGAAATAGGGGGTTTGGGTCATGGCAAAAAGAGGCGACGCTTCCCACCATTCAAGTGCCACTCGAGGAGACAAGGCCCTTCTGTGCCCAGCATGGTGCCAGCAGCAGTGAGTGGGCGAGAGTGGAAGCAGCAGGCAAGCCCTTGGTCCCTAGACACACTCCCTCACAGGCAGGACGATGACACACATTGTCTCTTACTTTCAGACTGGCGCATCCTGGGGCCACCCAGAAGGGCTCAGCTGGGGAGAGGCTGAACCATGCCAGGGATGATGCAGAAAGGGAGGCTGCTGGATGGTCTCCTCTGGTGACCCATGGGTCTCCCCCATTATTGTGCCAGCTTGGCTTTCTCCCCAGTCATTTCTGGTGGCCGCAGGCAAATATGTGAGGGCAGAGTTGTGGCATCCAGGCAGCACAAAGGCAGGCAAGTTGCAGGAAGGAGTGGAGGACTTGCTGATGGAAGAAAACCCTGTCTGGGCTATAACCCAGGCAGACCATGCAGCAACATCACAGCCTACATCAGGGCAACCTTATTCTGTAGCCAAGGTAGTTAAAGTCAGCCTGCTGCCCATCCCAAGCAGGATGGAGCTGCAGAGAAGAAGCTGACCCCTTATTTTTTCTGGGAAAGGGCTTCTATTGCCCTGGGAGATAATTCAGTTCCCACAGACACTTGTGCTGAAAGCTCATTTTCCCTCTCTTCCCCTCTGCTCCTGCTCTAGCACTTTCTTTGTCTTTTGTTACCCATCTGAAATGACACAGTATTCAGGGGAGCTCAGTATCTCCCTCTCTTGCTCTCAACCCCAGCAGGGACAGGACTGCATAGCACTGCAGGGATGGGGGTCTCTGCAGGGCTGTAGCAGTGAAAGTCCTGTCCCTGCTGACCAGGCAGCCCTGGGAGTACTTGACCTCCAGGGATCATCCCCTTGGAGCAGGGCTCTGCCTGACTACTGCCTGTGTCCAGGCTCTGATGGCCTGGACTTGTGGATATAAGTATCACACATCCTCCACGAGCTGCTTGCAGCTGCAAGGACAGTGCTGTGGGTGAGATCTCCAGACTATCCTCCACATCTGATCACACTGAAAGAGTGTCCTCAAGACAGAGTGAGCCAGTTTTCGCTCCTCTTGTCCTGAGCATCTAATTCTCACCTCCACGCCAGCAAGTATTTCAAGTCACTGATCTTTGAGGAATTCATTGTTCCTCAAGTGGAGCCATACCCCTTATGTTAATCTCCAGCACTCATCTGCCCTGCTGACCAAAGCTTGCCAAGATTTGTGGCAAAAAACAGCTGAGCATTTGGCTGCAAAAGCCCAGCCAAACTGCTAGACCTGCATCTACCTACCACTTCTCATCTCCTGTGCATGTGGAGACTATTACAGTCTCCGCACATACCCTTTAAGTCAAATTATGATTACATTCTGCTGACAGCACTTAACACATTTTCTTGGCTTGTGAAGACCAAACTGTGCTCTCAGTTACCCCGTGGGCGTTACCTCCTGGAAGGCAGCAGGATGGTAAGGTTCGTGAAGACAGAAACTTCTCCAGGGTTCCTAAAATAAGGATTTGTGGCCAGATGCTAGTTATAAGCCAGTCACAATAGTTGAAGAACTGCAGAAGTTGAGAGGGAAAAAAAATTGTTTTGGGTTTTCAGAAAAGCCTCTGAAGTTTTAGGTGCAGAAACCTCTGTTCCCCTAAGGGAAATGTTTCTTCTCATATTCAGCTAGACAGGGAAACTTCTATTTTTATCCAGTGCAGCCAAATCTTTAAGAGAACACCACCCACTGCTCCATGCAGGTCTCAGCTGTGCAAGCTGCCTATGCACGACCACACCAGACACCTACCCCAGGTCCTATCATTTCTGCCAAAATGGATCACAGTGGAGCATCTCTGTTCTTGGTGAGGGCTTGGCCCTGATATTTTAGGAGGGCAGAAAATCTAGAAAGAGGTAAAGTGAAGCCAGATGAATGACTTCATGTTTCCCCAGCATTGACCTGCAGCTACTGTGCAGAAGTCAGCTCTGCTAGGTACAGAGCAAGAGTAGCTCTGTGTTTTCAATGCTGATGAGGGGGCAGGTAGATGTGCAGCACGCGCCAGGTCTCAACCAGTCAAACACCAGCATGTAGCTGGAGAAAGCAGCTCCAAGAGAATTTTCTCTCTCAGGGCAAGATCTGGCTGTTCACCAGCCCTCACAGCCTCCTCTTACTGGGAAGGAAACCTGGGCAGGCAAGCTGGAAGCAAGTCGGAGTCACGCTGGCCAGATTTCCAATATGGTTTTGAAATAGTCTTGAAACCTAGTGAGATTCCTTCACCAGTTCCCATAAGCCTGAGAGATGACAAAGAGCAACCCTGCAGGGCTGTGGGAAGAAACCCCAAGCATGGCTGAGCCATGAAACCAGGTATTAGATAGTCGAAGTTGGTGATACTTGGCATTTTTTAGCCCTCTCCCAAAGACACAGAGTAAATAAGAATGTAAATGTCCTCATGTGACACATCCTTCCTGTAGCCCCTTTGGGTAGTGGTCTGGATCCTTTAAATAAGTTGTAAGCTCAGGAATTGCCCATAGGACATGCAGAGCAGAGCCACCTGGGCACAGAGACTTTAAATACCAAGGAAAGGGCAACCATAATCCATAGGCATCCCCAGAGGGGAAGACGTGTGGCCAAAGGGAGTGTTTGGACCACGGCAAATGGCCTGGTGCAGTGGGGTGGGGGAATCCAAAGAGGGTTTTGGGTGAGGAGTAGGGCGGTGAAACAAAGGATAAAAGAAAAGTTGAGGGGAAGCACCATCTCTTTCAAGAAGTAGGAGCAAGGCATGCCAAAAGCTGAGACTCCAGCCACACTGCTCTTCACATCCCTTTGGTGTTCCTGCTTTGCCTTGTAAAACCTGCCCTGTAGCATATTGCTCTTCAGGCCATTTAATGTGTGCTGTAAAACATCAGGCAGCATAACCAGCTTACTGCCATTTGGATGGAAGGATCTTAACTTTTACATTTCCTGATTATATTGGACTTAATTTCTCAGTCTTTAACAATGCAAGGAGAAGGGGAGGGGGACTAGGTTATACCTGTTCTGTAGCATAAGCCTGGTAGTAGGGCTGTTTATGGAAAACTTGATGTAAAGAGAAGTCAAATGCAGCCAGGAGCATTGCTGCAATGACAGAGATTGATTCTTTGAAACATTCAGACCTTGTACTTGTGGCTGGGGGCATGGCACTAGGGGAGACAGAGCTGTGTTTTCAGAGGAGCAACATGGAAAAAATGCCATCCAAAGGCTTGCGTGGTGCTAATAGAGGAGCCAAGTTTCCCACTGCTGTATCAGGACAGTATTTTTCATGGGGGGGTCCCTGTGACATGTATTTCTACAGTGACACTGGTCTCATGCCCAGGTGTCTCCTTGCCTCCTTCGCCTGGAAAGCTGACCAGTATCCTAAGGTCCTTGAGCTTCGCAGTCAGTCTGAATTAAATCTAAAGGCTGATGAATAATTGCCTAATGCCTTGTAGTGGGTGACTTTGACCTCATCAGGTAGGCTGAACTTAGCCCTCTGCTTCCCTGGAATATAAATGTTTCCTGGATCAGACTTGGGGGGGAAGGTGAACGCATGACGTCTCTCCGGACAGCCAAGCCCCAGGTCACTGCTCTCTGCAGGGTGAAGGGATGGAAGGGGTAGGTGAATTGAAACTATGCAGGCAAATATATGTACAGAGAGGTGTGTGGGTGTGGGTGCATGTATAGCACTTCACGGACAGCCATGGGAAGGTCATCTAATCATGGAAGTTGAATTTCAGAGCTAGACCCCAAGTTCTAGCTCTAAACATTAGCACACATAAACCATCATTTAGCATTTTCCAGCTTGACTGTTGTTAAGGAGGTGTCAGACTTCCCAGTGTCCCCATGGCAAAGCAGGACAGTCCTCAGACAGCAAGCGGAGAGTGCAGCTGAAGGGGTGGAGAGATTCCTGCAGGGATCTTCCCATGTTTTCCACCAAAACAGTAGGACCTCACTGAAAAGGTCCTTAAGCTGGGAGCTCTGCTTTGAAGAACAGGAGAAAGTGGTTTTTCTCCCATCAGGACTGTTTTGCCCAATCAGGGAGAGGAGGTATTGTGGCCCTGAGCGCCGGCTGCCGCACACATAGTGAGGAAACCAACCAAGGCAAGTCCTTGGGGCTTTTGATATGGGTTAGGAAGGTGACAGCAGGTCTGCACTCTCAAGGGGCTCTCGGGTGTGGATGGGCTGGCAGTGCCGAGCAGCACCCTGGCGTGGGTACATGCAGGGTCCCCCATCACAAAAGCTACCACGTATCCCCCAACATGTGCTCAGGGCTCGATTTCGAGCTGCTGAAGCAAAGGGAGAAATGCAAAACTAAGAGCTATTGCTCTCCCAGTGGTCCTGTCCATAGACTTGGCTGAGTCCTCTACATACACGGAACATGGGCTGAACTGAAAATAGGGGCCAGGGTGCCTCTCTACCCCAGCACATGCAACCAGACAGAACCTTGATGTTGGCAGAGAGCAAAAACATGTCTCCCCACCCCACCCCAGGGCAGAGGCAGGGATGGGAAGTGAACGACTGCTCCCCAGGACCAGCCCCCAATGCTGAAGGCCTCCAGGGTACAGGCAAAATAGCAATGATCTGCCCAAAAAGTGCTGCTCCTCTGATTGTTCAGGCATCTCCGGCCCATCTCTGACACAGACGTGATGGGGAAGCAGTTCAGAGAGGCCCCGCAGCCCTCGCCCATCCCTTCTGCCTGAGATGACCCTGCTGCTTCCTATCTTTCTGACTTCTCCCTCCCCATCCACAACCCTGCCAGCTCCTCTGCTTGTCAGACAAAGGAGATAAATCACTTGGAAAGAGCAAATATCCTTTCATTTAAAAACCTTTTAATTTATTTTTTTAAAATAGGACTAATAAATTAAAAACGTCTCCCAGAAGGGCTGAATCCAAAACCCTCTGGCTCCAGGCATTTTATCTGCCTAACCTTGCCTCACAGGAAATGCCCTTACCACAGGCTTTTGCAGCATGCTGCCCTATTATCTGGGTAATTAGTAGAGTCTGTAAATGCAGAGCAGAGCTGAAACTTACTGACTCCTCTGGAGAACTGGATTTTCTATGGGAGAAAAAGAAAGAAAATTAATATAAAGTGCACCTTGAGCAATGAAGGCAGGAAGAAGGAAATGGGAAATATCTCCACCACAGCTCATACAAGGGTTGTTTAACCCTTTTATGGCCAGGCAGGCTTTGCTGTTCTGGAAAACTGTCTGCCAAGTGCTGCCTTGCTCCAAAAGTAGCATTTGTCTCCATCAGCATGTTTAATTTGAAACCTTTTGTGCAGTCTCTTGATGCTAATACCAGGCTGTGCAATTCCCAAACTAGCTGATGGGTTTGACTCCTCCAAGGATGTCCTGCTTACTTCGCTGAGCTGCTCTGTTACTTCCTCAGCATCCTGATGCTCCAGCCCTGCTGTGTGTCAGCATGGGCCCCAGGAAGCTCATCAGAGGCAGCTTGGCTCTACCAGAGGAGGGAGGGGACTTCAGCAGAGGCTTGGGTACCCAGATTGATGAGATGGAGAAAGGAAAGGGGCAGATGGCTTTTTGGAAGGAGGGAACACAACTCAGGGCCTGGTTACATGGGTCCCTGTGCCTGGTCCAAGAACAGAGTTATAAAGTTCATTGCCTGCTCTGATTGTCATGTAAACGGAAGGGTGACTTTTCCAAACAGAGAAAGCCACCTGTAAAACTGAATTGGTAAATGCACAAAGCACTGTCTGGAAGCGTGGGGACCAGACACTTCCCTCCTGTGGTCTCCCTGGGCCAACTGGTCCCAGTTTGCTGCATCTTCTCTCCCAAAAGCAGAAGCCTGGACTGCTGCAAATGTGTCCTCACTGATGCAGCTCAGACTCTGAACCAGTCAGGTATGTTCCAACTGGGCTCTGAGCTTTGGCTGAACAGGAGCAGACATGCTATTTTGCAAGATTATAAAGAAAAAAAGACAGAAAGTGAAGGCAGTTCAGGTGAAAAGGTAGTCCTGGAGCCACTGCATTTTTCTATGGATTATGGCTCCGTTGTAAGGTTCATCTCCTTCACAGGACTCTGCCTATTCTCCCTTTGCCCACAAAACCCTCACACCACCTGTCTTGTGCATTGCCAGCTCTCCAGCCTAGCTTCCCTCTCCCTGGAGCCACTGATCTTGCAGTGACAGACAGCACTGAGTCTCCCCAGATGACCAACCCCTGGGTCTCCAGACATGTTTGCTGTGACCTGCCAGGGGTCCCCAACTCCTCTGGCTCCTTGGGCTTCATTTTGTTCAAAGCCTTCCCCTGGGACACGGACCCTTTCACTGAGCAGCTGAGCAAGAGCAGTTGCCTGAGCTGGAGGAGAGAAGCCTCTGCCTCCAGAAACGTGTAAGAGTGAATTGATTGCCTGTGAAAGGGAGGAGCAGACACTGCAGGCAGCAAAAATCGAAGTAGAGGCAAGCTGTGGGCATGTTTTCACCATGGATATGCTGATGCACAGAAGCTCTGCCCCCCACCCCATGCTCCCTCCTTCCAGCAGCAGCATGCTGCAGGGGTCAGGGGCTGATCACCAGCAACTTGTGCACCTTGAGGGGTAGGTAGTGGTCCCCAGCTTCCTTCCCACAGTTTGGAAACTCTCTGCTGTGGGTCAAACTTCCTTGAGCCTGCCTTCTTCCCCTGCCTGGCAAAGCGCAGCAGCCTTCTCCGTGCCTCCCCTGCCTGAGTCATGAGCTCCATGGTTATTGTCTGTGCATCCCAGCGACCGAGGTCCCCACTGCTCCGCTTTGTGGTCAGCTCCTTTTGTGTCTTGTAAATGATATGTGCATGGCAGTGCCTGTGCTCCCAGGACCCCCCACGAGATCTCATTCTCAAAGGCTTATTTCAAGCTTGTTAAATAAATAAAATGGAATTGAAAACATATTTAATCTGGTACCTTCGTCAGTTAGAGAATAGAATATTGGTTGGAACAGACACATTCTGGGCACTGCTGCTTTTTTAAATGGAGAACAGAGCTGTGTGAGGAAGGATTGGTGGCTGCAGGCATACAAGGCATGACCTACAGACAGGTA
>JAVJGG010000053.1:7105346-7149860 GCA_035590195.1 Aviceda cuculoides | reverse complement strand
ATCCATTAAAGGATAGACATTCTCCCTGGGATTCTTTTTACTGCTAACATATTTGTAGAAACATTTTTTGTTGTCCTTTACAATAACGGCCAGATTCTGTTCTAGCTGAGCTTTTGCCTTTCTAATTTTCTCTCTGTATGATCTAACAAGATCCCTGTACTTCTCCCAAGTTGCCTGCCCAAGTTGTGTTTCTTGTCCTTCATAAAATCCCATTTTGACCTGGAAAGGCAGGAAAAATGGCTCTCAGCCAAAGTCCCTGGGGGAGGGTTCCTGGGGGAGGAGGATGGAGCACTCTAGATGTGAAGCAGCAGCACGGTCCAGCACTGGGCATGGAGGAGCTTGGGGGGGAAGCAGTCCAGACAGCAGCAGTCATGGCTTGGACTGGCTCTTGCCTGACAGTGCTCCTAGCAGGGAATATTCCTGCTGCAGGAATGTGTCAGGTTTTGTTTCCAGGCAGTGGCTGGATCAGCATGGTAGGAAAAACCTGTCTCCCATGCTTAACAACTAAGTTTCCATGCCTTCAAAGCACAGATATACTCAGTTGAGTTCCTACAGCAACATTAATGAATGTTTTTCCCTTCTCTGTCTTTCAGGGATCTGAACTACAATGAGCTGTTGGAATTCCCTGGGGCTATCAGGACTCTGGGCCGACTGCAGGAGCTGTGAGATTTTCTATTTATTCCTTTTCGAAAGCATTCCCTGACAGAGAGTGACCAATAAAGTGTTGTGTGTGCTCTGACTTGAGGACAGCACTCAGTCCAAGTTTCAATTTTGTCTTTCCCAGCCCTCTCTGCTCTGCACACACAAGCAGTTTATCCCCTCAACTACCATCAGCTCTAACCACATCACCATCAGCCTCTGCACCACGGCTGGTGGAGGGGAGTGGGAGATCCCCCATCAGCCTTGGAGGATGTTCCTCCTACAGCTCTTCATTCTCCTGTGGCATCTGAGGGACTCAAATTCCATCTGATCTCCAGCTACTTCTAACGTCCATTCTGGGACCACAACCATAGAGTTACTTGTGTTACTGTGAGGCCATGGCTTCTGCAGGCCCTGTGCCACCTCCTCTGATGTGCAGAAACTGTTTGATCTCCCTTAGGACAAATTTGTAACAGGGAACTACAAAAGTTTATGACCATTTTAGTGGCTAGCTCTCTGTCTAACTGGTCAGCCTGGGAGACACTAAAAATGGGAAACCATCCCACTTAACATCCACGAAGCTAGAAGCCCCAGGATATGGTTAAGTCAAGTTGATGTGGATCCATGGTTCCTGTGGACCCTAAGACTGTGTCACACTGGTGACAGCCTGGAGTGGGAGAAAAGCAGATGCTTTGGTGCTACTGGAAGGCTTGGAGTAAAAATCTGACACTATTTTCTTTTACTAGAAGAATTCTCAGGAGATTTCTCTGATCAGACATATATCATCATTACTCTGACATCCAAAATAAAATCCTTAATCCACTTTGAGATGGCTTTTGAAATGCTCTTCACTAAATAAGAGGCAAATTTCAAACAGCCATCCAACTAATCACTCACAGACTCCTCTGGAATTAAACAACCTGAGCATTCCCCAGAGCCTGGTCTTGGTCCTGGACACAGGATACCTTGGATGCCTTTGATGTACAGGAGATCAGACTGTGGCCACAGAGCTCTATTCTGCTGCAAAAGTTTGCTGATAGTAATTTTCAAGCTTAACCAAAAATATCACAACCAGATCTAAAAATACTTTAAAGTCACATGGGCCAATAATACATGGTAGGCTGCACTCTGGTTAACAGGTCTGGAGATATAACGGAGACATCCCTAAAAATTGTAATTCCTGGAGGATAAAAAATAAGTGTATTTTGTTTGCTCCTGTTTTCTGACCTTAAGTTCACGTGTTCTTGGTGGGTTCAGTGGAGTGACATATGGGGCACCAAATTATACACAGACTAAATACAGCAGAATGATGGCTTTGTCCTGCGAAAGGACAGACCTTGTTCACTTGCTGAGATGATGCTACAGCTGGAACAGAGTGCACATCTATTTTATGCATGTTTTTGAAAGTGCTCTGCCTTTAAAAGTGTTGAGGAAAGAAACATTTCAAGGTCTCCAAGCCTTTCTCATCCATTAATATAAAGATATTTGTTTCTCCCAACAGCGGTTTTCATAACAACAACATCAAAGCTATTCCAGAGAATGCATTTGTTGGGAATCCCCTTCTCCAAACAATGTAAGAAAAATAATCAATGTTTCCTAAATCCTTATATCGCCCAGAAAGGGGCAATTCCTTATGTCTTTGGTTGGGATTTCTGAGAGTTATCAGCATGACTGCAATTTGACATTTGCTGTACATGGGCCAATGCAAGCTGAAATTAGCTTCTACTCAGCTACGCCTCAGGTTTTTGGCCATGGGTTCTCCTTTCCCCGCAGCTGAACTTTGCTGCAGTACAAGATGATAACAATGAAGGAACAATATATGGGTAGTCTGCATGGAAATCTTTCTGTGCACAACAGGATTTTCTTAGCCCTGGTTGACATCTGCCTGTGTTTGTTTATTCCTTGTGCTTAGAAAAGCTGCTAGGCAGCTACAGCAGTGGAGCTGGCACACCAAATCATTGTGTGTCTACCCAGACCCATGGACGCAAAGTTCTGCAGATAAATATACTTAGTTGTCAGCTCATTTACCCTCTAACCCAGACACAGGTAGACATTTTTGGACTGTTCTCCCCTGAACTGCACTGATATTAGAAATCATGGCAAGTAACAAAAGCTCTGCTTGGCCAATCTGGGACTTAAGTTATAGAAATACCAACATATGGAAAGCCATGGGTGACTGGGTGAACACAGTCACTGCTCCAGTCAAAACAAACTAGCCTCATCCCCATCTTCCTTGGGCACCATCCTTGTACTGACATGGGGGTGGGACACATACAGAATATTTATGTTTCCATTGGATCTGCCCATCTAAAGTCTTTCACAGTCTGTGGAGGGAAAGTGCTTCTTGTAGGAGGTGATTCAACTGCTAAAGCTGGTTGGATCCAAGAAGAGTTCACTTCTCTCCACTGACTGTAACAAGTAGGAAGGATGCTGGTGCTGTAAGATCAGAGGAAGCGTCATCAAGTGCAAGGTGTTTCCCAGCAGGGCTACAGCACTATAGCAGGATTGAAGGAGAGCTTTGCATCTTTCTAGCCTGCCTAGCTCAGCAGGACCCTAAAGGGCTCTTTCAGAGCAGCAGGAGACCTCAGTTGTGCCAATGTTCAGCCAAAACAGGCTAGTGGGAGAGTCTGGGATTATCTGGAAAACAAGGGTTTCTGACCAAGATAGCCAGCACCTCCTACATAGCTTACTACTAGTTGCTCCAATGCTCTTAACCTGTAATAGCATCTTCTCTTTATGCACAGCAGAATCTGACCAGTCACTCGTTTCCTCTGCAGCCATTTTTATGACAATCCCATCCAGTTTGTTGGACAGTCTGCTTTCCAGTACTTGCCAAAGCTCCACACTCTGTAAGTTCACCAAGCACATCGTCAGAGAGGTAACACATTCAAGGTCCAAACCCTGTGAGTTGGACACCTTAGCGGCCTGCTCCTTTCCTCTGGTCTAGAGCCCTTGTGCAAGAGTTGATCATGGTGCCATTCTTCTAACCAGTCCCAATGGCAGTGAGCTGAGGAGTAGACACTGCAGATATTTTCTGCTAAGGAAGAATAATTTTGAGAAGGGAATTTTGGAGGGAGCAATTCATTCCTTCTGCCCACCCAGCTGACAAGCACTGGAGTCTTCAAGGGTATCTAGAGCTGCATCAGCACCAGAAAAGACCACTCTCAGAAGTGCCACAACTTTTGCTGCATGCTGCTCAAACAAACCCTGCAGTGTTGTGTAGTTGGCCAAACAAAAGGACACTGAAGGCATCTGCCTTCCTCCACAAGATGGAGAAGCAGAGGAACATGTGTCCCATAACACAGACACCATGGCACAAATAATCTTACTGTGCAGCCATCAGTGACAGGCTTCCTTCACATGTTGTCCCTAAGCCTGCTCCAGGGCCACCACCATGTGGTGGACACCATCTGGACCACAACAGTTTCTCCATGTTGGCTAGCCTGGACTGGCTGGTTTTTCAGCTAACCTGTTGTGGCACAGCACTAAATACTGAGGCAGAGGCAACCTCAAAATCTCTGTTTATAAGCCTCACCTAGCCTTTCGCTGCAGGAACACACAGTCAGGCAAATAAAATAAATCCTTCAAATACTCATTCATTCTTCACTCCAAATGCATAGACTGTGAGGCTTGGGTGTGATGCCTACTTACCTTCCCCATGGTAATTGTTTGGGATTTTTTACTTAATTTGGGTAGAGATCATGCCAAGAATGTCAGTGATTGGAGGAGGGTCAGAGCTTGCCAAGCCTCCTTATGTAGAAATGCCTAACTCCAGCTCACTGTATCTGTGCTGTTTGAGACGTCTGCTCCACTGCCCAGCTGGCAGTGGCATGCTGATGACAAGGGCACCTTTGGATATGGGCCTGCTGATCACCCCATTTGGGTGTGAGGAAGCAGATTTGCCACCACGGCTGATGGGTGTGGGACCTTGGGCAGCTGTACTTGCTTCCGTGTTCTCTGCCCTTCTCACTTCACCCTCATTTCTCTGCAGGTCACTCAATGGTGCAACAGACATCAGAGAATTCCCAGACCTTAAAGGCACCACCAGCCTAGAAGTTTTGTGAGTGGCAACTCTCTCCCTTTTACCCTGCTATTTGTGCTTTTCCTCCCTCAAGGCTGTCCAAGCGAGGATAACTTTCACAGTGCTGTTCAGTTGGTTGTCTTCAGCCCTGCCTGTCCCTGGTCACTCACCTCTCTGCTTCATTTCACCCCTGTGGCTCCTGAAACAGCTTTCCTCTCCGTGAGTTGCTCTCTTGGTACTGTTGAGTGTACTCCAATTTTTTTTTATTTTTGTTTTTCTTCCTTTCCTTCTGCATCTGTGAAGGAATGAGCTTTTGTGTGCAGTGCTTCAGTGTGGTCTGCTGGGATCCAGTGTCTCTGCCCATCCTGGGACAAGCACTGGTAGTGCAGTGCAGGAAACATCTGCTGTGTTTGCCACATATCTGCCACCCAGGCTGGAGGCTCCTGGAACTGGTCTGGTCCCGTCCTCACACCACCAGACCCAGGAGAGCAGGTGACTGGAGGACATGCTCTCTCTGGCCACTCACTGTTCTCCTTTCTAGGGTACTAGTCCACACACTGGGCCCAAACTGGGAGCACAGCACTCCAGCCCAGTAGTGTGACCTGGCCATGCCTTGTCTCAAGGACGCAGGGACACACCATTCATCCCCCATACATGGGTTTCTGAGGCAGTCATGGCTCCAGGTAGATCACCAGTCTGGACAATGGGGAACTGACAGAGCATGCCACAGAGGGCACTGCCACCTGCCGTCAATGTGGCCAAGGACAGCAGTGAATTCAGTACTCGACAACATCCCAGAATTTCTTATAGGCACCTTCATCTTTACCATGTCCAGGAGCAGTGGCCATTTCAAAGTCAGTTTTTGTTTCTCTCCAGGTATTTCATTATCCCATTGATATTGTCTCTCCTGTCACCATCTGGGACCAGTAGCTGGGCTTGCAGGTCGCAGTCTGGGTGCTGGCTCTCAGTAGCACCATTTTTTTCTCTCTCCACCACTCCTCTAGGACCTTGACCCGGGCAGGCATCAGTTTACTCCCCAGAGGGATGTGTCAGCAGCTGCCTAGCCTCCGAGTCCTGTGAGTAACACATTTCTGTGTCCTGCCTGGTCTTTAGAAAAGTGCCATCAGAAACTGGGCTTTCTTCTTGTCTAGCTCAGGGAGGGGACCAGCTATGGAAGACCATCCAGTGGTTCTTGTTCCCATTAGCTTTTCCATGCAGAAAAACACCACCTTCTTAGGCACTACCTTGAGCTCTGCATGTTCTTGAACTTGCTTGCTTCATCCCAGTGTGATGCTTTGGACTCAGAGCTGCAAGCAATAAGGCATATCCATGTTTGCCTCCTTACTCTGCACCAGTGGGAACTGTCTGCCCCATGCAAGGCGGGGTAGAAAGGGTGCAAAGTGTGGTGAGTAGGAACAGCAGCAGCATTTCAGAGCTCCTATATATACAAAGCACAAAAGCCAGGGATAAATCACATTTCACACAATGCTCTGCCCCAATGTTGGCTTACTGCAGTTAGAGCTCCAGCAAGTGCCATCATCTGGAGGAACAAAATCTGTTTCACACTCCAGGAGGGGACAGGCCTGACCTGATGGGGACCTGCAAGACCACATGGCTATGGTCCCTCACGTGGTGCAGCAGTGGCAAGTCAGGGTTTTTCTCAGAGTCTCTAATTTGCTTTGGCTCTACCTGCTTGACAAGGCACTGAATGATGCTGACTGGGAGGGTTGTGTTTTTTTCTTTAACTTGGTACCTGATGAAATCAGCATCTCAGAAAGACTCTTGCATGTGCTTGGGAATCACACCCCTCATTCATGAGATCCCCAACCTTGTCTGCAGTCAAAGACATCTTCAGGAAATGAGTCATGAGCCAGATTTATACAAGTTTGCGGACCTGGGCAAGCAGGAGGGTTGCCTGTCATCAGTCTTGATACAAGGAAGCTGAAGATGAAAACAAGTTTGTTCCAGGAAAGCAACAGGAGTGAGTTCTTGATCACAGAAATTGGAAACAAAAGAAAAACATAAAAATAGAAGAACACAATTTGTAACTTAACACATCACAGAATTTTGGCTCCAGCTATCCCTGTAGGGAAGATCTCTCATCCTTAGACATCCGGACCAATTCAATGGACATCTTGCCACCAAAGTGTAGCCTTTGGAATGGCCCAGGCTGTAGGGTCCCAAGTGCTCTGTTCATGTTTGCAAGTTATCAGACTGTAAACCTTCACAGCAGAGCCTGTTCTTCATGCCTGCCCCCTCCAGTTACTCTCTCTGGAGGAACCCGAAATAGCTCCTGGGGCTGCATTCTCCCACCATCACCATCTAGCTAAGGCACCACCTTGTCAAACCCAGTGGACTGACACAGAGACCAGGGAAAATTGATTCATGCCATAGCTCTTTCTCCGTACTGAGTGATAGTCTCCAGAGCCGAGCCCAAAACCTTTGCTTGCTTTTTCCTCCCTTCTCCTCTCCACCATGGAAAACTGGTGGAGAGGGGGTTGGCAAAAAAAAAAAATAAATAATTGAAATATTTTAGCATTACCCTATTGGCAGAAAGATGGAAAATGTGTTTGGAAAGTTCGCAGAGAGGCCACATACACAACTTTTTACCCTGGGGCAAAGTCCCTCAAACATCCACAAATATAGACTTTGCTGGTGATGGAAAAAGCTGATTTTAAGCATTACTCCTTACCCAGCCCATTTCAGTTTTAATAAATTCACATTAATCTATGTCAGGATAGATTTTCCTCTGACTACCAAGTCACTCTACCTTGGATGCTGAAATGCCATTGGGCTATGAAGCAGTGGGAACAGGAGTTTCTTGGGAATTGCTTTCAAGTGAAAGCAATTGAATTTAATTTTCACTTGAAAGAATGGGGACTAGGGATTTTCACGGTCTGTAATGTCCTGTACCAAATCCCTGCCTGTGGCACAACCCCTTCCCTAACCATGAGGAGGATCCAGGAAAGGCTGAATGGAGAGCAGGTGATAGGCAGTTGGGTTTGCTGTGGCAGCAAGGACGAAAGGCAGCTGGCTGGCTGATCTGCTGGCCAAAACCTCCCCAAGCTCTGCAAGCACATCTGCAGCTTTTGTGAGCTCCCCCATCCACAACAGCAGGATGGGAGCTCTGGCACAAATACCTCTCTGATTTGCCCACAGAAAAGCAAGGCTGTGCACGGCAGAAGTTGGCACAGATGCATTTCACAGCTGACTTGGGGCTGGGGAGAAAAAGCCCACCCCAGATGTAGAAGCAGCTCCATCAGTCTGCAGCTTGTGCTGGAGGAAGCTAGGCTGGGGCTGGATGAGTAGGTAAACCACTGAGCAATCCTTGCCTTGCATGAAGATGTTCAGAGCAATCGTCAGGTGTGTGCAGATCCCCCTCTCCTGAGGTTACTGCTCTTTGCAGCTGTGCAAAATGGAAGTCAGGTCACCCTCCTCTCCAGCAATATCTGATTTCCAAGGGAGGGGTCAGGGCACTCGCTTTTGGTCTATCATTTCTGTGCTGGTCTTTCCCCTGCAGAGAATTGTCATACAACCAAATCGAAGATCTGCCCAGTTTCCACCGGTGTCAGCGACTGGAGGAGCTGTGAGTAAAGAGATGCCCTTACTTGCCCTTACTTTTCCTCTGGGGAAAAGGGGCCGATTCGGGGATAGAGGCAGCTCCCAAACACAAAAGTCAACCTTCATCAAGCACTGGGAAAGCTAAGCTTTATAACTTACTATTTGGACTGTAAGTGTACCAGAGCACCATGATTTGCCCCTGTGCAAATACAGAATAAAAATACATCCCCTGTGCATAGGAGCTTAATTCACTCAGGTCTTTTCAGAAGTCCCAGCCACAGCAAAAACAAGTGGGATTTGACAGCAGTGAATTTTACTTCATTAATTCAAGTCCCAGTATGAGCTAATCAAGAATGGGGTTTATCTCTACCATAAATACTTTCTGCTTCAAAGGAGTGGTTTCATCCCCTGGGCACAAAGCAGCTTTTACCCACACTGCTCAGGGTTAGCCACTCTGTGGAGAAGATTGATGCTTTCCTCATGTAGTACTTGCATTGATTCTTCTCTGGACCCTGAGAGGCACCTCTGTTGCTCTGAAACAGAGTTATTCACGTTCATTTCAAGGTGTCTGGAGATCTGGCCCTACATTTCAAATCTAACAAAATTTCTTGGCCTTTTTGAGAAAAAAAACTTCCAATATTTTTTATAGCATTCTGAAACTTGGAAGAATAGATGTGTGGGAGCAGCATCCCCACAAAAATACACTGCAGAGTTTGTCCCTGGTCTCTGCAGCACCCCAGCCTGGATGGCGAGACCATTTCATTGAGCCTTAGCAAAACCACACATTGGGACACTGAAATCCCATGAAAACGAGAGTTACATAGCCTGTGCTGCCTCTTCAGGAGCTCTGGGGACAAAGTTAGAGATGTATTTTTTAGCTGAAGTACCACCAGAACAATGTTTAAAAAAAAGAAAAGACATCAAAAAAAGGACAAACTTTTGGCATTCCAAAACTGTAGTTTCACTCATTGTGCCTAAATTTCTTCTCACAATATTTTATAATATGCCAAATTCAGAATTATCAGTACCATAAAAGTGCAGTAAATCCCTCTTTCAGGCTGCTTAAGTCAGACAGACTGTGCCTTATATTAACATTTTCTTACAAAATGAGTATTTGGTCCCTTAAGCACAAAGCTATCATCATGTAGGCCCCACCCCTACCAGGCAGCAGCATTCCTGCTGGGAAATAAGTTAGAAACAAGTCTGGTGGTGCATGGTGGTGCAGCCTGGCATGCAAACAACTTATGTGTGCCAGTCATTCTGCTGTAACTGCCAATGTGCAGGTTTTTACCTGCAACACACAGGTGGTCCTCACAGCTAAACATCCTTGACTTATTTTTCACTAGCTTGTCCAAGGTCCTTTCTTCCCAAGCTCCAGCTTTCCCACTCAGTGCTCCTTTACCTGACACCTCAAATTTGTGCATAGAGCTACCCATGGCCCTCACTTGAAATCTTAACTAGATGTACAAGGAATGCCTTCTTGGCTACATGGAGCGTTGAGAAACCAGCAGTAGAGCAGATATGAGAGCCTGAAGACCCTGCCTCTGAAACATGAACATGGGGCCAAATACCAGTGGAGACATTACAGCCATCAGGTGCAAGTCCTTGTGTGAGATGAATCAAGATCATTTCTGAGTCTGAAAGTACATTAATTACACAACAAACACCCAAGGGAGTTGTTGTAAGTAGAGCACTAGTCTGTGGCTGTCTCACCTTGCAGAAGGTCACACATGGAGAGACCACTTCTGCAGGTCTGGGAATTCATGATGGGCCTTTTGCAGAAATTTATAAAAATATTCACCATTGTTCCACACTAGGGAAAAGAAAAATGAAAAACTTAATGTTTCCCAAAAAGTGGATGCTCGGATCAACATGTCTCTCGAGAGGTGTAGGGAGTGTATAGGTCACTCAGCAAACACCAGTGTGAGCCATTACCCCGCCTCCTGTCCTGCTTTGGGGATTGCAGAAGGCTGCTGGAAGGGGGATGTACAGGGACTGAGGCACTTCATGAAAATACATGTGCAGGACGTGGATGGTGGGTTCAGCAAGACATCAGGATTTTTTGTCATAAAAAGCTGAAGTGCCTTCAGCCCTCAAACACCCTTCATCATCACCAAGACAAAAGGCAGCACCATGTAGTCCTTCCCAAAGGGTCACACAGAGCTGTTTTCTGACTCCAAGCTCTCCTATTTTGCTCTGGACGAAGCAGTCAGAAGGCTTAGGGTGGAGCAGAGTGGGAAACCATCAGAGCTTTGGAGATAATGCGGCACCTTTAACCACTGCACATCAATGGCACTTTACTGTGCCATGATGGCATCAAAAGGTGAGGCTGTCTGAGCGCTGGAGCAGCCCATAAGAGAGAGAATGGCTTTGAGCTGTGCTGTTGCTCATCCTGTTTACCCCTTGAAATTAGAGCAGGCCTCCCAAGCACGAATGACAACTTCCACTGTGACAGTTTGCATCTACTGCCATGGGACAAAGATCCCTACGTACTTATGAATGCTGCCTTCAGGTAGTTTCTCAAACCAGTTTCTGTTTTGTCAGTGGTCTCCAGCACAACAGGATTCATGAAATCAGAGCAGACACCTTTGTGCAGCTGATGGCCCTGCGCTCCATGTAAGTATTGTCTGGCAGGGGGAAAGACTGGGCTTTTTGCTGGGGGAAGGGGAACTGTGAACACCTAGGCAGGCTGATGTGGAATTTCCCAACAGCACTCCCTCTGCCTCTGCTGGGAGGCTTTACCATCTAGTCCCTCTTCCACGTCCCCTTACAAAAGAACAGGGCACAAATCTTCCCTCTGGCTTCCTTTCTGCATGTAAACAACCTCATTACCTGCCAGCCTTCCTGCCCACATATGTGGACACTCCACACAACACGCTGCAACTTGTATGTTGCACAGCACACATTACTGACACCTGCCACCTAAATGCCCATGCAGACTCAGACTCATGGCAAGGATTTACCATGGTGTGCATGAGCTCTAGCACCCCTTTCTCTACACATGCTAATCCTTGGCCATGCATTCCTGGAACATCCGGCAGAACATCCCATTTGATTTGGGACTGTCTCCCCACAACTCAAACGCATATGTTGGATGTATTAAGTGCACACACGCAAGCACATATCATACATGCATAGTGACCAAGCAGCAGACCACTTAAGTGCTTGGCACCTTTGAGAAGCTAGTAAGGCTCCACAGGGCATGATTGTCCCTGTGACACATGGGAAGAGCCCTCTAAGTGCTGATGGTCTTTATTTACTGTTGTGTTAGGAAGTGAAATGAATTGCACAAAAACTTTTTCCTATGATGCAGCAATTTGAGTGTCATTTAATAGGCCAGCATTCCTAGAGATCCCATTAGTGTCATGTACACCATGTTTATAACTGCGCATGAACAAGCATGCAAGTATGCACATGCTACTGCCACATTATAGTCACACAAACATACAGCTGAGCATGCAAGCTCTATCATTTGCCTTTGGGTATGTTCTGGGTCACTGTGGGAAGGATTCATTTCAGGCAACTTCAGCCTTTTGCAGTGTGGCAGGCAGGCACCCCTGTCTCCCTTCAGATCTGGAGAGCTGAAGATATATGTAGGACATTGCTCGTGTAGTCAGCTTTAGGAGAAGAAAAGCTTCCTGATATGCTGGTTCCTCTCTGCTGATGACAGAGGGAGTTTAGCCCTCTAGCTCAGATGGAAGCAGAGCTTATGGAGGAGCCTCAATGAATCCAAGCTAACTGTACATGACAGGAGACACTCTTGGACGACCTTGGTTCACTTTCCACACAGTCCCTGACCCTATCTGCCCTTGCCTGGGCACCCAGCACTGTCACCACATCAGGCATGCTCTAGCACTAAGGCATAGCCCGTCTACTGCTCTGATGTTTAGCATGTTAGCATAAAATCCACAAATTTACAGAAAGGAACCTTTCCCATTGGTCTCAGTGGAGGAGCTCCTGCAAGGCAAACTCTTGTGCCCTCTGTTAGAAACCATATATAGATGCAAACATATTTATCTCCAGGGAGCTGCAATGAGACAGAACTTGATGCTGACTGGGGGCTACATATCCCACATTTTCTTGCATCCAACCCCTTGACCAGGCCAGTGTCAGAAGCTTCACTGCCCTGCAACCCTCTTACTGGCATGCCCTTGCCTTGCAGAGACCTGAGCTGGAATTACATCCAGTTTATTCACCCTGAAGCCTTTGTGACCCTGCACTCTCTCACCAAGCTGTAAGTTGCAGTGATATTTCTTTCACAGTTGGCCACGGAGACCAGGTGTCTGAGGACCTCAGACTGACTCACCAAGCTACCAGGACACTTGGCATTTAGATATCAGAAGACTGCAGTGCTGAGGTGCATGTCTCAGCACTGATGTGGGCAGACCAAATCCCAAGGCTTCCTATCAATATTAAACGGATAATGAAAGCACAGAAGAAGCCATTTTCAAGATGCTCTCACCCTGAACACTTAAACCTCCACTTTCTGATGCTTTCATACCTGCATTAGATGCCTTTATGAGAGATAGCATGACAGACCATTTCAGCAAGAGTCATTGCAGATCATCTTTTGTGGTTCTGGAGGGGCTCCCGGTCCTCAGCCCCCTCACTAAGACTCTTGAGTATTTTATGGGCTGGGAGCTGCAGTCGTATCTGACCTATTATAGAGGAAGTTGTGGGGGAAGAGATGCGTGTGGCAGATATATGCACAGATAGTTAGATACTACCCAGAGCTTTCAGCGTGGGCATTAGCCCTTACCCCTCATTTTCCCCAAGGACTGCAGTACCAATCCATTTATATCTGCAGAGGCTCCGATGCAGCACCCAGCCCCATTTCAGCATCACATTTGAGGGAGCAATCAAGGCAGGCAGCCTCTACTTGGCTGAGCCAGCACTAGCAGCAAAATACTGACCGCAGTCTCCCTCTCTGCTTTCCCTTCATCAGAGAGTTACTGATAACCAGCTGGTCACGCTGCCTCTGGATGGTTTGGGTGGACTGATGCATCTGAAGCTCCAAGGCAACCCGGCTCTCTCTGAGCCTTTCACCAAGGACAGCTTCCCCAAAATGAGGTACTGGTGATGGTGGCTCTTTCACTTCTCAAGATCAGCACAGCCTATATTTGCTTACAAGCAATCAGCCTTATGCTTTCCTCCATCCTTTTAGGCCAATAGGTTGAGGAAGCATCATCTGCTGCTAACGTTCCTCGGTTTTTAAAGTCTTTCACAGGACAACAGTGATGCAATTCCGGGCCTGCCACCCCCTGACACACACATAAGTGGAAAGCACGGAGTGGGCCCAGCTCAGGGCTCCTCTCGATGGAAAACATTCCCAGAAGCCAGTCCTAGCTAATGACATCCAGCTTTCCTTCAGTAAACTCTATTTGTGTGGCCATGTCTTGCCTGCTATGGATTAATGAGGAGCCTGAAGGAGTCCAACTAAGCAAGATGAGGCTGCAAAAGTCTTGGAGTACAGCATCACACTGCAGGCTCTGGCTCTCCTGACCCTCCCTTAGTGGTACATCTCCAGCATGGCACCTGCCCTCAGGCTGAGGACCCCACGGCCCGGGTGACTCAAATTCCCCTGAGGTGAAGCCATCTTTTGCTTGGGTTTCCCAGCTAGTTCCCTTGGAGCCAAGGATACATCAGCTGATGCTCCCACTCATCCAGTACAGGATTCCAAATGCTGGAGCTTCTCAAATTTAGACACCTGCTACTGTGCTGGGGTCACAGGCCACTGCACCACCATTGGGCTTAATAGGTCAGGTCTGATGAAAAGTGTGGAGGTCTCACTTCAGTCTGACTCAGCAGTGGTGCCTGCAGGGCTTTCTCTTCTGACTTTTTTCACTCATCATGGCTGGGATCTTTTGCATGACGGTTTCCAAATGACAGAGGATCCCAGAAGCTTCTGGAGGGCTTTCCACACCCAAGATGGCAGTCCCTTGTGCAGAGTGGGTCAAGTTTAGCACTTCGAGGGATGTTTCTCCTCTAAACTAATTCCATTGACATCTGTGGAGCTGGTTTGGATTTGTACCAGAGAGACTGAGTCTACAGGAGTGGGTTCATTGAGCCACACCAGGCAATGGACCTATTAACATTTCGTAAATTTTGGGGTACAGCATTAAGTAGTCTTATTTTGGGGGCATGTGTCTGGAGGCATCATCTGAGAACAGTTCATAGCCATCCTGGGTGTATCTGTACCTTCCTACCACCTTTCAATAACAGGATTTAATTTGGAGTTTATAACAGGAAGCAAGCTTGTATACAGAGTTTCCGTAGCCTCCAGGGGCTCAGCCAGAAATGCTTGGGAACTCAAAACAAAAGCAGATTTTTAGACTATAGAGTTTCATCCTATTTACTGATCTTGTCAGAAGACCTTAATTGTCTGGAAAACCTGAGGTTCCTTTGCCCTCATCAGCACTCTTCCTGACTTCAAGCAAAGAAACAGGAGTTTGCTGTCTTTGAAGAAAATGCAGCTGCTGACTGATAGCCTTGGTATTTCATCCAGACGATGTTCAGCTGCTGTTTAATTAACCTTGTAATATATGCTATAATTAACAACTAACAATTCTACTTTCAAGTAGAAGTCAGACATACTAAAATAACTTGCTACACTTGAGAGACCTGAGATTTTCCTGCCTGACCTGGCAGGGCTGAGCCACATTCATGGAACTGAAGTTTGGAGGTGCCTCTCAGACGTTCAGAAAAAAGCAAGGGGGAACCTTGCACTTGCTCAAGCTCTCAGGAAGTTTCTCACCTTGAAAAAAGAATGGATGCCCACCAAAAAAGTCCTTGTGGTAAAGAATGAAAACTTCTCATGCACATGGCATATGCCTAAGAGGGCATTGGAAAGAGAAGCTAATATTCAGTCTAGAGAGAACTGCAGAAAGTTTTTAGGAACTATCCAGGAACTTTAGTGCAGTTTCCCAACCTGATGTTTGACAACATCCTATTGACAGACAGTGTCTTAAGCGCTAAAAGTGGGGTAGTGCAGAGACATCGTGGGGTTACTTGGGCCCACATTCTGTCCTACATGGAGTCTTCCACCAGAGCATAGTCCTGCTCCAATGTAACCATCACCTGACAGACTGGCTTTTGTCACATATGGAAATTAAGCAAAAAGTGCAAAGCAATGGAGAGTCAGGTCATGGAAGCAATGCACCTCAAAGTTCTGCTTTCTCCCTTTGCAGAGTCCTCGAGGTACCTTACGCCTACCAGTGCTGTACCTATGGAAGCTGCAGCAGCTTCTTCAAGATGTCCAACCAATGGGAGGCAGAAAACATGAGCCCTGAGGAGGAGGATCCCCACAAGAGGACCATGGAATTGTTTCCAGGTCATGCTGATAATCACTGTAAGTAAACTGGGCTGAATGGTAATCAATCTACAGGCAGAGCCATGCTGTCAGCTGGGATGCAATCCTGCATTTGCAGGAGTGGTCCCACTGCTAGCCATGGAGTTACCCCTGCCTCAGGGAAGGTAGACTGATCCTTCTCCAGCTCTGGTGGCCAGTTGTTGTGAATGGGCTTCAATTAGTGTCACTGCAGTGGGGAGAGCTGATCCGGCACATCCAAACCTTCACAATCTAACAGAAAGGTCCAGCAGTTCTCAGCAGTACGGACACATTTGCTAATTTGGCCTTCCTGACTATAGAGGGAGGCTACCGAAGCCACTGAAAGGTGGCTGAGGTTACATGGGACAGCTGCTGGGCTGGGTCATTAGACTTGGTCATATGGGGCCCATAGTACTGCTTAGAGACATGCTTTTGCTGAGCACCAAAGCGTTTGATATCTCAAAGGATGTTCTCTCATGGCCCTGTCAGCAGACCACTACCTACTAAAGATTCCCAGGCCTCCAAGGCGGTCTCAGCCTCATGAATTGTGTATTGATGATATATTGGGACCAGAGGGGAATGCTGACTGAATGTAAGATGTACCAGATGAGACTATTAGCAGCTCATAAAGGCTCGCATTTTCAGATCTTAAAGCACTGGGTTTGTCTCAAAATGTCAAATCACAGAGGTGCAAATGTGAAACGCACAAGAACATCTTTCATTACTATATGCAGAGTTTGGAGATGACTTTCCTTACCATTCAGCAATGCATAGTCTACTCTTGACAATGAGGGTTTTGTGAAATTGCTTTTTTAATTAATTAATTGTTGCTTTATTTCTGTCCCCAGTGCTTCTTTCTGATGGCTACCTGTGGTACTCAGCTGCGTTATATGAATCCTGTAACACTTTTTCATTGAAGAGAGAAGAGCTCCTAAACATTCCTTCCATGCAAGAGATAAAGTGGCTTCATTAAAAGAAAATAACTCAGGGGTCTGTCCCTGCAGTTGTACAGCCAGGCTCATCAGGGTGCTTGCATGCTGTGGAAGAACTTGTGAGAGGGATGGGATGTGATTCCAGATAGCCATGTCCTCTCAACTTTGCGTAGTGCTTCCAACAGGGCACTGAGGAGCTCTTTACAAATAAGTCTGCAGAACCTCTCAGCCACGTGGTGAAAGGCAACTTGTCCCAGGCAGCCATGTAGGGGTGAGAAATGTGTCCCTGGTGGCACAGCCCTGCTCCAGCAGCCAGGCAATGCTGCCTCCCACAGGTTCCACTCCTGCATCCAGCATCCATTCCTCAGCCGAGCCCAGCACCCAAGAGACTGTCTGACTCCAGCCACAGAGTGCACAACATCATGTCATGGACCACAGGGCCAGCCCAGCTCTTTCCTCTCCTCCCAGGGCCGCAGATGACCAAGAACCCCCAGACATCACCCAAACATGTCCATTCATATCCGAGTAACAGCCGCCCAAGGGAGTGTAGTTAATGCATGTCTCATCACTCTGTCACCTTGTCACAACAGATATTTAAGGTCCTGTTCCCAAAATTTTTGGACTTGGGATATGCCTCTTTGGATTATACTTGGTGGCATTTAGCAGATACCCCCTGCTTCAAGCCCGTCCCATGTGCCTGGGCAGCACCTCAAAGATGGTTCAGAGGCTTGTCATACGGGCCATCCACCCACACTCTCTGGCAGCTCACTGCTTCCACCATCTCGAAACTGGCTGCAGAGGGAGAAGAGGCAAAGTGCAAGTACTACCATTGCCACGGGGCACTTCCATCATAGTCCCAGCACTCTCCTTGAGCCCCTCTTGGTTTGAAGATGGAAAGGGATGCATTTACTTGCAAGCAATAATTGGAACAAAGTTCCAATTATTGGCAATAATGGAACAAAGCTATAGAACGCGAGAAAAGAACACACTTGTATGGCTATCCTTGACAACAGGACACTGCTTTACCCAGTCGAGCACCTCCATTAGCTTGTAAAGCTGACTAATTAACCTTTGCAACCATCCAGCTAACCCTGGAGGGTCCTTAGAGCTATACTTTTCCTGCTTTTATCATTCAAGAAAGCTACTCAAGTCCCACAAAAAGTACCTGCCCAGGCCCCTTGCAGCCACCCATGCCTTAACTCTGAGGGAGAGAGCAATTATCTGCAAACCCCAAGTGGGTACTGCTCTGGCTAAGGCAGACAGTACTAAAGGGGAAGACTCAGCCAGCCCACTTTTTTTGTTCTACCCATTCTCCAGCATTTCGCCTCCTCTTCCTCTGACTTCAGTGTTGGTACAGCTATCTGGGAACAATTTTTCGTGGAGAGGGCACTACTAGCAAAGTGGTTTTTTCACTTTCCTCAGAAAGTGGAGGTACCTTAACAAAATTCAAATAAATAAGAGCTACTTCAAAAACAATGTAATTTGCCTTGCTAGAACACAACAGCCATTTTCTTTTCTCTACAATTCGCAGGGTGGGAGAAATACTGATTTCCATCAGAGCGGTACATTTTCTGCTTTGAATCCCACTGTGCTGCCAAGGATTGCTTTGCAATTCAACAGCTAGCTCAGTAGTCCAGGCAAAACAAAAGAGCCCTCCTTCACTTCATGCTTAAAAACAGCCTTTGTGCATGCTGGCCCTTTGAAGAGAAAAGGGGGGGCAGATTACACTTTAACATTACCATAGGTTGAGTGGCAGGGGGGCACAGAAAGTGCAAGTCTCTGCATTGATTTTAGTATCATGACTGCACATCACAGCCTCCACACTGGATGTAAAAGACACAGGAGATTTATAAGACTATAAAATACAAGGAGGAAATATTTTTCCATCCCACCATGAGTGTTTTCTTGCCAGACTCCAAAGCAGCAGTAATATTTCAACTCTTATACAGACAGATTTAAAAAAATAGCATTTTTTCCCAAAGCTCACTGAAGCTGAGGAAGCCGCAACGCTTGTCAGGAGGCACTAAAGATAGCACATTATTTGTCATCATTCTTTAATCAATTAATCCCAGTCATACTTTCAAACACAGGCAGGGAGGAGACCTCATGAGAGGTACCATTTCTAGGCAGATTAGGCAACTAAATGTCACTTACATTAGCCATGCTTTCAGCACTGTGGAAACTTGCCTTCCTGGCCAGTGTCTGAGCTGCCAGGTGCACACCTGGGCGCCAGCATCGGTCCATATCATCCAAGGGAAAGTTCATCTCACAGCCACAGATCCAGCTCCCTGGCTATTGGGCTGCAGTAAGAAAAAAAACCCCACGTCCTTTCCCCTTCCTCCCACCCACAGAAAACCCTCCAAAGATCTCCACTGGGAGCACAAGGCTGTGCTGGTGCCATGGGTGGGGATGGTGCAGTGGGACATCAGCTGTCCTCACTCTGTCCCAGTGCTGTGGATCAGACGTAGTTTGAGAAGAGGAACAAGGAACAGAGTAGAAAAGCATGTCTTGGATTAGATTAACAGCATGCCATTCTCCTTAGTGATGAACTACACCTAGAGGCCATTGAAAACACAGCTGAGCTCTCAGCCTCATTCTCTTCCAGCAGCTTCTCCTTCAGCCAGGGAGTGTCTGCCTGACCCTCAGAGAGCCCAAAGTGGCTTAACCCCCACGGATCCAAAGTCTGCAGGCATGGGCAATGAGTCTGTCTTTAAGCAAATTCAGGAATAGGAATGTCCAGGGTTAAAAACAGGGGACCACAGTCCCAAGAGATCATAGGACATAAAATAAATCAATAAATGTTGGGTTTTCTTGTCTTTTTGCTGCTGAGCCTTTTGGAGGTGGTGGTTGCTGACAAACAAGTTGTACTGCAAGTAGACGTTGATGGCTCCCTCTGAACAAAGCTCCAAAGTCCTTGTTGATGAACTAACATTGGACAAAGCCCACCCAGAAAGCTTCCATTTGCAGGCTTTGTTTTCTATAACTAAACAGGCTAGAGTATTTCTTTATTTTTAATAAAGCATGCTGGGAGGAGGGATCTGCAGTCACACAACTCTGTGATCTGTGGATCTTACCCTTCAAATGTTGGGAGTAACCTAAAAACAGAGGGGTTGGCCACACTGCAACCTACCAATGTTTACAAGACCTTCTCCCTCTACAGCAGTGACTGCAGGGGACAAACTGGACACCAGTAGCTACTTTGAACTTGTAGGCTGGGAACTGACTGGGGAGGTCTGGGTTGAGGACAGGCAGTGGGAAAAGCTTCTGCCCCAGTTAGCCCTGATGGCCCTGCTCTTCTCTGAGCACCGTTTCTCTTTTTTTTCTCTCCAGATGACCTAGATGCAGATGACCTCCAGCTGGACCTTGAGGAATCAAAGTTGCACCATACTATTCAGCGCACACCAAGCCCCGGTGAGCAACCAGGGAAACCCTTTGAACACAGCTGGGATCCTTTGAGCTTCTCTAAATCTCCAGAATCCCACGACCCTTCCTGCAGTGTCTCGTAGATGTGCACATCAGAATCCTAAATGGTTGGGGTTTGGTCAAACTGGGGACAAGTGAGGAGCTCCTTCTCCCACTTGGCAGTAGCTGCCGTCCTATGAAGAGAGGACAAGGTCATGGTATCCCTGACCAGGAATCACAGGTATCACCAGCTCCTCCATCCACCAACCTGCCTTCAGTCAGACTCTGTCTCTCAAGAAGTTCCTGTCCCATTGCAAGACTTAGACTTAGCTTTGTCCCAGCCAGCCCAGAATATTGCATGAAAAGGTCTTGTCCTTGATCTCCTGATCATACTTTCAGGACTGCATACTGCAGGGGTACTTTACACTGTCTCCTGAGAAAGGGAGAGAAGTGAGGTGCTGGACTGCACCCAGCCACTTTCTCCTTACTTCTATCAACAACATGCCAGCGGGCACAGGCTGTCTGGGACATGAGGAAGCTGCCTTCTGATTTTGTCCCCACTCACAGCTCGGTGGTGTGTTTGTTACACAAGTACAACTGGAGGCTGGAGAGGCCTGGCTGCATCCAGGCTGCTGTGGGACACTGGCAAGGGTGGAGTTTTCAACAGCTGTCCCACTGAGTTTGCTGCAAAAGAGACAAGAAGGATCAAGATTTTAGCAGAGGGCATGCCCTGCTGCCTGGGTACAGAGGTGCTGGCTCTCTGAGGAAAGCCAGCCGAAGTCCTCCATGCTCTTCGAGCTGAACAAGATTTCTCGATGTCCTTTAATATCTTTTGCTCTCAACCACCTAAAACTTGGTCTGTCCTGGTTCTGGTTTTGCTGAGCTCCCAACCTGAGCCCCTCACTGTAACATCCATATCACTCCCACATGCAACTCTGCCTCATTGCACTGACTCTGCCCCATCTCTTTTTTTTTCCTTTGGCAAACAGCATCCACCACCAGTGCCCTTTTTACCCCTCTGTGACCTTCCCTTACTGACTCCTGCTTCTCCCCATATCCACCCTCCACCATTCTTTCTCCTGACATCCTCCCACATTCTCCTTGCTCAGGCCCCTCTGTCCCTTGCTTGCCACTGCAGCTCCCTCCGGCTCTTCCTTGACCCTGTTATCTCTCCTACCTGCTCTAACACTTCATCTCATCTTGGCCATCCCCACTGTGCAGAGGTCATTCATGCAGAAACAGTAAGACACCACTTAGCCAAGGTCTTGAGTAGAAGTGCAGAGGTTGGCAAAGTCAGAGCAGGATGCAGCATCCTGCCATCTCTGGCACGTCTCCACACCACTAACTCCAAGATCCCACGGTGAATGTGAGAAGAAGCAGCCAATGGCAGAGTGGCCCAAATGCCAATCTGACACCAGGAGTGTTAGTGGGTCTGGAGTCCCACAGAAATGTAGTTCATTTTGGTCATGAGCTCTTTTGGACAAAGGCCTAACTGGAGCTCAGACTCTACCCCATTGAACAGTGTAGGGCAGGTGGGACATGAGAGCAAAAAGGCTTCGCCATATATACAGTCATGGGTTGGCAATGCCAGCCTTCAACCTGTTTAGATTTTTAGGAGCTTTGATAAGTTTGCCATTTCTCACATTTCCATATGACCTCTCCCTGCACCTCATTTGTGCCCTAGACAAGATCTGAGAAGGTGCCTGAGGCACCCCAGGGTGGGCAAAAGAACAGAGCCAAGAGGAAGCTGCAGAAGAGGGCAGACAAAGTTTTATGCTCCTTTCCATCCCTCACCATTCAAGGGGCTAGTGGTGCCAGGAGAGGGCTAGGACCTGGCCACTGCTCTGAGCAGCACCACTAGAGTGAAGGGGTATATTCTGGCTATAACTTTGGGGTTTGTTTTCTTCCAGGTCCCTTCAAGCCTTGTGACCATTTGTTTGAAAGCTGGATCATCCGCCTGGGAGTCTGGGTCATCGTTCTGGTCTCGGTGCTCTGCAACGGGCTGGTCATTCTGGCCGTCTTTGCCTCTCCCAGCTACCTCTCTCCGGTTAAGTTCATCATCGGCTCCATAGCTGGAGCCAACATGCTGACCGGTATTTCCTGCAGTATGCTGGCTCTTGTTGATGCCCTGACCTACAGCCAGTTTGCCAAATATGGCGCCAGGTGGGAGACTGGTGCAGGCTGCAGGGTGACGGGATTCCTGACCGTGTTTGCGTCCGAGGCTGCCATCTTTCTGCTGACGTTGGCTGTCATGCAGTGCAGCATTTCAGTCTCCTGCGTGCGGGGCTATGGAAAGTCACCCTTCTTAGGCAAGGTCAAGGCTGCTGCCTTTTGCTGCCTGTTGCAGTCTTCTGTGACTGCCGTTCTGCCCCTCTTCTCCATTGCGGAATATGGAGCATCCCCTCTCTGCGTCCCATATCCCATCCCAGATGGGAAACCCACCACCCTGGCTTTCACTGTGGCCCTGGTGATGACAAACATGCTCTGCTTCCTGACTATCACAGGCACCTACATCCGACTCTACTGCAACCTGCTGAAGGGGGAGTTCACCGCTGTCTGGGACTGTGCCATGGTGAAGCATGTGGCCTGGCTGATCTTCACCAACTGTCTCCTCTACTGCCCAGTGGCCTTCCTCACTTTCTCATCCATGCTCAACCTCTTCCTCATCACCCCAGATGTCATCAAATCCGTCCTCCTTGTGGTCCTGCCCCTGCCTGCCTGCCTAAACCCCTTGCTCTACCTGCTCTTCAACCCCCACTTCAGAGATGACCTCCACCTGCTGATGCAGAAGGGCCAGGACAAGGGGAGCTACTCCCAGTCCTGCGGGGTCGATGACATGGAGAAAAGCTCCTATGATTCCACCCAGGCTCTGGTGAGGTTCTCTGACCCTGACCACATATTCAAGGCACCTGATTCCCTGGGAGTACACCCCATCCTTGACAGCTACAGCTTTCCCTCCATGACACTCATCCCCTGCCAGCAAAGGGTGAGCACCAGGGGGGAGGAGAGGGGCTTCTCTGAGAATTGCCCCTGCCTCAATGACAGTGAGGTGCTGATCACTTCAGAGAGCCGAGATCCAGCCAGCAGCACCCTCCAGATAACCTTCTTTCCTTCCCCACCCACATCACCCTACACGTCTCACCTCCTCTGAGTAGCCATGCCAAACAGCTCCGCACCAAACACTGAGGGCCAGCCCCAGCACTGGGTGGCCAGCAAGGTGAAAGCAGGCTGCTCCATGTAAAGTACCAGTACAACCCGTCTACCCTTACTCCCCATCATATGTGCCTGGGCAACAGGCATCGCCAGCTGCCACATGCCTGGAATGGCTCTGACTGAGCTCCAGATACTCAGGGCTGGACATGGGAGGAAATAAACCCCTTGCGCAAGTGTTTCTCCTACTAGGGACTGCCTTGGAGAGAGCCCCACCAGCTCAGGAGGTGGGTCAGGGAGACCCTCCTCATTATCAACCTGCAGCATCACAAGCCAGCCAAAGCTGCGGCAGCAAAGCCAAGCATGTCTTCTGAAGGCAGCGATGTCTTAGCTATCAAAAGCCATTGATCTGTGGCAGAAACACATGGAAATGGCCAACTGCAATGACATGGCCAGCTTCAGGGAGCTCAGGCCTTGTCCTCAAGGGTCCTCCACAGTTCCTGCAGACCCCTGGAAACGGCCTTGTGTCTGTCCTACACCATCAACTGGAAGAGCAGAAGTGAGTTAAAAGCAGTGTATCCATGTGTGCGCCTGGGGTTTGGACCGCCTCTGTTTTGGGAGGCTCTGCTTCATCCACTGTGAGCCTCATGGGTTGGGCAGGAGCTCCACTTTCAGCAGACACCAGGAGCTGGGGATGCTTAGGCCCTCTTTCAATCTGACCCACGGTGTCCAACAAGGGGTCTCTGAACTGCAAGGCAGCCAAATCCAAACACCTCCCTGGAGAAACCTATGTGCTTTGCCTGAGGTCACTCAGCAGCACCTGGCCAAGGCACCCAAGGGACACCGGGCTGCATCTACTCTCATCACTCTCTCTACCTTCACAGCACACCTGGGGCACACTAGCACATCTGGGGCATTCCTGTCCGTACTCACCTGGCTCCTGGTCAGGCACAGTGAAAATGGGGTTTGGCTCCCTCACTGCCTCCAAACCTCACTCCTGGAAGAGGCTGTTTGTTCTTGGGTACATGTCCCCCATACAGAATAGCCATACTGGGGGCTGCATTTGCCCTCCCCTATTTTAAGGGCACCTTGTATAGAAGGAGGGAACAGAAATCAGCCTTGTGGGATGACAGTATCAGGAGGACACAAGCCACTTGGAACAGTCTCAGATTTGCCCCGTGCAGATCAGGGACCTCCCAAATCCATCCTCTCCATCACAAACCCTCCCACTGCCACCCAACGCAGCAGGGAGCCCCACAGTCAGAGCTCAGGCCCTGGGCAAAGCTTGGGTTCTGCTGACATTACTGCAGCTGTATGTCATTGATTCTTGTGAGATAATAAACGACACCCATTGCTGATCAGTGGCTGGCTTCTGTCCTCTTGCATGTGAAAAGCACCTTATTGGTTCATTCAGCAGCTGACTGACTGCCTCTCCCAGCCAAGCTGGGCTGTTGTGGCTTGGATATTATCTGTATTGCCTGAGTGAGGACTGGGAAATTGTATTGTGTCCACATGAGCAGGCACCATCCTCCCCACCCCTCTTCTTCAGAGGAAAGACCCAAACTGGCTGCCTTTATGCAGCAGAATTGCACCACCAGTGTCCCTCACCAGATCCCATGAATTAGACCCACCTGGTTGCATCCCGTGATCTGCTGCTCAGCTGTCTGGTTTCATGAGCAGGAAAAAGTCTGCTGCATAAATGTTTTAGGACATCAAAGAACAAAACCTCTCGTGCAAAGACAGACTCCCCAGACAGAGTCTAGCTCTGCTTCCCTCTCTGCACGAGCCCTGTAGTCTTATCTCAAGAAGAAAAACTTGAGATATCAGCAGGAAATCAGAGGAATGAGATCCAAAGATTAGAGAAGAGGACAGGAACCCCAAATTTAGTGGCAAAAGCCAAAGCTCTGCTATGCAGTTCGGGTGGGAACTATGAAAAATGTGCGCTGTTGTGATAGTTGAATCCTGATTCAGACTTCTGATATTCTACAGATGCTCAAAATCAGTTCTCATGCTTGGCTTATTAAGAACACTGAGCCATTTTCTTCCATTTCATTAGGGCTGCTCATGTGCACATGACTGGGAAAGACTCATATCTAGTTTGATTTGCAGAAATAAAATGCTCCTTCAGAAGTGGGATTATACATCTCCAGCATAAATCCAAATTCCCCAGCATGTAACCTAACTCCATAAGGAAATCCCTAATTATTAGACAACCCAAAATAAACCGCACTGACATTGACACAATGAGCATCACTACAAGTCATAGATTAACTGCAACACTCTCTTGCCTGAAATCCCCCACACTGCACTGCTGCCGGGAATATTCATGCCACACTAGCATGCATTAAGTTACCCAAATGAACAGCTGACAGACAGCTATCCCCAATGGATGGAGTACATGAGCTCTCCACGAGCACTGGGTCATCAGGGAACAGTCACACAACATCATAGTAGAAGAAGTTAAGTAGTACTTGGGACAACAAAAGCAGGATGTTGCATGGTCAGTGTAGCAGAAACTGAGTCCCCATTTGTCCCAGCTGGTAGATAGGGTTCCCAAAATGCATGGATGTTATGCACACTTCCTGCGCCCATCTCAGTGTGCGTAGACAGGTTTCCATGGCTGGAGAGACTGTGGTGTAGAGCGAAAAGCTTCCAACCTGCCTGCCCCTTATACAGACTAGCTGGGCACATCCCACTGTGATGTTGTCATAGGTGCGTCAGGTGGTGAGCACCATGGGGTGGACCAACTAGTAAAGAGCGTTACAGAATCCTTCATAGTACTGAACACAGAGGAACAGGTGACCGAGTTCAAGACTGTTAGGAGTCTGGCACAGCCAACTTTCCAGGGCTCATGCTCATTGCCTCTGGAGCTGCCTGAAGAGGAGGAAGAGCATCTGAGAGCGCCCAAACCAGGAAGACCCTGCAATAATGACAGGATTGATGAAGGCACAGGCACTGTCTTTCCCAAGACCAATAACATTAACCCAGGAAGCTGTGGAAAATTCCACTGCGGTGCTGGGTAAAAGCCCTCTGGAATGTATAGGCCCCTAGTAGTCAATGTGTGACCTCACACCCCCTCTTCTCACTCACGAAGCAATGGCCAGCAGCCCTACTGGTCTTGTCTGTGCCAGAGCACAGCACAGCCCAACTGAGCCCTACAACACCTCGCTCCATCTCTCAGGGCCTCCACAGTAGATGCTGCATATGTATGTTCTGACCATTATGCCCTGCTCACCCACAAATCCCCTCTCCACCCTGTCTTCTATCTCACTTCTTTTTTCAGGCACACACCTGGAGCGTGTCTCCTGGGAGGGGGGACATTGCCTATGCCAACGACAGGCTGCAGGGCACCTCTGGCGACGGAGGGACTGAGAGAACGCCAGACCACCCCAAAGGGCTTCGAGCCCAGAAAGCAGAAACACTGTACAGCACAGAAGCACTCCATTGCTGTTCAGCGTGGAACCTTTTCCCATTAAGGGCTTGTAAGCTGCCTCCAGGGAAGCTCTGGTGAAACATTTGCCCCTGAAAGCCAGTGCCCATCTCATGGGTGCCCAGGAACTTTCTACCCCAAAGAGAATAAAGCTACTGGATAAAGATCTTGTGCAATGCACCAGCCAGCACCCTCTTTTCTACTCTACAGAGCCAGCTCTCATCAGGCTCAGAGCCCTTCCTCACAGTACTTCTGCACAGGCCAGTGTCCTTCCTTAACTGGGTACAAGCTTGCCATGGAGCAGGGATGAGACCTGTTCCCTCTGCTTCCTTGGGGCTACAAGGTGACCCTCAGAGCCCATTCAGAGTAAATACACCCTGAAGCCCTCTCTGAGCTGGAGTCTTTGCAAGATTACTAAGAGGAAATGGGGAAGTATAAACACAGAGCATGTTCTGTCCTGACCCACAGAGGTGCCTGAGAAACAGTGAAAGCTTATGGATCTGCAGAGATGCAGGAATCAGAAACCAGCATCCTCCCCTCTGCTATTGCAGGCTATAAATCCAGAGTATGAACTCTCTAGCAAATGTTCATTAAAGTGCCTTTCATCACATGTCTAACAGGGTACATACGGCTTTACACTGTACTGAACACTAAGTTCAATAACTAATTAAAAGCAAAAGTAAAAGCAATCCTACACCACACCATCTCCATTCTTAGCAGCTGGTTTGGCCCTTACTGGTGCCAGACTGACCACCTTCAGGCAGCTCAGCCCTCTGCCATTCTTTAAGTAATGGAGGGTAAACCCTGCTGCTCCACAGGCAGCACATCCAGCCCTGATTACCCAGTCCTATAGACAATCAGGAGTAAGTTTGGACTATATAAACCACTGCTGGTCAACCAACAGAGGTATGAAATTACTTCAGCAAGCCCAGAACAGAGGGAAGTTCTTGCTCCCCATTCTCCACCAGCAAGAACTCATGAGGCTGCTCTTCTGCCTCCTGACTAAGCTTTGGCAGTGAGATACTATGCTGTCTGGATATCTCCCTTCTGGATGATCCTCTCCAAGGCCACCAAATGTTAGCATGGGCCTCACAACAGCAACCAGAGGTCCTTGAGTCATCATGAGCTCGCTTCATTGGAGACAGGGCTCCCCTGGATTCCAGCCTTTGGAAGGGGATGTACGCAACTAAGGAAGTGAGTGAGAATTTTAAGTCTGTGACCCCTCCCTGTAGCACGGTTGCTGCTGGTTGGAAGAGGTCTGGTTGCCAAAGAGCCCCAGACAGAAGCCAGTGAGTTGCACCTTATGTTTGGACAAGTGGAGCTGGGCCGTGAGGCCCAACGCAGTAAGGTTAGATTTCTGTCAGTGTGATAGAGTGTGTTGGCAATTCCCGCCACTCAGCTGGTGGACCTGGGTCCCCTCTGACACACCAGAAGTTTCCAGGAGCTGATGGTGGCACACTTCGTAGGCACTGCCTGCAACAGCCTGAGTAAGCAAGAGGGCACAGAAGTGGTGGGACACGTTGAAGGCAGGAGAACACACTGCCACACTGCCTTGTGAGTTACATTTTGGCTGATGTGGCGTATTCCAGGCAGAGGCCCTCTGGGTAGCAGGATGACATGCAGAGTTGCTCTGGAAGCCATTGTCAGGGCTGGGCACCTTTGAGGTTTCCCCCGCACTTCAGCAAGGCACTGTCAGGACACCCCAAAGAGGAGACACAGCATGTTTCAGGGATGATTTGGCCCTGAGGGACCAGGAAGCATTGTCTAACAGGACAGTGTAGAGACAGTTTGTATGCACGCTCAGATGTCAATTTTCACTTGTCCAGCCCTCATGGCTGTAGATGTGCAACTCCTCTGAAACAAAGCCAGTGAAGCAAGCGCCCTATGGTATTATTTTTATAATCTCATCATTTTTTTCCACCAGTGTTGTAATTTCTGGAAGCCTGGGCCATGATTCAGTACACTTGGGATGGCAGCACTGCCATGGCCTCAGGAATGCAAATGGTGAGAAGCAAGCTCTGCACAGGATTGCAATATCTGGTACTAGCCTCCTTGGAGGCCAAAGGAAAACAGACACATTTTGGAGAATGCTAGCCCATCTTCGAGACTGAGATAGACCACACATCAGGTCTGGCAGCTGAACTCATCAGTTTCTGGTTATACCCTGAGCTACCAAAGCATTAATAAGTTTTCCCTACTCTCCAGTGACACAAAACCATATTCACATTTTCAGACAATCTCTTCCAAACATGCCACAAGAAACATTGCAGTTCAAGACCTCATTGGGAAATTCCAGGCTATCTCTTTCACGCTATTTGCTAGTTTGAGCTCGTGGAAGCGAACCTGAGGCATTTCTTCTCAGCTCTTTGTCTGTGTATATTTTTTTAGCTGTAATTCCTCCTGGGATCTTTCCCCTGCCATCCAGACCCAACATTTCTCCACATGGACACTGTGCTCCCAGCCCTGAATCCCCACACACCTCTTCCTTCCATCACAGAACCCAGGAAGGGGATGCTGGCTGGTGTAGTCAAAAACAGTCCAGAGCAGGAGCATCAAGAGGACCAAACATACTGGCTTTTGTTCTCAAAGTGAAAGACATTGTGATCTTCAATCTCCACTGACCATGGTGTAAGTTTTCCTTGTATCTGCTGCATTCTATGGTCTCTGTCAGAGTTTCAGGATGGAACAGCCAAAGATGTGCAGACTGGCAGAGAAAAAGATGAGATGTGATGGATGACTTCACGGAGGACTCTCAGCTACGAAAGACCTACAAAAGGTTTCCACCTTCAGATCAGAAGCTACAAAAGGCTTGACCCCAAATGGAGCAGAGGGCCAGGGAAGAGCATGGAGCTGACACCTTGTGGCATCCTGCACTGCCAAGGAAATTGTATAGCACACTTCACTCCTTCTCTGCTGGGTAAAGACCACACTGATTTCATGCAGCAGAGAGCTGGCTGTCCTATGTGCTTAGAGCCTTCAGACATGAGTCTGGTAACTCTAATCCCAGGAATGCAGTCAAAGCCACAGATCTGGCTGAAATCTACCTTGCTTCCAGCTGTATGCTTCCCATACCCAGAGGAAAGAGAGGCACCACTTCAAAATGTGAGAGGCAGGAACATGGTGCAGAGGAGACAGGCTTGCAAGTGATTTAACAGCTTGTTCTGATTCCTCTGGCAGGCACACTCTCCCACTGCTATGCCGGCAAGTATTCTGCTGGGAAGCAGAAGTATTCTGCTAGATTTCTTAAACCTTGGATGAAAGCAATGTACAAAATCTCTCCAACCATTCTTCAAGGTATACCAGCAAATTCAAAATTCTTGCTCATTGTCTTCTCTTCAGATGTATCTAGGATGTCACTGTACAAACAAATGCCAAGCTGACCCTTGGGAAAAATCACAGGAAAAGCTGAGTTCTCAATGTGAAAAGCCAACCTGGAAAAAAAGAAAAAAGCTCCAGCTTTCTGAAAGTCTCAAAAGTGGAGTAACTTCCTTGCAATTAGTGAGGAAGAAGAATCCCACTGAAATAAGGAGTAGTCATAAACTGAATCAAACACCTTGATCTCTTCTGTGGCACCTCCCCTGAGACCTGCAGGGCTTAAAGAATTAAGGCTTGGCTGGGGCAGAGGATCAGTAAGTAATGGCCACTATCTCCTATCCTAAGGGGCTCCAGGGGACAGATATTAACAATGCAGAGTTGCTTAAAGATGCAGAAAGACAAGTTTTCTGAAGAACTTCAGTATTTGCTTATAATTGGAAATAAACCTCTAGGATTTGTGTAACTGATAGTAAGGCTAGTGGCAGATAGTAAGTATAGTAAGGAAATGTGGTGTGAATGTTGGAGGGAGTTGGGGAACGCCGCAACTGTCTCTTTTCTTTCCCTGATATTCACTGGGATATACCCTTTCTGCAGCTCCACAGGGAATCAAGCAGCAGTCTCCACTTGGGACTGAGGTTTCTTTTGT
This sequence comes from Aviceda cuculoides, assembly GCA_035590195.1. NCBI lineage: Eukaryota > Metazoa > Chordata > Aves > Accipitriformes > Accipitridae > Aviceda > Aviceda cuculoides. The sequence continues at coordinate 7,119,437 of JAVJGG010000053.1, read as the reverse complement.
CCACTCAAGACAGTAGGTGTGTATGTAAGAATGCAGACAGCACCCTAATACTAGAACTACTCCAGATAGGGCACTCTGCCCTTTAAATACTGGATGCAAGTGGATGCTCCACAAGTGACAAACAGCAGTTCAAGTGCTTCCTTGGACAGCCTGAAGGGAAGAGCAAAGCACCGATCTTTTGACTGGCCCAGCAAGAGCCAAGACTATATGTAGTGCTGAACTGCAAGCTAGGGCAGCATTTTTATTCTCCTTTCTCAACTTCCAGTGCCATAAACTATTTGTGATAGTAAATCTATCTGAGTAATATTAATTAGCATGTCTTACACTTCTCCTCCATTGCATCCTATCACAAGAGGGTATCTGTATTCAAAAACAGGGTATCTGTATTTGTATCTGTATTCAAATACACCTAGAAGTTTTTGTATGAATTTGTCTTTCTTTGCCAAGTACTTCCAAATCACCATGTCCACTCCCTCTCTAAACTCTAGAAAAGCTTATTCTGCCAGCTCAAAGGCTACCTGCCATTTGTCTTGTCCTAAATTTTAATAATATCATGATTAGATATCATGCTTTTTTGTATTAGTTTTTCTAGTGGTGGATAAGAACCTGTCAGACATAGTCTGCTTTTAAAGATAAAGTATTTATATAATTCTTATTACTTATTCTTAAGAATAATTCCACACTCTTCCAAATCTACATCAAGAATAATCACAAAATCACAGAACCAGAATCACTGAAGTTGGAAGGGACCTCTCAAGAGCACATCCCAGCTCTCTGAACTTCTTTTCATGTGAGAAATGCTCCAGGCCTTTAACAACCTTTGTGGCCCTTCACCAGACTCTCTCCAGTAAGATCATGCCATACTGGTCAATCCAGAAACGGACACAATACACCAGGTGTGCCCTCACCAGTACTGAGTAGATGGGAAGGCTTTTCCAAATGCAGCCGAGGATGCTAATAGCCTTCCTTCCCACAAGGGTGCATTGCATGTTCATGATCAGCTTGTTGTCTGACCGTAAGCCCAGGTCCTTCTCTGCAGAGCTGCTTCCCAGCCAGTCAGCCTCCAGCTAGTGCCATTATTTCTCTTCCTACATATACCTATGCATGGTCAAGAAAAGACTCTAAATGGGTGCTCTGTCTTTCTACACTCTCTAAATGCTATTGTATGATTTCAGACGCACACACACTCAAATATTCAATAACATGACTATGTGCACTTTACTCACTTATTTCTGTGTAAAAACACCTTGCTTCACCTCAAAGTCCGACACAGTCCATCCTAAACTGTCTTGTGCATCATCCTGAGAAAGGAAGGAAATTATTCTCTGCTGCAGTGTGTAGAGCTGGGCTTATTCACAGAGCAGTAACCAAGCCTTCTCAGCACAGAACAGAGGGGAGTAGGGATCTCTCTACAGCATCCCACACTGTCTGTTAGAGACAGAGGACACAAAGCTGGATTAGCATGGCAATATTATCTCTTATCTTTCCAGAGCTGTGGTTCGCGCCACCCAAGTAAACCCATGGCATGTGTCTTTCTTTTGCCAAAATTTTGGACTTTTCCTGGCATCCACAGCAGCTCAACAAGCACAGTTCCACTTGCCATGGCTGGTATCTCAGCACTGTGAAGTATCAAAATCCAATTACGGCAATCTCATTTACGAGCATGCATTAATATGTAACAGGAGCTATGATGGTGGAACTTCAATGTTAGGAAACCATAAGAAGCAGGAATAGAATGGCTTACTTTAAATTTAAATCCTGTCCTGGTTCACTTGATAACATTTTGCCCATAGCCATCATCCCCTTTTTAATTTGAGACATAAGAAAGACATTGATACTCTTGCATTCAATGTCCAAAGTCAGACCTGATATTTTATGGAAGAGCATGTGACAAGCTGAGGAACTTGTAAAGCTTCAGTTAACAGGTGAAAGATGTTCTGCTGTGAGAACACTAAAAAGAACAAAGTCTATGGCAAGAAGTCTCCTTGTAGGCTCTTCTGGAACTTAAGAGCAAGCAATTAAGACATTTGCTCAACATACTGAAATAATCTTCTTTGGATTTACAACTTCATTATTGATTGCACAGTGTGGCAATGGCTGCATAAAGGCTGGGACGCAGCAGTGTTCTTCATGTATATCGTGCGGTGAGTGTTACCTATGGTGAATTACTGCTAATATCATAAAATGTCATAACTCCAAAAAAGGGAACCGAGGTATGCTCTAGACAGGCATATTGGTGTCCAAAACATGGTGAGTAATGGGACATCTTTCCCCATAACAAATCAAACATGCTCTTTCATTACTCATTGCAGTTTCTATCACCCAAAAATAAAATGGCAGAAATGCCACGCTGCCAAAGTACTTTCCTTTGACAGTACTAAGCAACTGCTCATTCATTTATGACCACCATCACAAATGGACTGCGACAATCAGGATTTTTAAAAGTGTTCTGAAATAAAATAAAATATAAAATAAAAAGCAAGACCCACCAGGGGACATGGCAGACACATTCTTCACAAGGAATAAAGCATTGTGTTTGAAGGTAATGACTAAAATCGCATCAAAGAGAACAACCTAAACCCAGAGGGGATTGGCCAACCAGTCAGCAGCATACGGAAATATTATAAGACCTATTTCTTTAAACTGATTAGCTGATTTTCCTGAAGTGCAAATCAAGCTGACAGCAAAGCCATCTACAAACTAAACGCACAATTTCCCCTCTTCCTGATGACAGCATTTTCTTTGCTTGGGGAGAGACCGGATTCTTTGAAGTATTGTCTCCCTTACTTATCCAGCAGCCTGGGATAGCCTTAGATGAAAAAACTTCTAGCCTGTAGGTCATGACCCATGGTCCTGATTCTCCCATTGTCCAGCTCAGGGACAGCCTTATGCACTATGGCATGCTCCCAGCGTGCATGTCCAAGTTTTTTTATCTCGTTGCAGAGGGACAGGAGGGAAGCAGGGGAAGATGCACAGTCGGTCTCATCCTAACATAACTGTTGACCAGAAATATCAGGGGGGCCTGTTGTTTGCATATAACCAAGCACACTTTTTAAAATTTGTTACTATAACGTAGTAGGAGCCAGGGAAGGGCCAGAAACTTTGTGAATAGAGGCAAAAAATAGCTCCTCCTCTCAAAAAAACATCATTCTACATCCATGTTTACACTGCGGTGTCTGGGAAGAACTGATCCTGAATTGCTGCCAGCGTAGGGTTAAAATTCAGCAGTTGCTCCACACCACCTAGGTTAAGTCTGAACAACAACAAAGAAGGCTAGTTTCATTATGGATGATTTCCTGAACCAGGAGAAGAAAGGAGTATGGAGCCAGATGAGTTGTTTTTGGTGGCAATGTTAACTTTTCCTAATAGCAGCTGTTCAGGAAACTACAGGCTTCAGCAATACAGGTGAAATGATCCTAATCCTTAAGGAAAAAGGAGATGTGAATTTGGGTCCAAAAAGCCAAGAAGGTGAAGCAGTTTCCAGTCCAGTTTCTACAGCTTGGCTGGCCTTTCTCTGCCTTGCTGAGACTGGATGGTTGTTCAAATCCTTCACTCGCCCCATCTCTCTACCTTCACTTCTTCACTTCACTCACCTCACTACTTGCACCACTTCTTCTCTTCCTTTTTCATCTCAATCTTGTTTCTGTTAACCAAGTCCGGCTACATACACTTCTTCATCACCCCATGCAAAATAAAATAAATTACAAAAAAAATGAAATAAAACTGTGCTGCAGATCTGAAGCTGCCAGGTGTAAGTAAAGTGAGCAAAGCTCTGAAGAGTCCAATATTCTCTTTTGACACATGCTTGTAAACAAGGAACATCCCAGAGCCCCTGAGGCTTGCAGCGGACAAGGATCTTGATGTGACTATGAAGTCTGTCCTGCCAGTGCCTCTCTGAGACAGAAGCATTAATGGAATAGGCTGAGGAGATCTGAGCCATAAGGGCAGACAGGCTGAGGCCCTGCATGCTTTGCAGAGAGCACGAGCAATGATGGGGAATGCTGAGAAGAATGCATCTTGGTCAATGTGAAGAGAACCTCCAGTTCCCAGGGGACATGCTCATCAAACAGAGGCAGAGATGGTCCTGTCACTTGCAGTGCTGGCTGTTCCTGTGGCTGAAGAAGAGCAATGTCCTTTGGCTTCTACTCCCATCACGTAATGGACAACAGGAGCCCTCATCTTTCCTCCAGACCTCCGCTGAACCAGTGCATTGAGGTTGTGATTTTTTGAGAGTCCCTTCTCCCTCAGGTTTATCTGAAAATCCCAGTCTTCAAAAAACAGGTAAACACAAAGGCAAGAAGTCACACTCAGACATCAGCACCTGCTGCACCACTGCTTTCTTCATGCTCCGACATGAACAAGAAACAGCAGAAAGATTTTGCATCAGAGATATTCTACCACGCAGACAGTTGGCAATCATCTCCTAATCTTCCTTATCCGCAGACAGCCTACAGATACCTTTAGCAGTCACTATCAGGAGAGTGAGGCAGAGCAAAGCCACAGAAGTCTGAAGAGGTACCTCATAGGAAGAGGTGTTTGAGAAACAGACCTCATGAGGTCTGTGTTCCAGATTACAAGTAACAGATGCTAAATCCTGCCCCCTGGTCAATCACAGAATCTTACATCCATCTACACAGCAGCTCTAGCAGGAGGTATTTCCACCTGTAATTTAACTAAAGCCTCTGACTTACCTCCCCAAATGCCTGCAGTTGGCTTGTGAGATTTCACATCATCAGACATCTTTTTGCCAGTACTTAGCAGCAGCTTCCTCTGCCTGAAATATCTGGTGTGCCATTGTCTCAGCTGTGATCAGGAGTAAAGATACATCCTTAAAGCCCCTTTTCCTCCTTCATAGCTGTCCTTAATGACTACTGTTAACAAAGCCTTGGGGAGTTTATAGTGAAGCGAATTGTATCAACCAAGTGAAAAAGTGGGAAAAAAATCAACATATAAAGTTCTTCATCTTAAACTGATGGTTTGTGTTGCAAACACTCTGTCCAGGGAACCAACCCTCACCTCTTTATGCCTCCCACGTTCTTAAAAGTAAAGCAGAAGTTACAGCTGATTCACCATGTGCATACCGTAGGGTGAGATGTAATTCACCTTCCAGAAACAAATACTTCCAAGCTGAAAATGCCCTTTTTCACACGACATTTTTGCTCCAGTGAAAACTCCTAAAGGGAAAAAAATAGTAGTCGATCCTACCATAGGTTAGAGCTCAATCACAAAAAGGGAAAGAAGAGATTAAATAATGGCTGCTGAGCTGGATGAGATTCATTTTACCAGACTTAGTGAGTCTGGGCCATTTCAATGTGGACTGGAGAGTTTCCAGATTTGAAAGAGAAATAGGAAAAAAAATTGGACCTCAGCTAACTCAAGGTACCCAGGTAGCTCCTGCTGGGTGCACATACTGTTCCCAGCAAGCTTGGTGCATCTACTCTCTGCCTTCTCAGTGTGCTTCTGCCTCTCCGCAACGAGAGAACCCTCAAACTGCACTACAGGTCCACTGCTCATCAAGTCCTGTGCCCCAGATTGTCCATCCCATCAGCAGATATATTTCTTGCATCCAGTACAGTTGATGAGACTGCAAATTTGATGCAAAGTTGATGTGACTTGCATGACCCTTTCAGATTACACTGCCATCTTTTAAGGATCACTTCAAAGTTTAGGGCCACAGTGATACCCATGAGTGCAGGTAACTTTGAAGGTGACAGTAACCTTTCTGGAAGGAGACTGAGCCTCCTACAGCTTTTCTCACTACCTTGCAAGAGACAGAAGAGGTTCAGACCTTCAGGCCAACCCCACGAACAAGACAGCCGTTAAGGACAGGCATGTTCAACCTGTCTGGCAAAGCTTTGTGGAGCCTCAGGTGCACACGTACATGTGATGGACCTTGAGGACTTAAAGAAAAAGAAAATAAATTCCATTACATTTCTGGCAGTCCATAATATTGGGGAACTTTCATTCTCTGCTGAGTTCGTTTTCCCTCTTCAGCATGATGTCCTATTTACCAGAACTTCAGGGACATAAGTTATGGCTTATAGAAACATAGCTCCATAAAACTTTAAAGCGCACTACGGCAGCAATCTTTCCTGCATAAAAGGCCTCCCACCCCCAACAACCACATCACATCAACAGCCCATTGCATTATTACAGTGAAAAGAAAAAGCCTTATGGCTCTCATATTTAAACCTATACTAGAGATAGGTGAGTATTACCTTTTTATTCTAGAGGACATAGGTGTCCAAAATGCAATATCAACAGAGAAGTCTTGACAGAAAAATTTTGCAGGTATCTAGGCAAGACTCTAAAAGAATTAGCTTTTTCACTAGAGTGTAGGCATGGAGACATCTGCCTTTTCAGTTTTCCTTCGGTTCCGTCTAGGCTTTTAAGTTAATGAACAGATAAGTTGTGAAGTGACATAGTTCCATATGTCTTGGATCTTGCTATCTGACATCGAAACACAGAGTGGTTTAGAAATAATACTGCAAAGCATTCTGAGTTTCAAAACACATCTAAAGGAAGTTTCACCTTGGTCTGGTGAACTACATAAAGATTCTGGAGCACTATCCCTACACAAAAAAGCCTGTAAGCAAAACATGAAGACGTTAGTAAACACAACAACAACAAACAGAAAATCCTCTAGTGTCAATCTACAATTTTGAAATTATTTATGCTAGTCCAGGCATGTTATAACAGCAACCAACATGTCCACAAGATCTTGGAGAGTTTTTGGACAAGAAAAGCTTAAATATAAAAACCTCCTGTAATATAACGTACAAAAATTAAAAATAAATGCTGGAGCTTTTATGGTCTTCAATAGGATGTTTAGATTAAACTAGAATTTAGCCCTGTATGCAGAGAGATGAAAGAAACCTAAAATAATTTTGGTCAGACCAGCCCTCTGTATGGCTCCAGTTTAACTCCATACACAAAGCAGGACTAACCCCAAACCAAGAGCAGGATGCTAAGCACCTTATCTCACTAAGTTCTAAACCCACCAAGGATGAGGATCGTACCAGCTACCTGTCGCAGGGCTGCACCACTCAAATGGGGAAATATTTTGCAGCAGAATTTCCCTTGCTGAAATTTGTGTCACAACATCTTGCCTTTTCAAAGTGCACCTCTGACATGGCCACACATTAGGTAGTTGCAAGACAGCAAGATCTCCCTGTTAGCAAAAACTTGGAATAAAGAACTTACCAGCACCAATTTGATGCAGATAAGCAGACACTTCTTTATTGATGGCCAGGTGCACGAGTGAGTGCTCTCACTAACAATGCACCCCCAAGCACCAAAATCATACATCTTATATAGAATACATACTATGTCCATTCTTATATTTAACCTTTCTAATGATTGGTCTTTCAGTCACACCATCTTATTAATATTCTCATGTTAAAACAATCATTGGTTAATCTCACTTAACTCTACTGATTGGAATCCACATTAATTAGATTGAGATGGCAAAGGTAAGGGGTTTCCAGGCAGCAAACTGGTGTCCATAATGGTTTCCTTAGTTTCTTAAAACAAAACAAATCTTTGTCAAAGTTTCGGCGGTTAACTGATTTTAACCAATACTCGAATTCTTATGATTACACATAGTACATTTCCTAAAGTTCCTAAGTTCCTATGACTACATTGCAAAATTCACACTCCTATATTTTACGATTTTACCTTTAATCAAACCTGTCTCTTTTCTATAATCAAGTTTCATTTCTTTATCAGTGTACTCGCAACATCCACTTCGCCTTCTCTCCTCCAAGCTGAAACCCGGCTCTATCAGCCTCTCCTCATGTGTCCTGTGCTTCAGCCCTGACCATATCATCTGGACTCTCCGATATGTCTATGTCTTTCTTATGCTGGGGGACCTCAAAATGGACACAATACTTCAGATGTGACCTCCTAAGTATCAAACAGAGATGAACAAACACTTCCCTCCACATGCTAGCTGCACTTTTACCAATGCAGCCCAGTATGGGATGACCTTCATTCCAGCAGCATTGCTACAAGTACGTATGGGAAACTGCATCAGAAACCTTGCAAAGCCCGGGGAAATATCAACCACTGATCCTCCATCCACACAGCCAGTCATCACACTGTGGAAGGTAATTGGGAAGATTTACCTTTAGTAAAGCCACACTGACTGTTAACTTGTTGTCCTTTTTGTGCCTTCATGTCCTTGGACATGGTTTCAAAGAGGATCTGCTCCAAAAGTTTCCCAGGGACTGAGGTGAGACTGATTGGTCTGTCATTTCCAGGATCTTCCTTCTTGCCCTTTTTGAATATAGGTGTGATATGTGCCTTTTCCATGGCAGTCGTCAGGATCCTTCCCCAGCTGGCAAGAGTTTTCAAAAATTATGTAGAATGGCCTTGCAATGACATCAGCCAGCTCCCTCAGTGCCCTCAGGTACAGCCAGTCTGTTCTCACAGGGTCAGTGTCGTGGTTTAACCCCAGCCGGCGACTAAGCACCACGCAGCCGCTCACTCGCTCCCCCCCACCGCAGTGGGATGGGGGAGGAAATCAGGAAAAGAAGTAAAACTCGTGGGTTGAGATAAGAACAGTTTAATAGAACAGAAAAGAAGAAACTAATAACGATAATGATAACACTAATAAAATGACAACAGTAATAATGAAAGGATTGGAATGTACAAATGATACGCAGTGCAATTGCTCACCACTCGCTGATTGACACCCAGTTAGTCCCTGAGTGGTGAATAACTCCCCTCCACTCCCTCCAGTTTATATGACGTCCCATGGTATAGAACACCTCGTTGGCCAGTTTGGGTCAGCTGCCCTGGCTGTGTCCTGTGCTAGCTTCTTGTACCCCTCCAGCTTTCTCACCCGCTGGGCTTGAGAAGCTGAAAAATCCTTGATTTTAGACTAAACACTACTTAGCAACAGCTGAAAACGTCAGTGTGTTATCAACATTCTTGTCATACTGAACTCAAAACATAGCATAGTACCAGCTACTAGGAAGACAATTAACTCTATCCCAGATGAAACCAGGACAGTCAGGTATGTGCAGATTCCTTAAATCATCTATAATTTTATCTTCTTCTAACGTACCTCTCTTTCCCGAACTCTTCCACTAGGCATGGAGACCAGGGAGGCCATGATAGTGAAGCCTGGGGCCTTTTCTATGTCCTTTGTCAATAGGACATCCAACCCATTCAGCAGTGGGCCAACGTTTCCTAACTCCACCCCTGCACATTAAAGCCCAGTTTCTATGTTCCCTCTGGGCAACCCAACCTTGCTTTCACTTTCTGTGCACGTCATTTTTTTTTTTTATTTGAGCTTAGTCATGAGTTCCCTGCTTATCCGTGCTGGCCTCCTGCAATGCTTGCTTGACTCCCTGCAGAACATGCTGGGCCTTTCTTCTGTTTGGGGAGGTTATCCCTGAAAATTTAGCAGCTTTCCTGGGTGGCTTTGTCTTCTGAGACCAGCCTCCATTGCAACTTCACCTAACCCCTGAATATACCAAAGTCTAGTTTCCTGGTGTCGGACTTGTTACTTGGCTGCTTGCCTTCCTCACGTCTCTCAAATCCACCAAGCTGTGATTCCAGCAGCCAAAGCTGCCATCAACCATCATATCCCCAAATAGTTCTTCTTTATGCATAACTAGGAGATCCACCACCCTCCCTAGCTGGCCTGCCCACCACTTTCATCAAAAATTGAATGACCACTAGACCTCATGGTGAGGGTCTTTCTGCTTTTTTCTTCTCATCTGCTGGCCTATGAAATCCCTGTCTGAAGCCTCACAAAAATCATGGCACCTCTGCATCAACTGCACTGGGGTCCTCATCATAATGGCTAACCCTAATAGCAGAACAATGAAACTCAGCTGTTGGGGGAAGAGGGCCAAAAAGCTAATTCTTATCTGTGTGTCCTCCCGCCTGGGGACAGAGACCTCCTGGGAAGCATGCACCAGACTCTTCCAAGGAATGGTGGGCAACCTGAGGATGTTCTGTGCACTACCTCCACTCTGGTCCTCTTGTTTTAGCCTTCTAGATACACCGTTGTCCTTCTCTTTTCATTACTTGTCCCATGTAATCACTTGGACTCCTGAGCCTGGCAGTCCAGCCCTGCCCACCAGCAACGGACATGCAAGGGAAAAAGTACAGATTACACACATGTGATGGTCTAGGGAAAAGATAAAGACTGAACGTTCTGTGTGTAAGTGAAGGTCTTGTTCTGGGTGAAAACCCACTCTATAAAGATGAAGGCAAGAGAGAGGCAGAGACGCATTGGGTCCCGCAGTCACTTCCTCACAAGCCATTAGGGGCATGCTCTCCACTCAGTGCCCAACCACCCATAGTGCAGATGTGAGTAGATGTCGCCTAAGGTACAATTGCACAGTCATTGGGAGCAAAGTCAGGTAAAATGCATTACAAAACAGGAACAGGGTTTAAATGGATGGCAGAAAGTGAAAAGAGACTGGCTGCAGTGGCAGCAGCTCCAGTGCTATGACAGCCAGCACATGGACTCGTCAGTGAGCAGCAAGAGCACCGTGTCAAGCCCTAGGCTCAGGAACAGTTTCCAGATCCTGTGCCCACAAGTAGTGCTTGGTGCTGTTAGGGGATCACCTCTCCCTCGTGGCGTGCAGACTTTTGGTGGCTGGGAATTCAACCTTGGGGAACAGGTCAGGGGTGCAGGACTCTCCCAGCTCACCCTGCTATACAGCAGAAAAGACATGCGTCCATAGCCATCCCACTTATTGGATGGAATAGCTTGTATGCTATACATGCTCCCATGTACAGGTGTCAAAAAATGACGCTTCCTTTGACTTTTCAGATTCAGACTGGATAAAGTGCTGAGTAACCTTGTATTGGAAACAATATGCCAATACTCAAATGTTGCCCTGCGTGGATGGCTGGTAAGTTAAGAGGGACCATTAGCTCCTGCTTGGGTGCTTCAAAAGAAATACCAGGGGTATTTCCAGCTACTGCCACATACACGCACACATATGCAAGGAATTATATAGTTGTTACAATGCTGATGCTGGGAAGATCCTGTCTTTGTAGAGCTGGTAGAGCAGACTTGGAGCTACTCTGCCCTCACCTGGTGTTTGGACATTTCTGCAGTAATGCATATTGCTGCATCTTTATGGTTATCTGGATCATCACATTGTTATAACTTACCACTATATCACCCTTATCAACATCTGTAGAAGATGCTGTACTCATTTGCACATGGAGTCCCGGACCATTCTGAAAGTACCTGACAGATCCCATCCAACGAACATGTAAATCACACCCCAGAGACACATGCCATTTTGAAGATGAACATAAGATGTCATAGGATGCTTTCTAAGGTGCTTCTCAGAATACACGTGAGACATTTCTTACAATATTCCTGAAGACACTCCCCAATGCTGGAACCTTGATATCCAAAAGTCATTTTAAATTGTCTCAAAGACATTACCTAAGGGACAGAGCCAAGAAGAATTTGAAAAATCATCCAAGGCCCCAGCCCAGGAGCCATTCTGTGACTCCCATGAAAGCTGGAAAAAATTCTGAACTACAGGTCCAGAGCACCAGAACCACAGTCAGAGGCAATTTTGAAAATATATAGATCTAAGGCCCCACCAAAGCAATTTATCAAATATCTCAGTGATCTGGTCAAACAGACATTTAGAAAACACCCATAGGGCATTACTGATGAAATAATTGTGAACATCATCAAGGCAGTTGTGAAGCTGCCCTAGAGTCAAACCATACGGATTTACTGCAAATATCTTGATGATTCTAAAATTGCCCCAAATAACACCACACAGAAGCCATTTTGGAAGTGATCTATAATGTCAAAGCGCAGCCATAAAGACCCCATTAAAAGGATCATTAAAAAAAAAACAACCAAAAAATCACACAAAGCATGCAGTATTAAAAAACTTTTGTGTGATTTTTGGAAGCATTCTCATGGGGGACCTTTTGAGGGATTTATACAATGATCCCTCGATTTTTTATGGTCCTATTTACAATGGCTCCTTTGCGGGGATTTGGGCTTACTCTCGGTATCTCCTTGCAGTATTTTTCGTCTCTTCAGTATGTTTTCACAGTAGCTCCATGATGGAGGTGGAGTATTTTTACAAGAGGCATTTCATAGATCTTTTGAGACAGTTTACATAATGGTTATGAAATGGTGTGTTGGGGAGGATCAGAGATTTGATTTAAACTGTCTGAGTGATGTTTCATTTGCAACTATTTTCCCTGTTAAGTCTATATTCATTGGACCACAGCCCCCATTTTATGTCATGAAGAGCAAAGAGAAGACAATCATAATCACAGGATTTCCACTGCTGACTCCAGTTGCAGGGGAAGGGCTAGAACAGCCATATTGCAGACAGCTGAAAGTAGCACCACCCTGCAGTTTACAGAGGAAAAAAAATTTTTCTGCTGTGCATCTTTCCATGCTCATAGACTGCAGTAATCCCAAACTGATCATCTGTCATAGTCCATCAGTGAGCCAGCCCAAAACTGAATCCCTGCCACCTATCAGTCCCCTACGGAAAAAAATGTCAGCAAATGAAGATGAGTGTGGTAGCCCTAGAAGAAAGACAGCCACGATGGGTCAGGTGCAACTTCTCTTGGAGATGCACCTGATCATGATGCAGCCAAGGCCCTCCATGTGATCCATCTCGTTGCTGAATTGAAACTCTAGCTAGTCTTGCATGATTGCTCGTTCTAAAAGGAGAAGTGTCCCTGACATGAGCCTTGCCCAGAATTGTTGCTTCTCTGACTACAGAAGGCAAAGCTCTGAGATGACAGCATGGGGATCTCTGCTCAGTCAGGGGACATGCATCCTTCTGTGTCCTCCTCTGGGCTGCACACAGTGACCATCACCTGCAACAGCATATCTGCTATAGACTGAGTCATGTTTCCTTGCCCTCTACCCTCCCTGTTCATGCTAGTAGCGCCCGCACACACATGACCACTCCTCCAGGACCTGAGCATGTCCTTATGGATGTTTGAAAAGCTCAGATCATGGCAGTCATCCCAGTCTTGACAAAGGCCTTATATCTGGCTAGGAGGAGAGCTCCTGTTTGACTTCCAAGTCTCAAGCACCAATGACTTTTAAGGTCCATGCTTGAGGTACGTCCTTACCCCCTCTAAGGCTATCCTGGCTCTACATTTATAAAATATCACCAGAGGCTCATTGGAAGTCTCCCTTCCACAGATTTCACATAGCAGTCATGAAAAGACATGCTGCCCCAGAAGGACAGCTGCAGTCTTGTTACTAACCTGAGTTGGTTTTTTTAATTATTATTATTTATATTTGCATTGCTGTCAGGTGTATCCAGCCTGACCAATATCCAGGGAAGCGGCCTCATGCTGCTGTACCAGATGGCTCCCAGTTCTCTTCACAGCTCCAGCAAGACTATTCCAGACATGAGAAACAGTGACAAAATTGCTTCCTTGCAAAGAAAAAAAAGCAGAGTGGTGTTGTCATGTTTTCTTCACAGACTTTTGTGAAGGCATATTGAAACAGAGAAAGCATAAAAGGAAGAGTGGAAGGTATTGTGGAATATTTTGGGAGAGCTACGGGTGAACATGGACTATAACAGTGACAGTCACAACCTTGCTACCTCTTGAGGACAAAGCGCAGCCTGGTTCCCTTTTCCACCACTCCCCTGACAGCAAGCACGAGTTTCTGACCCAGGGATCCAGTAGGCATGCTCCACAGTAAAACCAGATTGTAAATCAACATGTGAAAACTGGAGGATCAAAGAGTCTGGGTTCTTCCATGATCACAGCCACAATAATCTTGCCCATCCCAAACAGGTAAACCACTGCTGAAGAAGAATCTGAAGTGGCCTGCTCCTGCTCCAGGCTCGAAGGAGGGTTTGAGTGCCCAAAGGCCGGCCTGTTTTTCCAGGAACATCAGTTGCTCTGATGTAAGAAATCACCTTTTCCTGCAAACCTTGCCTTGTTTTCAACTGAGGAACATCCATCAGGCTGCTGGGCTGGAGAATAATAAAGATATTTCTTAACCTAGTGTTGACGTGGAAGTCATGGACACTGCACACGACCAATATGATCAAGCAAATGCCACTTTATTGCCCTAATAGCTCGGTTTAAGTATACATTCTA
>JAVJGG010000053.1:7074633-7101026 GCA_035590195.1 Aviceda cuculoides | reverse complement strand
GCCGGCGCTGCGGCGGGCCGGGCGGGGCAGGGAGAGAGAGAGAGAGAGAGAGCGGGAGGGAGGGAGGGAGGGGCGGTGCGGTGCGGTGGGAGGGCGCCCCCTGGCGGCGCGGCGGGCGGGCCGTGACATGTGGCCGTGCTGGCTGTGCCCGCAGGTGCCGGGCGCCATGGCCCCCCCCAAGGACATCATGACCAACTCGCACGCCAAGTCCATCCTCAACGCCATGAACGCCCTGCGGAAGAGCAACACGCTCTGCGACGTCACCCTCCGCGTGGAGCACAAGGACTTTCCAGCCCACCGCATCGTCCTGGCTGCCTGCAGTGACTACTTCTGCGCCATGTTCACCAGCGAGGTTGGTGCCCCCCGGCACCGCGGGCTGCCGCTGGCCCTGGGTGCTCCATGGGTGGAGGAGGCAGGGCCGCCCAGTGCTCCGGCTGCTCTCTGTCAAGCTGCTCGGCAGCTGGCCCGGGATCCCCCCGTGGTGGCCCAGGAGCCCTTTGGATCCCCCCGTGGTGGCCCTGGGTCTCTCCGCATCCCCTTGTGGTGGCCCGGGACCATCTCCTGGGGGCCCTGGAGCCCCTCGTGGTGATTCTAGGTCTCCTCATGGTGGCCCCAGAGCCTTTATCATGGCGTAGTGGGAGTTATGGGCTGCAGTTGGGACCGTGGCCCTGAATTGTTGTCTGCTGCGTGACCAACCTGTGCACCAGAGAGCTGCCAGGCTGAGCCGGCAAACTGGAAGGCTCTGATACATTTACTGATTTGTCTAGTGGTGGTTTATGGTCTTTGTGCTTCCAGGCATCTTTCTTGCAGAGGGTACCAGCCCTAGGGCAAAGCTGTGTGAGCTGTGATGTGCGCCTTAGAGTGGGAGGTGAATTAAGGCAGCCCTTTAAAACTGAAATGGAGGTGGTTAACTCATGTTCTGGTCTGTCTTTTGCACTGGCTGATCAGATGGTACGTCTTGGGTTGTGCTGTTGCTCTTGTGGAGAGGATGTAACCTCTAGCACTGGGCTTGGGGGTGAGACTATAAGCCCCAGTTGCTGCACGTGGCAAATCTCGCTTGTGAGGACCTTTGCTCTCACAGTACTTACTGTATTGACTCGCGCTACCTGCATGCCATTTTTCTGAATCACTGAGAGGTAATATTTGAGCTAAAGCTAGCAGTCATCGTATTGTTGAATATGAGATGCTTTGCATGGCTTTGTCTTTTAGAAGTTTGAATCGATCTTTGTGGCTTTTTCTTACAGAAGATGCTTTCCTTATCCTAGCAACTTCCCCATTAGCAGGGAGAAAAATTGCTAAGTAGCTCAAAGATCCTAAAGACCTCCCTGCTAGCCCAGCAGTCCTTGCAGGAGAGAATAATTTTCTTCATTGTTTTGTCCGGCAATGAACACTGTTGGCAGAGCTGTCTGTATGCCTACTTCTTTCAGTGCTGTGTCAGGTGAGCAGGTGTCTTAGTTTTCACAGTCCTGTGCAAAATAACAAAAAAAGAGACATGTGTAGATTGACTACACAAAGATGTATTTTCTGTCCGTGTCTTCATGAAATTTGTAAATTTGTCAGGTTTATGCTCTTTCTCTGCATAAAGGAAATTTAATTTAAAAAAAAAAACCACAAAGCAAATTCAGTCCCTGGAGGCTGAAGTTCTCTGTTTATCAATAGCTTCAAAGTAGGTGCACAGCAGTGTAGCAGACTGTCTCTGCTTCTTTGTGTTTGCCTCTATGTTCCTATCAATGCTTTTGACTTCCTGGACTTTATCTAGAGATCTGATCACTCTGTGTGCTATAGAACGTTCTTTGTGGCTGCTAACAAAGGCTGAGGATTGGTGTACTTTGAATTGAGACCATCTCTCCTTCCTTATTTATACTCTCATTTTAACTGTAACATTGGAGCGACCTTAATTCATAGATGTAATTCTTCCTAGAAAAATAAGTGTATCCAGTGGGCATGATTGCTCAATCTCTCACGCTCCCAAATTCCCACTGCTTTAAGGGTTTTACTTCTTTTGCTTAGTTTGTGTTTCTTCCAAATTTGCTTTTTCATATGGAAACCCCAAAATGACAAACCTGCCAAGTGGCACACACAGTTACGGAGTGTTTGTGAGAGAGTGTTCTTTCCAGGAAATGGCAGCTTGGTAAGCCTCAAAGTGGACCCACTTCCTATGCGTGTCAATGGCAAGTATGTTGGTTGAGTGTAGTGGGACAGCATTTGGTCGCTTTCCAAACACTTGTGGGTACAGTGTTTTGGCCATGGCTGTAAACTTTAAGTTCCTGAGGGAACTCAAAATGCCATATTGCGTAATGGACCAACAGTCTCTGTGAGAGCTTCCGTTGCATTTCGTCACTCGCCTCCTGTGAATCTGGGGACTACTCGGCTAGCTGTAATGCATGGCTTTTGTCAGATGTGGGCTACACAAGGCTTTGTTCAGAACTGATTCCTGGCTTATGTCCACTGTCATTCATGATGATACATCTGTGCACATGATGATACATCTGTGCATGGCCAGTGTAGCACTGAAACTGTCATCAGAGATTATCATCATCAAGACCTGTGTTTGCCAATCCACGCATCTCTGGTTTCCTTCCTTCTCTCACTTCTGACTTTAACATTTACTTTAAAAAGTTCTCAATCTTACTTAGTATTAATTTCTTCCCATTTTCTGTTCCCATTTTCCAGAATGAGAGAAGCCACTGATCACCTGTTGAACCCCTGGCTTTTGACAACACTTTTCTCTACCCCTGTGCTGAGTAGTGTGGGAAAACTGAAAAGCCCATCAGTTTTACCTACAGGGTTCTTCCTTGTAGTGAAAATTGAAGAGCAGTTTTAGCAAATGTTCCCCTGGATCCTAGTTCTGTACTGGCATTTCTGTCTTTGTTTGGACAAGTTAGCATAATTTGGGATGTGTTAAGAGCTGATTGTTGGCTCCACCTCAGAAAGAAACTAGTTGCCTTCTCTTGGAGAGTATGTTCTAGAAATTGAAGGTGTTTGTTTCCCGTAGAACTTGGAGAAATATTCTTATTCTGAAAATAAACAACTTCTGTTTCCAAGTTCTTACAAGGTCGTCTTCACTGTACTATAAACGCCTTCCAGGATGCAGTGAGCCACATATTAGCACTGTCATGCCAACATTTCTTTTCCCCTATAGGTGAGAAGAAATTGAAGGAGTTTATTAGAATATACTTTTGTGTATCTGCGTTAGTGAAGGCGAAACCAACAAGTGGCATTAGATAAGAAAGTGGTTCCAAAATTTTAGGCCTGTTCTCCTGCAGAGTGAGTTGCATGATTTATGGATGGAATGGGAGACATCAACATTATGTTTCACAACAGAGCCATGACCTGCAGCCCTTGCCTTAAGGCTTTCAGCAACGTAGGCATCCTGGGGTAAAACTCCTGCTGTCTCCAAGTGACTCGCCTTAATTATGAGAATGTGTTTTCCTGGATGCTGCAGTTGATTTCTGGATCTGTACTGCTGCATGCTTTTTATGATGTGTTAAGATATGTGCTTGTATCGGGGAGTATCAGTCCCTTACGGCTTTAATTCCTGCTGGTTAGCAGAACTTTGATATTAAACAACAAAGGGAGAAACTAATCTGAAATTCTAACAGCAGAGGTGTAGAGATATGTCTCATACCACTCAACACCTACAAAAGGAAAGCTGCTTGTACTGTTTGATTAGCATTGTATGACCGTAATTTTGCATTGCTTCTGAGTCCAAATATGTGGATGTATTGATAAAAGAGGGACTCTCTCTGTCCCAACAGCACAGCACTAAGCACTCTATACAGTTTTCTAACACTGCATATGCAGTCTGGAGCTACAGCTCAGAGTCTTCATGGGATGTTCAGAATCAAGTTGTCCCCACTCTGCTATCCTTCTTTAAGGTATGATGCTAGGATCCCAAGTTATTCTGCATCACATACATTGTGTACCTGTAATATTTTCTTCCTTCCAAGCAATCTTAGCATGCGAGTAAACTGTGAGACATAACAACCAAGTAGTGGAGTGTAGCAGAAGTAAAAGGAAAGCAGGAGGTGATCATCTCTATAGTATTAGTGTTGTCCCCATGGTTTGTGTTTTGGTCAGCAGTATAAAGAGAGTATGTGCATGGCTGATTATTAAATATTGGTTGTGGGGACAGGAGCTTCTTTACCAGCTCCAGGCCGATCTGTGAAGAACAGATGTCTACAGCTTCTACCTGATGCAGTGTAATACATTACCAGGAGGTCTGGTGCCCTTGTAATTTCCTGTCAATAGATGTAACTTCCTATTCTCTTTCTTCTAAGTATGTATGGTCTACAACTCCGTTTCCTTGTTGGAATCATATGAACATCTTGTCTGATAAGTTCTGACCCTTGGTGACATCTGTGTCCTTTATCTGTTGTACCAAACAGCTTAGTCTTGTTTTGGAAATGTTTTGTCTAGCCCAAGTTAGGAGCTCATTTTGGCTTCTAAATGCAATGCATGGGCTGTGATACAGCAGGTCGGACACAGTAATTTGCTGTTCCTTTCTGACTCTGGATGCCATAAAGTTCATTCACTGTGTCAACAGACTTGAAAGGCCTCTGCCCTCAAATTACTTTGAGTATCATCATTACCTCCTGTGTTTCTCTTCTCTGCAGTGAAGCTTATCTCTTTGCATCATAGAAATGGTTCAGTCTTAGCAGAGACATTTCTTTTCCCTTCTGCTGCTGTGTCATCAAATGCCTGTGCAGGAATATCCTTGACTGCTCTTATTTTCTCTACTTCTGTATTACCTCCTTTTTCCCCAACTGTGGCAGATTCTAAGCCAAGTGATCATGCTTCTTGTTCACTGAGTCTCTGCTCAATCTGTCTGTAACCAAATTCAGGTGCATTCTTGGCAAGAAAAGTCAATGGCTTTCATCTGAATGGTGCTTGCACTAATACTGACTACTTCTTCAAAAGTCATGGGAAAAAAGGCTGGTTTTGCAGTGTGCTGCATGGAGACAGCCTTCTGCTGAGGTCCATTCACGCTGACGAGCTTGCAGCTATGTGCAGGGTGTGATTAGTGAGTCCACCTGCTAGCCCATTGTTCATGAATCATCAGATGCTGTGCCAGCAGCTTCATGATGGATGCACTGAACCACAAAACTGATGCTTTGTGAAATATAATCTCAGTTTGGAACCTATAGAGGTGCAAATTTGGTGGATTTGCAGAATTTACTGTTACCAAAGATTGGCTGTTGAGTGGGTAACATTCCTTGGAAAAAATAATTACTCCAGAATTATGTCTTTTGGAGGTGATAAAATGGTCAGGGAACAAAGTGAGAATTGTATAAGTACCATTACTGTATGTACTATCATTTTATTTTCAAATGTTTAAGCTAAACCTACATTTAACCTTTAACTCTGAACTTTCTGGCCTATAAATAGTTATCCTTTATAGGAACCTTTACCATAAGCTTACAGAATGGATGAGGAATTGAACAGTTAGGAAAGATGTTGATTTGGTTTGATTTTAGAGTGCAGTGGTGAGGTGGGGACTCCATGTAAACTGCAGCGTGTCGTACACATCCAGCCCAGGGAGGAATCCTCCTGGACTGTTCCTTGAAGTAAAGATTGGAGTTACTGCATGGAGGAGAGAGTTTAGTTGCCTTGCACAAATGACACATGTAATTTCTGCTATCTCTAATCTCAGCTTGCTTGTTTTACAATGCAGTTTGACTGTTCTCCTGACCCCTAATGAACTTTGTCTCTGTTACTCACCCCGTAAGTGAATTCTGTAGGGAAATTCCCTCCTTCCCTTATTCTTTCAGTGAGCACAAGAAGAGAAAGGACAAATCTCTGTTGAAACCTCTCATGACAGATTACATTTTTAAAAACTGCTGACCGTTGTTGGCCATTACTGAAAAATAAACCTTTGTCTCCCTTCTAATTTACAGCTCTCAGAGAAAGATAAACCCTATGTAGATATCCAGGGACTGACAGCCTCCACCATGGAAATCCTGCTAGACTTTGTATATACAGAAACTGTTCACGTGACAGTAGAAAATGTTCAAGAATTGCTCCCAGCGGCATGTCTGCTTCAGCTGAAAGGTAATTGCCAAGTATCAGCACAAATTGCACAATTGGTGCTGTTTAGAGATTTTGTTTGTCTGACCTTCTGTAAATGGAAGACAGATTGTGGGAGGCATGATATTTCTAAGCACTTATGTCAAACTTCTTTTGTCTTGTGCGCTCTGGTCTTATTGGTAGAGGAACTGACTTGGGTGGAAAAAAGATGATAAAACAGGTTATTGTTCCATGTTTTGGGCTACTGTATTTCTGCATGAGAATTCCCAAGAGGAATTGTAGGCTGTATAGCACATAAATGTTACAGCTCAGTCAACTTATAATAATAAGCAAATCCTACGTGTCATTTGACCTGCCGTCATAGTATGTCTGGGTCATTAACAAACTGGTTGATGTCATTGCACATGCACCTATGGAGCTATCCCAGGCAATTATCCCAAATCCCAGGCAACTATCAAAAAGACATTGGAGAAAACGTAGAAATCTGTTATGTCCACTAGCATATACATTTTTCAGTTATAATCCGTGAAGCTGCATACAACTCGCTTTTTAGTCTTTTCCTAGTATCAGACATATTCAATTTTTGCATTTAAATAGAAGAGCCAGAGATCAAAACAGCCAAAACACATGGTCTACTGCTGAATGTTTTCACGTCCCTCCAAAGAAGTACTTGCATGTGTGTGTTTCTGTAGTATTTTTAAGCTTATTATTTGAGTTGGATTTTCATTATTGTTTAGAACTTTCTTTTCTGAAGCCCTTTCCAAAGCAGCAGATTGATAGTAAGCATGCAGTGCTCATTCACCCCTCCAATTTTCCGTAGGTGTGAAACAAGCTTGCTGTGAGTTTCTAGAAAGCCAGCTGGATCCATCAAATTGTTTGGGCATTCGGGATTTTGCTGAGACACACAATTGTGTTGATCTAATGCAAGCTGCAGAGGTCTTCAGCCAGAAACATTTTCCAGAGGTGGTTCAGCATGAAGAGTTTATCCTCTTAAATCAAGAAGAGGTTGAAAAGCTCATCAAGTGTGATGAAATTCAGGTAAAACCTGAAAAGTACCATTACTGTGCAAAGCATTGAAGTAAAACATTGAAACCAGTCAGAAATCAGTCCATACTTCTAGGGTGAACTTCTCACACAGTTCCTGAATTTGAAATTTAATTTCCAAGAAGCTTCTTCTAATTTTTTAGCCATTTAATCTGAAATTGATCAGTAACATGTAGCTTCTGTGTAAGAATTTGTTGTCACACAAGTGTTTCTTGCAAGTAAGACAATCACAGTTAGTTACCTCTGCAGAGTTCTTGTTCCCTTGTCTCCTCCTTTCCCTGGAGGAGCTTTCAGAGGTTACAAAGACAAGTTGTCTCAATGCGTATGTTTCAGAAATACCCCCAAGACTTTAACTTCTATTTGTAGATCTTTGCATGCTACTCAGCAGCACAAAGAATGCATATGTCATCCCAGGCATTTGGGTGTCCTCTACTTCTACAAGCAACAGAATGCGTGATGGTGCAAGGTAGTCTGACAGGGTATAACTTCAGGGAGTTATATGCAGATTTAGTTCCCTTAAGGTTGGTTTCTGGAGGATTTACTATTTGTCTGGAACCTGTCAAATACTTTTTTCCATGACATTCTATGAATAAGTTGAACATTCCTTGGTAATGGGGAGGGGAGTTGATTTTTTTATTGAGATGGACTTTGTTGAGAGTTGATGTTTGCTTCAGTTCTAAAAGAAGTGATTGAAGCAATCACTATTCAGAGTTCACAATAACATGAACTCTTAGAAGCAAACAAATGGAAGTGATACCTTTGGTGGAATTCCTGAAAAGCCAATACAGGGGTAAGCAGAGGAGAATTCTTGATGTGTGCCTTGAAAGTCTGCCTTGAAAGTGGCCTTCAGCCAAGCTGACATCCTGTTGTTAATAAGCCTGCTTCAGAAAGAGTATGCAAGATAGCAGCGAAAGACCCTGGCACAGCCTGAGATCAGCACTGGAGAAGGGCGGAGTGTATTTGGTGTTTAACAAGCCACAGCTTTAATGCTGTGAGGGTTTGAGCTCATGTGGGTTGTGGTGAGTACTGACATAATGCTTCTGGACAGCGAAGAGGAAATAATGAGGAACTTGAGAGTGACCCAGCCAAACTAATCAGATGATCCACACAGGCGAAGTAAAATTCATTGTGGATTGTAAGGACTGATTCAGGCCTTGCAGACACACAGAAAGGTGTGCATTTGTTGTAATGCCATAAGAAGGTGAAGGGAGCAAATCTAGGTGTTGCTGTGCAAGTGCAGAGGTGGTGTGCTGTATTAGAGGGTACTGAGAGAGCACCCTCAGAAAAATCCCCTGGCTGTTAGAGAAGTATAATGGGAGGTCCTCACTGCAGTGCTGTGTTTAGTGTTACTCGCCATTTATCAGAAAACAGAAATGATTTCATGAACAACAAAAATGTTAAATATATCAGAGGACGGTCAGTTCGGGAGGGAATAAAATGATGTGGGACTATTGCATTTAAGGACGAGGTGGGGAAAATTGGAAACAATAAAGTACTCTGCTCTCGTTTTGTGAGCTCTGCTTGTCCTTTCCCTATAATTCAAATAAAAAGAGGACATTTCAAATTATACTGTAACAAATATAAATCAATGGCTTGGAAGAATTGCCTTATGTAATTAACCTCTGTGGCTCCCTGCTTCAGAACATTCTGCAACAGACAGCTTCAAACTGAACTTCAAAGTGGACCACTCATATATCGGTGGGAAGGTTCAATCCTCATATTACCGTATCTACTTTTATCTTCACATTTAATAACAGTTAACAGACCTCTTGATCATAAATTCATGTCTGATTTGCTTTTACATTGGATGATCTGAAGATGCATAAAAAGAAAACCAAGCCTAAATAATATATTACAGAGCTTTTTACAGTTCTTTCACTTTTGGTAATCATAGGTGTCCAAAGCACCTGAGGTTCTCTAGAAGTATCAGACATAAATGGTTTAATCAGTGCAATCTCTGGAAGTGGTGTAAGTACCAGCACATGCTGGTCGTAAATGGAGAGAGAAATAAACTAGTCAACAAATAAACTAAACTGTTGAAATAAACAGTACTATTCATGCTGAGGTTCTTCACTCTGAAATCCAGTTGTTTATGGTTTCTTAAATGTGGATTGAAATAAAAAAACCTTAAAGGTACCTGGTATGGCTCAGGTGTTAAAGGGGCAGTGCGTGGGCATGGGGCTGCAGGGGGTTAAGCAAGACACTGCTCCATAAAAATGAAACACGATTCTGATCATCTTTATGATGGTACTTTGCATTTTGCAGGTCCGCTGAGAAGTTGGGGGAGCTGCCTTGCTAGCTACAACCTGTTACTGCGCTCTCTCACCAGTGGTGGCTCCCAGCTTCTGGCTCTGCTGTGTACCATAAAGCTCACTTTTCTGGCACTTGTACTGCCAGTTGTTGATCTCAGCTGTAAGGCAAAAACAAATGCAGTTTTAAGGAAAAAAAAAAAAAAAAAGAGGGGATTTCACAGTGCTTGTAAATACTGCTCCTGGGAATTTCCATAACAGACTCTTACTTGAAATGTCCTGCTCTCTTGCTAGCTGTGAAGCGGTGTCAACAGCCTGGAAGTTGTCTGTTCCATGGCAGTAGCTGAAATATTATCCTGTAGTCTGATCGGTGTGTGCTTCCTCTTTCCAGGTGGACTCTGAAGAGCCAGTTTTTGAGGCAGTTATAAACTGGGTGAAGCACTCAAAAAAAGAGAGGGAAGCGTCGCTGCCAGAACTGCTGCAGTACGTGCGC
This sequence comes from Aviceda cuculoides, assembly GCA_035590195.1. Classification (NCBI taxonomy): domain Eukaryota; kingdom Metazoa; phylum Chordata; class Aves; order Accipitriformes; family Accipitridae; genus Aviceda; species Aviceda cuculoides. Next base: position 7,091,213 of record JAVJGG010000053.1, on the reverse strand, counting down.
ATGCCGCTTCTCACCCCCCGGTACATCACAGACGTCATCGACACCGAGGTATCGGCAGCCTGGGCCCATGGACACAGAACAGCTGGGAGCCAGTATCTGTGTGTGATTGCCATGTTCCCTGGTTAAACTCCTACTGTCCTAACAGAACATGTTAAAAGCTGCTTTCTCTGCTGATGCTTTTTGATGCTGACACTATGGAGTTGTCCCTGTTCAGCAGGAGTGCCCACTGTTTTACTCAGAAGTAGTTTACTGTGCCAGCAGTTACAGCATCCTACTTTTCAGCTGGAAGGGTGCCCCATCCAGAGCAATTAGTCAGTTGTCTCCTCTGATATATGTAGCACCTTTCTGTTGTCATCCGTTATAGTTTCTAACAAGTGCTTTCTGCCTTTCATTCATAAGTGCCAGCAGGTCTCCTTCACTAGGCTGAAGGCTGCTGGCGTGCGATCCTAGGGAGGAAATGGCTCCTCAGAAGTTTAGCTGCAGATAGCAAGCATGTACCTTTGAATGAGAAGGACAGCAGCTGTGTAGGTGCCGGGCCAACACAGGGCTAAGAGCCATATCTAATACTGCTTCTTTGTCTGGCTGGGGTGTTGCGGAGGCAAACCAAAATGTGGATGATGATAAGTGATAATTAAGCTTTTGCAATGGAAGTTTAATGCCAAACAAGAAGTGATGCTGACCCCATGAAAGGTTTGACAGGAAGGCACAGGGAAATTCAAACCAACGTTCTGGTTTGATGGTGATGTGAGATAATCAGTGGTTACTAACCCTTGACACCTGACAGGTGCGGAATAACATTCTTCTCTACATAGAGAAATGGCTGATTTAGCAACATTCATCTCTACTGCTTTTTAGGGATGTTCTTAAAATAAAGGGCAGCTAACAGACAGTTAAGTTGTGCCAGAACTAAAATGTGTTTAGTCAGATTGTTATGGTCCACTTTAAGCTGAAATTGAAACTAACGTGAAAGGGACTGGTACCAAAACAATTAGATCTGTTCCAAAACCAGCCTAACATGGTGTGTACGCAGGGCCTCAGCTTTCTTACTGCACAGAATGGCCTCTCCAGTCTGGGAATGATGCACACTGGTGGGACATCATCATCTCGAAGTGGAGAGTAGAGTGTTGGCCCTGCATGGCATCATCTCTGAACACCCTGGCCTTCTTGCACAAGCACCAAAAACTTGTAATAATAAATCTTAACTTATTGCAGCAGCATATAGTGCCAAACACCCAAAAGGGAACTGAACGCGAACATTCAGGGGAGATTGGTCCAGGCCCTCAGCCAGGGAGGGGAATTACACAGCATTATGCAAGGAGAAGGTGAGACTGTCCTTGGGCTGCAGGCCCCCCCCCGCTTATTTTAAAGAAGACCTTACTACTTCAAGCTAATAGATCCAGCTAAACTGCTTCATCATGCTGTGCTCCTTGTTTCTTCTTTGATGGCAGGTGCATGCTGAGAGTTGATTATGTGGGGCAGATCCAGCCAAACTGATTTCAAGTGTAGTTTCACTGCCAGTCCCCTTCTCAGCCATATTTCTGCTGGCTTAAATGTAGCAGAAGTGGCTTTTCCTTAGTTTTCCATTATAGTTACTTTCATTGTGGAACCTGCAGTGCCAGACTGTGCGAGAATTGAGCCATATCTTTTCAGCTGCAGTCCAGTCTTAAGTTGTCTATGCATGCAGTATTTGCACCATGACACTACTAGCCACAGCCTGCACACAGTCATTTTTATGCTGTCTGAACTGACGAGAGTTGGCTTTAGGACAGTTCTTATGAGGGATCTTAAAATACATCGCATGCACCAGTGACTCATGTTTTTTCTCAGCCTTTTATACGATGCAGTCTGCAGTGCAGAGACCTCGTAGATGAAGCTAAGAAATTTCATCTTCGGCCTGAGCTCCGGAGTCAGATGCAAGGACCCAGGACAAGAGCACGTCTAGGTGAGCAGCAGAGGAAGGGACACTGAGAAGGTCTGGGGCATTGGCAGGTATTGTATTATACACCATGTCTAGTGCCTTGTAGTTGGACTGAAGTGCTCCACAGCAGTAATTTGTTAATCCACAGTCCCCAGTGGTACAGGTAAGGGACTAGAGCAAAGGACAGAGGTACATTTTTTTTCAGAGCTCAATTGCTTAGTGGCAATGTGGAGACTAGTTGGTTGCCTTTAATCCCAGGCCTCTGCTGTAACCATAAAACCAGTTTTCTGAGTTGTTAGTGCCTCCGGATATGTTTGTCTCAGCATGTAGCTGCCCATGAAGTGAGGGAAGAATTTCTTCCTGTCTAAAAAGGCAAGTATCAGTGTCAGAAACAAAAAGCCGTGAGGTAAGAGACAGCTGTGTTACAGTGAAGGCAAGTTTTCAGCAGGGAATGTCACAAGGGGAAGGCACAAGGAGGGAGATGGAGACATCCCTCTTTCCTTTCAGATGTACTTTTCTTTTTATTTTTACTTTTTCCCTAGTCTTATTGAGGCAAATAAATAATGATTTATTCCTCTATTTCAGTAACTCCTACCAAGCACAGTCACTGAATTGTTAGAAAAATGCTTGGTTTAGGGGTGTAAGCACTTGAGAGCAACATAAACAGTAGGAGTGACCTGCAGGATAAGGAAAAGTATTTTAATGTCTTCTTTATGACTATGGCTGTTCTTCATGTGACGCCCCCTCTCTTATCTTCAGGCTCACACTCTCAGGACTGTCTCTGCCATGCCTTTATCCCAGGCACACTCACAGGGCACTGCCATCAGTGCCAGCATTGACTGCTTTTCCTGCAAGCAAACCTACCTGCACGTTCTTTGGTGCTGCTACTTTTGTAGTGGAGAGGGACCCTGAAAAACCCTTCATGGCCATTTCCTGTTATTAACAGTGTCTTAGGGGACAGAAATAAGTTTAACCACTAGAGGAGGAGGGCAAATTAGGTTTGTCAGAGAGACACATTGATAATACTTTTTTGGTCTGAAGGGAATGTTATTATGATGTGGTCTGACCTCCAGCATAGTCACAGCATGTCTCCTGGTTTTGTGAGAACATCCTACATTGGTTTCAATGACATGCAGTTCAGCTCAACCTGCCAATTTAGAAAGACAGGTTTCACTTTGTTCTTAGTTGAAATGTTTCACCTGATAAAGGAGACATCACAAAACTGTTTTATTGTTTAATTGTACAGGTTAAAACTGTGCATCTTATTGCTAAGGTCCATTTTTCTGGATTCAGCCTTACCTTTTTTAATTCATTTAATACCGTCTGCTATCAGCAATGCTCTTATCATGTGTCACTTAAACTGTGATCAAGTTGTGTGTTAACTTTCTATGGGATAAACTGAAATGATTGTACTTTTAGCTGTTAGACTGGACAGGAGGCTTTCCAAGTTGTTGTTGCTGGAGCTCTTTTGTGAATCCTTCCCAATTTTTTTTTTTCATTATTAATCTTCATCTGAGGTGGCAGATGTTTTGCTTTGTGACAGACAGGGTCTTGTTAAATCTTTGTTGCTTGGTGTTCAGTCCTTCTGCAATGAAAAGCTGGACAGTTCTCAACTCTAGTAAAATTTCGTGTTACGGAAAGGGCCCAAGGGATCCAGAGGATGCTCATCTATTTTTGAAACCATGATAGAAGCCTACCTTCAAGGCAGTCATTACAAGGGAAATTAAAACTCTCCAGGTCACAAGTCTTATTTAACTGTCAGGGAGAAAATAAGAAAAGTTCAGAGACCATCTCAGAGAAAGGAAAGTAGAGGGAAGGCAACTTTGAAATAAAATACATATAAATAAATTTTATCATTTATGAAACAAATGAAATAAAATACATATAAATGTACATGTATAATACATACTGGGAAAATATTTCATTAATTTTGCAGGCTTCAGTCAGCCTGACTTGTTTCTCGGTGAAGTGGTGAACAAAGGTGCCATCTGGTCTGGATGTCACTTGCAAACAAGGGGAGAAGGCCTTGTTTTGTGAGGAGGCTGCAAGAAAGCAGCCATCCTCCTTCAGCTTTCATGGGGTGGTAAGAGGTTTGGGAAAAAATCGTGGAAAGAATACAAAAGAAGATATAAACAAGCCAACTTCAGGACCTAACTTAGCAAGCTTGTCTTTTCAAAGTGCCTCTAATATTAGGAGGAACAGCCATCCAGCAGACAGCTCCTAACACCTGACTTAGTCTTACTGCCGTACACCCTGGAAGGGTTTCTCTCTCTTCGTCCCCACTGTGGACAGAGGGAGTCCAAATGCCTGTAGCCAGGTTAGGTGCCTGCTTCACAGTAGTGATGAAAACAGGGATTTAGAGGCAGCTTGTTGCACCAAGGAAGGCTTTGTGTTTCTTCGAGTGATTCCCTTGAGGTGACCCTTTGGTTGTGAAGGGATTGACTTGACTTTGCTCTCCCTCTTTTCTCTAGGAGCTAATGAAGTCCTTCTTGTGATCGGCGGCTTTGGCAGCCAGCAGTCACCTATTGATGTTGTGGAGAAATATGACCCAAAAACTCAGGAGTGGAGTTTCTTGCCAGTAAGGAACCATTTTTGACCACCACTGGGTTGAACAGGCTGTGATCAAACACTGATCCTGTAGCATCAGCTATATAACACTCCTCTTTGGGCTATCCTTTGCATTCTGCTCAGAATTTCTGACAGAAATTGTTTAGAGTTGCTAAGATTTACATAGTGAATGCTGAAACCGCTTCCCATTTGCAGATTTGCTAAGTAAGCTTTGTATAAGAGGTGGTTGTCATATTTCTAATCAGATGAGCCTACAGAGACCCACATCTTTTTTGTGGGAGTGAGAGCTATCATGTTTTTTATTGAATTGGTGTTAAGCTTCAAGGTTAGTGATGATAATTGAAATGTCAATAGGAATAGTATAATCAGTCATGCTTTCAGGCAGACTGCATGATCTCTCTGGTTTCATTGTTTCTGAGCATAACGGGAGAGAGTAAGGAAGAGAGAATTCCTGCACTGAGGACAATTTCAACCCAAATTTAAAATTGCCTTTATCTGTGTGAAATGGTGAACTGCCTCTTCTTTAATATCACTAATCACAGAAGACCCAGTATCACCTGGTGTCCCAAAATTCTGTTCTTTTTTGGATGCTAAAAGTTTCAGGTATTTTCATCAAATACTCTGAGTCTCCACATTTTCCCATTAACAGTCTCTGCAGGGAACCAGTGGGAGTTATGCAAACATCTGAGATGCATCAGATTCAGTAGCAGCATAAGATAAATGACATTTAGTGCAAAATGGTTTAGTGCAAAGAGACCTGGCCATGAGAAGAGAGCATGGCAGAAACAGAGTACAGGCAGAGGAAGGCAGACACAGTCATTAAGGCTGTATCTTTTAAATCCATAGTGCTGTTTGCCTCTGTGGTAGTGGGGCACTTTCCAAAAGAGGCTGGAAGAACAGCGGTTGGTCTCCATGCATCATTGTTATTTCCTGTCCTTGACCTTTTTGGTTTTCTTACTGTTTTAGAGCATTACCCGTAAGAGGCGTTATGTCGCTACAGTGTCCCTGCATGATCGGATCTATGTGATTGGGGGGTATGATGGTCGCTCTCGTCTCAGCTCAGTGGAGTGCTTGGATTATACATCAGATGAGGATGGTATCTGGTACTCCGTGGCTCCGATGAACGTACGGCGAGGCCTGGCGGGAGCCACAACCCTTGGAGGTATGTCCTGGTCACTGTACTGGCAGGGTAGTACAGCCTGTTCAGTTCTCGTCCTAAAATGCCCTGAGCTGGTATGTGCTGAGTAGGATGGCTCCAAGGGAGGAGGTGAGTCTGAAATTCTGAAATTCTGCCTTCTCGTCATTTGGATGTATAAGTGGAAAACTTGCCCACATATCCTGAGAGGATCTCTGCCTCCGCTTCATTTCTATGGCATGTGTCTGTGCATCAAGGGAAGGGAACGCTATGAGGGATTATGGAGTGGGAAGCTCCCAGGGTGGTGACAGTGTTGCATATTACTGAGCACAGGACACCAAGTATAGCCATAACCATCCAGCACTGGAGAGAGGCTGAAACTGGAGCGTGTTCAGAGAAGGATTCTTAGGACAGACTTGGAAGAAGAAAACTACTTTACTGAGCAAACCAGAACAATTCAACTTGCTTATGCTGACAAAGCAAAGGCCAAGAGGAGATATGATTGTTCTCTATGAGTATAAGTCGGCACGAGAAGGAAATGGGCAATATAAGAATTGAATAACAACAAATGGTTATAAACAGGTCAGGAAAAAGTTGGTGTGGAAAGGAGATGAAGTTTTCTAGCCACTAAAATAGCAGTCACTCTAATGAATATTCTGTGCTTTAATGCTTATATTAGAATATCTTCTTAATAATTAATATTGGTTAAGTCTTATTAAGTGTTATTTAGATTGTTAATAATCTATTATAATGAAAATTCTGTTAAAAATGCATCTGCTTTGAAGATGACAGATTTGTGAAAGCATTGCATGAATTAGGTTCTCCAGTATAAGGGACTGATCTTGATGATCCAGACATGTCTTTTGGATCTTCTTTCCTTTTGCTACCTGTGTGTTTACTACCTTGTAAGCATTTACTTGGGGGAGGTGCTGACATGATAGGCAGGGTTTGGCCATGGCAGTGTTTCAGTAGGTTCTGCAGAATGGAAAAAATAACTGGTGTGTGTGTTCTTTCATCTATCAGCAAGAAGCAGATTTAAGGGTCAGATGCGTTTTGTTTGTTGGCTCTGTGTGCAGGCTAATGCAGTGAGCTCAGGTGAGGAGGCTGAGTTTGTGTTGGCTCCGAATGTGCCAAGATCCATAGTTTTTCCTGTATTTTGCAGTCTATGTTGTAGTTTTGCTCCATCCATGAGGGCCTTCTTCCTCCATGTGCATGGTTGATACATGACTCGCTGAGTCCAACCTCTGTCTAACATTGCAGATATGATCTATGTTTCCGGTGGGTTTGATGGAAGCCGACGTCACACCAGTATGGAACGATACGACCCGAACATTGATCAGTGGAGCATGCTGGGAGACATGCAGACAGCACGGGAAGGAGCAGGGCTTGTTGTAGCTAATGGAGTTATCTACTGCCTCGGTAGGTATCCTTAGGACTTCTAGGCATTCTGCAAATACTTGCTTTTTACAGAAATGACAGTGCAGATGCTGTCTGTGGGAAGAACCAATTGTGTCACATCCAGGTAGAAGAAAGAGAAGGTTTAACTTCACTGCACTGGGCACTGCACCGTTCTGTTGGCAAATGCAGCCTGTTCTCACTGTTACCATCGCAATGGCTTAGACTGGAGCTGCCATATAACTGCAGTAAATGCTGTCAGAAGCAAATTGGACACAATCAGCCAACATCTGAGGGACAGCTGAAGTGCGGGGGATAAGCAGTGCCAGCTGAGGTTTGCATGGACTGGGCAGTGGCTAAAATGCCCTATAGATGAAGCAGATAGCCACAGGACAGAGGGTCCATCTGCTCCACACAAACCAATGTTGGCTGTAGTGCTCCAGAACTGTATGCTGAGCCATGTGTTTTCCAGCTCCTCTCTGTAGCACTCGTTTCATTTTCAGAGGCCCACACCAGCTGTGAATACGGTGAGAGTGCTAAAGGGCAAATCACTCTGAAGACTTCAGTAAGCTTGTTCTGTAGATACACCTTCTGGGCCTTAGAAAAGGCAGGTCCAGTGCTGTACCCACGTTTGTTGCAGTCCTCTTCCTGTGGAGTCACAGATACTGGATGCTGGTTTATGGGTTTCACTTCCCTCTCCCAAATTCCTCTTCCTCACACTGTCCCCCGAGGCAGATGCTCCTTTGCTGAAGCTGCACGATGAGATTTCTTGGTATCCTCTTGTGAAACAGCTCCATGTAGCCTCCTAGCGGCAGCTGTGGGGTGCAGCACACAGACCCTGAGCCAGCGCCAGGTCTGGAAGCTGTACATCTGCTTTAGTGGGATGGCATCGGCATGCTCAGAGGCAACTTTGGGCAGTGCGGTGCTAACCTGGTTGTACTGGTTTGGAGAGGTGATGCTCTCTCCCAGCACGGCCCTGTGCAGTGCAGGGGCAGAGCTCGCTCTGAGCTGGCTCCGGCCTGGCATTGCAAGCCTCAGGGATCCTCTTTGTTCTGCCAGCCCCAGCGTGCTGCAAGTTGTGCTGATTGCAGTGCAACACTGTGCTAAGGATGAACCAGGTGTGTTATTGCTTTCTATGCAGAAAACATTTTCCAGAAGTCAGACCCATTGTTTGCTCCTGTATTTTGTTTCAGGTGGCTATGATGGGCTGAACATACTGAATTCTGTAGAGAGGTATGATCCCCACACTGGACACTGGACAAATGTCACCCCAATGGCCACTAAGCGCTCAGGTAAGAGCCCACAGTGCCTTGAGGTTAAATGTTTTGTGCTGCACTGAGGAAGCAGTCACTGCTGGTTTGTTCTGCTGGTTGCTTTCCACATCCGGGAAGACCCCCCCATTCAAGCACGAGAGAAAATCTGTGGGTTTTCATATGTCAGAGACAACATGTGAGACCTGTCCATGGATCTGTAGAAAGCTTAAGGATGAGACAGCTTCCCCCAAGGGGTCTGTTATGTGCACCAGAGAAAATGGCTTTGGGCAAGACTAAAAGCAAAGAGTTCAAGGAGAAAACCTTCCTTTTATAAGAAGGGTTTCCCAGGTCCATGCTAGCTTCCCACAAGACTTGGAGGCTTTTGGTAGCAGTGCCTTGGCCCGCAGAGCAGGTTCCTAAGTGCCAGAAGTGAGCAGGAACATTGTGAGGCTCTTGACCCTGGCACTGGCTCAGCCAGGTTCCTTCCTAAGTGCTGTGACCTGGAGCACCGAGATCTGAAACAGGGCTGTGCTCAAGAACTTTTTTTGGCCCACGTTTTTGTGCTGCTGCTCTGTGGTACTAACACCCCTAACTACTGGTAGCTTAGATACCAGTTGCAGTTGCAACCTCCATCCTGGTATCAGTTCCAGTCCACCCATCCTGGTGACCTTGGACCCTGTAGGATTTATTTTTCCCCAAGGCTTTGACAGTCTTACTAGAGTTGTCTGCATTCAGGTCTTTGAATTCCAAGAAAGAGCAGGACTAAAAGTAACCTTGGCTTTATTCACAGAGATTGTCTCCTCCTTGTTTCTCTTCATCTCTTAGGACAAATTCTGGAAGTAGGCCACCCCTCAGAAACCATGGCCATATTGCATTGCTAGACCTGACTTCCCTGATTAGGCCTTGGTCTGGTCTCTCTTCTCAGCCAAAGTTTTCCTCACTGAAGTCATCAGAGAGCCCACTGGGGCAGCCTGGCCATTCCCAGCTGTTTTGGTGCTCTAAGCAAGGACAGACAGTGAAAGTGAGGTTGCCTTTAGTGTAACAGAAAGTCTCTTATACCCTGTTTGTAGAAGAAACAGACCGGTGCCCAAGAGCTGCAGGGTCGCTGGCTTGTTTCCTTTGGGATATTCATCAGTGCAATGTTTTGATGGTAACAGCCTGATAGGGTTTACACTGCTCTTGAGATGCAGCTCAAAACAGCAACAGCTGTCAGCAAGAGCACCTAAGGCCAGTAAGTGCATTGTTATCTTAATGTCTTCTTTGGTGCTTTACCTGAAGGAGGCTGCAGATGAGGAACAGAGGCTGCCGGGGGTTTGTTTTCTGCTGTTGTCATAAATTCCCAGTTGGGCCAGCTGCATTATTCACTGCTTTTACTGGGTCAGGTGAGAACAGCTGTTCAGACAGATGCTTCAGCCACTTAGGCCTCTGTGACTGTGCAATGGACACCAGTTTTCATTTCCCTGTCTCCCAGAGGAGCAATGTCAAAGAAATCCTTTCTCCAACTTCACATGGAGCAGCATCATTCTCCTTGCTACACCCAGGTGCTGGGTGACACCAGGGAGCCAGAAACACCAGAGGAGCCTGTCTCCGAGTTGACAGAGTCCCAGCCAGCAACCTGCCAGCAGGGCGAGCTTTGTGCTGGTCAGGTTGTCTTTCAGCCAAGGTGAACATCTCATGTTGCTAGTGCTGCCCTGGCTGCAGTGTTGCTCAGTCCCCCTTATGCCAGTCATTCAGCAGCATTTGCTACAGTTACAGTTTTTCATGTATCACTGGAGACAACAACAACATAAGGCACTGGGTTATGACAGCTCTTTTGTGGGAGATGTAGGAAAACATCCTCTGAAGAGAGAGGAACTGACCTAGCTCAGGCTTGTAACAGCAAGCCCCAGGCATGGTGCTGACAGTCTCACTCATGGGTGTAACTGTGCCATCTTCTCTCTCTCCAGGGGCTGGAGTGGCTCTGCTGAATGACCATATTTATGTAGTTGGTGGGTTTGATGGGACAGCACATCTCTCCTCTGTGGAAGCCTATAATATTCGCACTGATTCCTGGACAACTGTAACAAGCATGACAACTCCCCGCTGCTATGTGGGGGCCACTGTGCTGCGGGGAAGGCTGTATGCAATCGCTGGGTAAGTGGCCACCCTGGGCGGTAGAGGGAGATGCCCTGTGTGTCTGTTTGCTGGAACAAGTGAGTTGAGGCAATGCAGCCTGCTGCCCTGTTTCAGGTGGCCTCTCCTCACATTTACATTTCAAGCTTTATGAGAGGAGAGAGCCCACAGAGTCACTGTGCCCAAGCTAAATAGGCAGCATGATGGTCCAGGGCCAAGACAGGCAGGAGAGTGGCAGCAGACAGCAAAAGGGAGCCTAATGCAGTGGTTTCATTTCAGTCCATTCCTGCTGTATGCAACTGTCCAGCCTCCCAGGAAGGGCTCTGAACCCCTCAGCCTCTTCAGCAGCATCCCTCATCTGTAACTTTCTCTCCTTCCAGATACGATGGCAACTCACTGCTGAGCAGCATTGAGTGCTATGATCCCATCATTGACAACTGGGAAGTGGTAACCTCCCTGGGGATGCAGCGTTGTGACGCTGGAGTCTGCGTCCTTCGGGAGAAGTGATCTGGAGGGAACTTACAAAGAACATCCTAAAAAGTCTCGGCGTAGGAAGAGTCCCAAGTGATTTGCAGTGACTGTTCTTGAGAGTTGTGGATGCTGTGGAAGTAGGCACCAGAACAGCAGCTTTCTGTGCTGCTTTCGACTTGAGCATGTGCATAAACGTGTTATCTCAGCAGTCATTTGAAATCAGGGGCTCTGTGTGAAGGTGGAGAAAGGTCAGGAGAAGCTGCATTCTCTGCTGTTCCTGTGGCTAAGTCTATCAGCAGAGCAGAGATGGCCCCAGTCTTGGTGAGAGCCAGCCTGGTGAACGCTTCTAAGGACATGTACATACACAACTGGGTGGTCTCTTCAGCCACTGCAGGACCATACGGGTCCTCTGTTTGCTCTCAGCCACGTGGATGTGTGAGGGTGAATCCAGCTGCTCTTGTGTTCCACCTTCAAATCATCTTGTACATACTGAATGTTGAAACATGCTCCTCAAGTGCACATCAGTGCAGAGCCAAATTGAATGAGCATGTGTAAGAGGGTCCTGCACTGTAGCTGTGTCTGCAGGTTCCTCACAGGTCTGCACGCAAAAGGAGTCGCAGATTAAAGCTGTCAACTACTGAGACCCAAAAGCCTGAGGCTGCAGGGTGCAGAGTGCAGGAGTAAAAGCTCATTGTCTGGTGTAGAAGCAGGTCTGCAGCAGTTGTGCTCAGCAAGGTTCATCACATCATATTTCCCTCAAAAAGCTTAACAGATCCAGCTACAAAGCACTGTTTTCTGGCAGCGGGAGCCTTGCTGTGATGCGGCAGTGCCTTTGCTCCCACCCCTGTGGGGAGGTCAACCTTGTAAAGGCTGAGGCCCTGAAAGTAGGGACACAATTCCTACTATCCCTGTAGATCTTGCTGGTGAGTGACTGGGGTTTGTCCCTGGACAAACCTCTGTCCAGTGCACCCACATCAGCCTTTCAGTCAAGTTCATTGTGTTGATTTTCCTTTTAGCTAGGATTTTTCTGCTTCCAGGGCCGATTTGGAGTGACACCCATGATTCTGTTTTGCCCTTTGTTCTCAGCTGTTTATTGTCCTGCCTCATAACTCCACATCTTCTTACACTAGCTATCCTTCGCCTCCCCGACGAACCCCAGGTGAGAGCTTCATCACTGGCTCACAAGAGCACTCTCTCCTCAGCATGTCTCCTGCCTTGCTCTATTTCTGGGAGCATGGGCTCTCCTCTGCCATCAGCTTGGCCCCTGCAGTGCCTGGGCTCCGTGTAGTGCTGCTCGTTGAGCTTACTGCTGAATCCTTGCTTGGGGGACAGGGTGGGATCAGGGATGTGGTAGCATGACTTAATTATGCACTTTCAGCCAATGCTCTGACTTTCTGCGTTTGTTTCTATCACACAAGTGTTCTGTGGTTTTGTTTCCTATGTTTATTTTTTAATGAAAATATAAAGAATAAAATATTTCCTGAGCCAGTGGGAATTTAGCTTCTGTTCTCTACCTTCAAGACATCTGTCTAACTACTGTGTGGAGGATATGTACAAACACCATGATTAAACCAGGCAGCCACCATCAGCTCTGCCTCTGCCCTGCAGCTTCAGTGTGGTAGTAAAAACCAACTGCTCCATCTGTTGAGATCCACAGCACAAAAACCTATCAGGCCTGGAGGACTTGCTAAGTGGGGGTGAATTTGTTGCAAGATCTGCTTAAGAAGACTGTGGCAGCAGAGATGAGGAAAAGACTGTGATAATATGGTTATAATAGAGCCCGCAGTTGCAAAAGATAACAGCTTCTTTGTCCACCATAAAAATGTGGGATGAATGGAGCCCAGTATTAATTAATCTGTCAATGGTGAAGCTACAAAATACACCTTCCATTGATTTCAAGGCAAACTGCAGCATCCTGCCCCAGCAGCTTTTGATGACTCTGAATGCTCTCCCCACTGCCCGATCCCCTAGTAAACACCTCACCCGTTATTCTAGATTTTAAATAGCGTCTCCTGACACATCTCCCTCAAGATGAATTTCTCTATCACTCTTTAGCCAGCAAGAAGTACGTAAGGAACCAAACAGGTAAAAGGCTCCATTTGGGAGAGTGCAGTATCCACAAGGAAGCACGCACTGATTTTGTATGTGGATCTGTCGTACCCCGTGTATCTCTGACACCTGCAGGGAGGCAAACACATGGAGGGGGAGTTTCCAGGCTTCAGTACTGAACCTGGAGCTGTCAGTAACTCCTCTCCTTTCCCTGACCAGCCCTGCTGTCCTGCAAAGGCCTCAGGTGGGATTCAGCTCCAGAAGTGACTAGTGCTGAAAAAAAACATTGGGTGCGTGGTTCTGCTGAAGCTTAGCAGACTGAAGTGCCAGCATTGGAAGTGGGTCACAGCAGGACATGAGACACCATTACTGCCTTTCTGGGACAAGATGTACTGAAGGGTTTGAAGGGGAACTGGCATTTCCAGCTAGATAATGAACAATATAAATCTTCCAAATGGTCTGCATCTGTGCATAGCTGGAGATGAGAAAACTTGCAGGCTACTGTTGAAGGTAAAACAAAGGGTTAAAATGTTCTGCTTGGAAAGAAGCTGGTATTGATTCTCACAGACCAGTAAGAGTGAAGCTCTGCTCCATGAATAATCTAGGAGAAAATGCTAAAATGCAGAATTTTTGACAGCAGACAGCTCACGCCCAAGAATGTTATGAATTGGCTAAAGACCCTTTTGTGTTGGTAGGTTTTTCTTTCTTTCTTGAGAAGTTCCAGAGGACTGTAACAAAGACGAGCCCCACACCAGCTACCAGTCCTGAACAACCAGCCCAGCTCAGCACAGCCTTGCCCGGCAGCAGTTGTGGACCACAGGCTGGGAGGTGGCAGTGTAGTGTTGTGCCACTCAGCAGGGTTTTTATGGACAATGGATCTTGGCAGGAAAGCTTCATCACAAGTTAATTTGACTAGCAGGTGGTATCAAGGTAAGTGTTGATGCAACCCTGTTAGCTTTTGACTTGCAACCTGCAAGGACTTCATCCAGGCCAGGCAGAGGGCTTACTTTCCTCTCCCCACCACATCTGACCAGGATCTTGCTCCTTACTGATTGTGTTACCATCTGAATTAGTATGTGCACACTTAATACAGTCAAGCTGAAGCCCTACAAACGTGTTACTTCATGGCATGCTACAATCAGGTCAAGGAGGCACAGGCCTCCTCCACTGGAACCTCCTGCACACAGCAAATGTGTGGGCAGGAGCAGTGCTTCCCTTGGCTGGTCACAGGAGGCAGGAGAAGTGACCCCTTGCGAGGCTCCGAAGTTCCGGAGGGGGATAAGTGAAACCAAAAATCTCACTGCTCAGGTGCCTTTGAGGCAGCATGGCCTGCCTGGCTCTCAGGACACAGTGCCATGCCTGAGCAGGGGAGGAGTCAGGGCTCCTGAGCGCATCACTCTGGGTCGTTTTTGTAAAAGTGGTGTTTGCACTTAGACAAGAAGAAAAGAAATCACAGAATCGAAGAATAATTGTGGTTGGGAGAGGCAATCTGGTGGTCTGTAATCCTGCTCAGAATAGATCCAGTTTGGATCACATTTCTCAGGACCTTGTTCCATTGAGTAGAGAGTATCTCCAAGCATAGGGATCCTGTGATTTCTCTGAGCCTGAGTTGCTCTGGCTGCAGAGATCTGAATGCCTGTCACCAGCTGCTGTTGGGCACCATCTGTTTCTGCAGGAAACTCCTGCACTGTAGTAGTAGGGAACTGCTGAACTGCAGGAAACCCCCTCTCTGATGCCACAGGCACCAAACCCCATGGAAGGAGGACACATCTCAGGTAAGGGAGGATGCAGAAACTTGACAGCACAACTTCCTCTACAGATAAACCTGCTGCCTGTGCCTGGTGTTTCACAGTAGCAGAGGAAAGATGAACAAAGTTGCTCAGGGTTGAAATTGGAGACAGCAGAACTCAGGATGTGTAGAAAAGTCCTCTTTGCTCCCTGCAGCATTCCAGCACAGCCCAGCCAACCCCTCAGTCACCCCTCTTTAGGGGAAGTCACTGTACCATAGCGAGGACAGGACCAAGTCTCAGCCCCTTCAGCTCACCCAAGCTGTGGCCAAGTCGCACAGCTGTGCCAGTCGCTGCTGAACTGCTGCGGGTGCAGAGTCCCCACCTCAGTGCAGTTCCTCAGTGAATAGAGATACACTGGCTCCTGCTCAGCCACCAGTCAATTTTTTTGCCTCTTTTGGGCAAATCAAGACCCTTCTGCGGTTAGTTTGTGTGACTGGCTTTTGAGCAGCAGGTGCCCCAGGGCTGCTTGCGGTGGGTGTTGCTGAGCTTCACACACCCCTTATTGCATCCGGTCCCCTCTCACCTCTGTGAGACCCATTCTGGCTCCCTCGCACACACCCAGAGATGGTTTAGGAGCTCCAATGCCCCATACCTTGTTTCTGCCTTACAAACACCGACCTGATTCACAGGACTGTGGGGTTTTGTCTACCAGCCACACGCACCTTCCAGCTCGTGGCATTCAAGACTACAATGGCCCAGGCTGAAGCCTGAAGTGGGCAGCTGGATTGCTGATGAAATCCTGTACGTTTATTTAGTACCTCGAACATCAGTTCCCATTTCTGGCATCTCCTGAGAGTTTTGAGGAACAGCCAGTCGGGAGACAGTGAGGTAGCAGAAGGATGGTGCATATTTATAGTAAACGGTCAGGAAAAAAGCAAGAATCGTTGCTCTTCTGGGATCTGTTTTACCCCTTAAAGAAGCAGTGGCTACAATCAACTGGCCTGTTTCAATCTTGCCAACAGTGGGCTGCTAGCTGCAGGTCCCAAGATCAGCACAAAGCCACAGTGCCTGAGAGATGCTCAGTGAAGAGCAACCCCAACAGAGTCACTTGGGCCCCAGGGCCTCATCTCCGGCACTGCTGCCTGTAAGCACCAACACAGCCTCCTGCTTTTCCCAGGCTCTTCAGGGTCAGGCTGAATTCTGCTTTCTTCTCTGGAAAACATTTTGCTCCAAATGTCAGCACCTTGCCCCTTTCAGTGCACTCTTCCCCTATCCTTCCCCGTTTTTGAGGGGGTTCTCTCTGTACCAAGCAGCTAAGTGAGGTGCCGTGTGCGTAGCCCAGGCTCTCAGAAATGCTGACGCAATCGCTACATGCAAAATACATGCAGCGGCTTTGCAGGGAGACAATTTCCCTTTGTCCAGCATCAGCTGAGCTCTGCTTTCTCTGGAACAGAAGCCCAGCGCCTCCAGACTCCCGTGCCTGGGAACAGACTGTCCCCGAGGGGCCAGGCGGGCAGGCTGTTGCCGCCAGCTGTTCACGACCAGCTTGTGACACGGCCCGGTTTCACACAGGGCTCCTCACGCCGCACTGGCGCTCAGCTTGTGCTGCCCTCCCATCCACGGGGACGGAGGGGTTCTGTCAGGCCGCCCCCGGCCTCCGCAGCGGCTCACGGCGGGGCCAAGACGCGGGGCACCCCCACAGCCACCGCAGTCGCCTCCGACACCGGAGGCCCGGCAAGAGCTCAGGGGCCGTTGAGACCTTCACAGCGCGGCGGCTGCTCGCGGCCTGCCCGCGCCCACGGCTGCCTGCCCGCCCGCCGGCACTGACGGGAGCGGCGGCCGGAGGGAGGCGGGGGGGCCACCGGGCACAGCCGGGCTCGGTCCCCTGCAGGCAGTCCCCCCCTCCTCAGCCTCGCCCGTGCACGCGGCGGCGCCTGACGTCACAGCCC
>JAVJGG010000053.1:7057659-7074362 GCA_035590195.1 Aviceda cuculoides | reverse complement strand
GTGCCCCGGGCGGCGGCGGGAGGGAGAGGCGCCCCCCGCGGGCGGGGCGGGGCGCGGCGCGGGCGCCCCCGGCGGGCGGGGCGGTGACGCTGTGTCTCCCGCAGCTCCTTCTACCCGCCATGAGGAAGAAGGCGGTGGCGGCGGCGGCGGCGGCGGCGGGCGGCGGCGGGGGGGACCTGCTGCGGGAGCACTGGCTGGTGCGCGACATGTTCTCCTTCGAGAACGTGGGCTTCACCCGCGACGTGGGCAACGTCAAGTTCCTGGTGTGTGCCGACTGCGAGGCGGGGCCGATCGGCTGGCACTGCCTCGACGACAAGGACAGCTTCTATGTGGCACTGGAGCGTGTGGCCCACGAGTGACACTGGCGCTGCCGCCGGGGATGGGGGCCGTGGCCCTGGGCACCTGCCTGAGGAGCTGGGCTCAGCCGCCGGCCTGCCCCGCTGCCTGACAGCGACAGACTGAGCCAAGGCCCAGTGGAGTGACAGCGGCGCGGCCACCCCACAGCCTCGCTGGTTGGCAGCCCACGGCCCGGCTGCCCCACACCTGACTGACCACGGCCTGCCTACCCCACGGTTGACTGACCTACAGCCCGGCTGGTCGCCCCACAGCCCAGATCCACTGACTGAGCAGCACCAAGAAGTGCAGCGCTGGCACAGCCAGCTCCTCACCTGAGCCCATGTGGGAAGGACATTGTTGGTGGGAGTGTTCCCTGTGACCTGCAGGGACAGCTCACCGTGGCAGTTTTGCCAAATAGCTTGATCTGCCACTGTCTGGCTGCTCTCTGTCACTTCTTCAGTCTGTGGCAGCGGTTTTTCAAACATGCTGAGATGTCTTTCAGGCTGATCAGTTTGTGACACAGCAATGTAAATGTGGGTGCTGGCACAAGGGCAAGGGGAGGACAGGACTGCTGCACTGAATCATCGTGGCAGCTTAAATTGTCTGAACTACAGCCGAAGCAGTTACAGGGTTTAAGGCTGTATCTTCTGTTGCTTTTCAGAAGAAACATTCCCTGCCCCGAACCCTAACATTTAGGTTCTCTAAAACCTCATCCTACCTGACAACTGTACCCTGTTAAGAGCATATGGCACCCAATGTGTATGTAAGGCATTTTAGCTAACATTGTATGCAGTTTTATTAACTGAGTACTTGGAAATAGAATAAGATACAGGTAGAGTCTGCAGACAGCATAGGCAAATGCAGACAGCAGATGGAGTGGCAAATAAAGAAAATGTGCAAGATCACAGTATTTCCAGGCAGCAAGAATGAAGAATCCAAGCAGAAACGGCTTTGAATCATTGGACAAGCAGTGTCCAGTGACTGCCTGTCTCAGTGCTGAAGAATGTCAGAACAGCCGTGTGTGTATTAAACAGAGAAGTCGGGACAGAATTTCTCATCTGTAAAAGCAGCTGGTAGGAGCACTGCTGGGATATTGTGTCCAGTTTTGGTCTCTGCCTTTTAAATGATGGGCACAAAGATGATTGTAAACTGAAGGAGGCTGCAGCAGCCATGGTTCTCACTGTATTTATCTTTTGGTAATGGTGGTCCAGTTTGCATTCTCCATTTGCAAACCCCTGTATGAATAATACAGCAGCTTTACAGTGATCATCTTGGGTCACAGAGGACATGCCTTACTGCAGGAGGTGTATCAGTATACTATGCTAATAAACACTTTTGGTACCAATGCAGCTGTAAAGGCAGAACTGTCATTGCACTGGGATGAAGAAGTTGTATTTGCCACCAAAATCAAGATCGGTTGTATTTAAAGATTAGCAATGTTGCTGCCACAAGGCTGTCGTTCCTCAACTAAAACATTTTTGCTGGCAGGAGTCTGTAAGGCAGGCACAGCCGCAAGTAGATCTTCCTGAAAGGCATCCTCACAGTGGGTGAGGGAGAAACAAGTCCTTTCTTCTTCCAGTGCTTGAGCACCTGCACTTTTAAGATTTGGAGACTCTGCCTTAATGTAGAACATGGGGCTGCTCTATCAGAAACCTCTGCTGTGGGCAGTTAAGATCTACTAATGGGAGAGGGAGAGGCCTAACTGTAGTCTGGTGATTAAGGCTCTCACTTGGGTAGGAAGTGAGTCTTGTGCTGTGTCCTTGCTAAATGTGTCAGATGCACAGTTGACATGAAGACTGTGCATCTTTCCTCCTGCCCTTCTTGTCTTTTAGCCTTAAGACCCATAACTGAACAGGTTCATCAAGGGAGTGTACCTGGAAGCACAAGAGAGCTTCATTTGTGTTCTGCACAGGCACAATGAAATAGTGGGATCATGTCACTTTAATTTCATGCTTTCACTTAGATTGCTGTCTACTAGGGAATGTGTTTTGACCTGTAATACTTAGATTATAGTCCATGTTACTAAAATATGTGCTGCGCAATAGTTTCATTTTGAAGACACCACTGTGCAGAACAGGCTTGTGGATATCAGCTTGATTAATGCTGAGTAAATGACACTTCTCAAAAATAGGTACATGTGGATTCTTGATATTGGGGAGTAGTTGGTGGGTGGCACTGGGGCAGAGCTGAGGTGGTGGTGGCAGCTTTTCCCAGTCAGTAGAACGCTTCCTGGAGAGATGTGAGACCTCAGGTCAAAGGCCTTCTTCACATCAGTATGGCAGCGATTTGAATCCAGTGCAGTGTTGCTCAGTGGTGGTGAATAATGAAAGCTGCTCCTGCTCTTCAGTGTGAGAGAAGAGATGTGCTGAATGGATATATCCTCCACGGGATCCAGGTTTGGTTCCTGCTGACTCTTAAATGTAAAGTAGGATCACGCAGACTGTGGAAGTGCCAAGAAGAAATGTACAGTCTGTTGGGAATTCATGGGAGGAAACTTTTGTATCGTGAGATCTTGGGATCTTTCGGCCTCAGGTAGGATCTTGGCTTCCTGCAGCTTGGAGAAGCCATGAGAGACACCCTTGAAGTCCCAAGCAGCACAGACAGGGACCTGGTGCCAGTGAAGGTGCAGCCATGCAGTAGAGCTCTGCAGTTTGACTGCTGGTGCTCAGGAGCCCATCACCTGGGCTAACTCATATCCCAAGAGGTGATGTGAGAATTTAGGGGGGGAGGGGAATTGGTGAAGAGGGAAAATGGCATCAGTCCCTGGAATTTGAGCTCAGACAGTTCCACTGTGATGTTAATCGAGCATTAGAGAAAGAATGTCTGCAGTCAGCAAACCTCGCCTTAAGGGAAAGGTCTCCTATGTTTATGCAACAGACAGCAACATCAGATTTGGGAGCATCTGATGAAGTATTGAACAGGTTTTGTGTTAATGAGAGCAAATAAAAATTTGGATAGTGTCACAAATAAACATAATCTTTTCACTGCTTTTTATCTAGCATGTTGAAAAACACTTTTCCAGTTGCCTGCAGGAACTTCTAGGAAAAGAAGGATAGACAAGAGCCAACCTTCTGGTACGGGAAGCGCTTACGTAAGACCTGTTAACGCTCATCTTGCAGCCCATCATCAACAACAAGACAGGGCAGAAGCCCTTATTTCCATGTGCAGGTTGCTTTAAAATTAATTTGAAAATGGATTCTTCTTCATAAGTAGCTGCATCGACTTTACTCAGAAGACCCATTCTGTGTTAAGCTGTAGCACTGCCAAGAGAGGAATAGTAACAAACCTGCACCCCTTGCGCTGGGCCATCCCACCAGTGAGGTGAGCGAGGACTGTGCACAGCAGGACACAAAACCTCCAGCCCTTTGGGTCTTGCCTTTGTGCTGCGTTTGGGTGGGGACAAATAATAACAATTTTGTCTAATTGCTTCCCAATCTGGATTTAAGGCATGCCTGTTTGTATTGGCTAGGTTTTTATATACCATAAATATAAATGAATTTAGGATGGTTAAAAACAGATCTTGCTCCACTCTGACTCGGGTAATTGAGGCTGGTTCACAGCCCCAAAACCATGGTCTGGGCTTGGGCTGACATTGACACCTTGTGTAACTTCACCTCTCTGCTCCCTTCCCCATGCAAACCTCTCCCTCAAGACAGCTGCTGAACCCTTTGCTGAGACTGTTCAATTTGCTATCTTAGTCTAAAGCTTCTTTTCTTGCGTTGCTGGGTTGAAATATGGGAGTTTGAGCTCTGCAGCCTGCATGAGATAATCGGGAGGCAATGGCAGGATAAAGGTCTTCCCATTTTTGGCAGCAGGAGGCTGTGAGGTCACTGATCTGTCCTGAGTAACTGCCACAAGTCATCCCTTGCCAAGAGGTCACATTCACACTCTTCCTTCCCTAAATTAAGTGCATTTCACTTAGTTAATTAAGTGGTGCTCAGAGCAGGGACTGGAATTCAAGGCTCCCTCTTTTCCCAGCACTGCAAGTCAGCAAAAAGGTCTTGGTTTCTGGGCCTGACACCATCCAAGGTCTCTCCATGATTGCTCATCTCTTATTAACAGAAGAAATCTTTGGCGGAGCAGTTATGACAGTATGGGCTTTGAAGTAATAGCTTGGAGGAGGACTTTGCTGTTTGCCTCCCTGCTGTGTTCTAGAGCTCTGCCTTTCAGCTAGTCCTCACATAGGCAGCCAGTAGGGCTTAAGATCTTTGGAATACCTGCAGCTCAGTGTGTGCGGAACCCACTGCCACCATGTATGGAGACGAGGAGCTCAGCAGAGTTCAGAAAAGAGCTGTGGATTGTTAAAAACAAGGCCAGTTTTGCTAGGAGAGGTATTTTTGGCATTACATCTCCTACATATCTTGCCTTGCTTATTTACCTAAACCACCAGCACTACAGAGCAGAACTATTACACTGTGTGAACAGATACTGCTGTATCAGCACAGGCAGTTTCTACAATGTGTGGGTGTTTGGGAGAAGAGGGATAGCTGAAATCTCTAATGAATATTCTCTGAAGGTCATTTTACGTGCCTGACGTTACACTCCCTGGCAGGAACAAGAAAAGTAAGAGGAAAGGAAACAATAGAGAGGAAATAGCTTCTGGGTCCTTTAACAAAAGGTGCAGGGAATGCTTCCCTGCCTCCCACAAAGCCAGGTTAATAAAGGCCAAACTCTAGAATCAAAGGAACATTAAACCACCAAGTATTTTGCAGCTGCTGGGGGACATGGAAGGAAACCACAGCAGATGAGTGGAACTTGCCATAAATGAGGTCTTTGATAAAAGCCAGCTTTATGCTCCTTTTAAGCAATAATCTGTTACCCATTTCAGCATAAATACTTTTGTGCTGACTTGTGAGTCAGCCAGGTTCTTGAAGTGCAGCTTTCTTACAAGTGCAGCTGGACCTTTTTGTGTTGGTGAGGGTAGAGAAGAGGGAGATGGTAGCCTAGCAATCCAGATGAGAGTTATTGAACTGTGGGGTTGCACTCCCTGGATGAGTTAGAGAAGCCAAGGCTATCTTGACAGGAGTGTGCTTCGGAGGAAGTGCACTGGCATCTGAAAATTATCTGACCATGCATAGAGTAAAAATCAAGTGCTTTGCTCCCTAAATGCAATCACTGAGGAAGAGTGAGCAGGTTCCTGGGTCACCGAGATATCACTTTCATCTCCTGAGAGGGCAACCAGGCTCTGGAAAAATTGTTTCTTGCATCTTTCCTAAAACCTAATCCAGAGTGGCACAGTCAAACCTAGGGGTTGCTGCAATTCATCTTTTCAAGTACTGCATGTCCAAATCTGAGAGAGCTACATGGGTGGAAACAGCTTGTGACAGAGGATATATCTCTTGATTACCACATGGTCAATTCCTAGGGGCTTCAGTTTTGCCTTCGGTTAAAACATGAACTGTTCAGATACAGCTTCTGCATGGAGAAAGACACAGTTACCCTTCCCTCCTTGGCACAATTATATCAGATGTGTAGGCTGGAGTGAGTGGAGGGGAACAGCCCAAGGTAGGCTGTAATCTCATAAATGCACTTGGGCCTGAAAATGGGGCATGTTCTGAACCAAAGCACCTGCTGTTCAGCTGCCAGAGGAGGCCAAAGCAAAAGAGCCAGAGCTGTGTTTTTCCTAGCACCCTGCCATCCTGGCGGGTGTTAGTCTGGCAGGACAGGTCAGAACTG
The DNA here is from genome assembly GCA_035590195.1 of Aviceda cuculoides. NCBI lineage: Eukaryota > Metazoa > Chordata > Aves > Accipitriformes > Accipitridae > Aviceda > Aviceda cuculoides. The sequence goes on along the minus strand of JAVJGG010000053.1, from coordinate 7,068,350 downwards.
CAGGCAAGGTCTGTTCTTGAAAAGTCTTTCAGGGCAATTCATGGCGTTTATAGCAGCCACATGTCCCCGGGGTGAGAAGCTGCACTAGGAGAGTTCCCTGCATGGATGTGTTTATCTATGCTGCTTCTCCCTGGGGAAGCAGCAGGGAATGCATGTATACTCAGCTGTGCTTCTGCTCCTCCTTTCATGTTCTTTATCTTCCAGGAGTCTCTGAATTCCCGTGGAGGAAGGGAGACAGTTGCTAGCCTTAATCACTGTGCATGCAGAGGCAGAGCACTCTTGTTCGAGTGCTGCCAGGACTTACCCTCTGCCATTTTTCAAACCCAGCTGGAAGAGATGCGCTGAGAGCAAGGGAAAATATGCAAAGCAATGTCAGCACAGGTATCCTTCCCCTCCTCAAGCAGCTGGCTCCTCACACCACCTGGAACACTATTAAAAGTGTGCTCTTTCCATGGCAAACATCCAGACCACAGCTCCTTGCAGAATCCCTGATTAATTTGGAATCTCTGGCAATGGAGCATGAGGACGTGGCTTCAGGAACTTGCTGCCTCGTGCTTTCCTGGGGAGGTACCAGTCTGTGACTCCTGTAAAACAGGCAGAAGGACTCAATTCTCTGTGTCAAACTGTGGCAGGTCCAAGGGGCTAACAACAAAAAGGGCAGGAGACCAGAAGTGCTGGGACTCAGCAAACACAGAGCTCAACTCCTGAAGGGAAAAAAGATGGTTGGAGAAAGGAGCTGCGTCAGACTCTGGTGGGAGGAACGTCCCTTGGTAAGGAATAACCAGGACTGACCTGACGGATGTAGCTGCAGGTGTCAGCAGCAATTTGGAGGCTCAGTGCCCTTGGCAGCTCAATCCCTGCTGCAGCCACAGGTCCCCCTGTTTGGTGCCAGTGCCCCCATGATGCCAGCACCACTCAGGGGTATCTGGTTCCATCCCTTCCCTCCAAGCCCCTGCTGGGATTTGGGGATTTCTGTTGGAAACCCAGTACACTAGCATCAAAAGGCAAAGTCTATGTGTAGCTGGCCTGTACCTGAGACAGTTCCTGATTTTGGGAGAGGTGAAGCCACAATGCCCAGTGCTGCACATTCTTAGAGCAGCACAGCATAAAGCACAGCTTCTGTCTACTGGGAGGCTCTCGCTCTAATTCTTGGCATTCCCTGCCTTCCAGGCCAGATTTATAGTGCTGCTGATCCAGCTAAACTGATGTTTAATTGCTGTTGACACAGATGGTAGTGAAGAGAGGTTGTTGCCACGTGCAGCTGCACCATAAGGCCAGTGCAGTGCTGAACTGGATGCACTAGTTGCAGTGGGGGTCCTGCAGTGCACCTGCAAAGCCATTCTGCCTTGCATATGCACTCCTCTGCAGGTTACTGTATCACCTGGAGCTCTTTGGCTGAGCCAGTATGTACAGTGCATTTAGCTCTTCAAGGCTAATGGGGAAATGAATGCTCAGCTCTGTTCTGATGCTCCTCTGCAATCAGTCAGTGTCACCACGAGTTCACTAGGGATCTCAAACTTGAGACAGTCCACAGAGGAGTTTATGTTCCTACCTGCTTTATTGGTCAACAGTCCATTGGGTTCTCTATAAAACCATCCTGTATGCACTTAAGATAGCAAGAACTGACTCAGACCTGTTACACTTCACCCAAACCATGCTGCCTCACCATCACAGATGGATACAGCCCTGCCAGTGGCATCTCTGGACTATGGATGTGTCATGGTTTAACCCCGGCCAGCAACTAAGCACCACACAGCCACTTGCTCACTCCCTCCCCCAGTGGGATGGGGGGAAAGTCAGAAGGGTAAAAGTGAGAAAAATTAATGGGTTGAGATAAAGACAGTTTAATAATTAAATTTAAAATAAATTTAAAAGAAAACAGTAAGAAAAAGAACAACAACAACAAAGAGAGAGGAAAATAAAAATCAAGAAAAACAGGTGATGCAAAAGAAAGCAGTTACCACTAACCAATGTCCAGCCAGTCCCTAAGCCACAGCAGCCCCCACCATCCTCCACCCTCCAGTTTTATAGCTGAGCACTACTTCATATGGTCTGGAATATCCATTTGGTCAGTTTGAGTCAGCTGTCCTGGCTGTGCCCCCTCCTAACTTCTTATGCACTCTCAGCCCACCTGCTGGCAGGGCAGGGTGAGGAGCAGAAAGGCCTTGACACTGTGCAAATACTGCTCAGCAGTAGCTAAAACATCCCTGTGTTATCATCACAAATAGAAAACAGCCCCATACAAGCTACTTGTGAAGAAATGTAACTCTATCCCAGCCAAAACCAGTACAGGATGTGAACTGTTAGCCATGTTTGCTAACTGCACCATCAGCTGACTGTTTTTTTGGTCAAAAGGACTGCACAGCAAAGAATCAGTACAGACAGGAATGGCCAAATGCTGGAAATATGAATAAGTTGGTAGACAGTGCTACTGCTTGACCAGGGGAAAGAAGGTTAACTTCGCAGTGAGAGAGATCCAGTCTAATAGGTGATTTTAGTTACCCACACAAAAAAAGGCCAATTACTGTAGCAGGACAGGACAAGGTGTATTTTCAGTATCTAGACCAAAAGTTAGTGGTGGAGAACACAATAAAATTTGTAGGCTAGGGTCAGTTTACTCCCAGGTAACAAACAGAACCTGGGCCAAGAAGTTTAACCAATACAGGCAATAGTTACCAAAGTCTGACATAGTTTGAGATAGAGGGGTACCAACCAGCACAGCAACACAAAATTTGCAATACAGAGATGGCACTGCAAATAGGTGAGTAATTCAGAAGGCCTTTTAATTGTAAAGTAAAGAATAAATAAGTGGACTTGTTGGAGAAGCTGTTTCAGCTTTGACAAATGTCAGATGGAGGTTTGTTACTGCAGCGCAGTAGGGAAGCAGGCAGGGAAGAAGTACTGCATGAAAGTCAGGGCTGAAGTAGCATTTAAAACAAGCAGGGAATGGAAGCAGCCTCTGCAATGTGAACTTGCAGAGAACAGAAAAATAGGGCAGGTAGTCAAGCCCATGCTTGCAGGAGCAGGATTAAAACAGTTGGAAGCACAAATAATATAAGATTTAAAAACAGGGAATGTATTTAAGGCCATTAAAAACAGGATCTTATTTAAGGATTACCTACAAGAAGCCATGCTAATAGCACATTAAGGTTACAAAGTCAAATGATCAAGATAGAGAATGCTGATATTAAACTTGCTCGTGAAATGTTAATCTCCTGTGTACATACAGTCTGCTGCAGTTCTGCTGACTATCATATAGGAAATATCGCAAAACAAAAGGAGAGCCCAGCCCTTTGGGGTTCCAATCTGGCAACTCAAGCACATCCTTCCACTTATTTTGGCACTCCCTGCAGGGGGGAGGACCAGGCATAAACAGGGTGTAATCACATAATTAGGGGTATGTCTATTGTACATGTTCAGTGTTCAGGAGAGGAATGATTCCTTCCCTTGTACGAGCTACTCTAGCTATGTCTTCTGCACTCCTCATTCTCATATTTAAGGATTTACAGCCCATCTGGAACAGGGAGTGTTTAGGTCAGAAATTAATTCAGCCCTGTCTAGTTGGATAGTTTTCAGCTCTAAATGAAAGATATTTCTTGGCACCCAGCAAACATTCCCAAAACCCTCATGGAGAATCCATGTCCTCCCATGGAGGTTTGGCCTGAGATCAGTGGATTAAGCATTTCCACCTGTTGTGCATTCTCCCCAAATTGTTCCTCCCTTTGCTGCATGCAGCGCTTGAGATAAAATGTACAGGTATGCATGATGGGATAAACATCTTGCCCTGCAATCAAAGCCCAGCGATATGAACTGGTTTGTCACAAGATTTGCAGCATCCCACTCAGACCTGTGCATCCCAGGTAGCCGAGTGCACCTCCACTTGCACAACCAGTTCCTTTGCAGGGCCCTACCCCCACTGCCTGGACAGCAGAGCAGTGTTTGCCTCCCTTTCCCAGCATGGCTTGTTGATATTCAGCTTGCTGAGGAAATAGAAATCTGCTGTGTACATAACTTCTGCTACAGGGTGACCCTTCTGTACCCTGGACATGGGGGCAGGGAGAGTTCTACAGAGAGCGCTGCAGTGGTTTCCGATTTTAAACTGATCTAGCAAAACAGAACATTCCATTCTGGTTATCTTCTATTGATTTCCATGATTCGTTTAGTTCACATCAATACATTCAGGCAGAAAAGGACACAGTGCTGTCTGCTCATGCAGCTGTGGACTACTGACAATGTGGTCCATAAGTGACATCCACACCTAAATGGCCAGATGAGCTAGTTTAGGCAGCATGTGACCACAGCTAGTGCTAAGCCAACTAAAAATCTCATCGCGCAGCACAGGAAATACTGTTTTTCCTCATTCTTGCTAGCTAGGCTTTATACAATAGTCTTCCATACCTGCCATTCCCTTTCTAGTCTACAGAGAAAAAAAAAGAACAAAATCCCTGTTTCTCTTCCCCTTCCACCTCCCCAAAAGACTAACAAACAAAGGAGCTGCTTTATTTGATGTCAGGAATCTTGTCCCTCTCTAGCCTCTGTAGAGGTGAGAGTGTATTTAGCAACAACCAAAGATCGGGGCTGTGCAATGGGAGACCCCATAAAAGTCCATAGCAAGCTGCCGTAGGCAGGGTGTCAGGCCTGTCTTTCTAGAGGAGGATTAGACCAGATCAGATGATCCCAGGTGAACTGCACCCAGTGTTGCAAAGGAAGATTAAAAACAAAACCAAAATACATGAAGATCCCTGTCAAGACAATTTGGAAGGAATTCCTTGTCAACACTGAAAAATACCTGTTCCTGTAACAATACAGGACCCCAAATCCAGAGGCAGACTCTGTGTTACCTTCATGGACTCTGGCAAGGCATTCAGCTTCCTGTGGGGAATGGGGCAGGATAAAACAGACAAGCAAAAGCCTGTAGCCAGATGACAGTTTGGGATGAGAAAATACAGGCTAGAGGTTCAGGAGTTCTGAGACAGGAATCTCTGAAGGTGGGGAGAATATCCTGGGGCAGCCATGCCGTTACACTGGCCCTCTTCTACATACTTTCCAAGGCCATTGCTATGGACCTCCATGAGAGAAATAATACTGACCTCAGCAGGCATACATCTGATCCAGTGTGACTCTTCTTACATTTATGTCCTTAGCAATTTCCTCATGTGTATCATAACCCCAGGTTTAAAACATATATATCTAAAACCAACCTCTCGTTCTCTGCCACACCACCAAATCGGCCAGGAGGCATTAACAATGCAAAGAGGGAACCCACACCAGCACAACAACACAAACATTCAGCCCAGAGCTAATTGCTCCTGTGTCAGCCTGTGACACATGTACCCAGGATCAGCACGGATATGGGCCCGTGCTTGCAACAACCCCCTTGTTGTGCACATGTCAAGGCAATCAATCTCTGCTTTGGAAGGCACCACCCCATCTCACCCTCAGCAGAGAGCCCTGCAGCCTGCTGACAAATCAATAACCTCCCACTGGGCAGGGAAGGAGACGTGGTTGTGAATAACTCTGAAACTCAGCCCTGTCTCTGACCCCAACCATGTATTTTCCTGGTGCGTTTAATCTGACCAGACCAAGAGTAAACCTGGGTGCTCATTTTGGGAAAAGCGATAAGGAAAGAATGGGAGCAAAGTGGGTATCATTAGCGTCTGGGAGCTAAGAAAGAAGGAAGATTTTAGATGGCAAATGACACAGGGAGTCATGAGCAGGTGGCTATAAAGACTGCAGCTGGCCACAGCCATGTCCCACTGCAATGGGAGAGAGGTGAGAGGAGTGACCGGATCCATCCCCGCTCACCTGGGTTATGCAATTCACTGTATCAGAAGGTGAAATCCATATTAAGGAGCTGGCTGCCACAATGTGCTACTTCCTGCTGTAAGCTGCTGCGAGCATGCCACGTCCCTTCACCAGTTCCCAGCCAACACCCAAGGGTCAGCTCCAGACCTTGCATCTGAATTTAAAGTAGTTAGTAAAATCAATTATATTAGAGATTGGAAGAGCCATTCAGAGCCACAGAACAAGCCCTGTCCCTGTTGAGCAAGGCCCTCATGCTGATAAGGTGCCCTCACACTGATAAGGTACTGTCCCAACCCTGGCCTGAAATGGGCCGAAACACCTCATGGTGTAAGGCTGGTGGCCATGGGGCATGACTTAAACTAAAGCAGGAAAAACTGCACTGCCTAGGGACATGCAGAGTCCCTGACTAGTCTCACCCTTGTCTGCCCTGTTGCTATGCAGGAATTTTCCAAACAGGCACCAGGCCTTGGTTTTCTGGGCTTCATAAAGGAGCCATTTGGGAGGGAGAGTCTCTCTCCCATGAAACAGTCAGAGAGGCTGGACACTTCTGGGAGGAGCCAGATGTAAAGCTAGGGTGAAGTACACAGGATTGAGGATGGATATTTGGAATGGAATGGATTTGCACTCAGAGAGGAGGAGATGAACCTGACTACTGAAAAAATGAAGTCTTGGTAAAGCATTGTCCCCTTAGTGATGAAATCCGAACGTTTTACTCTAGCTGTACACATGCACTCATCAAACCTCACACCCAGATGAGTTTTCTGTGACCTGGGAATAAGGAGGAGTCAGTACCTCACTGAAATCTATGCAGCACGTTGCTGTTGCCAATCTGAGTGCTGGAAAATGGTGCATGGAAATCCCAGGTCACCTCAAACCTGGCACAGACAGGTAGTTAGCAGACAGTTACAGGGTTAAGGCTATCACATTTTTAGGAATTCACTGATAGAAGTGAATGTGCACACATTATTTGTCCAATGCTTCTGAGAAAGAACAAAGCAAGAGCTGCATATTTGTAGATTCAAAGAAGTTTCATCCAATATCCTCGAGAATCCCCGGACCCACTGTGCAGCTACAGAGACTTCATCACAAATATATAGCAAGCGCAGCACTTTCTGAAAGTATCATATTCACTGAATACATGGTATGCAGCCAAAGTCTGTGCTTGGTGGGTCTTGATAGCAATACCAGACACAGAGAAATCCCGGACAAATGTAAAAAGTTCTCATACTGCATACAGAAATAATCTCCAGCAGGAAAAAAGAATGTGTTCAAGACATCCCGGATACATGATAGCCTCTTGGACTTGACATTATCGTTTAGTCAGACTAAATCAAATGCATTTCAGTCCCCAAAGAAATGTTTTTCTGAGTATGCAGCAACACAAGCTTCTGTAAGACTGGGTTAGTTCTTGTCAATGCGTCAACTGTGGAAAAGCATACTCAGCTTCAAGTGCCAACTGTTTGGTCCCACTGTCTTGATGCACCCTTTTATGCCACATGGGAGGCATGCTGAAGCCTCATGAACGAAGCTTTACTGCAGCTGATGCAGCATGACAGAACAGATTTCAGCTGCCCAAGTGGCTGTATGAAATCTGACGAAGTAGCATCAAAACCTGATTTTCTCACTAAAGTCTGACAAATACTTCATGGAGCTGGAGCACTCCTGGTAAGTCCAGATTAGCGGCGTTAACAGCGCTTTTCAGAGCTGAGGTACATATCAAAAATCCATTTCCCAATAGCTGTTAAGACAAGTCAGACCAGGTAATTAGTGCAGTAGTTAAGTATGTGAAAACCTCAGTTCAAGCTGGACCGGGGCATACTATAACACCCCAGCCTGGCCTGAATCTCTGATTTGTCAGCTAAGATGAAAAGAATACTCACTGCACTCACAAAATGATACCATCTTAATTTTCTGCTTTTTCAAAGTGTTTGACCCTTCTAGTTTCATGGTCCTGTAACATTTCTAAAGGGGAATAAAATACCATACCATTAACAGTTCAGGGTCTGACCCAGTGCTAAACTGCATTGGCAGAGTTGAAAGGACAGTTAGAGCATTGTGAGTGTTATTTCAGGTCAGAGCATTTTAAAAGCATGAAACAAATCTTTCAATCTCCTAAGACTGGTTTAAAAATCATGAGATTTAAACCTAATATCATTGTGGGCACTTATTTTCCATAGGTTTTAGAGCTTAGATCAAACTTTTCTCATAGATTGAAGATTTCCTTAGTAATTTGGAAGAGCAAATTTTTCTTCCAAAAAGAAGAAAAGAAACTAAAATATTGTAGCTATTTTCCTCTTTCATCTTCCATTAGCAATTGCTATGATGGCTCATGATCACTTCAGGTATTTCCTTCCCATCTAAGTATGAACACCTACAACTGCAGATTGCAGTTCTGCCTGTCTCAGACAGCTAGGACTGTCCTGGTCTCCTTTACCAAACAGCTTTACTAAGGAGATCATCTGAGCTAAAGGCACTTTGTAGCCAAGGTCATACCCCAGCGAAGTTAGGCTAAGCAATCAGTATAAAACAAAGGAGATATTAAAAAAACAGAAAACCAATTTCGTTCAGGTCTCAGAGCTGACTGGAGCATATTACAAGAGGTTAGCAGGAACAGGGGCAGTGGTTATTAGAAATTTAATGTTGATTAGATTCTTTGAATATATACAAACTTGACAGCACTAAGGAAATAGTTTGTGCTTGTTGAGGATTAGATTACAAAAAACAGAGAACACTTATTTTTAAAAAACTAATTGCAAAGCTGCATATACTCCCCTGATGTCAACTGGCCTAGCCACCCAGCTCATGGTTTCTGTTTCATACTCACAGTACGCTTACTGAACAGGAGCCAGAGGAGCTAGAACCTGCTGAAGCTTGCTTCTTGATACAGGTACTTGTACGTGTGATCACTCCCAACCATCCCCCAAGCCCTAGTCAACCTCCTGCTGGTGTGGAGACAGCCAAATTCTCTAAACACAGCTTAGTGCTCTTTTCTCTCTTATGTTTTTCAGCCACTCATTACATTTGGCATCACTCTTTGGAAAAACCAAGTATATCAATATCATTTGTGTTTTATTTCCCCTTCCTCTGCCTCTCTCCTTTTTTTCTCGATCCTCTCTGTGCTTTCTGGAGGACTTTTGCCTTTCTTTTCTTTCAGTAATTCTGAATGTGCACCCACACAGGTTTTATTTCCACACTCTGTGCTGAAATGATCGCAATGAAATTGGTAACAGCAATAATAGCATCCTTAGCAGGCTTCAGTTACTGTGCCCTTGGGATTAGTAGGAGTGAGGGGGTTCATCACTTCCCATCACTTGTTCCAGCTGACTGTAGACCCAGCCTGGCAGGACTCCGTCACACTCCCTTCAAAAGTATCACTTTTCTTTAGGCTGCTGACAGGGCTGGAGATCCACACAGGAAGAGGAAAACATAAAAAAAACCACTTTGTTATTGTTTAAAATTGTTTCACATACCTATCCTGCCGCAAAAGCTTAGCTCAGCAGGGGGAAGAAGCAATTTCCTGAAACTGATGCCTGTGTTGCCCTTGGAAGGATGGCGCTCCGGTATCAGACTGCAGATGCGTACACTACAGCAGCCGCTTTCCACCCAGGAAGTAGATTTGGCAATCTCATTAATATTTCTGTTAATATAGCCCTTAGGACACACCACAGGGGTTTTATGCTTCCCATCCAAACACCCAACTTAAATTGGGGGCATTTAAACACCAAAGGTACTCATTTCAGTAGGATATACATGGCTTTCCAGATCTGGTCCTTTGGCTTTAAGTCCTTTCCATTGTGGGACTATTCCAGTAAAGGTGCAAGCACTGCTTGGCCTGGTGACTGTGCAATGGGGCTCTCTCCTCCCTCCTCCGAGAGAAGATATAGAGATTTGCCCACATCTCACTCTTCCACCCTCAGAGCCAAGCACTCCCACAGAGCCTGCCCGCATGCCTGGGGGTCTTTGCAACGTCCACCTGTGATCCAAGTGTCAGCCCCTTGGCCTCACACGGCCTGGCTGTTTCACCAGCTGCTTTAAATGGATTCACTGCACACAGCCGGGCCCGGGAGCCCCTCGGTGCAGCCTGGTTCTTGGGGCAGCTACCACCCGGCTTTGAGCTCCCCTGGGCCGAGCTCTCAACCCTCCGCCCGCCTCGGGCCTGTCCCTGCCAGTGCGAGCGCTGACCACCGGACCTGCCCGCGGCCAACAGCAAGCCCGCGCTGCTCGGGTGGGAAAAGCTGCTCTAGCTGCTTTCCCCTCTCCTCCGCGCCAGCCGCTGGCTCCGAGGACAGCGATCCCCAGCCCCAGGTCAGGCCCGCGCCATCCGCCCGAGGGATCAGCGACAGCCGCAGCAGAGCCGACGAGCGGCCGAGACTGAGGAGGGATGAACCGGCCTCCGTTGGCGGGAAAACTGAGCCCCGCCCCCTCCCCGCCCCTGGTTATGAATCAACCAATAGCTAGTGCGAGAAGATTAAATTCATATCTGCGATCCAATGGCGAACACAGGGCGCAGCCCACGCGGCCGCCGCCCGGTTCCGATTGGGAGAGCGGACGATCTCGAGGCGGAGGCACCCAATAGCGCCGCGAGGAGGTTACGCCTCCGAGAGCAGCATAGCCAATGAGCAAGGAGCGGGAGCCACCCGCACCGCCCCCCTCCCTATATAAGGTGGGGCCGGGAAAGGCTGCCACTTTCGAGGTGCTGTCCAGACACGTTGCGCGTCTGCTGTTCCCAGCGCTGCCCGCCCAAGCCATGGTGAGGGGGTGTCTCTCGGCCGCGGGAGGAGGGTTTCTCGGCGCCGCTCGGCACGCTGAGGCGGGGCGGCCCCGCCCCGCCCGTGCTCGGCGGGAGGCGCGGGTCCGCCACGGCCCGCTGAGCCGGCGGCGGGGTA
>JAVJGG010000053.1:7033194-7056387 GCA_035590195.1 Aviceda cuculoides | reverse complement strand
TCCTTTCATTATTACTGTTGTCATTTTATTAGTGTTATCATTATCGTTATTAGTTTCTTCTGTTCTATTAAACTGTTTATCTCAACCTACGAGTTTTACTTCTTTTCCTGATTTCCTCCCCCATCCCATTGCGGGGGGGGGAGTGAGTGAGCGGCTGCGTGGTGCTTAGTTGCTGGCTGGGGTTAAACCATGACACTGGTACAGCCATTGCCATGAAACTTGGCTTTCCATCAACTTCACACAGGTGAAGCTGTACCCAAAATACTGTGCTGGAGAGTACAAGGGGCCTAAGGCACGATGCACCAGTACACTTGGAATGAGCTGGGCTTCTTCAGCCTGGCAGAGAATACAGCAAGGGGCTACCTAGTAGCAGACTACAGCTACTGAAAGGGCAGTTACAGAAGACAAGCCAGTGCTCTTAAGCTGCAGCACATCATTTAGCAAAGGAGAGAGAGGTAACAGGCTGGAGAGATTCAGGCTGGCCTGGGAAGATTCTGTTTTTCACTGAAACTGGTTCTATGCTCAAAAATAGTGTAAGTGGGGGAGACCATTTAGAGTTAAGTACTTAAGGATTCTGTGTCCTGACTTGTATAGCATGTAACAGTACTGTCTGTAGTATGTTTTTAAACCTTATTAACTATGAAACTTCCACCAGTGATGTGTAAAGGCCCAGAATTGTAATGGGTGTGACAGTTGTCTCTTGCCTGTCTTTACAACTTGGAGATTATACTTTCAAGGCTGATTTTGTTCTGTTCTTTAGTATTCTTGGTACTGTAAGACTTCTGCTTGAAAAGGCTATGCAGAGCAAAATAGGCAGAGTCTCTCAGTGTCCAGCAAAGATTTGTGTTTCATTAAACAGCCACGTACTACTTAGAAGTAGTTGGTAGAGTTGCAGGAAAGCAGTTGAAGGAGACCTCTCAAAGCAGGGCTAACAATAGCACCAGGCCAGGTTTTTGTGACTGACTTTGTCTTGCCAAGTTTTGCAAACTTCCAAGGATGGAGATCCCTTCCCACCTCTCTGGTGACCTGTTCCAGGGCTGCACCACTGCTGTGGAAGCTTTTCCTAACACCCAACCTGAATCTCCCACCATCTTCCTAACATCTGACCTGAACCCTCCTGCAGAGCAGAGGGAAGGCTTCTTGGTGTGCTGGCCATGTGTCTCCTTTTGTAGCCTGGCACATTGTTTGCCTTACTGAGGATGAGTGCCCTGTTGAACATTCAGGATGGTTTCTGTGGTAACCCCCAGGATCTTTTCAGCAGGGCTGTTTCTCAGTTAATTGTTTCTTTGTACTGATGCAGGGAGTTACTCTGTGCCAAGTGCTGAACTTTGTCGAAATAAACATGCCATGCTTTTAACATGTGCTGTGTTGCCCAAGTTGTACTTTCAAAGACTTAAATTTTCTCTTTGCAACATGAATGATTGTTGTTGTGTTGTGTAGTTTGAAGTAGTGGTGCTAGTTCATTTGATGCTGGAAAACTCATAGTCTGTCTTCCATGCATCCACCTTGCTTGGGCATGCTAGTCCCTACATGCTTCCTTTCAATGCCCTTCCCCAGCTGCTTAGGATTTTCACTAACAAAGCTTGAGTTGATGGTAGGGCCTCAATACAGGTGAGGATCCAGACTGAAGTGGTGGTATATCTCTATTCTTTCTCCTCTCACTGTAGGAAAGAGTTGCAGGCTTCCCTGCCTTACTGAGAGGATGATGTGGCCTGGCTTCTCTTGACAGTGCAGCCTTGTTGGGCTGCATGCTGAAGCTGCTTTTCCTGTCACCCTTTTTACAGTGTGTAGGTTGGCTGTCCTCTACCACTGCAGTACTTTGCCAAGCCCAGTGCTTTGGCCTGGAGACCAATGGAGTCATGGCCTTGGAGAGGGGTAGTGTGGCAGCAGGTTTGCCTAAGGGTGGTTGCAGAGGATGCGGATTGCTCTTCTGGAAGCTGTATATCTGAATACACAGCTGAGATGGATGAGGAGCTGGAAAGCAGTGGTTCAGTGCTGTGGTTGAGAACAGATGATGGGGGGTTTTTTTGCAAATATAGATTTTAATTTCTTGGGGTTCCCAAGGAAATCGAAAGGACCGTGCTCCTGCTTTTCTGCATTGACTATTGATGTGGACTAGGCAGTTCCAGGTCCTGTTTATGCTGGAATTTCAGGGGTCAAATTAGTTGTATCATTCAATCATAGGGTCTGAACATAGTTAAATGTGACTTATTCAAAACTGTCCTATATGCAGGCTCTTCTAGTTTTAAAAGTTAAATATAAAATGCCACAGATGGACCAGGAGTTTGGAGATAGTTCCATTGTGGTTTGGCTTTTAATATTCAAAACCCTGTGCTGAAATATTAAGGAAGCTGGGCTTATGCTCTGGACATCAAAGGCAACTTGGGAATCAATAAATTGGTGTGAATAGATCCTTTTGCTGACATGAACTATTTTTACAGAGCTTAAATTAGGTAGTTTTGTCTAGTGTTAAGGAGTTTAGTACTTTGCATACAGCAGTGTGATGTAAAGCAAGGCCTAATGTTCCATTTTTATGAAGTGATACTAAAGGTTTTGTTAAGCAAAGACTTTCTTACAGAATGGCAAAGTTCCCTAAAGTGATCGGGAGAATTTTTTTCTGATTTTATGTATATTAAACAAAATGGCCCTGGAGCTTGCAGAAGGTTTTGCTCCCTCTGGTGGCTGTGCTTATGTGGCTTCTGGGGTGATGCTTTTCTGGACACTTAGGCCAGTGACAGGTGTAGTCATCAGTTTTTCTAAATATTCAGTGTTTGTTATGGAGAGGAGTTGGCTGAAGGATTTGGAAGAGTTGATCAAAATCTTCCTGTCTGAGGATAGGAACAACAAGAAGGAAGGAGTTTGTAAAAATGACAATGTCTGAAAGGGTCTTTCTAGGTGGAGGTGGATGATGACTGAAAGAGGCTTTTGTGTTCTGTTGTAGTTTATGCCAAATGCCGCTAACATGGAGACAATAAGGCCAATGTTTTAATAGCTTTGCAGTATGGGAGTTCAAGCTGTGTGCTGAATGTATTCTAAACAAGGAAACTGCTGTTTCTGAGTGATCTGATTTTTTTTTCTCCACACAGCGTGAGTGCATCTCAGTCCATGTTGGTCAAGCTGGTGTGCAGATTGGCAATGCATGCTGGGAGCTCTACTGCCTGGAACATGGCATCCAGCCCAATGGTACCATGCCAAGTGATAAAACCATTGGTGGAGGTGATGATTCCTTTAACACGTTCTTCAGTGAGACCGGTGCAGGAAAACATGTCCCTCGTGCTGTGTTTGTGGACCTTGAACCAGCAGTAATAGGTAAATAGTGTCCTATGCAAGGGATAGTAGAACATGCTATAGGATTTGATTTAACTTACACATTTTATTGACTAAGGGATCCATTTTTCTAGTCCTGCAAAATGCTTTGGGGTTTTAAATTTTTACTATGTAAAGCTTGCCTCCATCTTCCTGGTGTTGGAAAATATTTGGCTTTATGTTCATTGAGACTGGCAAATGTGCACTCTGGTGCTCTAAAGAATTAAATATTACCTTCTGCTAGTCTGTGGAATTAAATGGATCTTCTGAATGTTGCATGCTTTTGCTATGCAAGGAACTAGTTATAACCTCTTGAAACAGTATGGCATAATGTGTACAGCAGTCCATAGGAACCTTTTTAAGAGATGTGATATGTATCATTAAGCAGATTTCTTTTTGTACATTGGAATGATTCCTGTGCTGTCCCAGAAAAATCTTCTACTCTCTGTAGCTTGAATATTGCTTGCAGAAATGAGTCTCAGTTGCTAGCCTAAACTCAGGGACTTCCAAACATGCACTTTAACTTCCTGCTGCCTTATCTTTGAATAACAATCCCCTCTTATCCTGAAAATCAGCTGTATCCCAAGCTTTGGCAACACTGGCTCTTACTGTTCAGATGTGATCCCATGCATCAGCCACTGACTGATCCCACATTCTGTGGCACTAGCTACACTGCCAGCCCAATGTGACCTCCCCAGTTTCACAAGACCCTTGCGTCGTGAATCTTGTTTTTGCTCTCAGCAGTGTGTGTGCCTGAAGTAATTCTGGAGCCAGTTTTGTGGCTGTCTTGCCTCAAGTAGTGATTTGGGGCTTTCATAGGAGAGGAAGTCTGTGTTGCCTGTGCTTGTGCAATTGCTATGTTTATCTTTCTGCAATACATAAAGAGTTGGGAAGGGGAGGTGAGTGAATAGGCTTAGGCTACTCCTATATGCCCAAACTGGGGGGTCTTTTGTAACTTAATTGTAACACCCCAAACCACTTTCTGTGGCTAAATACAGTAGAACAAACTTCTGCAGGAGAGCAGAAGGCTGTTGGCTAGTCAACGGTGGGAGTGCTGGACTGATAACTTTGAAATGAGCCAAAGCACCCTTGGTCATACACTAGTGTTCCCATGAGCTGTTGCAGATCTGGCTTTTCTTGACCCCATGGCTGTTGCTCTTGCTTCCTCTGCTGCTGGCCAGGTGGTGGCTCTAAGCAACCAGAAAAGGCTGAGAAATGAGGTGAGGGAAAGCAGGTGGGAAAGCTCTTGCCTCTGAGTGTGAGTAGCTGGTGAGTCTTGGGACAAATGATAAAAGGTAGTGTTCCAGCACTTGTTAATGATGCAAGTGTAGTATGGGGAGACACTGAGCAAAAGGCTGTCTTATGAAATACTTGGTGATACTAAAAAAGTTAGGGCTTTCTGTTAAAGGTTACATTATGTGCCTTTCTGGGGGCTAGCCTTTATTCCTGCCCTGCTGACTTGAAAAGTATTGATCCAGTTTCCTGGGCAGGACTAGCATGATTCTTCCCATTCATGCAGCATGTCTCTCTGCACTGTTTATGAAAAAAAAATCTATTGTGCATACAGCAGCTCTGTAGCTGCCATGTATGTACACCAATGATTTCTGGAGCTTCCAGGTCAGCGCTGCTCTTGGTAAAAGCAGCAGGACTGCTGTACATGTACACCAGCTCTGTGGATGTGGTGGTAAAATACCATCAAACTTTCCACCAGGAAATAGAGCAGTAACATGTCTGGTAATTCAACACAAATGTCTTGGGAAAAACCTACCCCAGACAGATTTAATATGAAGGATAGCATGTCTGGGGAAGGCTTAGTTTAGCTGTCCCCTAAACTCTGTATTCTTTATTCCAGCACACTTTCACAGTCCAATGACTGATTCTCTTAACTCTTTTCCCCAGGACCACCTTGACTTATGTTGCCCCTACCAGCTACGTTTTTCTGTAGGTTCTATATTTTTCCCTTTTACCCATATTTGTCCTTTATAATGTGGAGTGGTAATGCAGAAAGTCTTAGAAATATATGTATTTTGAATGGTACACTTCTCCAAATTGTTTTTATTTTGGTACAGCTTGGAAATACTTTATAGAGTATTGGATTGCAAACTGCAGGGGTACCTGCAGTCAGTCTAAATTGGTTCAAATAGTTAACTATTTTTAAATCTTGAATTCTCTCACTTTTTCAGATTAAAAAGAATATATGCAAACAGGCAACTTCATCTGTAGTTAATAAAGCTCTTTGCTTTCCACCTGATTTTAATTAAAGGATGCAATACTGCATTAGCATACAACTCAAGAATGACTTGAGCTAAACCAGAGACAAAGCTATGCTGAGTGTCTTTGTACCTTTGTGATAAGACAGAACTTTAGCCTGCCAGATGTAAGTGCATATTTCTGATAACTAGTGGAGATCATAACTAAATCATTCTCCAAATCCGTAACTTGTGGGGGATGCTGTGTGTTGTTCGTTTGCATGGTTTCTTTATAACAGCCATTTGTGCTGGAGCTTACATCTCAATATTTGAATAACTGAATATCTCTACAAGAGCATCTCCTGTTCCTTTTGAACATTATTCTTCTCTACCCTTGGTGGAAAGTACAGTTAAGGGAAAGAAAGGGACAAGCAAGCAGTGTAGGCTCTGACTGCCCATAGCTGCAGAAGCAATAAGGAAACATCGTGGAGGGCTTGGAAAATAAGGGGGAAAAGCAGCATTTCAGATGCTGATCTGCAAAGTAGGCCTTAAGTTGTCTTAAACTGTGGAAGAAAGATTCTGCTGCTACAGTCCAGTTTAAATTTTTGACCTGCCAGAGAAATTTAAAACTTATATGTAAAATGGGACAGTTTCTTAAAGTTCATTTTTTTCTTAGGTAGTCAACATTTAGACTGTACTAAGTATTGTCACCTGATAGGTAGAAAACCAGTTACTTTTTATCTCTAAGGGTTTAAGGTGCCTTATTCTGGACACCCTCATAAGCTTGAAAAACCTGTTCTACATAAACTAACTTATAGATAATACTCATTTTGTCTCCCTAGATGAAGTTAGGAATGGGACATACAAGCAACTCTTTCATCCTGAACAACTGATATCTGGTAAAGAAGATGCTGCAAATAACTATGCTCGAGGTCACTACACAGTTGGGAAAGAGATAATTGATCTAGTACTAGAGCGTATCAGGAAACTGGTAAGACTTTTCTTCACTGAAGGCTCTTAAACATCCTTCTTTATCCTGTTTTACAGGATTTGGAAATTAGGTTATCAAAAGTACATAGCCCTGTAAATTGTGTTTTAATTTATTCCATGGTAGGAGAATCTGTGGACTTAGTTTGCATCTGTTTTTATTCTTAGCCAGCTGAGAATGGTTGGATAATTCCTGTCAGATATGACTTTCAAGTGAACTAAAATGCTGATGAGGTGCCCAAAACTTAGTTTCATGTTCAGCTTCAGAAAGCCAGGACTGAGAATTATTATTTATATAGTGTCTGCTGGAAAAGGATTGGTCTCTAGCTGGGGCTCTTGCAAGGAAGTTTAAATAGGAGTGTTTGCTTCTGTGGTTTAGACTTTGTTTGCATTTCCTGCTGTTATAACTTCTGAATTAATTTTATGGTAATAACAGTAGAAAAGGAGTAAATACCAGTAAGTTGCGATGTTTCAGGCTCCCCAGTAGGAAAGGAGTAAATACCAGTAAGTTGGGATGTTTCAGGCTCCCCAGTACTTTGATTGTGTGGCAAATTTATGAAGATGTCAGCTTAGAAGGTTAGAGTTCCCTTTTTAGGGCTGCTAAGCATGTACTTTACTGAATCTGTGTCACAAAAGTAAGGAACTATCATTGCACAAAAAATCCAGGGTATACCTCTGGTGCTTTAATATGGAATGCTGAATGAGTCTTACTGAAAAGTACATGTTTTGTAGATCAAAACAGGTACACTCCACACTCGGTTGCCACTGTCTCTTAATTAAAGCCAAGATAGGTTTACAGCAGGCTGTACTTTGACCTGAAAAACATGGGTGTAATTTCTTTTTACAGGCTGTTGGAAGTCCCTGTCATTCCTGGGAATCAAGTTAAACATCATGTAGCACTTCTTTCTGAGGACAGGGCAGTCTAGTTTCTTCATCTGAGAAGATTAAACCAGAATGGCAGTGTAATACATTTTGACAGCTTGCTTCCCCCACCTGAGTTACACGCTTGCAACTCGTACAGGAACTACACAATTTTTGTGCAGGTAGAGAATGTCAAATCAGTGTAAGGGTTAGGCAGTCTGTAGTTCTTTGAAAGCTATTGCTTTTCTTGGTCACTGTTAATGTCCTTGGCCTGAGAATTGGAGGTAGGGAAAGTTTTGAGGTAGTAATTTGGAGAGGTCACCCTCCAATATGTGGGGGGCTTAAAATAGCTAAGAATAGTGTTTTTTATGGGGCAGCTCCCTGATTATCAGTGGATGAATCAAATTCAGTATTACTTTCCTGAAGCTTGAACAGTTGGTGTGTGTCGGAATTC
The DNA here is from genome assembly GCA_035590195.1 of Aviceda cuculoides. Lineage (NCBI taxonomy): Eukaryota > Metazoa > Chordata > Aves > Accipitriformes > Accipitridae > Aviceda > Aviceda cuculoides. The sequence continues at coordinate 7,048,590 of JAVJGG010000053.1, read as the reverse complement.
AGATTTGTCCGTCTTGAGCTTGTTTTGGGATTCTTAATGCCTACACAATTGATTTAACCCATGTATTTTCTCTTTCAGTCTGATCAATGCACTGGCTTGCAGGGTTTCCTGATTTTCCACAGTTTTGGGGGAGGCACTGGCTCAGGTTTTACTTCTCTGCTAATGGAGCGCCTGTCAGTTGACTATGGGAAAAAATCAAAATTGGAATTTGCCATCTACCCTGCACCACAGGTTTCAACAGCTGTTGTTGAGCCGTACAACTCCATCTTGACTACCCACACCACTCTGGAGCATTCCGACTGTGCCTTTATGGTTGACAATGAGGCCATCTATGACATTTGCCGTAGGAATCTGGACATCGAACGCCCAACCTACACCAATCTCAATCGCCTCATTGGTCAGATAGTCTCTTCCATTACTGCTTCCCTCAGATTCGATGGTGCCTTAAATGTGGATCTTACTGAATTTCAAACTAACTTAGTGCCTTACCCTCGTATCCACTTCCCATTGGTAACATATTCCCCAATCATTTCAGCAGAGAAAGCCTATCATGAGCAACTCTCTGTGTCTGAGATAACCAATGCCTGCTTTGAGCCATCCAATCAGATGGTGAAGTGTGACCCTCGCCATGGCAAGTACATGGCCTGTTGTATGCTGTATCGTGGGGATGTTGTCCCCAAGGATGTCAACGCTGCTATTGCTGCTATCAAAACCAAGCGCACAATCCAGTTTGTGGACTGGTGCCCTACTGGTTTTAAGGCAAGTCTCAGTTATAGCATGATTTTTTTAGACTTCTTTTACTCTCATGGGCTTATGAAGTATACTTTCTCATGAGATGTCATGTAGGTACCTGATCTGTATTTTGAGAAATGGAGACTTAAGTTCTTAGATGGAGCTGTTTTCCTGAGAGTGAAACATTTTATTCAACTACTGTCTGACTTCTTTGATTATAGTCACTGTCAGATGCTACAAAGAAGCTCATGGTCTCTTCTGCTTTTTATGTAGGTTGGCATCAATTACCAGCCACCAACAGTGGTTCCTGGTGGTGACCTAGCCAAAGTCCAGTGGGCAGTGTGCATGCTGAGCAACACTACAGCCATTGCTGAGGCATGGGCTCGTCTAGACCACAAGTTTGATCTGATGTATGCCAAACGTGCCTTTGTTCACTGGTATGTTGGAGAAGGGATGGAGGAGGGGGAGTTCTCAGAGGCTCGGGAAGATTTGGCTGCGCTTGAGAAAGATTATGAAGAAGTGGGCACAGACTCAATGGATGGAGAAGATGAAGAATATTAAATACCACGAAAGTGAAGTGCATGTCTTTGCCATTTTACTGCCTCTTCAGTAGTGGTGTAAATCATGTTAAATAATTGGAATAAACTTCTTTAATCAAGACATGTGGTAGTGTCCAGATACTATGTATGTTCATTAACTATATGCAAGTAGTCAGTAGTCCAGGAGCTAGAAATTCTGAGAAAGACAGCTGAATAAAATAATGCTGCAGTTAGACGAGTTCTTGTCCTTAAGGCATTGCTATTTGAAGAGCTAATAGTGCATATCTTCCCCCAGAATACAAGACTAGAAAGTCTTGAGTTTTGCTGGAAGATTAGTCATCTACATTTTTTCAAGGTTCTAAAGCTGGTGTCACAGGAGGCAAAAAAACCTAACCTTGTATTACCCTTAAAAGATGCAGCATCTTTAAAATCAAAGGCTATTTGAATTTTCTCCTATGCTCGGACTTGGCATGGGCCAGTAACTTAGATGCAGTAACCTGGAAAGGGAAGAAATGGCCAGAAAGGGTGTACTGTAGCATGAGGAACCTATCACTTCTGGCAGCACCTGTGTGGTTGTTGCCCTGGTGTTGCTTTGTCCTCCCACAAAAGGAATGGCAGTCCCTGTCTGCCAGCTTTCTGTGGAGTCAGCCTTTTGCCTGAAGCTGTTTGGAGCAAAACCTCTGGGTTAACTGGCCAGGGTTAAATACTAGTTTTCCCTAGAACGAATTGTTTTGCAGAAGTAATTAGTCCATGAGTTCAGATACAAAAAATTACCATCCTTCTGTGTAAACTGGTGTAGCAGGACAGGATTTGTCTAATTGGGTTATTGTCAGATGTGGACAGCCTCTCTCTGAAACCTATGTGGTCTAAGTAGGGGCTTGGGGACACAGGGCAGTGATCCACAAGCCAAATAACCTGACTGTTTCTAACTGCCTTGGAGCTGGGTGACTGAGTCTCTCCCACAGAAGTAGCAAAGGTGGAGTAATCAAATATGTTAAGATGACAGTTGAATACTGAATGTGATTATAGGATACCAAAGTCTGACTCCAAGACTAGATTTGAGCTGGAGAATTCCTCCCTGCCCTATTTCAACCTTATTTGTATTCTGATTTAATAGTAGAGCATGATTCAGGCCAAGCCTTGAAGCCTGTGTTAGTTGATTGTGTATAGCTGCTTAGCAGGAGTCTTAGCTGTGGTATGAAAAATGCCTTAACTTCCTTTTCTATGGAAACCTACAGTACTTGGGTAATGCTGCAGTATTTGACAACTCATAAAGTGGGAACCTTTCGCTAACCTCTGTTTTAATTGTGACTTAGGTGTACTTGTTCTAGATGGGGGTATCACTTTTAGTTTAGATTAACAGGCTGCTGCTGTTGACTGAAGGTCTAACAGAATAGCCTGGTCTGCAAGGGGTGACCAGTAATTTGCTTAGGCTGAAAACCTGTTGTCCTGAATTACTATGTGTTCTTGCAGCCATTGGGTTGAGTCAGTCTGATCTGAAATTAATCTAACTTATTGGAGATGGAAGTTACCAATTCTTCATAGATGGGGAGAACAATCTTAAGGCTTTATAACCTAGATGAAGGTCTCAGACTGTCTCGTCAGCTGTGATCTTGTACAGAATTATACATATGCTGTGTAAATCATGCCTCCTGCCATTCAGCAAAGCTGAGCATGTCTGAAGTGCCAGTGAGTTTCTCATTTGCTTTTGCTTGTGTTTTTGTTCCAGGGTAGACATAAGTGTAGAGAATTTCAAGTCCTGTTGACAAACTTATTTTCCTACTTACTGGATGATTAAACAAATGTAGGAATAACCCAAGAGACAGTCACATTCATTGCAAGTCAGATTGACTTCGTTTCAGTCATGCATTCAGATTTTTAATGTAATGGCAGTGCCCATGAGAGGAATATGCAAAGGACTGTTTCGTGCCTTGCAGGTGTCTAGATTTTTGGTGTGAAATCTGGTACTACTAGCAGATCATGAAGAATGCTGTGTGGCCACAAGTGCCAGCACCATAATTTCCTTTAAAAGTTATGTCTATCAGGGGATTGTGTAGGTGTGGATTTCTGAACTGGCTTTCAGTGTGATCTTTTAGCAATGATTTGGCTCTTCTATCTGGAATTCTTCATTTCATTATTTGAGGCTGGCATGCTCCATTTCCTGCTGATACTGTCTGGTTTTTTTACTGTACATGTGGATTACCCTTATTTAGGACACTGCTGCCCATGTGATGGGGATTTGTTTGCAGTGTGTCAAAATGTTTTATCTGGGCATGTACAATGATGAGTCTGTGCAAGGCACAGCACTCTAGCATCCTCGTAAAAGACTGGTGCGTATTGAATGCTGAGCTCTGAAAAACTTGGACTGACTAGGGAATCTCATTCAGTGCAGGCATTAGATTTGAGATGCATTATGCTTTTAATTTTTAAAAATAACATGTAATACTACTTTGAGGAGTTGGTAAGCTGAAACATGACAAGCATCCACTGGTGGAAGGTTTGACAAGAGATGCATGTCACTTGTTAGCCATTGGACTGATGCTGAAAATGCATTATACATTATTGGTCTACATCACACTCAAATTTTCTTTATATTAGTATTAAGGAACACTGTTGCATTAGCTAGTGGGCAGTTAGCTCTTGGTGTAGGCATCTGCATACTGAGCTAAGATATGATAGTGTTTTTCTCAGATATGAAGCCAAGATAATTACAGCAGGAAAATCCTGCTAAAACTGCTCTTGCTTCAGCTAGCTGCAGAAATCCTTAAACATGTTATAATTACTAGCTGTATGGTTGAATTAACAAATGGGTGGCTCATCTGTTTCCTGAAATGTAGAGGAGATCCTACACTGAATTAAAATTTGAGTGTAAGAGTGAATATGTGAAACTTGCAGAGATTAAGATTAGCTGTCACTTAAAAGAAAATGCCTTCTTTGCATTCTGAAAGCCTTTCATTAATTCTAAACTTCAAATGCCTGTTTTCTTTGGTAAGAAATCCCCATACTTCTGCTTTGAAAAGTCATGTGCTTGTTTGCACTGGCAGAAGTGCAGGCATTATATAGTGATAACTAAATATATCTTTACCTGTGTGGTGACACAGCTTTCTCCAGTATTGAGATTGGCAATTAGTAGCTATCACCTGATACAGAATAACTTCTATGACTCATTAAGTGGAGGAGGAGAAGGAAGTGAGCTGGAGCCCATGATGGAATGGTATGAACTTTGTTGTAAATTGTTGGTCTTATCTGCAAGATCTGTTCAAAGATGGTTCTGGTGCCGTTCCAGGGGAATGCAGTGCAGCAGAATCTGATTTCTACCCACTCTGCCCTCTGAATAAACAATGTGAATACCTTTTAATGTGTTAATGTCTATATTTTATATATATATAATTATTTACATTTCTAATTTCTATAGTAAGCATGCCACAGTAATTGTATGATAAAAATCTGTCTTTTAGCTTTATGGATGGTATAGGTAACAACCATACAATGTCACATGCTGCCACCTTCATCCTACGGAGCAAATTTTTCTCTAAATTCAGAAAGGGCTTTTGCGCCTCAGATATGTCAAACCCTGTCAGACAGATAACATTCACCCTAGCAGCCTGTTGCTGAAAAGCATGAACTTCTTTAGGAGAACATAACTCTCTGGAGTTAGAATTGGTAAGTGAGATTTTAATTAAAAGTAAAGAAGTAATAGGTTACTCCATTATTCTGGTGGAAAAAGTGGAGGTAGGATTGCAAAGCATTGTTTGAAAAAAATGGATAATATGACTTGGTAGTAAGATTCTCTGGCTCTACCTTCTTCCTTTCTCCACAGTGTAAGAGTGAGGAGTTGGAGAATGATGTCTCATGGGCAGTTTAGAGTGATTTCTTGTGAAAAATTTGAGGAACTAGTAAAAAAGCTAAGGGAATAGCAGTGTCAATTCATTACTTTGCCAATATGCTGCTGTAAACAGGCATATAGTTTTATTGCCTTGTCCCAAGCCTTCAGTCTTGTTAAGCCTTCTGTTGACTTACTGCTTCCACTCCAGCAAATTCTCTAGGACAAGCAAGGAAGATGTCATTCTGTGCTTGACTGTGCTTTTTGGTCAAGTCTGCATGAACATTGTAACAGTGCAGATCTTGACATCTGAAATACAATGCTGTGAATGTGCTACCCCATGCCATTCTCTTCTGATGTTTTTAAATGCCTGTATTTCTGCCAAATAAAACTTTGTTTGCCTTTGCACAAGGTTACGTTTTTCTTTATATGAGATGCTTCACAGAAGCAAAACTGCAGTTGTCACTATTTATAATGCAGAGCTATTTTAATGTAACAGGATGGCTTTTTCACTTTCCCTGTTGAAGTATTGTAACAACCTAAGATTTAAATTATTTTGCAGATTTTTTCAGTCAGTGCATTTGTACCTCTGAATACCTTTTTTTTTTTTCTTACAAGCCTTAAAAGTTTGGGAAGAAATATCAGCCATGGTACTAAATGTAGAGATACTGTATCTTGTATAGGAACTGTAAATTACCAAAGGTTGGGAAAGTACAGAGGAAGTATAACTGAAGGCTTTTGTCAGGAATAAGATGCTGGATCAGGTGACTCCTGATCTTGCCAGTTCTTACATCATGTTTATAAGGAATTACTTCAAAAGAAAAGATGTTTTTTATTTGAACTCTGAGGACAGGGACTGGGCTTATAAACAAATTCAGTGGTAAAGAGCTGAAGAACAATTTTCCATCATATTGCTGAACTCCACTGGAAGTGCTGAGGGATTTTTTTTGTGCATATTGGCAAGGTGATAATGATTAATCCCTTCCCTCTCTCTTGGTCTGAACTAGAGGGAGGACTAACTATGTAATGTCCAGACTGTGCAAAGACTTTGATATACAGATTTCTAAAAGTTGAGTGAGAGGATTAAATTAAAGACTTGTAGTCTCAACTGGCTATTAATGGAGAGAACAAATGAGAGCATGATGAAGTGGGAGAAATTACATGGTCTAAAGGCTTGTAGGTGCTGGCTGACTAGAGGCTGAGAAATACCAGGAGACTAAATAAACAAAAAAAGGGTAAGTCACATGAGGAGTCGTGCCTTCTGTGGAGCTTTTCAGTGAATTGGGCTGGTTAAAACCCAGTATCGTCATTCTTCATCTTTCTGATGCCATGTGCCTGTCCATTAGCTTTCTGAAGACCCTACTTCAGCTTCAAGTGACGTAAAACATGTTAACTTGTTTAAAGATACTCTTAGTTCTTGTGATGCTGTCAGGTTTCCTCAATAATTTGTAAACCTTCCAGTCATCTTTTGGAAGCATGTTTCACAGTTTGTCTGCAGCATCGTTTTGGTTTCCCTGGCCTGCATCAAGAACTTGGAGTACTTGAGCACAAAAAGTTAAATTATTTTCCAATATTTACTAGAAAACAATAGCTGTAAATACTAAGTGTGAGGGTCTAGAAAACATTCCAGAAACTTCTAGGAAATACTTTCTTCTAATACTTAACATAGATAATTAGAAATGCAGGAAGGCTTAGGAAGTCTTAAATGAATTATTCTTTCTGAGAAAGAAAGGAAGTGCATCTTGGTCACTTTAAAATGAAGTACTCCAGCCTGCTAGATGAGCTCAGTTCTGCTTTAAGGTCTACCCTGGGCTTCCTATATGACACCAGTAAGTGTTTGTGTGAGTGGTCTCTCAATTTTGGCCCAATATGTACAACAGTAATTGTGTTAAGTCAGCTGCAAAATTGAGCAGATTTTGAGGCTGAGGGAAGAACAAGGTTTAAGCCTTTCTTTGTGGGTTGTCTTGATTGTAGGCATGAATATTTAAATTTACTTTATAAGATTGGGACTGAAGATCAGATGGTCATGGCAAAGTTGAAAAAAATTTGCAAGACAACTTTACAGGCTTGAGTTTCTGTCCATATGGATACAATCAGATCCCCAGAAAGGCTGTCCCAAATGTGTTGCATTAATACAGGTTAGGCATTTCTCTCACTTCAGCTTTGTTACCTTTTGGAGGTGATGGGTGATGTTTCACTGCTACTACACTGTGCTGAGGGCCTGTTTGCAGCTCTTCCTAAAGAGATGTAGTTCTTTAATCTCTAATCTCTAAATATTTTAGGATTGAAATGGTGAGATACTATTGTTGGTCTCTATCTGCATACTGCTACTTAAACATCAGTCAGCTTTGCTACTCAGGTAGTTCACTGAACAGCTGTGAGTGAAGGAGGTACTTTGGCAGTTCATAACTCACAAACTGTGTGCCTTATGTTTGGTGGGTAAGATTTGCTTTTTTCAAACACACCTGAAAGTGAGTTACCTATAGTCTGAGCTAGTTGCACTAGGATTCTTTTGCACTATCAAGGGGATTAGGGGAAAGAAGATAATGGGAACAGGGGACTTTTTCTGTCCATTCTAAATGGTTAAGTTAGAATGAAGTGAACTTCCTAAGTGCCTGTTCAAGGCCTAAGGTGTCAAGTCCAGAACTATGCATTTAACTTCTAGAGTGTTGAATTGGGACAAATTCCTCTGTCCAAAATGGCTCAAACTTTCTGAGAATCTGTTCTTACCTGGCAGTTTTAATCTGTCATTTCTGTGAATTTCTCTAAGGCAATGACCTCTGAGGTTTACTAGCTGTCAATGTTAAAGTTCTTTTTTCAGAAACTGCTGCTGTGAGTGGCTTGTTGCAGTGCTTCAAATTAGGAATGAATTCCAAGCAATGTTCTTCAAGAAGGCTGCCAAGACCTTAAGCATATTCATGTTACTTTTTCTTTTGTTAGAGCTCTGTGGCTACAACTGTCAAATATGTTTCATAGTCTTACATCATTACCACTTGCAAAAGCTACTTTTCAGTCGGTTATACTGATAGGAGAGATCTTTGTGGCTTTTCAGTTATTTCAAAATCCAATTTGTAGAACCTGCCTTGGGTGAATGCTGCTGGTATGCATTGTTGCAAAGAGATGCTAATGTACCATTTTGAGCCTGGCATTGTTTTCTAGCAGTTCTGGAGTTGATCTGTGCAATTCTGTGTAAGTTGCCAAAGCCATGTCCCATGCTGAATTACTTTCGGTTTTATGTCTGTAGCTGCTGTTAAACAAGCTTAACTGCTGGTTATCACTATCCCAGTCCTCCCTTCTCACCCATGCAATCATGTTTTTGCTCTTACACTGCCTCCGGCACTAAGGTTTGTGTTAAACTGGCAAAAAACTTATGCCTTCTTGTGGGAAGAAGGGAATAGTTTTCCTTTGCTGTCATGAACTAAGATGGCTCAGTGTAGGATCAGCTGGGTGCTGGAGTGGGGATCAGGGAAGCATGGGGTACCATGGGTCAGCTACAGCTGCTGTCAAAACTGTAGGCTTGACTGTTCTCTGCTGACTGGGGCAAAATGGTTTCTGCCTTTGTTCTTCACAACTTATATGGAGTGTTTATGTAGAAGACAAAAGCATGTGCATGTATGTATGGAAGTGTCCCAGTCATGTCTCCGAATACGTTATAGAACAGTTTCTGCCATTGTCCACAAATGCTTCTGAAAATGGTCTTAATGTCTTGCAGTAAGCACATATGGCACCCAGAAATGGAGGGTTTCCTTTTCTGACTTGCCTCATAATTCAGGCAACAGTTACTGGCAGTTCTATGCATAGTACTCTTCTGTTTCTTGTTTTACTTTTTGCTATGTGTTTAGTATTTATTTTCCTCTCTCTGTTTTCAAATTCTGTGTCTGTTTCTTTACTTGTTCACTGCTGTTGCAGCTATCAACAGTGTGTTTAAGTTCCAGCTTTGTCTATTACAGCATATGTGCACTGGCTTCATTATCTTCACTGCCTACAAGTATTTAATGTCTAGTAAGTGTGTTAAATTTGCCTGATGAGGCTGAGTGGGGCAGCTTGACTGCATAGTGATTTAGACCTTGTTTACTCTTGATTAGCTGTATTAAATACTCATATGTATTTATTGCAGATACTTCTCTAAAGCACCTATGTGCTGATACACCCATTTTTTGCTAATTGTAGGTGCTGGCAGATCAAGAGCAATCCTTACTGTTGCACTTGTGGTTACTAGAAAGCTTTTCTTGTTCAGTCTTGTACTTCTTTACAAAAGGTGCTCTGAATTCTGTTGGAGACTGAATTTTTACATCATCTTCATCAGATGTGTATGGTTCCAGATGTGAACACAGCTAGACTTCCTTTGCAAAAATCCCTCAACTTCATGCATTTTTGAGGGCCTGATTTCTGTTTACTTTGGTAGTTTACTGACTGTAGAGCTCCTAAGTTCTGTTGTTGCCAAGTTTTTAATCACATCCTTTTCCCTTTGAATACCTTCTGGCTCCCCAGCTGGTTTTAAACCTGCATGCTGTCTACCAGTTTCTGTATCAGTCTGTCTTGTATGATTCATGTGGTTTCTTACCACCTTTGCTTTGCTAATGTTGTCACCTTTTGTCATCAGTATTGTCTGAAATGTTCTCTGCCTTAATTCATGTAACTTTTACATGTTCTCCAATGTACCTAAGCAATCTGCAACTATTTCTGCATGTTTAAATCCCTTCTAGAAGCAGTTTTTCCATGGCCATATGTTTCACCATATCATCAGTGAATGATAGTGGTTTAACAACCAAACTTTTTCTTATGCTCTGACTCCTTGTCTATTCAGCATTGGACTGTAAATTTTGAGAGTATTTTAAGTGATCCACAAGGGCTTAGATGACTTTGTGCATACTTGGTGTTTGAAACCTGGGTAGTAGCTTGCTGCGGGGGGTTGAGGGTTTGGGTAGTATCTGTATGTTTGAACTAGGCCTGTAAATGTGTCCTGAATGTAGCTGCAGGTTACCCAAGCACAAGGATCCCCTGAATACCACCCTATTGCACAAGCTAATGAAGTCTCTTTATTGCCTCTTTAATATTACCCTTTATGTGTCTAAAAGCAAGTGAATCCTGGAGTGTATGTCTGAGTAATCAGGGGGGATTTCAGCTGTAGCAGAGGGAGGAAGCTTGACTAGGCGCAAGGTTTGTTAATTAAACATTTTCTGCAAAACCAGCTTCCCTCCTTGCCTGGGTCACTGAGTTGTGGAGAGGAGGGTGGTGGGTTTATCTGTGGCAGTGCAATGCATTACCATTTTGTGATAGCGGGCTTCAGAAGGCTGGCAGAAGTTATAATCTTCTCTGAGTTGGGTTTTTTTGGGGGGGTGGGGGTGTTGGTTTTAGTGCTGCTTCTGCTCACCCTGTGCAGAAACCACAGCTGAGTTCAGATACTTTTGGGGTAACAGTTGTGATGGCAATTTCTGTTTCACTGCAGCTAAGGGGCTAGGGGTGGAAAAGCTGCATCTGCATTTCTGAAATAGTGTTTTTTTTTCCTAAGGAAAAAAAAAAAAAGCCTTGTGGTTTTCTGTATCATGGCAAGTTGTATTTCCCAAGTTGCTCTGTTGTTGCCAGGGCTTTGTAGTGGGGTTCACTTTCCCAAGCACTGAGGTCTGGAGCTGAACTAGTCACTCAAGGCTTCCTGTACAGTCAATGCAGAGAAGTAAGGGGATTTTAGGGTAAGGTTACTCTGACTTGTTTTAGACACCTGCTTTAAGGTAATGAACCTTAAAGCTTCACACTCACTGAGTGCTGCATTGATGACTGGTCCCTTGTCAGCCTCCACACTTGACCAGAAGAATCCCACCCTCTGCCTGTCCTGCCTGGAAGTGGGATTGTCCCACACTGCTGCCATTTGCTATTAGCATGCTGAAGAGCAAGAAGGTACAACCCTAATTTGTTGAGCATGAGTCAGCAGCTGCTGGAGAGTGAAGTGAGGTGTGTGAAACAGCACCTCAGCTCTGCGTTTCCAGTGCTTCCTACGGTTGTGGTTTGCTTATCCTTGTTCTTATGGCAGTCTGGCCCAGGATTTGGAGTAAGACTTTACTCAGCCTTTAATAGTAGCTAATGATAGGGTATGGGACTTTAAAAATTTTATTAATAAAAGCAATGCTGAAGGCAATTGCACAACTGTGGAGGACTTTCCATATTTGAGCAGAGGTATTTTAGCCCTCCACATGCTTGCCAGCTGTTTTTACCTGTCTACTGACATAGTCCCCACTAGGAGCTGTGTGCAGCTGTGGGACTTCCGTCCTTGGCCAGCTCAGTTCTAGCCCACAAATGAGGCTCAGATTTCCTGCCTACCCCTTCAGTGTGGCCCCTCTGTGTGGTTTCCTGTAGCTGACATCTTCATCCAGCACTCTGAAGAGTTAAGAGCCAGTGGTGCTTGTTAGGCTTCCCCAGAGTGCAGAAGGCATCATAGAGATGTGGAGCAGGCATGTCAGCCAGCACAGAGCAGGGCAGTGGCATGGAATGCAGCTTCTGGAAGAAAGGCAAAAAAGTACCAGGGCATCTATGTATTGAAACCAATGTCTCTCTTGTAGCAGAAGTTGCCAGCAAAGTACCTAATTCTCTATCTAAGAATGCTTCTGCTGAGACTCAATTAGCCAGGACACAATGCGAGACAAACAGTCTGGGTACCTAGCATCAAAGCAAGAGTTGGTATGATGTCTATGAGCTGGAAGCTATGCTTATAAAATGTCCATAGCCTGGTATATCCAGAATACTCCATATTTCTAACCAGGATCCTGAGACTGCAGCAGCTCTACACCGATAGTCCTTTTTCTCAAGGACTGACATCCATCAACATCCCTGGGAGCAGCTGGCTTTCTGGAAAATGTAAAACCCTTTTCTAGCCTTGATGATGAAACTCAAACTGCTTTGCAGGTTTGTACAGGATGCTGGTTTGCCCAGGAAGACTGGTTTGGTTTGATTGTCATAGATTCTGCTTACTAAATCTGTTTGTTCCCAGGAACCTATTTTCTTAAAGAGCTGAGAGGTTCAGCATATTTCCCTCCCTGCCCTGTATTGTGATCATCTAAACACATGGTATTTTAATTAGGGCAAACTTGCTGCTGGTGAAATGAGTGCTTTGACTTCAATGGAGTTTCACTTATCTATGACTTATAAAAAAACCTGACTGTAAATTCTGTATGTGGTGCTGATTGTCTAAAACTTGGACTCTCATGGACAGGATCTCCTCCAGCTTCCAGGTAATTCTGGAGTGAAGCTTGTGTAATATTAGCATCTTTTCTTAAGTATTGCTAATTGCAGAGCCTCTGGGAGCAGTTGGGTTAGCTTTTTCACTGTCCAAAGTGCAGACATCTTCTGTCTGCTTGGAGGCCCAGCGTATGGTCTTTGCTAAAGCTCATCTTGGTGTTCCTGTTGTCCATGCTGATGCAGCCAGCACTCAGTGGGTGCCAGAGGAGCTGGCTGCAGTAAAAGCTTTTACTGTGATACAGAATTAAACTGAACAGACTCCAGGCTGCTAGGATGAAAGGTGCCCTCTCCTGACTGAGGCTCTGCTTCTTGCTAGCAGGTCCTCTCTGTGACTGTCCATTCTTAGCACTAGGATTAACAGCTTTGTAATGTGTGCCTGGAAACAGATGGGATGTGATTCCAAGTTACCAAGTATCAGTCTGAATTAATGGTGATTTAACTGGAATTACTCTGTTTGAACTGGTACCCAGCCTCCGTCTGAAAACAAAAGGTGGTCTAGGATAGCATGGGCATGTACATAAAAGGGGGAAAGACTAACTTTTTTTTTTTAGTGTCTGAGTTGGGTGTATAAATGCAAGTAAGTCAGTATAGGTTTTCATATGTTGTTCGTAACAAGGTACTCCAGACAGGTGATGGCTAGTGCAGAGGAGTGAAGGGGAGGCTTGCACTAGTAGGAAAGTTCACAGTATGGCTCCTGACCAAGAAAATGCAAACTAGGATTAGCTAAATATCCCTACAGGTTGATGGGACTTTCTGCAAACAAATGATGTGTGAAGAAAGCTGTGCTGAAGCAGTGTGTAAAGGGACACTCAGGTGTGATGGATTCTGGATGGATGCTCTATTTGGGGCTCACAGCCATGCACAGGACTAGGCACAACAGAGTGAGGTTGGAGGAATTACCAAGGAAGAATCCCTGACCTAATGAAGAGTACTCAGCTCCAGTCAGAAGCCTTAACACTCCTCACCTTGGGCCAACCTGATCCCTTATTTCTTGATGTCTCTGCTAGGTCACTGCCAGGACAGCAGCTGCTCTGTCTCTTGGGTATAACACTGAACTGCAGCAAATGGGGGAAATTCTGCTCACTGGGAACAAATATAACATGTTTGAAGAAAGCCTATCCAATAAAAGGTTTTAATTAATGACAGTCAACTGAACCATGAAGAAGGAATGTCTGCATTCTCATTCCAACTGAGTGAAATCTGCTTTCCTTTCTGCAGTTAGTGTTTCTGTAATACTTGGGGCATTCATCACAAAATCCAGAGCCATTGATTTTTAAGCCAGACAGTACTGTGCCATGTTAATCCCCTGAATATAACAAACACTCTGCAGATATCACAGCAGAAGGAGGATACAAGAGAAGGCAGTGTGCAAAAGTACACTTTTGTGTTGATGAAGTGTTTACATTAGCAGGTAGCAATGTAGAAAGACAAGCAAGATGCCTGATGGGGTATGCAGACCCTCCAGGGCTTACTACTTACCTTGAATCTCCATCTTATCCAGACCTGAGCCACCTTGCCCTCCCTTCAAGGCATCTGCTTTTTATCCTCAGGTCATCTCTTGATATCCCTGCTCTGCTCACCTTTAGATCTTTGTAGCAAGGGCTTTTTCTCCTCTGTTGTAACTTCCCAGGTAAAGCACCTGTGTCTTGAGTGTTTTTCCATCAGTCTCATAGGAGGCCTTTGTATGTAATTATCAGCAGAAATGGTCCTGCTAAATATGGTCCTTCCAGCTCTGATGGAACAAGTCCTCAGGGAGTCATTACCAAAAAGACTTTATTTGCTGTACATCAGAAACCACTGGTCTTTAAGCATCCTTGAAACTCTCAGACCCAAAGCTGCAAAAGTAGTGTTGCTCAAAGTGTTCTCCTCTGTGCCAGAGACCCTTGAGTCTTGGGTGTGATGCAGAGCAGCTGTTCCAAGGTGACTGAGCAGTTTAGTTTTCTCTCCAGATAGGTGATTTATAATGGAGGTTCCCTTGGTGTAAAATGAAAGTATAAAAGAGATCTGGTGTATTTTACATACATGGTTTAAGATTTCTGTCTAAACTTGCTACTGCTTTTGTACAAGAGGTGGGTTTGTTGACTTCTGTCAGCAGTAGATAAAACTCAGCAAAAGAAAAGGCAGGAGCCTCTTGCCAGAGCTCGTGGGAAGCTGAGATCTCCCCAGGGCTCTCAGAACCTGAGCCTGGCTGTTGCCCCAAGGCCCCATCAGGCTGGGACCAGCATGTCCCTGCAAGGGCGAGACTTTCAGAAGAGCATGGCTCTTCATCCTGACACCTGGTGCTGTGTCTTCTTGAGAGCAGTGTCCAGCTCAGACCTGGCACCTTCCCTGGCCGAACACAGCTTCCGAGCCCTCGGCGTGTTGGACAAGGGCCTGTGCTGCTGGGCTTAGAGCAGGTTACTCGTTTTCTGTGCCCTTGGCAGTGTGAGGTGGCTGTGCCTGGGCCAGGAGGTGTCCAACAGTTCTCAGTGTTTCAGGCCTTGGTTCTGTGTGGGTTTGCAGCCAGGAGGGTTCCAGTGATGATGGCTTGGCGTGGAGGAACCCTTCCTTTGCCATTGTCTGCATAAATACACTTTGTAAAAGCTGTTTCTGTTGTTTTTCCCCTCCATTTTTAAGTGAGGAGGAAAATAAGGCTCACTGTCTTAAACTGGCAGTGAGTGCTCTGTACTTAATTTTACTTATTCTGATGGCAGGGAGAAGTTCAGATAGGTGACAGCTTCCTCCAAACATTTCACATGGGTGGTGTTGATCTGTGGTAGGGAAATGACCGAGAGATACAGAATTTATGTGATGGAAGTTTATGTAGTGTTTGCACATGAGAACAGCTTTCAATTGATTAAACTACCTGAAGGCCTTGGACCCTCATCACCTGCTGCTTCTATGTGTGGATGTCTTGTCTGTAGTCAAAGTCAAAGACTTTTTTTAGCTGCTATATTAATAACTAGAGAGATGCTCACTAAATTTTATTGAAAAATTTTAGGTCAGTAAGTGAAGTTTTATTAAAAATGGCAGCAGAAGCAAAGTGCGCTTGTCTTAAAAGTTGCGATTTTCTTTTTTTTTTTTTTTTTTTTG
>JAVJGG010000053.1:7005910-7032316 GCA_035590195.1 Aviceda cuculoides | reverse complement strand
AAGTTACAAAGACAGAACTTGCCTCTCGTTCCCCCCCCCTTTCCCCGGGGCTTGGGGAGGGGGGGGCGGCCCAGGGCCTGTGAGGGGGCGGTCCGGGGGCCTGTGAGGGGGCGGCGGGGGCCTCTATGGCCCCCTGAGGGGGTCCCCCGCGGGCCGCGCGGGTACCCCCTCCCCTCGGTGGGGAGGATGGAAGAGGGGGAGCAGCAGCGCGGAGGGGGCGGTTGGGCCGAGTGGGGGCCCGCCCCGGGGGGTTCCCCGCCTTGGGGCACCCCCTCGCCGCCGGAGGGGGACGAGGAGGCCAAACGGGGCCGTGGCGGGGAATGGGGGGGGACGGAGCCCCCTGGAGACGCGGCTCCCCCCCGGTCGGCTGCCGCCCCCCCTAAAGCCGCGGGGGAGGAGAGGGCCGCGGCGGCCCCTCGCCCCCCCAAAGCCGGTGGGGAGCCGCGGGGTAAAGGAGGGGGGACCGGCAAGGGACCCGGTGGGCGTCCCCCGGGCGATGAGCGAAGCCCCCGCAAGACCTCCGAAGAACGGGGGGCCCGAAGCGGGGATCGCCCAGGCCCTGAGGACAAGGCCCGGAGACCCTTTGGGGGTCCCCGCAGCGGGGGGGAAGCCCCCCGGGGTCCCCCGAGCGGTGGGGATCAGCGGGGCGAGTGGGGGACACCGTGGTTATCGGTTGCCGGTGAACTGGAGCCCCCCGAGGACTTTTTACCGCCCCCCGAATGTCCCGTCTTCGAGCCCAGCTGGGAGGAGTTCGCCGACCCCTTCGCCTTCATCCACAAGATCCGGCCCATCGCCGAGCAGACCGGCATCTGCAAGGTGCGGCCGCCGCCGGTGAGTGCCCGCATGGCGCCGCCGGGGAACGGCCTTTGTGTGGCGGCCCGCACCGACCCCCACCGGCGACCGCCCGCCCCCCCTCCCTCAGGCCGGCGGCCGCTCCGCTCCCCTCGGATGAGCAGGTGATCCCCGGGCAGGTGGGGCCGGGCCCTTCGCCGCTCTGAAGTTTCAGCGGCCCCCGGGCCGGGGCCTCGGGGCTGGAGGACGACCGACCCCCCGTCCCCTCCCGCAAAGTCGCTCCCAAGTGCCGGAGTTTCCCGGCAGGAAAGTAGCCGGAGCGGCCGCCGGCTGCGAGCGGGGGGAGCGGGGAGCCGGCCGCGCTTGCTGCCCGCCTCGCCGGCCTCGGCCTCCTTCCCTGTCCCCGCCGCTCGGCCCCCAAAAGTTACAAGTTGGCTGGGAGCCCCGCGCCCGGAGCGGCTGCTGGGGGCGAGCGGTTCCCCGTGCCGAGCCCCGGAGGAGGCAGCTGCTTGGGTGTTGCCCTCCATGTTGGCATTGTGGTGGTGTAGGGCTGTGGAGACCTCTCCTCGCCCCGCTCCTGGCTCGGCGGTGGCCTTCCTCCGGCCCTGCCCCCGGCCTGGCTCAGGTCGGGTACAGGTAACTGTTTCCTCAAGTTGAACAGCAGCAAACTCCGCAGCCGTGAGTTTGGCTGGTGTCTTTGCGAGCTGAATCCTAGACAGACATGGCCACCATTTTAGAACGCGATACACAGTGGGAAGAGTAATAAGCCTTCATCATCATCATCTGGACCGATGGTGTAGGAAGCTCAAAACTGAGGTGTGAATTCTGATTTCCTTTTGTTGGTCGACTCAATTTACTGAGAAATACTGCAAAGATCTTGGAACCATAGTTTGTGTGGTCAGAATTGTTAGTTTGTTTAAAGGGATAAACAACCGCTCTGGTGAGGAGAGGGGCTCCTTAGAGTAAAAATCTAATTAAGAAATGCACGCGAACCATCTTTATTTTGAGTGAATCGCTCTTTCTCTAAATGGAGGGTGGTGCAAGTCTGGGGTGGTGCAGCTGGCTTGAGGTAGTTAACATGACGGCAACAACTAGAATGCTAAACAGCAACTGAGATCTCATCCAGCAAGAGGTGAAGCTGACAACATATTTCTGCAGACTTAAGTTTTGTGAGTGAGACTTTGAGTTCAAAGAAATAATGTTTCGGAAACACATGCACCTCAGTTTCATGTTTTGATCACTGCTGGGACTCCTGTTGATAACCATCCTTTCCCTTCCAAATTAAAATAGAAGTAACTTACTGTGTTACTGTCTGAGATGATAGAAATGTTTGTAGCAGACTGAATAACGCGAATCTCATTGGAGAGGAAGATGTTTCTGTTCTCTGGAGGAAGAGTCTTGGTTTGCAGTGGTATGAACATGCACAAGAACGCTCTTGAATTTATATCTAGGTAGAATATGCCAGTGCCCCTTTTCGTGCAGTGTAGCCAAATGCTGACATAGTTAAGGGGGTGCGATGGTTTTCATTATACAGTCAACATTGAACTTACGTAATATTTTTGAGTAGAATAATCTTTTGGGGTTGTATGTTGTCAACAGTATTTCAGCAACTGTGAGCAGAACATAATTTTTACGAAGGTTTTTTCTTTGATGATTTGTTTTAAAAAAATATAATCTGTGCTTCTTGGCTGCTTGTGTAAAAAGCCAAAACCCTATAATAAAGGCTACTTGTAAGCGGTATTATCTGTTAGAGACTCATAAATGACTAGCTCTCTTAAGGAATGAGTTACTTGTTACAGCTGCGTTTTCAGCATACTCTCATCTTCTCTTGCTAAAGAGCTAATATCTGTTTATATTTATGATCATATGTTTCACTGAACGTATTTATAAGTAGGATGAAAATAGTTGGAGCTGCTGAGGGCTGAACACCTAATAGTTGTATGGAGCCTAGCTTTCCTGAGAGCTTAGCTACCATGGCTCTTATCTACCCTAGATAATTACTTGCATGACTTGTGCAATTGCAGTTGTTTGTTCACCGGCCTTGAGCATAGAGGGAGCTCTTCCAAATCTACCAGAAAAAGCCTTGAAGTTGACGTAGTTCCTGGCCTTCCTCCTGAAAACAGGAGACATGATGAATATTCAGTTATTATTCTTTTCTGTGTAATCAAGTGGTTTTATAGTACTGTGAGCTACAAACTATACTGACCTTTTCACAAAACCATATATGTTCCAACCAAATGCATTGTTTAGCGATGACCGAGGTTTGAAATCTTCATGCATCCAACTGAATCTTTTGCCTGCATTCTTAGTCCAGTTACGTGCCACTAAGCAGATAGGCAGCACCATAAACTGTCAGGATCTGTGCCGAAAAATGAATTAAAAATTTGATTGCTGGGCTTCCATTATTTTAGCCTAAACTCTGCTGGATAATTATCAGCAGTTGAATTTGTGCTTTTGTATCTGAACTGTACTACGGAATGATCTTGTGCGAGACCGGTGGTGCCAAACTGTAGCTTCAAAATTTACTCATGGAGAAGTCCTTACTCCTAAGCTAGTGTTGATGTTTCAGCACCAGACCACGAGCAGGAGAGCTCCCTGGTCTCTGAAGGACTAGCGTCATCTTTTTCTCTGGTACCTTTCTGCTAGCGTTAGCTGGGCACCAGGTAAGCTTGGAGAAAACCACATCTGTGGTGGCTTCTCTTGTGTGGCAAGTTTCAAGGACAATGAACTGTTTTCTGAGGGGGGTATCGAGGCATCTGACGTACTGTAGACATCTGGGTGGAAGATAGTGGATTCTGGGTGATCATTGCATGTTCATGGGATGAAAGAACGTCCAGGAATATAACGGGAGGTGTAATTTCTGCATAGCAGTTTCCAATTGAGTGCTCAAAAGAAGCTTTCTTTCTGTTCGTTCCAGTTCAGTTTGTTCCAGTCATCACTGATGACTTAGTTTTGCTCTTATTTGGGTGATTCTGGGATACTGCAATGACTGTCTTGTAGAGGGTGCAACAATAACCATATTCACTGACACTGTTTTGTATGGAACAGCAAAGCAAAGGCTTTTTGTCAACAGTCTTGAGCATAAGTAGACAGTCCCATTGGCAGCAACATGTTCACTGTGGCTTTACCACCGATGGTTGGTTCTGGTCATTAATGTGTTATGTAAATTACAGATTCTTTGACTCTCTGCTGCTGAACTGAAGCTGGGGAGCTAGGTGCAGAAAAGCGGGTGGTGTACAACTTGTTTGCAGTCCATCGTGTGCTGTTTTGTAGTTAGAATTCTCTTCTGTGAACTGAAAACTTGCTTTATTAGGATTTCTTTCTTTAAACGGTAATCTGGAACAGTGGTTTATTCTGAAACTTGGCATGTCGAGTGGTGGTCTTACATTCTGGAAGATTTTATGATAGCTCTGCAAATTACTGGAGGCATTTAGAGGAGTGAAATGAAGCATTGCTTGAGAATGGTATCATTGTTATTTGGAGTAGGTAGTTAATAGTAATTAATGAAAGCAAACAGTCTAACAAATTTGAAGTCTAGCTTTAAGAATAAGAGGTAAAATGTAGAGCATATGATACTGTTCCTGCTCCAGGTTTTTATTGAGAAATGGACTCTTTCTTCCGCTTCATTGTGTAGTTGCTTTTCTGCCATGAAGAAATAGCTAATAACAATTACTTAAGCCTAACTTACCATATTAATCCACTTCAGAATGTACAATATTGTACAATATAATAGAAACATCATAATTTTCCCATGGCCAAACATGAAAATTGAGAAAATTCAGGCTAAATTTCATTGCTTTAAATAACGTGAATATGGAGAAGCGTACAGTTAAGGCCTCCAAGTAACCTTAAGCCTGCCTTGATAAAACTAAGCGTTTTAAGATTAGAAAGTCTATATTAATATAGCTGAAATCTTGAAGGGATTGACAGTGGAGTTCTCTAAAGTATTGATTCACATTTTTCAGTAAATTCTGGAATGCTGGGAAACTTTCAAGAGGACAGGAGGGATTAACTTTCTTATGGATTTAAATTCTTTATGGGTGCAAGATTTGTTGACCACATCTTGTTCCAGGGTGGAACAATGGCTGATACAGTCCTGAATAGGAGCTCAAAAGGTGATAGTACAAAGTGTGATTGTATGAAAACTGGTGTTGTCCAATTACTTTTATTGTTTTCTGTGAGACTACATATTTGGTTAAGTCAGTTGTGTCATCGTGATCTGAGATCTGTAAATTAATTGAGTGTGTTTCAGTATTCTAATTATAATAATTGTTATTGTGCAAAATTGATATCATGCTGAAGGAATCACAAATTATTTCAACTATTAATGAGAATTTGTAATGAAGGATACGTATCTAATGGTCTTTCAGAACCTCAAGCCAAGGGTGTCTAATTTTCATTAAAAGTCTAGACGAACAAAAGAAATTATTCCATACAGATCACAGGTTTACAGTGGGTAGCCCATTGTTATAGAGGGATCCTGATTGCCTAATAAACAATGGATGTTATGAAACAGTAATCACTTAAGTAGGACTCAATGTGAGGTTTTACATTTAGGATCAAAGGAGTGTATGTTAGTCTTAGAGGAGGGAGGATTGTGGAAAAATAACTGTGGATCCTTGTGGAAACCAATGTAGCGGTAGAATGGATGCTTTGGCTAAACGTGTGAATGCAGCTCTTGAGGTTCTCAGTGAAAAACAGGGTAATTTTACCTCTGTGGTAGCGTGAGAGTAGAAAATACTGCATTCAGAATACTGCACTCATTTGAGAATTTTAAAAAGATCGGACAACTAGAGAGGGTACAGAGAAGTGTCAAGAAGGCTCTGCACATGAAAGAATGAATTCTGAAGAATTTAATCTTGCAAAGCTTGAGTGGTAAAACCTAAAGGCACAGGGCTTCTCAGAACTGAAGCTGCTGCTCCAGGGATGTATTTTCAGGAGCAATGTTGATTTAAACAGTGTCTCTTTCAGCTGCTCATTCAGCTGCTCGCTTGATTTATTTTCTCATATGGAGAAAAAGAAAACACAAACAAAACCCCCTTCATTAAGCTATAGACTAAAACCAGTTCACTTTTGGAGCAACTTTGTTGTGGGTTCTGGCCATCTCCCTGTGCTGGAGTTGTGAAACATACCACTGGTAAAACAGGAATTAATGCAGAGAGTTGTTATACTTTGTCCTAAACAGGAAGTTGATCATGATAGTCCCTCTGATTTGATAATGCACAGAGGCTCGGTTTGATTCTATCAAAAAGAAAACAGAGGTAACTCAATTACAATACATAAGTGAGCTTCATAGGGAGAAAATCATAGATACTGCGTCGTTTGTCAGTCTTGATGAGAAGCACTTGAGCCAATGGTTCCTGTTCAGCATAAGCCAGGTTCACTTGAGTTAGATAACAGGGTGTGCATTTTTAACTGTGAAGGTGATCAGCTGTTAGGAAAAAAACCAAAGGGGGGTGGTGGATTTGCCCCTTCCTGGCACTTTGGGATCAAGAGTGGGCATTTTGGGGGGAAGAGATGTTTTAGTGCTGAAGTTCCTGTTCACATGCTGTCAAATTCTTGTGAAGAAAAATAGATCAGTCACTGAAGCTCATTAGAAAATTTTTACTTTAAATGAAGAATTTGCTGTGTTCAATACAGGGGAAGTAAGGTGAAATTAGGTAAATTCAGAGCAGGTTATTTACTGGTCTACTCTGATCTTTAATTGCCAGGAAAATATGAAAAAGGAGTATTGTTTTACTAATGGCAGCTGCCACGTGTCACCGGTGGTACAGTTTCTGCACTTCAGAAACATTGAAACATTGGAGTGTGCTTGAAGGATGATGAGAGTATCCTATCCTTGACCCAGGCTCTTCCAGTGAGGGGTTTTCAACACTCATGCTCTTAAGCTCATTGAAAGTTTCAGATGAAGCAATTTAGTCCGGAACTCTCTATATGGGGCAATAGTAGCGGCAGATTTGGGGAGTTTTTGTCGTTTTTTGTTTGTTTGTTTGTTTAACTTGAGATAAACAGTGTCAGTTAGCTAAAAACTGAAATTAGAGTTTCAAACTAAATGCAGGTCCCTTCTCCAGCACTGAAACTAAAGCTGCCAGCGAATCCTTTACGATGTGCTTTCTCTCAAGCCCAAATTACTGGGTTGTATCTGGGAACTGCTGGGAGGAGTGCTGTGCGCACGTTTGGGAGACCAGGTTGAGTGTTTTTAAGAGCCAGGGAGAACTTCTGGGATCATGCAACCTCCACCCCCATGTGTGTCTGAGTAAATGCTGTTCACTGGAAGTAGGTGCTTTACAAGTGAAAATGAATCTGAGCAGCTTGAGTGGAGAGCGTTGTCGACAGCTGGGGCTGCAGGGATTGCTCTTGCAGTGGCAGAAGCCGCAGGGGAATCACCCAGGCAGAGGCAGAGCCCCAGTCAGCTGAGGCTCCATGGCTGCTGATGGATGGACCCAGCAAGCATTGTCCGTAGCTGGTCTGCTTCTGTTCTGGGATGGCTGTTAAATTCAGATCTTTTCTTAATCTGAGGTACATTGGGATTAAAATCTAGGTTTGAAAGGTGCCAATTACAGGTCTGAAGAGGGCACAGACAGCCTCCAAAGGGCTGTGATGGGAGAGCTCCAGAAACAGTTGTCCGCGCTGTCCGTGCCGCTTGGCAGTCAGACACCCTCCGCGGGATCAGACCAAAGGTCCATCTAGAACGTACTGTGTCTTGAGTGAAAATGGCAGTAGCTCTTGGGGCCGGGTGCCCTTGGATGCTGACAGCTGAGTCTGACCCCACTACTGATGGATGCTCTGCGTCAAGGTCTGGGTCAATGCCTCTGAAGTGAATCGGCAATGTTGGATTTGCTGCCAGTGCACTGACCCCAATGCCCCATGCATCTCCAGCTGTTTGTGCAGTGCTGCTGGTACATTGCTTTTTCTTGCCTGGTGCTGCCAGAGCCTCTGTGTCTGTCTGTTGCATGCAGTCGCCTCCATGGAGAGAAGACTGGTATCTCCTGTATGTAAACCCTGCTACCTGTTCTGTGTTGATGTTCAAACCCTATGTATGGTTTCTGTCCTCTACCTTTGGGTCCCAAGGAGCAGCCGGCTCTGATGCTTGCAAATAATCCCCAGCTTACGTGAGCTTTTATTTCTCTCCAAGTTTGGAGCTGGCACAGATACACTGGGATCTAGAGAGGTGATTTCCACTGAAAGCTCATCTTTGGCTGTGGCTCTCAGATGGGAAGGATTTGAGGTTGTGTTTGTTCTCCCTTGCTAGTCTGCAATGCATACCAGAGCCCAATTTTGCCTCAGATGAGAAATACTCCACTAAGCTAATATTATTGAGGAGTTCTACATGTAAGGTACGTTACTATACCCAGGGTCCCTTCTTAGCAAGGAGGAATTCAATGTTTTTGTTGGAAGAATCACCTGCGCTCAAAATGACCAAGCAAGGACTGTGTTGCCACAAACTAGGTTAGCTGATGATTGGAGTTACCAACTAATGTTAGCCTTTTAAAAGGGTCAGAGAGGGATTAGTTCTCGTTCAAAAGGAAGCTTTGTGGATGACCCACTGCCACTGCTAGGGTGATAAATGGTGGCGCTCATCAGTTTTGTATAGATTCTGCTATCTGTTTCTTTTGAGCGTGTTTTTAATGTAGTCATAAGGCCATGAGACTAAAAGGGACCTCCTGAGTCACTGAATCTGCTCCCTCCCTCTCTCAGAGGCAGCAATCATGTAACACCTTTGCAAAGGCAAGATCTTAGATCTGGGAACAAAGAATGTAGGTCATGCTCACAGGGTGGGCATCCTGGGAAGCAGTGAATTGCTATAGTTAACTGAATGAATGTGTGTTTCTCTGGCAAGAATTGCTAAGATATTCTTTTGGATCTTACTATGAGATGCTGTCTATCAAAATAATGAAAGTGACGTCTTTTTTTGTGTCTGACATTGGAGAGATTGCAAGTAAAATGCTACTTGCAGTTTTCAAAAGATGTTGGAAAAATAGGAGACATTTCAGAGAAAAGCCTGAGGAAAATCCTTATTTGTGGGGCTGGAAAGCTGATCCTGTAAAGAGGAGAAAAAAGGTATTTGTTTATTGAAAAATGTCTTGAAGCAGTGCTTCCAGGAAGTGTTCATTAATAGCTTCTTGGACAGTAAGCAAACAAGATATTTGGTTAAAAATGAGATGGGGATAAGGGAAAAAGAAAAAAGTTGAAGCTAACTAACTTGTAGAACAGCTTACCAGTGACAATGGTAATTTCTTCTTCACTTGGATTCAAGGGGGTGGTGGTGGTTAAATTTTAATTAAAGAGTGAGTTTGGATGAGGTGCAAGGTTTACCAGCTGAAATTACATGAAGCCTGCCATCCCTGTAACAAAGAATCTGGAAGAAGGAATATAGAAATAGTGTAGAAATAGTTCTCCTGACCATTTGTAGTTTGCATTACTACTTGAAATATTAACGTGATTCTTAGAGTATGCCTTCTGCACAGCTAGATTTATCTATAAAGCTCATAGAAAAGTTTGAAATTTTGATGTCAGTCTCATTTTTTGCATGGACTGGTATTCAGATTTATTCTGCTAGGTCTGGTTAACAAATGCATGCTAACATAGGCAAATGATTTTGCGTGTCTCTTGCAGGCTTCTAACAATCCTATATGGACAATAGAAGGTAACAAAGTCATTTCAGATTAAAAGTCCAGGCAGTGCAAAAACTCCTGATTTTTTAGGATACTCAGGTTTTCTTGCTTTTTGCATATCCTTAATCTTAGCGTTGAGTGTGGTTATTGAAAGAAACTGAAATTGATCATTTTAAACTTTTTTTTTTTTTTTAAAGTGGGGGGAAATCCAGACCAGTTGCTTTTGAGGACCTTGCAAGTGCATGCTGGATGGAAATGACTAGTCTCACAGATTTCCCAGACACAAACTTGAGGGAAGTGGGCCTGTAGAGTTGGTTCGTGTGTGCTCTTCTCTTCCACAGCAAAGCTCATCATGCAAACCAGCAGCTTTGCAAATTCACCTTGCCTCGAAAAAGCTCCCTCTTGTGGTGCTGCTGCATTTCCAAGGTGCACGAAGCCATTTCTTTCAAAATGCATATGTCTCTTAATACTCCCTTTAATTAACGTCACGTTTATCATAGTAACTTGTGCTTCAAAATGTATGCAAGCTTTTTGTTGAGTAAATAATATACTTACTAAAGAAGAGTTGAAAGCATCTTGCTTAGGAATTGAGGAACTTGCCGTACCCTGAAATATAAGATGATAAATATTATTCTCATTGGTTATTTAAACTTTTGAGTAGTTCAAATGCTCCAAAATGAACTGTTTGTGACTTTAGAATGAATCAATGGTAGTCAGGGTGGTCTGTTTACTACACCTGCTGTAATTTCTCCAAATGGTGAACGGCTATGTATCTGTAACTGTGACGCAAACTGTATAAGAAACAGTTTGTGATAAATGGGATGTGCAGTAGTGTGTTTCTAAAGTCAGAAGTCTTTTTATAATAATCCAATATGACCTATTATATAGCATGCATTTCTCTCAGCTCTACCTGCTTAAAAATGTCAAAGGCCAGAGTAAATCCAGTGTTACCTCTCATTAAACCAATTTACTATATCTCAACAGAAGTTCTTGCAGTGTCTTTTTTCTCCTTGCTGAGAGTTAAAGACTTTTAAGGCTGTTAAATCTTTGTTCATAGTTGATGGACCTATCTGACAGAGTGAAAAGCTGTCTATTGAAAGTCTTGTATTGAATAGATCAAGTTACCAAAGCTTCTCTTTGTAAAACAGCTGACGTACCATCAAAGTGTTCTGATGTGTGCAGTCTTCATTCAGTATCAATAAACTTAAAAACTGCAAGGTGTAGAAAATACCTGTGTGGAAGCTTGTGTTGTCTGGAGTCATGTTACTTTTTTCCAATGAACTAGATAACTAGTGCTTTGCTAGAGCAAGTGTCTTTGGCCAAAACCGAAAGAATTTCCCAAAAGGTACATCAGTCAGTAATAAATAGGAGGTGTGTGGATGTAATCAGCTAATTCTGGAGTAGTATGTTTCGGTACGCCATGTTGTGAATGAGGTATTTCTGTAAGATAATGCACATAAACTTCTTCATTTGATTTCGTAAGTGGAGGGGATAAGCTTGCTTCTGTCCTGTCTGAAGACAGGCTGCTTTCTAGCAGTGGGTCCTAAGTCTGTATCTACTCTGGGGAGCCTTGTATCTTTGTTTCTTTAAGACTGAGCATGAGCTGGAACCTGCAGGAACAGGTAGGAATCCTATTCCTCCTGTTGTGCCCCAGTGGCAGGCAGGCTTTCCTTTGGGCTCCTCCCCAGAGCAGCAGACTCTGTGCCGGGGACAGCCTTTTTTGGCTTTACTGATGGTCTGCCAGTACTTTATCTGCAAGCAATAGCCCTGAAGCACAGCATCAGGCTCAGTAACAGTGTCAGAGGTAGTGTCCTTGCCTATGCGAGCTGAATTCTTCCTCCTGTTCTTTTTATTCCTGTTTCTCGTCCTCTGCAGATCCTTATTACAGGATCTAGTTTTAGGGTAATGCATGGGCCACCTGGCGACAGCCTTGGCTTATTACTTAGCTAAGCAGTCACTCAGCACATGCCTCTTTGCTTTAATTTACTCTCTCAGCCTAAGCAAAGCACTTAGGATCTCACAGTTCTCCCTCCGGCAATGTCTCCAGCATGTCCCAAGGGAGTTGTGTGTCATTACTGCTGTGTGTCTTCTCCTGGTTTGGTTGCCTGTCTTCTGTGTCTCTCTCTCCATGCACAGAGCAAACTCCAGACTTGTGACTAATGATGTAACCAATTGGTTCAGCTTGAAAGTCAGATTTGTCATGTATGAAGTATGACACTTCAAATCTTGCTCTAAATGTTCCCAGTCATGTTTCTCATCTTGCATTTTAGGGGCCATGAATGACTCATCAGATAGCAGGATATTATAAAAGAATGTCAGACGTTTTCTTCATGAGACTTGCTATTTTCATTGCATTTGGTATTCTGGCAAACAAAAATGTAGGGTTAATTTTATCCAGTTGAAGAACAACATGCTATCGGACACCAGTCTTAGTCCTGTGGTTAAAAGAACAAAAATGATCGAGAAGCATGTCCCACTGGTCGAGGATTGACCATCCTTTTGATAATTTGTCATCTTGATCCTCCTATTGTCATCTAACTTCCAGTTCAGTTTTTAATTTCAGCCTTGCCAAGTTTTGATGCGCTGAAGCTGCCTTGTAGGATCAAAAAACTTTACAGTTCTGGATTAGTCAACATATGTTTGATAAAACACATAGATTGGTGTCCCTCTTTGCTCTTCAGGTTTTCCATGCTCTCGGTGACTCTTGTGTCCCTTTTCTCTAGTTGTGAAAATACCTAATTCTGCCATGGGTTTGCTCTAGTGACAGGACGGGGTTGTCACAATACAGAATTGAGCCTGGATGTTTGTACGTAAAATAATTGCTCTGCAAATCCTTTATGGTTGTTTTTGACACTAATTTTCGTATTAAGTATGTCCGCTAAAATAACGAATATTCAGCTTATGATGCTGGTCTTACTTAGTTGCCTTAGTCTGCAAGCATTGAGTAAATGTTGTTCTTTCTTGTCTTACTCTGCTATCAGTACCTCTTGTGTGTTATCTTCATTCTGTAATTAGTGATAATAAGATAGCTTTATATGTAATAAATTACTGTCAAGTTTAAATCAAATCTAATTTGGTTTAGTGAAGCTGTGTATTGCCAAACCAACTGCATGTGATAGGTGTCAGAGATCTAAAAGATAAAATTGCTTTATAGTTGTATTTATAAATAACACTACCAGTTGCAGGTATTTTGTCAGAGTAATAATAATCTTTTTTAAATTGGTCATTTACCAGCTGTTTTTGAATGTTTGTAGACAAGGAATTAGGAAAATAAGCTTTTATATCTGCTTTTTAGTGCAGCTGCTGTTTGTTTCGGAGACCAGTGTTTATGAGTGCTAACTGCTGCATTTGTCCTTGACGAGCATTTAAGGTCTCTGCTAGTGTGTGTTAGTCTTCCCGACCGAGGCAGGCATTACAGTTTGGATCGTGGTTTATGAAACTTCACTTTGTTCTACGTTTTGCGTGGTAACAATACTGAATTTGTTAAGATAAGTGACGTCCTGTCTCAGAGTTGTAACTGGGTTTCTGTTACTCCCATTTAAAATGCTGGGTGGGTTTGACTTGCACTCTGGCAGCACTTCCCAGGGAGTTCTCCTCTTGCTATCTGGCAGACACAACCCTCAGCTGTTGTATGGTTCCCATACGGGAATGGGCCTGGGCAGGTGATGGTTGTTGTGAGGCCGGGGCGAATGGTCTGTGCAGCACCTTTAGCTACTCTGCCTGGGTGGGGAGAGGAGAGGGTGGACTGGCTCAGTGTGCGGCTGGAAGTTTATCTTTCAGGACAGGTCCTTTAGTCTCCAAATGTCATTTATTTTGTGGTTTCATTATCTGTTTTGAAGGCACAATGAATATTTTAAGGGGTAGACAATGACGCTCACTCAGCATATCTCATTCTTCCTGCTTTCTAGTCTTGTTCAACGGGAAGTAATTTGGAAGCAGAAGTAGAGCTCACCGGAGCTGGGAGCGTGGTGGGCTGTGATAGCTGACAGGTTGGGATGCAGCCCTCACGCTGGCCTCCTGCCACGTGCTAGAGAGGCACGTGCTGTGCCGCGTAGGGCTGAGGAGCGTTTGGAAGCCACAGAGACCTCTTCCATGCTTTGGGCTTACCTGGCATTTGATTGTCATATGGAGTTGTTTCCTTCATTTTCCTGGTCTTTTGATGAAGCTCTTCTGTTTTTCCAGGACTGGCAGCCTCCATTTGCATGTGATGTTGATAAGCTTCACTTCACACCGAGGATCCAGAGGCTCAATGAACTAGAGGTAAACTGTAAAGCTGAACATTGCTGCTTCTCCAAAATCTTTAAATTTTTTTTTGAGAGGTGGTGTTTTCCAGTGGATTGACCATGAGTTGTGTTTGACTTGAGCTGACAGCACTCAGGACCTCTGAACATCAGTTTTTAATGAGCACAGAAATTAATCTGTTTCAGAATGTAGTTAAAAACATAAAAGCATAA
The DNA here is from genome assembly GCA_035590195.1 of Aviceda cuculoides. NCBI lineage: Eukaryota > Metazoa > Chordata > Aves > Accipitriformes > Accipitridae > Aviceda > Aviceda cuculoides. The sequence goes on along the minus strand of JAVJGG010000053.1, from coordinate 7,018,455 downwards.
AAAGTAAAGTTAATGCTCATTAAAGGAACATAATTCAGGCCTTTTCCATACAGAGGTGCTTTTAAGTGGTTAAACTCAAATTCTTAAGTGCCATAGATTTGTGCCTGTGTTTTGCACATATACAGCATCTTTTAAAAGTAGAAGAAATGAAACATTTACAGAGTGCTTTAAAAATAACAAGCCATTTGGAAGAAACAATTACAAAAACTGGATTCAGTTGGTGGAAATTTGCTGTTCGCAAGCACTTTCTTTCACTGCTTTTATGAATTCAGACTAGAAGAAGGGAGTGGTGAGGAGTCTTGGTTAGCTCACTGCTGGTACGAATTTGAATGATGGTGACTCTTTGCCTGCCTGATTTTTCTCATGATGCTTGTTTTCTAAAGCCCTGATGTGTTTATGTGAAGTGCCAGGGTAAGATCTGGCTTTGGATCCTAAGACAGATTTGTGTGCACACAAGGTGGTTCAGAGCTCTCTGGAGTTTTAAGAACAAGCTAGTCTGTATAGACATGACCATTTTTTGTCTTAAGAATAGAAAATGTGATGAAAATAAACTGTCAAAATTCAAGTCTGAGCTACTACTCTTTAACACAGCAACAGTCCAGTTATCTTACTGTGTGAGTTGCTGTGCAAACAGACTAGTTGGCTTTCCCTGCCCTGACTGGTTTGTATCCATACAAATGAAACAAATGCAGTTGGGAGTGAAAAGGGGTAACAGAAAACCCCTTTTAAAATTTTTTTTTTTTAATTAGCTATAAATATCGTGGTGGGTTTTTTTTTTATTACAAATCAAATTGTAAGAAACTATTACTTTTGTTACATTAATAAATGTGATAAATTCTAGCAATGCAGCTAGTTTAGGTAGTTTTTAGTATTAATAACTCATTGCTTGTCTGTTCTCAGAAAGTACTTTTCTAAATGCAGTAAAAGTTAACAAAAAGCGCCTTGAGGAAAGACTGGTGGTATTTGTATGGATTTTTTTTTTTCCTGTGTATGACAAGAGGGAAAAATGCAAAATTATACCTGCAGAGGGAAAAAACAGGCAGGCAACTGAGGCTACAGCTCTATAAACACTGGGATACAAAAGCTTAATCTGCATTTAGTATGCAATTCATTTTTGTTTGTTTGTTTGTTTTTGGTTTTTTTCAGGCCCAGACTCGTGTAAAGCTGAATTTTCTGGACCAGATTGCAAAGTTTTGGGAGCTTCAAGGATGTACGCTGAAAATTCCACATGTGGAGAGGAAGATCTTGGATTTATTTCAGCTTAACAGAGTAAGACTGTTACAAGGGAAAAACTCATCCTAAAACAGTGTTCTGTTATCTCAGTTTCTGGGATGGTATCACAGTTGTTCAAGGGAGATTTTGGAGTATGTCTAAGTTGAAAAAAGTATTCCTTTGTTTAACATAACATAGCTAATGTGACAAAATAGTAAGAAATACAGTGTCATGGGAGTTTTCATGTGAGCTGGGAGATCAAATTAAATTTCGAGCTCTCCTTTAAAGTTGAACTTGGATACAAACTGGTCAGGAATAAACTTAGGCTTAACTGGAGAAAGCTTCTGAACAATAACAGCATTTCCATTAGAAATATGGGAGACTGTCGTGGTTTAACCTAGCCAGCAACTAAGCACCACGCAGTTGCTCACTGAGCCTGGTTCAGTAAAGAAGCCCAGGGAACCCTGCTGAATGAAGCTTGTTAAACTTCTGGAGGAGATTATGTATTCTGATAGTAAGGGATGGGATTCATTGACCCCAAGGATATGTTTGCTCTGTTTTTTTGTATGTTTAGGGTAGTTTTTATTTGGTTGCTTTTGAGCCTATTTCATAGTACTTGTTCCAGTGAGAAGAACTGATTGTACTGTGCTAGAAAGTCCTGTTGGAATGCAAAGTGGAGGCGTGACAAATTGCAGCCAGACAAATTCTTAAAAGTAGGCTGAATTACTGTTTGGTCATCTAATACAGGTGCTGACTTGTTTGTAAAGTAATTCAACAAGTTTACAATTCCTGAATAGGTTATATGTTATATGTTCCAGTTATAGCTTTTAAACACCTTTCATGTTTTGTGGGTTTTTTTTAAATCTATACTTTTCTGTTTTAAAACAGCAATTGTGGCATTGTCTTGCCTTTTAAACTAGCAGTGCTTTCCTTAAAAGCTGATGATTTTAGTATTAAATATATGACCATTTTGGTTTTGCTTTTTAGCTAGTTGCAGAAGAAGGAGGATTTGATGTAGTTTGCAAGGAAAGAAAATGGACCAAAATAGCCACTAGGATGGGTTTTGCTCCTGGCAAAGCCGTGGGTTCGCACATCCGTGCACATTACGAGCGCATTCTCTATCCTTACAACTTATTCCAGTCTGGAGCAAGCCTATTGGTAAGCTATGTTGAAGCTAACTAAAGTTCTGGGGGTTTTTTGGGGAGGTTGTGGGGTTTTCGGGGGGTTTTTTTGGTTTTTGTTTTTTTGTGTTTTTGTTTTGTTTTGGTTTTTTGTTTGTTTTTTTTTTTTTATTCATGGAACATTTCCAAAGGCTGCATTTTATGCTTTATGGCATGCAGGTGGCAAAGATTCAGTCTGTGGCATTGATGCAAGCAATTCAGAAAGCCACAGGCAAACTTTTAATCAAAAGTAAAGTTTTTAGAATTACTTCGAGGTAACCTCTTACTGACTGCTTTGAATACTACCTTTTTGTATTTTCTCTCTACACTTTACAGAAGCCTCATGATAATGGGCTTTCAGACTTCCTATAGCGATTTCTTTAATGCTGTTTTGTCAAATGCGAAATACTACTATATTCACAGATCACTATAGGTCCATCTCTCTGATAGAACAACAGTGCTATGGGTCTGTGTCACTTGCACGTGGAGTGACTGAGGAACTATATCAAACCATGGCAGTTTTGTGGCAGTAACTCATCTTGCTTTCACTAAGGGTGTCCAAGTTCAAGAATGCTTCATGGATATTGCAGTATAGTTAACAGTATGGCTTGTGACTTTTTTCAAGCTTAAATCTTCATCCTTCCTGCTTAGATTTGGCCATTAAAACAAAATTCAGAGTTGGTTGAGAGTGGAAGCAACGTAATCTTTAATGAAGAATAGGGCTTTTCTTTTAGAGCAGTAGTCATTTATTTGGAAAACCAAAATAGGTTGCAGTTGCCAACATCTGTTTTTATTTATTTGAAACACTCTTACCATGGTGATCTTTCAAAGAGAAGAGCGTTGACCTTTTTTAACCAATAAAAGCCCTAATCCAAGCATGTCCCTGTCTACAGAAATGGACACTAGCCTTTTACATAAAACTACCAAAATGAGGGAGGGTTTTGACATAAGTCAACAAAGGTTGGAATTGAAAGCTATTTAGCTAGTGATGATCACTTTTCAGTGAAGAACAGCTAGATTCTGCAGACTCTTCAGAAAAAATAATGTCACTCGTGTAGTTTTGAGTGTTTTGCAAATGAAGGATAAGAACAAGATATAGTTGAATATAAAAATCTTCCTGCTAGGGAAACTGCTGTATCAAAAATATTTTGCCTTATCTCAAACACATTCATGTTAAGCAATGGAAAGCAACACCATTTTCTGAAGGGATTTGTTGATTTGTCGTGGTTTAACCCCAGACAGCAACCAAGTACCACGCAGCCACTCACTTGCTTCCCCATCACCCAGTGAGATGGGGGAGAGAATCGGAAGGAAAAAGGTAAAACTCGTGGGTTGAGATAAGAATCGTTTAACAGAACAGAAAGGAAGAAACTAATAAAGATAATAATAAGAATAATAAAATCACAATACTAATAAAAGAATTGGAATATACAAAACAAGTGATGCACAGTGCAGTTGCTCACCACTCACCGACCAATCCCAAGCAGTGATCCACGCCCTCCAGGCCAACTCCCCCCTGTTTGTAAACTGAGGATGACATCACATGGTCTGGAATACCCCTTTGGCCACTTTGGGTCAGCTGTCCTGGCTGTGTCCCCTTCCAACTTCTTGTGCCCCTCCAGCCTTGCTGGCTGGGCATGAGAATCTGAAAAATCCTTGACTTAGTATAAACACTACTTAGCTACAACTGAAAATATCAGTGTGTTATCAACATTCTTCTCATACTAAATCCAAAACAGAATGCTATACCAGCTACTAGAAAGAAAATCAGCTTTATCCTGGTTGAAACCAGGACAACATTTCATTGAAAACTTTGCAGACCCAATAGAAAGTCTGAAAACTGCGGTTTGTTGTTTGTTCGTTTGTTTGTTTTAAGCTGGTGTGTTTTGTGACACCTAGCTTTGCTTTCATATTTTTGAGGTGCAATTGCACAGGGAAAGATTTAATTAAAAGTTGTGAAACAGTTAACAAGGTATCACACTACCCTGGAAATGTAGGCTCCCCATGTGAGTGTCAATCACCCAGTTGATGTTTACATTCATTGTTTTCTCAGTAGTGGACCCTTTTAGAAGAGAAAAGCCTTCTCAATTGAGATCATGCTTCCTTTTAAATATAACTTTCCAAGCTTTCTCTTGCAATGGGCACCTGACATTTGTTCCAAACTGATGTGTTTAGTGGATGCAGTTCCGGAAAAGCTATGTAGGTATGGTTAACTTCATGTTTTTTTAACACACCCCCACCTCCAAGTTGTTAAAATATTCCCCTCCCGTATGTGGCAGAGACGTATGTTTTCAATGAACTGAGAGAATCCACAGAAATATGTTGGGTTTAGCTCATTTTTCAGGCTAAGATTTGACTTTTTTTTTCCTCCTGACAATGTTGTCTTCCAACTGAGTTTGTTTTGTAATACGTTTTTTGAAGAAGAATATTAGATGAAGATTCTTTTTGTCTTTCTTCCATGTGTTCTCAGTAAGTGGTGCTTTCCCAGATGCTGCTTGTGTAGGTGTCCATTTTATTGTATGTCTATTCAGTGCTTTACTGGGAATCTAAGCATCTGTGATTTTTGGTTTTCGAGAAGATGTAGCTGTTCGATTTGACAGCTGTCAGTTTGAGTTGTGTGGTTCCTTCTTGTGATATTTCAACAAGCCTTTTGAGAGAAACTCTTCATGCAGACAGGATGATCATCCATAAAAGATTAGTGCTCACATTCATTGATTTTTTTTTTTTTTTTTGAAATTCTTTTTAGTTGGTAGTACTTGCAATATTCGTTGACTTTTTTCTGCAAAAGTGGAAAATATGTAATGATGTAGTTTCCACTAATTACTGTGGTATGACTTAAATCTCATCCAGATCTGTGTATAGCATTAATTGTTTATGTGTGGCTTAAATATACGTTAAACTGGCTTCAGAAATTATTTTGACAGATATCCCAGCTGGAGATATTTCTATATACATACTAAAATAGTGAAAATATCTGGAGCTGTTCAGAGGTGAATGGATGGCATGTTTTTGTTAAAGCTCTTGTTCAGTCAAATGGCAAAAATTTCTTAAATCAGCCAGTTTCTAATACTCAAAGCAGGTCTCTGCAGGGGTGTATTTGTTTTATTCTTATCTTGAAACATTGGACTAGACAGGTCTTGGGCGTTTGTCTCCGGAGTAGTTGCAGTAAACTTGTTGGTGTATTGGTTCTTATTATCTGTGCCTCCCTTATATTCTTAGCCATAGTAACCATCAGTGTGACACTACAGAATCACACTATATGCCCAGAGGGATAAATGTCCCCCTACGTCAATTGAGAATCTTCTGTCAATGCGTCTTCTGTGCTGCGTTGCCCAGATGTTTGCATGATTTAAAATGCAGCTACAGTTTGGGGGGGCTAGAGGTGGTCTTGTGGTGTTCTGTTTTTCAGTGAATACAACTGGTTCAGTAACTCTGGGACCAGTCTCTTTTCCAAACTAAGGCTTTAATGTCCTGAGTGGGATTCATATGTCCGAAGATTTATATGTGTATGCCTCTCATAAAGATGTTTCTGTAAGATAGTTCTCTAGGACCCTTTGTTGTTACTGGAGAAAAAAAAGCACCTCTGGAGTTGGCGGTTCTTATCCTCAAGTGGATATGTAGCAGGGGTAGGCCTGTTGTATTCTGCAAGTACAGGGAGCCAGGGTGATTAGCTTATGTGTAAATTACTGTTTCAAGAACATCTAAACCTGGAGAAGATGAATTGTATCCCTTTTTCCCCCATCTTTTGAAATCCTGGAGGTCTTGCGAACATTCCTGCTCTGTCCTTTGCCTGCCTGCCGAAGGAGCTGCTCCTAAATGGTTTCGGCTGATGGTCTTTTAACTTCCTGTCTTAGAGTTCAAGGATTATATGTGCAACCATCTTCTCAGAATATCATGAGATCATGATCACAGGCTAGATCACAATATGTAGGATGAACTCATGGTAGATTACTGATAGAAGCTTGACCTTACCAGAAAGGCTCTGCCGGTTGGGAGAGGAAAGGACTGAAGAAATGGCAGCTAGTGTCTTTAACGAAAAACGCATGCTTGCTGTTGATCAGGTCAGTCTAGGAGTAAAGCAGGTTCAGAGGAATTCCCATCCTTAAGACAGGACTTACACTTCTGGTTGTTCTTCTAGTTACAGTTGAAAATGTTAATTAACAGCCATTTCATACTACTGCTTTGCCTTCGGCTTACTGAGGCACTGGGAAATGTTTCTGCTTCAATAGTTGTTGAAACCTCAATATTTAGGAAATGTCTTCTGGGCTTTTTTCAGTGAATAGTGCTTTTTTGTTTGTTTGTTTGTTTTTTTGTTTGAACACTCCACTGAAGTGAGGCAAGTTATGCTATTTGTTGCTTCTCTCTTTCAAGTTTTCATTACCCTTTTGTTTAGGAAAAGCTGTTTGCCTTCTAGATATTTGCTTTCAAGGATTGTATGTCCTCTGTTACCAGGAGTAGAATTTTTTTTTTTTTTTTTTAGTGAAAGGCTTGGGTTTCACATGAGGAAATTATTCAAGGAACCAGATTTTTAGAAGTCATTAAATTTGGCAATGTTCTATGTAGCATTGATCTCATTTGCTTTTCTGTTCTCTTATTTTTGTGTTTTTCCTACTTGCTTGCCTTTTCTGCTTGTCTATTTTCTGTCCTGAGAAATTGTTATTTTTTACTTTCTCCCACTGATGTTAATGTTAAATAATTCACATCATCTTCTTTCAGTGTGAGCTTTAAGGGAGCACACTCTTCTGAAGAGCCAGCTGCAGTGCTCTGTGGCCTCCGAGTACGCAGCATGGGAGCATGCCCACCTTTGAGCATCACCCAGGACTTACCGCTCACATGCATAAGCTGCAAAGTTGGGTGGTTTTGTGTATTTAATGTTGAAATTTAGTCAGACATTTGCTTTCAAAGAATGAGTCTAGAGCTGACAAACTCTTAAGATTGAAGGCAGTCCTAAATAAAACAGAAATTCTGGAGGTTTCTTTGAGCAGTGTTGTGGACTGTCTGTGGGTGATAGTTAATGATATCCTGTTACCCTTGACTGATATTTCTTTTTTGTTAAATACATACTTCTTTCAGCATGGACTTGTTGTCTATAATACCACTGTTCCCTCCTTTTCCATCCCCTTTTCTCACTATCATTTGTTTCTGAAAGTCTGATTTTGGTGCTGTCTACAGAGCATTAGTCCTTATGCCGCTACAGTGTTTCTCTTGTGGTTCCTGTCCTGTTTCTCTCTTGGTGAGAAAATGCTTGTTATGGGAACACATTAACAGAACTGAGGAAATGTGGATCCAGCAATTTGTGTGAAATACTTTCTGAAAACATAAGACTTCTTCTTTCTTCAGGATTTGTTGTTTACTCATTAAAAAGTGTCATATTTTGTCTGCTGTTACTGAATGTTGTGTGGCTTGACAAACCTGGAATTGTCATTAATTATTACTTTTCTTGCCAAATGTATGCACAGTTTTCAGCAATTAAATGTGTTCATTCAGCAGCTTTGAAGAACTAAAACTGTTCTTGCATCTTCTTCCCTTCTGGCCATAATTCATGCAGCAGAGTTGTCCTCACCAAAACATAAAGAACGTAGCTTCTGCAATGTTTTTCAGACAAAGTTGTATTTCAATTAAGAAAGGGATGTATGATAGGCTGTAATTTACTTTTATATTGCTCTGTATGTTAACATTACAGTAATGCAACCTGAGGACACTACAGCAGTTTCCAGTATGCTGTACAGTCTCCAAAAGCACCATCTGCTATAAGAATTGGTATTGGTATTCCCATAGAGAAATGTTCGGCGCTTGTAACATTTAAAGGATGAATTCAGCTTTATTGAAGATCCTTTATTATGGTTATTGCATTCAGTAAAAGGACAGGAAAATGTGATTTTGTGGCTTGTTCAAATAGGTAATGTTGCAATTGTCATAAATACTGTTTTTATTAACTCAGCACAGCAATTATTAAAGCCCTGTCTACATTCTTTCACATTAGCCAGGAAATTGTTCTACACAAAGTTGGTATTAGAAGTGGCGGCAGAAATTAAGTAATCAAATTGTGTCTCTTTAGTGCTTGCAGAAACCAGATCTCACCAGTGACACAAAGGACAAGGAATATAAGCCCCACGATATTCCACAGAGACAGTCTGTTCAGCCATCTGAAACTTGTCCACCTGCTCGTCGAGCAAAACGCCTAAGAGCAGAGGTGAGATAATCTGTCTTTATATGGGCAAATGTTCTGTAGTGACCGAGCGTGAAATCGTAACACATTGATAGTTTGCCTAGCCACATGGCACAACAGGTTTTAGTTAAATTACAGGACAAATGTTGTTTTGATCAGATCACTAAATGTATATGCATAGTAAACAGCTGTTTAACATTTTCTTTGTTTTTGTTAAATATTTATAAATGCATAAATTGGAAATAATATTGTAAGGATTTTGTGATACTTTAAAAAGTGTGTTACTGAGGTTTGGAGTTCTGAGCAGCTCTTCTACTGAAGCTGTTCCACTGACACATTAGTTACGAGTGTGTATGCTATAATAATGTTTTTAGCATGATTATAAATAATATGGGGTTCATAGATTAAAATACAGGTGACAAATTCTAGAAATGAAGCTTCTCTTCTGCAGCTTTGATCTCCCCAGTTTCCTCAGAGGATAGCCAGTGAACAGTAGTTATTCTTTAAATGTGTTGAGAGGTTCCTGTAAATCTCTCCAGAGTTGAAGCCAGATGTTAGAGCAGAGAAGGTTTTTGTTATAACACTAGCATTGTTGTATTTCATTTTTTACTAAGTTCTATCAATTTGCAATACTTTCAGTATGCAATATAAGGAAACAATTGCATAACATTAAGTCAGTATGGTTTTGTACAACCAAACAGGATTAATCTTACATGTGCTTAAGATAAAATATTTATTTGGATAATCATAAAATTTATTGATTAAATCTGCATAGAGTTCTCCTGTGAAGACATGTTTTAGGAGACCGTGATGCATCTTCTTCATTGCTGGAAAACTGTAATACTGTGACTTCAGTCTTTCCAGGCTGATGTTCCTGCCTTCAGAGAGTTTACTCTTTTGTTTGAGCAGATGAAGAGAAGGAGAGGCTTATTCCCAGGAGACAGTCTTATTAGTGGTGACATCATGAGTTAGGAAGGTCGTGTTTGACTCTATTTATAATCCAGATTTCTATTTAAGTTTGTTTCAGACTCTTTAGTAACTCCCATTGTTCTAGTCTTGGTCTTTATTACTACCGAGTAGTTCAGCTTAGTTGTTGCAAATTCTGCCTATAATTAGTTAGTAAGTTACAATTCACGTTTTCTAAAGCTTTTCCACTCAAATACCCTGTTACAAATAGATTTGTAATTCTGAGAAAACCTATGAAGTTTGATCTGGAACTTTCCATGTGAAGCATCTGCCTGTGATTGAAAGATGCTAGTTCTCACGTATCCTTTAAAGATTAACAGCAGGGCAGATATATACTAAAATTTTAGCTTTTCCTCTGACAGTGGTGTCAGATGACACTGACTAACAAAGAATGCACATTTTTGTCATTTCTGTGAAAACTGACTACTCATACTTAGCCGAAATGCAAGCCTATCCTCTCAGCTCTTTCCCTGAGCACCTAATTTTTTGTGGACAGAAAATACTTGATTAAGAATGGAATGGAAACATACAGAGCTAAGGCTGAATTAAGCAGCGTGCACTGACTAACTTAGCAAGCAGCTGTAGTGTTTTAAGACAGTAATTTCCAAAAGTTAAGATTTGTTAATGTGTTTCTGTTCCATTTCAGTGCAAAGTCAGCTAAGTTGATTAAATCCATTTTATTCTACATTGAAACTACAAGCAGTTGATTTTTGCATGGACCAGGTTTCAAAGTAGTAATGTTTGGTTAATGTGTCTCAACTTTTTGCTCTAATGAGATATACAAGGATTTGTCAGTGTCTTAAGTTGTAAAACCTAAGTTCATTCTTATGTTTACCAGTTTGACATTTCCTCCTTTTCAAAGGCTAGCCGTCCAGTATAAACATTTAAAATAAGTGAACTACAGGAAAGTATTGTAAATTGTTCTTAACTAGCAAAAAATACAGCCTGTGGGATAAGTGTAAGTTTGCAATTGTAAGACAGTTTTAGCTTGCCCTTTCCTACTTGGTGAGTAAACACTTAGGAGAAAATGTTCATAATTAGCAAGGAACAGGGGAATGACAGCCATAGGCTGGTTTTGAAATGCAAAGGATTTAGGTGCTCGATGTAGAAAAGTAAGTGTAAAAGACCAGAACAATGCTACAGAAGTGAAAGTGAGATGAATCGATATAATGAAAGACTCAGGCCAAAAAAAAAAGCTGCTCTTTATATAGGCTTAAGCACAGAATAAGGGTGCAACTCATAGAAGTCAAAGATGCAGAAGATGGAGCATCTGTTACTGCATTGCTTGAGGATCACTGCAAACTGATTCTTATTCAGTATTAGTAAATATAATGAGCAGCATTTTTTTGCAGATCTTAAGTAATGGGACCTCTGCCTGGTCTCATGGAGACAGTAGTTTGGACAAAATGAACACAGAAAGTGGAGGGAAAATAATATCAAAACCACCTCTATAAAAATCCAAAACAAACAAGCCTACAACCCACCCCCCCCACCCCCCCCCAACCAGCAACACCAAACCCCACCCCTTCGAACACCTGATGATGCATTCAGCCTGGAAGTTGTGCTTTTAGAGCTAGGCCAACAAATCCCATTATTTGGGGTTCAGGGAGTGGTTGGTAGTGGACTGACTTGTGTGAGTAGCAAGAAAGTGGTTGCATGACCTCATTTCCTTAAGAAATTAAGTGTAAAAAGTACAATGTTGAAGAAACCCATCTTTACGCTGAGGGATTTGAGAATTGTTAACTCCCACAGTCTCAAAACTTCAGGGAAGAAATATAAGAATTAAATGGAAAAACATTATTCTGTGTTGAAAGCTCCACAATACACCGAGTTCCCTGCTTAGAAGACTGGAGTATGTTCTGCTTCTCAAGAGTAAAAGAAAATCTATGAAAGACCAGAGTTCCTTGCTCCTTTGCTTCTTACTAAGGTCCACTGAAATCAAGCTAAAAACATGGTATTATTGGCACAGGCTTTTCGTAGGATTTCAGAAATTCAGGTTGCCTTTTTAGATTTATTTGTTTATCAGTATAAAATGTTTTTTTGAGTTTAAATTAAGTCCTCAAAATCTTTATCTGACTTCCATCTGCATGGCTTTTTCCTAGAACAAGTCATGTTACAAGTTTTAAGACCTCAATTGTAACTCAATGAAGTGTTTGTGTCTCACAGCAGCTTGTTCTCTGAACCTTTGCAGTCCTCTCTTGGCATTTATCAGAGTGGATTAAGAATTGTATGCAGAAATATTTTTTTTTTATTGTGGAAGTAAAAATTATCTTTTCTTCACAGTTCTTTTCTCAGCTCTTGAGAGTATTGAAAAGTGTATTTTAAAAACTTGCAGGGTCTGCCGCCAAAGTTACTCAGCTGTAGAGACTTGCAGAGAGTTCTTTAGATCTTAATAGGTGCTCCCTTGTTAGGACTTCGAGTGTTGGACACGGTTGCAGGTTGGAACTCTTTGGGTATGCAGCCTTTCCTGCAGCACTGTGTGCAGTGGTCAGCTGTATATTCCAAAATCATCAGTCCATACTTGGGCAAGCAGCCATGAGTTTAGATGGCAGTGAACATTTTCCCAAATACAAGTGTAAAACCAAAGTGTTCCATCTAAGGACAGTACTGATTTTTTTTTTTTTTTTTTCTTTTTTAAGGCGACCAATATTAAAACTGAATCTGACCCTCCAGAAGCCAGAACTCATAATCTGAGACGTAGAATGGGATGCGCACCTCCAAAGTGTGAAAATGGTGAGTGACAAGTGGAGAGTGAAACAAAATGTGGATGCAATTTCTGTTACTTTGTACAAACTCGATTTAAGACCAGAATTAAATTCAGCAGTTGGAACAATTCGAAGTATTTAAAAATACTTCTGTTAACTTCATTTTAAAATTGGAATTTATTGTAAAAATTCTTTTATGGCTTTGAATTCTTTTAGTTTGTTTTGTAAGTAGAGTTTTCTTGGAGAAGAAGATATTTTCAGTTGAAAAAAAAAATTCTGCTTTTTAAAACTTAAGGGTCTCTTATGGAGCCATCAGAAATTATATCTGAGCCA
>JAVJGG010000053.1:6984246-7005881 GCA_035590195.1 Aviceda cuculoides | reverse complement strand
CATCAATCCACTAGCTTTAAATAGAGGAAACTCTTTTAAGAACGCACGAGATTTCAGACACTTTTAGGAAAGAATATGAATTTGAAATCAGGAAATGAAACTCAATGAGGGCAAAAGATAGTATGTTGTGAACTTAATGATAAAGTTCCCATAATATGATTTTTAAATTGCTTCTATCAGTAGTTCTGAGTCTTTTGTTATCTCTTCTTAAGAAATAATTTCAGACTGAGAAGAAATGTTTAATGCCATCAAACAGAAGAGTAAGCTTGTTGACAAATAATTTGTCAAAGCAAACACAGGAACCATTTACAACTACTTAATAATTGAAATTAACTATGCAGTTTGTCAGTCTCCTTTTGTATTCGAAATATTCCTTCCCCACCCCCCCCCAAGAATTTGTGTAGATTGTGGTCTTTTTTAATTTGATAATTTTTTTTCTTGAAGGAGTGTTGCTAGGCATTAACCTTCTTTCTTTTTTCCTCCTGAAGAGCAGAAGAAGAAAGATCTAGGCAGCTTTTTAATGCTTAAATTTCTGATAGATACAGATATTCTTCTCTTTAATATCTTTGTTAGCTGTCAGACTCCAAGAAATGCTTCGGACTGTCTCATGTCCAGGTGTAAAGGTCTCTAGCTTACTTCTAACTTTAGCTAAGAACTTCGTTGCCCCCTTGTCTTCAGCACCGGAGCCCTGGGATTCTCCACACTCTGTTGTATGGATTTGGGGGTGTGGGGGTTTTTTTTTGTTTTGTTTGTTTTGGGGGTTTTTTTTGTTTTTTTGGTTTTTGTTTTGTGTTTTTTTATAATGTCAGGAATGAAGACTTGAGTAGAGACATGCGCAAATTAGGTAGGAGTGTAAGAGTGTAGAGGAACTGCTTCTTTGTCAGGCCACTTCTACTGCATGCTCATCTTTGATGACATGTTTTTGCGAAAGCTACGGCTAGAAGAAACTGAAGTGTGAAGATCATCATTGTTTCATGTCTCCATATGACGTGCTGCTGTAAAATTGATGGAGTAATTCAAGCACAGTTGTTAACACTACACATGGAAACAAAATCTTAGCTTGTAAGATACTCATAATTTAAATTAAATTAAATGGGATTTCAAATACCCACTCAAAACATGTGGGCTATGATAGTCATTGCTACCTTGTGATGGCATGCTTGTTTTTTCTGGTAATACTGGCTCCTGTAGGTATTGCAGGTGTTCAAATCTTGCATTGTTAGCTGAAACAAATGCGTGTATGGGATAACGAGTAATTTAGCAGATAACTTGGAGTGATGCAGTGTAACAAGTGATAACAAATGAGGAATAACAAGTAATGCTAAGCATTAAAACATTTTGTAATACCCTAATTTTTTTTTTCTGTTGCACCAGAAAAGGAAGTGCATAGCACAGTGAAACTTTCTGAGAAGAGAGAACATGCTGGGGAGCCAGAGAAAGACAAATCCAAAGTCCGATCTAAAAAACCAACTAATGCTGTGAGTATGCCCTGCTGCTTCATATTGATTGCAGGTGTTTCTGGGTTTCTCTTGGGTATGTAGTGAAATCATGTCATTTATATCACACTAAGGACTTCTTCATGTAACCCTGTGTTTGAAACAAAGCAGTGTCTGTGCCTGCTGGAATATACATACTTGTAAAGCTTTGTGCTGTTACAAATCTGAAAATAACAGGGTAGTTAACTTTCACTATCTATAACTAAAATGACTTGTTTTCTGTCTCTTAAGGCACAATCTTGAAATAAGCGTTTTGAAAGAAGAGTCCAAATAGAAGTTCTTCTGTGAACTGATCTCTCTCCCCATCACTCTTTAACCTCAGGGGAGCTTAATGCAAGCTTTGGCACTTGGCTCTCCAGCAGACCTGCCACTTATTCCGCAATTTCAGCACTAACTTGGAAGCTTTGCTGTTGAAATTTTTCTTAAAAACAACCACGCTGTTCCTGCTCCAACTCTCCACATACTACCACCCCCCCTCCAAAAAAAACCCAAACTGAAAGCAATGGTAGTTTGTCTCACTTTTGAGAAGACAATACTGAGATTCTTCCTGTCCATGCCACTACTTGGATCTTTCCTAAAATTAAAAATGTTCTCCATTTAATCTACACCTATAGCTAGATACCTGAGAAGGAAATGTGCAAATACTAGAAGCCTGACACCCCTACCCCCCAAACAAAAAAAAATTGTGGGAAGGAGCAGGAGATGCTGCGCTTTTTTTAATAACATAGTACAACAGGGTCTGCCTGTCCCCACAGCTCTATTCTGCATTTGAGAAGAGCCTTCAGTCTGTTGCTGATGAAGATGTGGTGTAGGACAGGCAGCAGACAACCCTTCCTATGTTTGGAGTGCCTGCACCTTTTCCTGGGGGCTCAGTAGCTGTTGGGTTTAGCAGACTGGCTCAGCAGACTTCAACAGCTGCCCCCCTGCCCAAAAGCACATAGCTCTGCTGGGAAGCTGGTGCTGTTTCAATGAAAATGTAGGTCTTGACCAGTATCTCTGGGGAAAAAGAGGAACAATCCCATCAAGAGGAACTCCTTTCTCTCTTCTGAGTCTCCAAACAGTTGGTCTCAGAGGAGGATGAAACATCTGTGCACACATGCTGCATGTGAGAGCAACAAAAAAAAGGATTTGTGAGCCACTAGCAGGTGTTATATTATACCTGCTGAATCCTCAACACTACTGATTTAAACTATCCTGGCCACTGAATCAAATCTTCTGTCATTTGGAAAAAAAATACATGGAAGGGCTTGCAACTCCTGTGGTCCTTCCTTAAATTACAGAGGGGGGTTATTTAAACTCTTACATAAATATTTTGTGCTTGCTTGTCTCATTTCCATTTTGGAGATAAAGTTAAAATAAGCTTTGGCAAACATTACAGATAACTGAGCTACCAGACAGCTCTTTCACTGTGAGTTACCTTAAGTGCTCAAATTCCCACTCTGGCAATTTTTTGTTACAGGTGGATTTGTATGTATGTCTCTTATGTGGCAGTGGTAATGATGAGGACCGTCTCCTGTTGTGTGATGGCTGTGATGACAGTTACCATACTTTTTGTTTAATTCCACCCCTTCATGATGTTCCCAAAGGGGACTGGAGGTGTCCCCAGTGTTTGGCTCAGGTAATCTAACAAACCGTAACACTTAGGCTTAAGGTTATTTTTTATTTTGTGGGTTTTTTTAAACATGATCCTAGGGATTGAAAATACAGTTTGTTATTACTTAAGGTTGTGCAAACAAGGTGATAAGAGGGTGAACCTAAAATGAAGACTGGGCATGCTTCAAATCGGAAAGCTGTCACTTAATATTTTGGAGCCAAAAGTTGATATGCCTTTAAAAAATACATTGGATTTTAGTTGGCACCTTTCCTCTGTATTTAAAATTGGAGTCTCACTAGGTGCTTCAGTGTGGAGGTCTATGCATCTTTTTTTTTTTGCTTAGCTCTACTAGATGAAGGAGAAATTAGGCATAGTACTTCATTAGTGTTTACGCAGATTTATAAATAAATATTGTGTTTTGGTGAATTAAGCAGAGCAGTTTCTTCTTCTGACCATGCAGCTTGGGGCAGTCACTTCATTTTGGTCAGGTGTCCTGCTGCCTTAGCCATCAGATGCTGTAATAGTAGCCCATTTGTGTAAAGTCTGAGCACAGATTGTCTTATTAATACATTATGGAAATAATTATCTTTTCAATTGCAGGAGTGTAATAAGCCTCAAGAAGCATTTGGTTTTGAACAAGCAGCAAGAGACTATACACTTCGCACGTTTGGAGAAATGGCAGATGCATTCAAGTCAGACTATTTTAACATGCCAGTGCATGTATGTTCATGTATTTATCCTGATGCCATAATGTAGATTTCATTTTTTGTGCTTAGTTAAAATATATGACTTTTGAGGGCCAGGGGGGAATTCCGCTTTTGAATGGGATGAAATCTGAAATCAGAGGTTCTCATTTACATCAGTGAATCCTTGTTCTTGCTGGTGTCATGGTTTCCTGTTCCACCAGCTTCTTGGCTTGTTTTTTTTTCAGTTTTGAAGAAGTGTCTGTAAGGAAGAGAATACTCTGTAACTGTCACCCGTTCCTGAGAGAACAAAGCAGCAACGTGTCCTGGGTGGAATGGCACTTCTGTCGCGTCTTTTTTTTCTCCTGTTGAAATGATTTTGAAATGGGGAAATGCTTCAGGCTGGTGGAGGTTCCTCCCTGAGTTAGCTTTTATGCACATGCTTTTTATATACTGATTCCTCAGTATATACTCCTTGTTTTTCTTCTTCTCATGTCTAGATGGTCCCCACTGAGCTGGTTGAAAAAGAATTCTGGAGACTTGTTAGTACCATTGAAGAGGATGTGACAGTAGAATATGGAGCTGATATTGCTTCAAAGGAATTTGGCAGTGGCTTCCCAGTTAGGGGTGGGAAATTTAAAGTTAGACCAGAAGAGGAGGTAGGTCTTTATTAGTCCACTGTCTATGTTTGTATTGCAGTTCTTGATTAAATAAGTCTCTTCAGTTCAAAGCACAATAATGGAACTGGGTTGCAAAGTGTTTGTTTTGTGTACCTGGCACAGTATTTGAAGAGGAGAATTACATTGGAGTTTTGATTAAATAAAATTTGCAGTGATCAGACGTTAAAAGCCACGGGTTTATCCTAGAAGTTATTAACTTCCAAACAACAACAACAACAAGTCTAATTTTAACAAAATAGGTCAGATAAGGTTTGTGAAAGGAGCAAAGGCAATGAAGGTTTTGTTCTTTGATTCATTGACCTGTTTGTTATATTTTTCAGTTTGGCAAGATGCTTTTCTTCTGTTGCTGTTTTGGCAGTTTTACCTTCTTGGGTTTTTTTACTTCATGTTGTATAAACCTGTGACTGTTCTGTTCAATTTTCAGGAATACCTTGATAGTGGCTGGAATTTAAACAACATGCCTGTGATGGAGCAGTCTGTTCTGGCTCACATCACTGCAGACATATGTGGAATGAAATTACCCTGGCTATATGTAGGAATGTGCTTTTCTTCATTTTGTTGGCATATAGAAGACCACTGGAGCTATTCGATTAACTATCTGCATTGGTGAGTTTGAGGAATAAACTCAGCCTGAGAAGCAATCTCCCTTTCATTCCCCCTTCCCCTTTTTAATTAGTGGACTAAAACCAGATTCAATAGAGTTCAGGCCAGGATAACTCTTGCAGTCTTGTAGCAGTAGGGTTAAATTTGACACCATGTGATTCCTGCATTGATTTGCTTTTGGACAAGAGGTCATATTTTGGAAAGAGACATCCATTCCCAGTTTTAAAAAAATCCATGAGAGATGCAGCAGATACTCAATCAAATATTTTATTATGCTCAATGTAAAACTGAAAACCATGCAAGTTTGGGGTTTTTTAAGTCATCTAGTTTCAACTAGCAATTTTAGGATCCTGCATATTTTTTTGTCTGTTAGATAGATCATTCTATCATAAATCCACTCATCAAACAAACACCTGTCAGCTGTAATCAGGAGAGATCTTTGCCATCTCTTTGATATTCTAAATAGGTTGAACTTCTTAAACTTCTCACAACAGCTTTTCTAGAGTTTGAATTATTCTTGTCACTCTTACTGAAACCTGTCAAGCTCTTTTCCTTTCCTTGTTTGTGTAAGTGTTCCAGCAAAATGGTAAAACCACATCCCAGCTAATATTCAGTAGGTCATCTTTCTGGTTGGTTATTGAATTGCTGCTCCTTGAAATAGCTGCTGCTGTAGCACAGTCCAAGTAGTCAGTGACTTAATTCGCTTGCTTTCTTAGTACTTGACATTATAAAAACAAATGTTTGAGTGAGGCTAAGTAAATGAGTGATCAGGATTACATTCTAAAAATTGGCTTCCTTGTCATTTGTTGTTTTTTTTTTTTTTTTTTTTTTTGTCTGGGTCTTCAGTCAGGCTGAAAAGTGTGGGAAGGAGAGATTTTTTGTTTGCAGTAGAAACTTCATTTCTTCTAGGAGAGCTTCCCTTGCTATTGCAAGAATAGCATTATGTCCTCCATAATTTGTCCCCCATTGCATTAGTATTTGCAGTCAAGGCCAGAAAGATGCTTAATTGCATACACGTATATGTGCACAGACATGTACATACATTCACAGACACATGTGAAAGTTGCCCTGCTTCCTTTTAATTTATTTCTCCTCCAGCATGAAAGTACTTGATGACTTGTCTTTTCATTTGCAGATACTCTTCTGTATTTCCCTTCAGCTTAGAGGTTTAAGTCTGGATTCTTTAACCTGTTGGAGAGCAATGTGTAGTTGAGGTTAATACTGTTGTTGGCCAGAGGAGTCAGTCTTAATGATCCGCTGCTGAATAGACAATGCTCCAAACTCTGAAAAGACTTCAGAAGGCAGGACTTGTTTTTGTGAAATACTAGAGATGACATGTCCACCTTTAGTGTTCCTATGTGCCTTGAAAGAGCTTGTATCCTGGTACGGTACTTTGAGCAGATAGCCCCAAGTTAACCAGGCTACAGCAGGAGACCTTTCATAGGGTTGAAGGCAATAGTTCTCCTGCATGACTTTAAATCCTGTGTTAGTTTTTGAAATGGTAATAAAAGGAGAAAGAAGCCAAATCTTTGCTTCTAAGGATGCTTGCAAATAAATAAATAAGATGTCAGTCCTGGTCAGAGGTAGAATTACCATCATTGATGCTAGTATTTCTAAAGGCAGGAATGTGGAGCTGTCAGGTAGCAGCACAGAAAGAACTGTCACTTTCGTCCATTCTGCAGCTTGCTGCCTTCATAAGGCTGACACCTTAACAACTCCATTAGAATTCTGTCTTTCTCTGCTATCTGTTCTCCTGAAGTCCAGAGCCCCCTGGTACCGGTATTCTGGTCCAAGTTTACCATAGTTCATAACTGCTGTCATACATTCCTGGGCAATGACACGTAATAAGGAGCAGAATTCTTGACTAACCTGGTATTGGGTCAGGACACAGGACAGTTTTTACTTGCATCTGTGGCTGATCTTCATGAATTCATAGACTTGTTCCAAGACGATGACCAAGTCCAAGGCTGCATAGTTATCTAACACTGCATAGTGACAACTCGACTTGTGCTACTCCTTGTGGTACCAAAGTAACTGCCCTTCCACAGTCCCTCCCGCTGGCTGGCCTCTTTACCGTGACAGAGGTGCTATTTGAGTACAGGAATAAGCTCCTAGGTATGAGGGATATGCTTCTGGATTCATACTTCACTCTTTTCTTCTGGAATCCTCCCAATTGCTTCATGATTTATGGAGAAAAAGAACACTGTTGGGTCAGCTTTACCAGTTTTTCCAGACTCTTGGGAGACAATGATTTGTCTGTTATCTTCTAAATACCTTTTCTAACATCATTCTTTATAAGGGATTGGAAGGCATTTTTGTCTTTTTGCTGCAGTCAGCCAGCTTCGTTGTAAACCTGAAGCAATATCTACTGGAACACATCTGCATAACCTTAATTTTCTGAACTGGCTTGCACTGGGTTAAGCTGTTGCTAGAAATTCTTTGTTCCTACTCTGGATATGGATTTTTTTTTTTTCTTGAGGTCTTTTGCGTAATTTGGAAGTTTAATTTCTACTTACTGTTTGTTGTTTTTATGGCAATTATGCACAAGACAGAAAGAACTGGCTTTGGTTGTTAGATCCAAGAGGGAGTTTGTGTTCATGGTAAAAGACAAACAGCTTATGTTTTGAAGTTGTGCTGAATCAGCAGAACTTCACTGAGGACTTCTTCAGTCTTTTTTTTCCCCAGAATAGTTTAAGTATGTGCTCAGAAATGTAGGCAGTTAAAAACTTGGGTCTGGAGGAGGGACCTGTGTAAAATGTGAAGATTCAGGAAGGTACATAATGTTTGCATGCCTTCCTGGTGATATACCCTTCGTTTGACATGGTGTATTTTAAAGCAGAAGACTGAAAATGTGACTTACGAGATTGCTTATATTTAACTTTTTTTAATAATCTTGCAGGGGGGAGCCTAAAACGTGGTATGGAGCCCCAGGGTATGCAGCTGAACAGCTGGAGGATGTAATGAAGAAGCTTGCTCCAGAGCTATTTGAATCTCAGCCAGATCTCTTGCACCAACTTGTCACCATAATGAACCCGAATACTTTGATGGCCCACGGAGTGCCTGTATGTTGTTGGACTCCTGTGCTAATCCCCCAAACCCAACCCTCTTTCATTTGCACTGAATTCTACTTCAAAGCTGATAATTGAAGCCACTTTTATTACAGAGGTGGTGTGGTAGTTTCTATGTGTGTTGTATCTTCCTTGTCTAGTATAATGTGCCAGTATGAACAGATGGGCAATGGAATCATTGCTTTTGGAACTGCTTGGCAAACTCTTCTCTGGAGATCCACCTTAGTATATTTCTATTTCTGTATCTCAGCTGGAAAGCTTAGTCTTGACCTTTGAAACAATGACAGGAGCTCTTCCTGTGTCTGTCTAATCAGACACAATTGGTGTTGGGTTTGGGGTTTTTTTTGGCATAGAGTTTCTGGCAAGGGGCCAAACCCCATTCTTCCTTTATTTGTCATCCACATCCTCTTATTTTTCCTGGATAAGTTCTTAGGTGTTTAAAAATATTTTTCATCAGTTTCCATCATATTCCATACTGGATTATTCATGGGAATTATGTCCCTTTACAACTTAATTAGCTTTTGACTAGCTGACCTTGGGACTTAAAGGAAAATCTCGAAAAAGTAGCAAAATTTGTGGTGTCTACTATGCTTTGAGAGACTCCAAGTCTGAAAGATGCAGGAAGACCTGCCTGCTTTGATGCTGATTTTATAGCACCAAAAGTATTAGATTTACAGCAGTCTGAACTTTTGAGTAGGTTTGATTTCTCTTCCCCTTCAGCTGCACGTTGAAGAGAACCTTGCCTGTGCTTTATCTGTGTAACCGTGCACAGAGTTTTTGCACTAGCAAAGTGCAAAAGGCATAGACAGTAGACTTAAAATGGCTGAAAGTGCAGGTATGGCTGAATGAAAGCCCTTTGCTTTCTAGGGTTTTGTATGACAAGTTACCAAATGTCAGTTGTAATTCTTGGGCTTATGTTTTAGAACTATCTGTAGTCACCACAGAAGTTACTAGGAATTTGGAAATCCATATTCTCTTCACAGCCTTCAGTTCTGTTTAGGTTGGATCTAATACTTGTCTGTCTTTTCTCCTAGGTTTATCGAACCAATCAGTGTGCTGGAGAGTTTGTGATCACCTTTCCAAGAGCTTATCACAGTGGCTTCAATCAGGGTTTCAATTTTGCTGAAGCTGTGAACTTCTGCACGGTTGATTGGGTATGTTCCAAAACTAGTTTTTCATTAAGTATGCAGTTCCAAAGTTGTTCCTAGCTGATGTACAGCTCTAATTTACTGCTGATGCACAAATCTAGTCCACGGATCAGAAGGAACCTGTTATGGGAAGCATAGTGTTTTGCTGAAGTTATTTCTTTCATGTAGTAAACTGGGATTTCTCTGGTTCCTAAGGTTCGGTTTGAAATTATACATTAGAGCAGATGTATCTTTTACAGCAGGAGGTAGGCAAGGTCCTGTGCACGCCTAGAATATGAGAAGCACCAGTGCTGCTAGAATCTAGTCCTTTTGTGTCCCCAAATTCCATTCAAATTGTCAAGAGCTGGAATAAAATTTTTCAGTTCATTGCACTGGGAATTCTCTAAGAGGTGCTTTCTACAGCTGAAAACCAAAGCCTACTTGGACTTCTTTTCTATTTTAGCTTCTGTGATTAAATCGGATGATACATTTAGCACACATTAAGAACAGTTAAAAGACTTCGCTAGTCTTCTTGGGGAAAAAATGGTAAGAATTACATCTGATGTGAGTAGCATATGGATAGCAGAGGTGCTGTAGATTTTTAGGGAAGAATACATCAATGAGAAGGGAACAGAAAGTTTTAATGTTCAAACAGAAGGCTTACTGACCAGTACTTTATTCCCGGTAAGCTTCACTCATCTCGTTGAAACAACAGAGATAGGCACACATTACAATTATTAGGTCATAGTAATTTATTAAGTTTTTTGTCTTCTTTTTAAATAAAAACAAATGGAGGATAGTTGCTCCAAAGTTACAAGTAGTCATTTCTCCTTCCCAGCAGATTTCTCAGACACAGTGTTGCCTGATCTCAGAAAGATCCTTTGAAGCTACTGATGCTTCAAATTACTCCTCTTCTGGTTTGGGTTTTGTTTGGTTTTTTTTTCCAAAAAGTCTTGGCTATTTGTAAATGTAGCCCATCTAAAAATTTTGCTAGATTTAAAAAACATCACTTAGAAGTAGGAGATGACTAAAATCGGAAGAAGGCTTTCTGCATTGTGAGTGTGTTTGCCTATTGGTTGGTTTGGTTTTGTTTTTCCTCTTGTCCTTCTGTGAGTTTCATATTGGACTCTAACACGTAACCTCATTGTAACCTGAGCATCGTTACCTGCCTGGCCAGTGACAGCCTTAAAATATAGCCATGAGTAACCTGCCTAGCTCATACTGAATTGTTTACTCTGCCTGGGGTTAGTTAGGGACTTTAATGGTTCATGGTGTCAGCAATTTCTCAGGCTGCAGCACAGTTCATGTCCTACATAAAACAGCCATATCGTTTGAGAAAAAGGTCCAGCATGCCCTGCAGCCTGCCTTTGATGGGGCATACCTCGAGTGGTAAGAACAGGACAAGTGTATGTACTCTTCCCTTTGACACTTCCCCAGCCTCTGTGTGTTTTTAGCTTGGGTATTCCTGAGCCTACTCTGGCTTAGTGATTTAGTTACCCCTAATTATGATCTCTTCCAGATTGTACATTCCCCCTGTGAACCTAGCTAAACAACTTGCATCCTCAGTGTCCACTGTAAAAGAGTTATCAGCAGTCCTGGTTTACAAGAACTCAGGGTCTTGATTTCTCTAGTTTTACATTCTGAATTATGGATGTTGTTGCTAGGATTTTTCTTGGCCTTTCATTTGGATAGTTTTTGGTTAGTAGCACAGAAAGTTAGTATCTTAATGTAATTTCCAGAATGAACTCTTAATTTATTTAATGTTTTTCAATACAGCTACCATTGGGTCGACAATGTGTGGAACATTACCGTCTGCTAAACCGTTACTGTGTGTTTTCTCATGATGAGATGATCTGTAAAATGGCTTCCAAAGCAGATGTTCTTGATGTTGTGGTAGCATCTACGGTTCAGAAAGACATGGCTATTATGATTGAAGATGAGAAGAGGTTGCGTGAGAAGGTTGATAAACTGGTGAGTTGTAGGAAATGATACTATAATGAAGAACAGTTGAAACAGTGGTGAGAAAACATGCTGGGACTTGTACTGTGTTACCAACGGCTTAAGCTACATAGTACCTTCCTGAGTAGCATTGTTGATTTCAGAGGACCACTTGGGTAAAGAGTCATTTGTCGCTCATTTTGGTTTAGCACCTGCCCTTTATAATTGTTCAGAATGTCTCTTTTAAGGTAATATTTGTTCTTTCAGTAACTTAGTCAGAATAGCTGATTTGTCATTAACCAAGATTTCTGTCTACCTGGTTTTAATAACTTATTTCTGAACTTCATTATTCCTTTGATAAATTCAGCTTCTGATGTTTTAGCTTGAAATAGTCACCTCTTATTAGACTTTGAAGTGATGTAGCATACTCTTTTGCAGGGAGTGACTGACTCGGAGAGAGTGGCTTTTGAGCTGTTTCCTGATGATGAGCGACAGTGCTTAAAGTGTAAAACCACCTGTTTCATGTCTGCTGTCTATTGTCCATGTAAACCTGGGTTATTGGTATGCTTGTACCATGTCGAGGATCTCTGTTCCTGTCCCACCTACAAGTATAAACTGGGGTAAGCTTTAGAGAGCAAATAATACTGTTCTGGAGATATTTATTGTACGTGTACATACTGTGATTTGATAATCGAGTCCCTACTCTGTTTTGTCAGTGGTGCTAGTCTCAGTAGTCTGTTTCTCTCAGTCCTTTGCAAATATAGTACCCCCAAAACAAAGTGCCTTTTCTGTGCTCTATACAAAGACTCTCTCTTTCCAGCATTCAGCTCTTCTTGCTCTATAATGGCAAAAATTGCTGGATAAGTTAGTTTGCTTTTTTATTTATAGCAAGAAGGTCATCATTCCTTACACCCAGTTCTTGCCGAGTAATATTTTTTTTGCTTTTGTTAGCTTTCCTTCCTGTTGACATCTTTCCTTTCCTGTTGTTTGCTACATCTTTGTCCTACATGAATGTAGCTTGTCCTAAGACAGTTTCACAATGGCTGCAGTTGTAGTGTTGAAATTGCTTATTGAATCAATTACAACATTGAAATTGTCTTGGGAGGAACATGGTATGGTTGTAGGTCTTAATTATATAACCCCAGGTGCCTATTAGATAATTTCTGTGTTGTATGGACCAACCCATCTTGATGCCCCTCCATTCCACCCTCCTCCTCCCCCGCAGATTTTGCTGAAAAGTTTGAGTTCTGTGCTACTTGTAGGTACCGCTATACCCTGGAGGAACTCTATCCAATGATGAATGCGCTAAAGATGCGCGCGGAATCATACAATGAATGGGCTTCCAATGTTAATGAAGCTCTGGAGGCAAAAATTAACAACAAAAAAAGTAAGTATCTTACCTTCTGTCTGCAACACATAATTTTAAATGGCTAATTTTTCAGGTTTTAGTTTCTCAACCATAGTAACTTTTGTCTGATGTGACAATCAAAAGAAATCACATATAATTTTATGTTTTAAAGTAAATATGTTAGCTGTTACAGTCCCAGAAATTATGCTAAGCTGTCTCTGTGTGAGAAGATTGTAAATCACTGACACAAAATATAACTGAAGTTGAAATAGAAATGTGTTTCATGTGTTGTTTTATTCAGCCTTACCATTTCAAATCCATCGCAAAGGAGACTTTTGTTAACTTAATATCTTTCCCAAAAGGTCTCATCAGTTTTAAGGCTTTGATAGAAGAATCAGAAATTAAAAAGTTTCCAGACAATGATCTACTGCGACACCTCAGACTGGTTACACAGGATGCAGACAAATGTGCCTCAGTTGCACAGCAGCTTCTTAATGGCAAAAGACAAACCAGGTAAATGTTACTATATGTGTTTGCAACAAAATTGAGTCACCGAAGATAGATACCAGTGGCCAGTGATAGATGCCAGTGTTCTGTAAGACTTAAAAATCGAAGTAATCTTTTTGTCTTCAAGAGAAAGCCATCTTTTACAGGGAGATTCACCTTTACTACATGTAATCAGTTAAACATCCTGATTGTTTAGTGTCTTCTTCCTCTGTGTTTGACAGTTGGGCAGTAAATTCATTCTAATATTCCACAAAAGGAAGAATTGTTGTGGTATTTCCAGACAAAGCAACACCAAACAAGACACAGTTCACTTGTCTCTGTGTCATGGGGACTGAAAATCTGCCAGTGGTGCATATGTCATTATATTCATTACACTTTATGCCTTGTGGAAAAATAAAGTGTCTTAACTTCCTGAGCTGATGATGATGGGAATACTGTATGAGATCTCTGAAAAATACTGGCTCTTTCTTTGGCAGCACTTATGTTAAATCTTTCGGACAGGTTATTTACTCAAAGAATTTGAAGATAGGGCAGTGTTTGGGTAATACATTCTTTGTGAACTAGATGTCTGGCTGCCTAGTTCTGCTAGAACTTTCCATGTCTGAAATGAGTTGAAAGGAGTCAGGAGATCCAGAAGGACAAGGCCAGATCTCCTCATTGTATCTGTTTGATTGTGACTGATTAATATAGTAGCGTTTCTCTTGGGGATCACAAATTACCATCTTGTGTTGCAGATTCTCCACCCAGACTTACAATGGCTGCATCTAGCCTTGCGGGATGATAGGTTTCTAAGAAAATCTTGGTTTTATGTGTGTGGAGGACAATATTGCTCAAGTCCAATAATCTTAATAATGTGAAGTACTTCAGGAAAAACTGTTTCTCTTTTGTCCCATCTGGACAGTTTTCACCTGTTTCTGCTGCTTTGAACAACGTAGTGTTTGTCAGAGCAGTTGCTCTTTGTGTTGGTATAACTGCACGTGTGCGGTTTCTGCATGTTGCTTGCCTTGGCAGGAATCTTGTAGGCTGTCACTCCCTGTGTTCTTGCAGTACTTTAAAGGCTGACTTCGAAGGACTTTGGGAGTAGGATATTCAACTACTGTTTAGATGTGATTCTTGTAGCTGCACTTTCCATTCCTAGTGATCCTTGTGTAAGTCTTTGTAGCAAGGAGTTGATAAAAATTCACCTTCACTGTCTTGCAAACACAAGAGGATGAAGCCCCTGTCACAAAGACGTAAAAATATTACAACGGGAAATGAAAAATTCAGCACTCCAACAGACATGACTTCTGCCAGATAGGTAATTTCCAACTCAGAGATTCACAGCACTGTTAACAAAGAACTTGTCCACTCCTAATCTCTTCATTTAGTGTTGAGCCATCTCTTCTTGTTCTGGCATCCACAGTCTATGTGTTCTCCCATCTTTGGTATTTGCTCAGGCCTCCTGATGGTGAACTTGGAGCAGCAGCCAGGCCCTTTCCAGCTGTTCTGTGCCAGACGAGCTCTTCCAAGAGTCCTTCCTGCTCTTAACATGTTCCTGACTTTGCTTGGCCTGGAAAGAGCAGGGGGCAATTTTTTCCTTCATCTTCTGACCAGGTCTGTTCTTTTGTCACTGTGGTAGTGTATCAGCCTTTCTCATAGCTGTACTTGCCAGCTCCTTCAGCATTACAGACTGTGATGAATAGTCCACCCAGTGTTGCACTACACAGGATCAAGGCAGTGCTTGGATTGCATTTCTCATTTGCTCTAAGTGGTTTTTGCCCTTCTCTTACCATTTCTCCTTTGATCTTTTTTGGTATATTTCTGGGAAAAGTCCAGTTGCATATCTTCATAATTAAGAGTTTTAAAAACCCATGTTATTTGATGGATTATTTTTTTCTTAAAAGATTGAAGAGGGAGTGTTTCCAATGTAGGAAGATATAAAGAAGAGAATAATCTGCTTAAAATCTTAATACATGTTATATCAAATACAGTTTCATCTGTGTGATGTTCACATATCTGCTGGATGTTGGGCAGCATTCATTATGCCGACTGCTGTGTATTGGTTATAAAGGACTGTGGATTTTGCCTAAAGTTTGGTTCATGCTTTTGACAAACTTTCCTTTATGGACTGAGCATTTTGTTCTGATCCTGAGTTTGGAAGAGTCATGCAGTAGACTTGACTCGACCGGAAAGGCCATCCCTGTTAATCATGGTAGTCAGTGATACTCAATGATCTCATCCTGTATAGTATACACAACAGTTCCTGGGGAGGAGAGAGCAAGACAGATGATAATTATTCTCTTAGAGTAAATCCTGTGGCTCTTGCTCACCGTCTTCTCTGTAGTACCTGAAAAAGTGCAGATGGGCTGTACTTCCCTGTTTCCTTTGGTTCTTACGCTGATGGGTGATAATGCAGTCCTAACAGATGCTGTTTGAAAGATTATTCTGTGAAGAGCTGTCTGAACTGAACTAAAGGACAGTGTAGTCCTCAGTCCTCTCTGGCACTGGAAGGGAACAGTATGACAGCAGGGCAAGTGCAAAGGGATGTTCACTATCCATCCCCTTCCTTCTCTAGGTCTCATGATACCTTTTCTGCTTCTTAGAGCCTCCAAGAGTTTAGAAACGTTGTGCTTAGAGATCTTTGTGATTAATAACCCTAGATGGACATGGGCTTTTCTGTGAATGCTTTTTTTTTAAGTCTCGTGTAATTTCTGGTTATCAAAAACATCTTGTGACAGTCAGTTTTGCAGTTTAGATACGTGTGCGTGTGTGTGTGTGTACATAGATATTTATTTATTTAAAAAACTTGTGCCTTTTCCTGGAACATACTGCAGAACTTCCACAAAAAATAGTAAAACATTGTAAACCATAAACCAGCTTGTGTTGTACCTGAGACTTTTTGAATTCATTTCATTGTTCAGCTTACTATGGATTTTGGAACTCCCAATGTGATCTTGCATATCCTTTAAAAATACCTATTTTTAACATAGAATGCTAAATTAAAATTTATTTTATAGTGTTCACATTCCAGTCATGCTGGCATATCCTGCTGGGATGTTGTTTTCCTCTTTTGTTTAAATAACATATTGTGGATTAAACTGGAGCCAGCATTGTAAGAGATTTCTTTCCTTTTCTGTTCAGGGTTCTCAGACCTAACTAATATTGGCTTGAGTTTAGAGAGGTTTTTAATATTAGCCAATTTGTTAACACTTATAAGCCACTCATTTGATACAAAGCTTTTAGATAAAAATGAAAATGATGATTTCAGCGTAAAGAGGATTTTTGAGAAGCGCCTACAAGACCTGTAAATATAAAACCCATTCAAAATTGGGATTTGTTCTCTTTTGGTATGGGCATGGGGAGAGCTTACTACAATAGCTATTGCAACATAACTGAATAGTTTATCCACAATTGCTTTGTGTTCTGGAAAAAAGCCTAATTTTATTCCTTAATAACCAGTGCTCTTCCAAGGCTGAGTAGTTGTTCCAGAATACTATTTAATATGAAAGAGATTTTCAACAATAGCTTATTCTGCTATAGCTAACCGAAGTTTTCCCATGTATGTAAGCCCTAGGCTTCTTGGATGCTTTTGAGTATTCTCTTCTTTGTGAGTAAAGCTTGACTTACAAGAAATCATAAGCAGATGTTTGAGAAGTTTAGACTTTATTTTATTTTTTAGTGGCATCCAACAAAGTTGAATTGTGTGTAATTGCAGGTACCGTTCTGGAGGAGGAAAGTGTCAAAATCAGCTGACTGTGAATGAACTCCGGTTGTTCGTGAGGCAGCTCTATGCTCTGCCCTGTGTCCTCAGTCAGACACCATTACTGAAGGTAACATAGAAAATTGTAAGGGAAGGAACATGAGTGTTTGTCATAGTGATGTATTTGCACTGCATTAATCTCCTATCTTACTACTCGCTCCAAGAATTAATAGCTTTAAACTGGCAGGCCTGGGTAACTTGTGCATGAGTTGCTTAAGAATGGAGCTCTTTGACATGCTGGTGTTCATGGTCGGTGTATTTTTACGCTACATGGGGGTATCAAAATGTTAATGTTGTACAAAGTAATGCAAAAGAAGCAGGAGGATGACCTGGGTAACTACAGATTAAAAGTTTGGGGTCAGTTAACTAGTCTCCTGTTAAGAGTGAAGACAGGTTTATCTGAGAATATTTAAAGCTCCGTAATGCTTTGAGTGGCAGTTCTCCCATTCATATCACTTACTTTCTTTGTTAATCCAGAATCAGCTTTCTCATAGTCTCGTAATTAGATACCTCCTTGTGCTATCAACCCACGTTCCAGGAAACAACACAAATAAGCCTAGCCAAAGCTACCCAGCCTAGGCTACCAAAATACTTGTTCTGTCAGAGTACCTGCTGCTGACAGTGAATCAGGTCACTTTGTCTCCCACAGCCATCAGCTAGTGCTGATTATTTGCTCACCAGATGATCAGCCCTCAGACAAGTTGAAAGTAATTCATGATTTGGTTTCAGAATTTGCCAAAATGTTGCATATCACACTGAGGGGTAATTAAAAAAAAAAAAAAAAAAAGGAACATAAATTCTGGGCAGCTGCAATTCCTGTCTTAAAGGAAAAAAGCTTTGCGTATTTGTGACACTTAGAGCCAGGAGATGCAGTGTCCAGCTCCTGAACTCTCTCTTAAGTGTCCACACAATGCTGAGAGACTCTTGAATAAGAGTAGACCAGTTCAGCTCAGCTTTATGACTGTTGCTTTTGAAGCTTTATCAGGTCTGGAATGTGCGAATCAGACTTTATGTAATCCTATTTACAGTTACTTGTTTATAGCATAATAACTCTGAAGTTATCTTACTATTTAAAAAGCAGAAGTTCAGAAATGCCAGACATGCAAACAGTTCTTCTCCATCTGGCATTCTTGAACAGGGAAATATCAAACACATGGTCAGGATATTCTTTTATATCATTCTCAATGATCTTAAATTATATGTAGTCATGCAAATTAGGCTGTTAATATAAATGACCAACAGTTACTGGAGATCAGTTCAAAATTTAATATATCTCTAAAAAGGCTTTATTTCCGTTACGTCTGAGATTGTCTACTCAGGCAACAGCCTTGTTGGCAAAATACCAAGATGTCATCTGTGAAGGAAGAATTTACTGCTGGAGTAGCATTTCAGCCAGTATTAGAAGCATTGGGCAAGATGGCTAGAAACAGAGTAATTCCAGCCTTTGCAGTGAGATTACTCTGACTGTCCGTTATCCTGGGTGAAGTGCAGACAACCACAGAGGTGCCTTTTTGGGGTAATTAGCTGTTGAACATATGGAGAGAGAGAAGGTGTTGCACTGCATGAGAGAGTAAAATTCCTGTGGCTTACTGGGACTGTGTGGTCCATCTCAGAAACCTTAACAATGCAGCAGAATTGAACCCCAGAAGCTCCATGCCCTTCCCAGCATTCTTCAAAGCCTTCTTAATCTTAACCTTGCTGTTCTTCAGCTCCTTAATCTTTCCAGAACAAAGCCAGAAAACAGCACTAATGAAACACTTAAAATTTCCCTTCAGATCCTTTCTATTCTTCAGAGACCTCTTTTTGATACCCGTGTCTTAGTTCAAAGGAGTTTGGAGTGGAATTCCCTTGTTCTATGATCCTCAAGCTTGTGGACACATGTATGAGGAGATGCTGATCTAGGCACTATGTGTTGAAGACACCCTATTTAAGTGTTCCAGATGTCATGATAATTTGCCATGCACGTTGTGTGCATTGCAATGTGGTGTTTGCCAGGAACCTTGCACTTAAATGTTTAAGCTTGCACTGTATTTAAGAGATTTGGCAGCGAGCTTTCTTCTGATTTATTGTTGCATTTGTGTATTTCAGGATCTTCTTGATCGTGTGGAAGCTTTTCAACAGCAGAGCCAAAAACTCCTTTCTGAAGAAATGCCTAGTGCTGCAGAACTTCAGGAGCTGTTGGATGTCAGCTTTGACTTCGACGTTGATCTGCCCCAACTGGCTGAACTGCGGATACGTCTGGAACAGGCACGCTGGCTCGAGGATGTGCAACTGGCTTCTTCAGACCAAAACTCTCTTACTCTAGATGATATGAGACGTCTTATAGACTCAGGTGTTGGACTCGCTCCCTACCCAGCAGTTGAGAAAGCAATGGCGAAGCTGCAGGAGCTCCTTACTGTATCTGAACACTGGGATGACAAAGCCAGAAATCTGATAAAGGCCAGGTATAGGCTAAATCTTAGCATTGCATTTTGTAGTTCCATGAGCTGAGGAGCTGTTTAAGATGGAAATAGTTGGTTTTACTTCTGAAGGGGCCCTCTTTTGTTCATTCAGTTCACAACATGAAGGCAAAACTTGTGCCACCCACAAGGGAAAGGGATGGAGAAGGGGGATGAGTGACTGAGCGATTTTAAACATTGGTGTTGGCTTGCAGTGTTTGTGGTGCTCCACTATCATTGTGCAAATTCTCCTTTTGCCACAAGGAAGGGTTTTAAGATACCTCTTCCTTCCTTTCAACCTTCTTCCCCCCCTCAGTGTCAGACTGGAGGATGCATGTCCAGATAGAGCTTAGATACATACCACCAACTGGTAAGATTTTATTGTATGGACTATTTCTAACATTGAGGAGATTTTTCTAGATTATTTGGTGGAGGGGAGAAGGAATTAAGCCAGATACATCCTTATTGAGAAAAATTGTCTTGCTCATTGCTTTGACCTTCTGATTTATAAAGTAAAATGGGGGAGAGCACAGTCTACTTAAGGTGGCACAAACTTGTATGCAAGGTTTCTTCCCTCAGGATTCCTTATATTTAATTTTTTTATTTTATTTTTTAAGTTTTCTCCCCAGCCTCATAGTTATGAAAGCATTTGAGTGTTTCTTACCCATTAGTAACCGCATGGTTTTAAAATGATAACTTCATAGAGAACAAAATTGGAATAAACTGATGTCTAAAACATCAGAATCAAGTTGTGAAATACAGAAAAGCCATCTTCAGGGTTTAACCTTCCAATGTACAGTCTTTTAGCTGATACTGTTTTAGGGTTCAGTGTGCGTTTGAGCATCCAAGGTTCTATCATCTAAAAGTTAATAAATGTTAGAAATATTCACACATTAGGGCTTAAGGGAGATCTAAGTAGGAGACTATAGCAAGCAAATATACATTTCTAAAAGCATACCTGCATTAGTAATGTCCTGGTTGTACAGTATGCATCTCTAGTATTGGACATAACGTCATTATTTGGTGTAACCCTTCGGTTTTAATAAGCCAGATGAGTAGAACCACCCTAACTGCATTGCAGTGTTTTACATTCTGATACGTTTTGTTTACACAGACCACGGCAGTCGCTGAGCGATCTTGTAACAGCAGTGAAAGAAATAGAGGAGATCCCAGCCTATCTCCCAAATGGTGTCGCACTGAAAGACACGGTGCAGAAGGCCAAAGACTGGCTGCAGGAAGTGGAAGCTCTGCAGGTACGTAAACTGCACTCTTGGCTTCTTGGTAGGTGATAGTAACTCCTGTCAGGTTAACAGACCTACACTCTGCACTCCATTGTGTGCACTTGGTGCTTCAGTATTGTAAAAATCAAATGAGCAACAAGTTGATGTCAGAGAATGAAAAACAGAGTCTGATAAAGAGAAAGACCTATCAGGTTTTCACCTTGGCTTCTGGTGCTTCCCAGTCAAAATTTTTTTTTTTTTTTTTTAACCTATCAGACAGTTTTATTTGTGGATCAAGTTTCCTTTCCTGTTTCTTTTAGGTTCTTTGCTTCTTTTACAGTTCAATGGCAGCTTAACTCTCCCCTCTTCTCTCTTCCTGGTTCCCCCCTTGTGTTAGCACGGTTGCTTGTGCAGCCAGACACCATGTTCAAGCCCAAATGAGTAATTGTAACCTGGGCTGACCATTCGAAGTGGTTCATGGCTCAGCCTCGCAAGTACTCAAGCCAGGGGTCAGTGGGACTGCACAGATCAGGAAAGGGCATGATTGAGATAGCCCTGATTTTCACATTTTGATACGATTTGCCAAACATTTTCTTGTATTTTCATTTGTCGTCATGTTTTTTTCCATAAAGTGAACTCTGATCTGACTTACTAGTATTTTCAGGCCTATCTGACCTAAATTGATCTTTTAATAAAAACTTCTTTTGAGTTCAAAAAGCTTTTATTAAAAAAATCAGTTGTCCTGGGCTTCAAAATTTTGAAGGAGTAAAGTTCATGTAATACTAACTTTTGTTTGAGGCTGTCATGGTTTAACCCCAGCCAGCAACTACGCCCCAGCCAGCCGCTCGCTCACTCCCCCTGGCTGGGATGGGGGAGAGAATCAGAAAGGTAAAAGTGAGAAAACTCGTGGGCTGAGATAGTAAAGCAAAAGCCGCGCACAAGCAAAGCAAAACAAGGAGTTCATTCACTACTTCCCATCGGCAGGCAGATGTTCAGCTATCGCCAGGAAAGCAGAGTTCCACCACGTGGAACAGTGACTTGGGAAGACAAACACCTTAACTCCAAAGGTCTCCCCCTTCCTTCTTCTTCCCCCCGGCTTTATATGCTGAGCATGACATCCTATGGTCTGGAATATCCCTTTGGTCAGTTGGGGTCAGCTGTCCTGGCTGTGTCCCCTCCCAACTCCTTGTGCAC
>JAVJGG010000053.1:6958657-6979239 GCA_035590195.1 Aviceda cuculoides | reverse complement strand
GGCGGCGGCGGGCGGAGGCGGCGGCGGTAGCGGCGGTGGCGGTAGCGGGCCGGGGCCGGGACCGGGGCCGGTGGCGCAGGGGCTGAAGGAAGCGCTGGTGGAGACGCTGACGGGGATCTTGTGCCCGGTGCAGGCGGTGCGCGCCGCCGCTGAGGAGCAGGTGAAGGTGCTGGAGGTGACGGAGGGTGAGTGAGGACCGGGCCGCGCTGAGGGGACCGGGGCGGGATGGCGGTGTCTGGGTGGGTAAGGGCCGCCGCCGCTCCTCCCCGAGCGTTTTCCGGTACCGGCGCCTCGTGGCCGCGTGTTGGTCTCGGCCAAAACTTCCAGCTTCAGCGCTCGGGCCGGCGGCGGCTTTCCTGCCGGCCGTAGGCGTGTGCCCGGTGTCTCTGGAGCAGCCCCTGCCCCTCCTCGGGAATTCAGCTGCGGGCTCGCCGGTGGGACATAGCTAGGGCTGTCTCCGGCCTGCAGCGGAGGTCACCGGGCAAAGCTGCAGCAGGGTTCCTTTAAGGCACCGTTCTGGTCGGTGGGACAAGAGGGAAATGGCCGTGGGACGGCGTGTTTTTGTATGAGAACTGAGCAACCGAGGAGCGCTCAGAGCTCGCTCTTGGTAGGACGTGGAGGGGGAGGTGGGATGGCGAAGCGGCAGGCCTGTTGCTGTGGGCACCTCTTCCCACCTGAGCCGAGGTCTCCAGGGTTGCTCACACGATGGTCACGGAAAGCCTTCCCGCTGCCCGTTTGTCTGCAGGCCCTGCCCCACTCCCACAGTGATCCTCTCCACCGCTGGACATGTATGCCCTTGTGCGTGCCCTCGTCCTGTAGGTCGTTAGCTGTACCTGGCATGGTTTAGGTGAACTGTGGTCAGGATGTAGCTGTAGCCTCGCCTTGTGTGAAACCCCTACGCCAGGGCTCTGTTGTCTGTTGCAGACACCTAAGGACATGCAAGACACTGGAGCTGGGTGGCAACCAGCCTATGGCTTTGAAAAGACAGAGCTTAAAACAGCAAGCACCTCAAGTTCAAGCAGTGTCTCGTGTTATTCCATTACTTATCTGGCCTTTTTATGGTGGCACTAAGCTAGTTCATGCACTTGCTGCTTTTTGTGGGTGGAAGCTACACTTAAAAACCTATTGATGGTAACGTTTTATTTCACTTCAGTTTAAACTTTATGATTCATTCCAAAGAACTGGAATCTGTAGAAACCACTGGAAGATTGCAGGTAGTCTGCTGTGATGGGAGCTGGGCCCTGGAGAATGCAGCACGGCAGCCCTTGGCCCTGAGTTGTACCTGTGGCCTGTCAGCTTGATGGCCTGGCTGTTCTTGGACCCTCCTGGAGATTTTTCCTTACCTTCGTCTGATTGTGCCATTCTGAAAGT
Organism: Aviceda cuculoides; assembly: GCA_035590195.1. Taxonomy (NCBI): domain Eukaryota; kingdom Metazoa; phylum Chordata; class Aves; order Accipitriformes; family Accipitridae; genus Aviceda; species Aviceda cuculoides. Next base: position 6,977,868 of record JAVJGG010000053.1, on the reverse strand, counting down.
GTTTTGAGAAGTGTTTTAAAGTCTTTCTGCTCCAGAACTTTAGCTCATAAATGTTATCAAAGGAAGTTTATGTTAAAGAGAAGGAAGGTGTAAGGGCATGACTAGGTCAAGAATAGTGTTGTGATATGTTACTCTGGAAATGAGACTGGGACGATGAAAGGAAGGCAAATTGTTTTATAAAATGTTTCTTGTTGTGCAGTCCCCCCCTGTGCTTGTGGCGCTCTCAGGTTAAGTTGTCCTTGATGCATTACGGGGAAATCTGTGTGTTGTCACCGCAGCTACTGGAGGTTTTAATGAGCGATTCAACAGCATTGCAGTAGTACGAATCTGGAAGTGCTGTGAGGTTCATTGACCCGTAGAGCCTTTGCCTTGCAAAGCTACTACAGTCAGTGTGCTCTTCAGTGGCAACATTTTTTTCCTGAAACAGTCTGAATCTTACCACAATAAATGAAATCAAGTTTGTGTAATGGTTTGGGTAACAGATTTCCAGAAAGAATATAGGTAGGTAATGGATGGCCCTAAGTCCCTTTGAGAGCCCAGGAATGCAACAGAATTACATCTGGTGGATAACGCTAAGGGCAAGAGGAGTGGAGTCATCTATACTTCTATTTTTTCATTGTTTCACAATTATCCTAGTCACCCAATACTTCTCTGTGGTTGCAGTCCTAGAACTGCACAGGTCTATTGAAGGACCTGGAGGAGGCTACAGAATACCCTCTCATGCAGTTTGCAGGTGACACCCTGCAGGAATGGACTGAAAAGAACCTGAAATTCAGCAAGGACAGATACCAAGTTCTGCACCTGGGATAGGAGAACCCACCACAGGGATGTGGTGAGGCACTGGCTGGCTGGGGGGCAGCTTTGCAGGAAAGGGCCTGGAAATCCTGGTGGCTGGTGAGCTGGACAGGGCCCACAGTGTTCCCTGGAGGCCACCTGCGTCCTGGGCTGTATGAACAGGATCAGAGGCAGCGATCAGCCCTCTCTAGTCAGCTCTTGTTAGACTGCATCTAGAATACTTGTCCGGCTTTGCTCCCACCCCCCCCCAGTACAAGAAAGACAGCAACACACAAATGGGAGTGAGTTCAGCAAAGGGCCGTCAAGTTGGCTTGCCACATGAGGAGACACTGTGGGGAGAGGGATTTTCCAGTATTGGAGCCAAGAGGGTTTTGGGGGTGGATCTGGCAGCAGCTTCTGGTAATTATGATGAGGTTGTTGAGACACTGGGGAGTGGGAGGGGATGAAGGGAAACAGGCACAAACTGAAACAAGGGGTTCAGACTGAATATGAGGGGAATTTTTTCAACTGTGAGGAGAACCAAGGTTTGGAGCAGATTGTAGACGCTGTGCCATTTCCATCCTCGAGTATCTCTAAGATCTGCCTAGAAAATGCTCTGAGCAACCTGACTTGATGCTACTGATGCTGCTTTGATCACAGGGGTTGGACTGGAGACCTCCTGAGGTCTCTTTCAGATCAACTGTTCTGGGCTCCTGCAATTCCTCCTCTCTTGTCCTAGTCAAGCAGCACAGGAGGAATAACCTATATTCTGCTTTTTGTGCTGTCTCTGGTATGGAGAAACTTGCAAAAGCAAGAGGAGGAGCTAAAGGAATACAGTGCTTGCCAGCACCATATTGTTGAGGTAAAGAAATGTAGATCACGTGTGTCAGAAGTACTTTAAAGAAACAAAAAATGTAGTATCATTAAGCAGCATGAAGAAGATGCTGTAAGTAAAAGTGAGGGCAGTAGAAAAGAGCACAAGTGTTGTCACTTTTAATGAACAATAAATGAAGGTAGGGCAAAAAAAAATTGAGGAAGAACTGTTTGAAGACATAAAAAGTTATGATGCTTTCAGATGTTTCAGAAGCTGAAAGCATTTCAGAGGTGTTCATAGCCACCAGGTGACTGAAGGCTGCAAGTTACATTCAAGGAGTATAGGGCTGCAGAAAAGCTGAATTCCTTGTGCTGGTGTTGACTTAACATTGAAAGGGCCTCTACAGGAGACGTGTTGGAGAATCCACATCAAGTTGAAGCATGAGTAGAAGCAGTTTCTCTTATCAATTTGCCTTAAACAGCAAGTGCTACGGGATGGATCTCCAAGAGTTTTAAAGGGACTCAAACATTAAATTACTGTGCTATGAATTGTGCTGTAAAACTTGCCACTTAAGGTCACTTAGGGACCAGATAAATGTAAGTTGGTAAACACGGGACAGCTTTCAGTGAGGGCTCTCAGGTGAGGAGCGGAGTGTTGCGTTTTTTACAGGTGAGTCAGTGTGGCTTTTGCACTGCCTGTAATAGTTAAAATTATGTCAAGGGTTGGAATGAGGAGAGCAGGACACATGGGATTGTTGTGGTAGTCAATCTATGTTTGCTAGAAGAGCTGTTTCAAGGAGTCCTGGGACTGCCGAAAAGATTTTAGAAAATTCCTTTAATGAAACTTTGAAGAAACTAAACTGCTGTGGACAGCTCTTGAATTAATAACCAACTAAAAGCTTGAAGACAAGAGGTAGAAGTGACTGGTCATGTTTCACATGGCAGGGAGATAATCCCACGTGAAGCTGGACTGCTCAGCACATCCGTGCACGATGTGGAAAGGAGTGAAGAGTGGTGTGGCAAAGTTGCTGATAGTGCTGCTGAGTCTGTGAGAATCGGTGGCAAAAATTACAGAATGATTTCACAAGAGTGAGTTGAGTGTGCAAACTGTAGGTGTAGGTCAGTGTTGGTCAGCAAAGTAATGCTGGAGGAGGAGGAGACAGCCCAGATGATACCTTAAAAAGTAACAGCTGTCCTAACTGTTGGTACTGGGAGAAGAAATCCCATTGTCAGTGCATAGAGTTTCCTGAAAATAGCCATTCACTGCTCTGCTGTGCTCCAAAAGCCAAATGGACCGTTAAGGAGGGAACAGAGAACAAAGCGCGACATAAATTCCGCATGCTTCTGCAGTCCAAGTGCTGCATGCATTACTGACTTGCTGCTCTCAGGAGGGATAAAGCAGAGCAGTAAAAATGAAGCACAGAGACATTCACAGAGGTGTGGAAAAGCTTCTGTTCTCAGAAAGAGCGAATATATTGACTTTTCTGCCTGAGAAAGAGTTACCAGAGATGGAGGCTCTAAAATCATAAGTGACAGAGAAGGTGCATGAGGAGTGATTATTTGTGATTTCTCGTAATGCTAAGATCAGATGAAAATGAATCTGTCTACATTATGTGATTTTGTTTGTCCTTTTTTGCAGGTAGACAAGGCATTTATAAGGCTGTCTTCAGCGTGGCTTATGTTGTGACATCTTGTGTATGAAAAGGCGTCTTCAGCTCAGTCCTTTGCAAAGGTCGTTTGTTGCCAGAAGCTGAGATATGCAGGTGGCTGTGAAGATGATGCTGACCTTGGCAAATTGGCTCATGTGTCAATCTGGGCACGCTGACCCTCTTTAAAGTTTCTTGTCCGCCATGTTTAAGACTAGTCCTATGTAGGAGAAAACCAATGCTTTGATTTGAACACGGTCTCAGATTTGAATACTGGCTTTGTGAGTCTTGTAAATGTTCTTTCAATAGCTTCTCTTCCAGAGTAGGTGGCTCAACACAGGTAGTTTGATGCTTTAAAACTCTGTTGATTCTTGGATGATATTTGCATGGTACAGTTTGCTGCCATTTGTATCAGGAGAACAGCTGTAGGTACAATGGTAACGTGAAACTTGTAGCATCACTTGTGTTTCACCAGTTCAGCATGATTTTGTTTATGGTTGTCTCCTTCCCAACATAAATGTTTTATTGCATATGGCTTTGAGAGTAATTTCTGTATTGCGTTGGGTGCCTCCTTGAATACGTGATTTCATGCCATAAAAAACAAGTATTGTGTGGAAGGAGGGTTTCTGGAGAATTTACAAACATGACCACAATATGTGGTTGTATGGTGGTATCTTGGCTGTAACTTGAATCATAGTAGAGTGGGTGATGGGCAGAAATAGGTGTAAATCCTGCGAATGGATAAATTGAGCTGAGTTTTTAACAGGAGTTAACATTTTTACATTGAACTGAATTTTTAACAGGGAAATTGAAACAAGAAATGGCCACATTGGGACAATTGATATACCTGTCTTTCAGGAAGAAAGGTTATTCACAGCAGCAAATGCCATTATTTGCACTGTGAAATGCTGCAGACCTGTTGAGTGTAGTGAGAAGTTGTGAAGAAGGGATTTAAAGTGAGATAACTAAAGCCACCACACATGCTGGAGAAGACTGGCCTTAATCTTTCTGTCCTTTGCTGAGAAATGAGGAAAATACGGTTGTAGTTTTCAGAGGTGTGCTGAAAAAAAGAGTGCTTTTGGAGTAGTCACTGAGCATCATGATGGATGCTGAAGAAGTTCCTCAAAGAAGCACATTTGTAATGTGTAAAAACTATGCCTAAACATTAGGTACTTGCTTGGTATTTCTTCCTAGTCTGCCTGCAGATGCCCTCCATGCTCTGCACTGGTCTGACCTTGTGGCTGACCCTGCTTTGAGCAGGAGGTTGGACAGGATGATGTCCTGAGGTCACTTTCAACCCAAATTACTTTATGATGATGTTATTGAAAACCTGTCCCGTGGAAGATGTTGTCTGTGCCTGTGTAGCTGAAGGCTGCGATGCACAAGGGGTGGGCAGATGTTGGGTAAAGGGAACTCAATTTCTGATGCTGCTGTGGTTGTGAGATCTGATCTCTGCAAACTGAATGCTGTTTTAATTTGGAGTGTTGGTCGCCACGGGGCAGTGGATTCGCCTGGGTTGGCTGCAGCAGCTACCACAGCCTCTTTCTCTGCCCCCAGCAGAGACAACTAAAAGGGACCTGTCGCAGCTCCTGAACCAGCTTTGTATGGATGTACTGAGCTGGACTCAGTCAGTACTGGCCCACTTCCACAAAGCAGGATGTGAAGTGCAGTGATTCAGTAGAAAGGCCTGCTCGTTTATTCTTCCCTGTTTAGTACTGGTTTTTTGGTTCGGTCCAGCTTAATTTCTCCAAGAGGCTGGGGGTGAAGAGGTTGCGTAAACTGGTTATGTGGTAGATGGAGCTTGGTTGTGAAGGAGGAGAGTTGGATTTCACTAATACTGAGGTTAGTGGAGAGGAGAAGCAGAGCTGGGAGGAAGGGTGTTTCCCAAGTGTTCCCTATGCTAGGCTCTTCATTAAAAGTTTCTAATCTTTTGGTTTTACAGACTTTATCTTGGGAAGAAGATTTGATGTTTCTGATATCTCAGATCTAGAAAATACAAGTGGAGGAAGCATTTATCAAGAGATGCATTTGAACTGTGGTTACCCATGATAAAGATAGAAAGTTCCTAGCCATCTGGGAAAAAAACAATAATAAACCAATTCTTTGAGAAAAGAGGAGCCAGTGAGCTATAAAATGATCAGTGTAATTTCAGTCCCTGGAAAGATTCTTGGACCAGCTCATTAAACAGCTTGCCAGTGTCTATAACATAATAGGATAAATAGATACTACATAGCTAATACTGTTTTATATGATCTGTTCTTGATAAATCCATCTAATTCTTGTTTGACGGGAGAGCTGGCTTATTGCTTAAGCAAGCAACTGCTGGGTATGAATGATCTGAGTTCAGTAGGATTCCTGATACAAATTTGCCACAATGGTAATTTATCAGTTAAGAAGATACAGTTTTGTAATTTTTTTATGATGCACAGTTGGCTGAAAACCTGTGCATAGAGTAGTTATCAGTGGCTTATTGTCAAACCAAAGGGCCTTTTAAGACAGAGCTCTTGGTAGCTGCAGTAGTGAGTACCCCTCTAGTTTACCTATGATGGCACTGCACTCGGCTTGGAGGGCAAAATTAGAAAGATGTTGGAAAATTGGAGAGGTGGCCTAAAATCATTGAAACAAAATATTGTAAATCAAGTGCAGAGAACTGTATGTAAAGGGAAAAAAAATCAAATGCATATATGGAAACAGATTTAAAGATTGCAAAATAGCCATAGTAGTGAGTTGCAACTATGTGAAGCTGTTACATTTATTCTGGCTTCTTTGTTCATTTATACCCTTTAAAAATGTGGCTGAAATGCAATGCCATACTCAAGACTGGAATATTGCAGACAGCTAGAAGAATAATTATTGCTACAGTTAAGAGGAGTATTACGTTAAGTACATCTCAGAATGAGGCTCCCTGCTTTTGCAGCTAGGGTAAGCAGGTTTTTTTTCCTTTTTTAAAAAGCATGATCTCTGCAGAAAGGTTGAAGGAGCTGGGCATGTTCAATGTAAGCATGGGAAAGTGAGAGGCAATTATCTCCCAACCCAGAAAAGCCTCTTACAAGTGAGATGGATATTGGGAGAAACTCAGAGAACCGCATTTGTGAAGCATTGAAATACTAAGGAAAGTTGCAGAACTCTTTTTGAGAAGAATTTTCAATACATTTTTGTCAGGGATGCTGTCAGCATGTTTAACCTGTCCAGAGGAGTCAGGCTGTGCTAGCAGGACCTCAGGGCATACCTTCGGCTCCACGGTTTCTAGAACTAAAACCTCAGAAATGCATTTCTTAAGCAGACTTGCAAAATTAAATGACGTATTTAATGCAGTTATCAGCTACCTGGAGCTTAAGTTGTAATTTTAAGCAAATTTATTGAGGCATATGGATTTACCATACCAGAAGAGCTGCTCTTCCTGGTTTTTATTTCCTGTGCTCAGTCATCAACAGAGTTGGTACAAACATTTTAATTTTGCCTTTGTTACAGAGCTTGCTTGGCAACTAAAAGAAGCTTTTGCTTTTTCTGGTTAGATTTCTTGCTGAGAAGGTCCTGCGGCCCTAATGATTGTACAGGCAGTTCCTGGTGTCAGTGTGCTCGGCTAGGGTTTGCTCAGGAAGGTGCTTGGTGTGTTCTCAGCTCTCTTATGGTGTGGTTTGGGACAGCTGAAGTGATGGTTCCAAATCACTCTCTAGATGAACCTGGGTTGTCTGAAAAGGGACTGCTGTCCTGACAGTCTTCTGTCTTAATCCATCCCTCATGTCGCAGCTTGACTGATGATGTTACATTGTAGAAAAGATTTTTTTTTTTTAAAGTTGTAAATCATTTGCTTGTTATTAACCTGTGTTGCAAAATTTTTTGCTCATGAGAGAAAGTAATAAGATGCTGAAAAAATAAATGAAGTTTGTGCTGAGAGCACAGGGGAGAATTAATGCTCGTGATTCATTTGAGTAGCTATGCTTTGGAATTGTCTTCTACTTCCCACATATGAGTCATTCAGTTGGTATGATGTCTTTCTCCAAAAATCTTGATAATTTTGCTGTGTGGGAATAAAAGTTATGATACCAACTTTTTTTTTTTTTTTTCCTTGCAGAATTTGGTGTTCATTTAGCAGAACTGACTGTAGATCCCCAGGGAGCTCTGGCCATCCGTCAGGTGAGTTTGCCTGGAACTGTAGAAAGAATTTTGATGGTAGTTTCCTTGGTTTTTAAAATATTCTCTCATGTTTCCAACTGAAAATTGGAGGTAGCTTTCCATTACTGCTTCTCCATTTTATTTTACATTTCTCTAGAGTCATTACTTTCTCTTTCAACATTATTCAGGTGTTATACCCTTACCTTTTTTGAAAATAGTGCTTTTTGGAATTAATAAACCTGGTGCTGAGACAGTACTGTACTGGGAATGGGCACAACTTATGAGGCGGATAGTAGGCATCAGCAAGCAGAAGTGTGGCTTGTCTTTGCAGCAGCTTTTTCTGTAGGTGTTTTCCTCCTTGAAAAGGAAGTTTAGGTTCTGTATTTCTTTAGTTACCATGTGGCCCATATCTTGTGCCTTTTCAGAGGTGAGGAAATAAAGCTACTGCCTTGCATCAGTGCTGTACAGGCCATCATTGCTCAATGGATGGCCATCAGTTCATCTTTTTCATGCAGTAGCTTTTTTTGGTCCATTTCACAGAGATTTTTTGCATTTTTGTCAAGCCTGTTGCTCCTCTAAAAGCAGCATGGTGGGACAGGAGGCTGAGCAAACGGGTCAGGGGTGACGCTTGCGATGGTTGCAAGATTTGTTACTGATTCTTGACCTCTCTTCTAATACAGCTAGCATCTGTCATTCTGAAACAGTATGTGGAAACTCACTGGTGTTCTCAGTCAGAAAAGTTTAGACCTCCAGAGACCACAGAAAGGGTAAGATTTGGTTTCCTGTTGTCTAATTTGAAACACTTTATCCATCAATAATATTAATTTTGTAGGTGATTTAAGAAGTGCCAGTGCCCTTGCATATTATGAGGATTAGTGGCTTCAGTTAAGGTTTTCTGACATTTTCTGCTTTGAAAAATCTGTTTTATTGCTTAAAACAACACTAGACTTTGGAAGCTTGGGCTAATTTCTTTAGGAAAAGCTCAGCCATAAAGTTGCTGTTGCTCTAAGAACAAAACTGGAAGAAAGCTGCTTTGTAAGTTTTACAAAAAATGATTCTGGCAGTCCTTTTTCAGAGAATTACTAAATCTTGTGGTTTTTTAGCTTGGGACTTAAAAGGCTGTTTTCCCATGACAAGTTTCAGTTTAAAGGTCTGCTGGGTTTCATTAAAGATCTGTTCAGTAGGAGTATCTAACAGCTAAAATGGCCAGAGATTCTAGCCCTTTGCCACTTTGACTGTTGAATGGACCATCTTTCACATCTAGGGTATGATTCATCCCACCAGAGATAATCGCTTGAAACAGGTCTTGTGAATTAAGCCCCAGAAGTGCTGGGGTTTTTTTCTTGTCCCTTCAGGGTTGAGTGACTAGTTCTTGTTTACTAAAATCTTCCAAAGTAAGCAAACATAGTCCCTAACACTGGAGCTGGGATTTATCTCGGCTAGCTCTGGATGTCTTCCATGTAGATAACTACATCCTATCTAATTGCATCTGTGAGCTATTTACTGTACACTTGGCCAAGTGCTCTGTGTGAAAAGAGTGCTATGTTAAAACACCATGCAGTTTTCCATAAAAAAATTATGGGGTGTAGTGTGCAAGGTTTTTTTGTCTCATGAGCGTTCATTTTATAAAACCAGTGTTGAATCAATATCAGGATACAGTCATAGGTACAAAAACTTTCATTAAATTGTTTTATGACTGGGGATCTGTTTTGCTAAATAATGTTATTCTCTACAGGCAAAAGTTGCTATTAGGGAGCTCCTACCTAACGGGCTGAGAGAATCAATCAGCAAAGTGCGTTCAAGTGTTGCTTATGCAGTTTCAGCGATAGCCCATTGGGACTGGCCTGAAGCCTGGCCCGAGCTATTCAATCTCTTGATGGAGATGCTGGTTAGTGGAGATGTGAATGCAGTGCATGGAGCCATGAGAGTGCTTACAGGTATGTGTATGTGAGAGCTTTGGCAATGTTGATGTAGGAAGTGGTTTAGGCTTTTCCTTATGCTAGTGTTCTGTCACTTTTCACTCCTAATTGAAGAAATTGAAATTTGCTTCTTCTCCTGGGTGAGATACCTGTAGGTCACTGTTGAATTGCATGCTTAGTAGACGTCATGAAAGCTGAGGAAGAAGGTTCTGTGCTACAGGTTATAGCTCAGATGGAACTTTGATTGTAACACCCTGTTTTTCAGATATCCACAATTTTTAGCGTGGTATTTTTCTGCTTGCCTTCAAGGATTGCCACAGGTAGGCCAGATGACACTGGTCTAGTCAAGTACAAATAAATCAACATGTTTCCAAAATACTTACTGTTTCCCAAAGACTCTGTTATTGCTGTTGCCTACACATTTGTTTTCTTATAAGAACTTCCCTTGTTTTTCCGTTTTCTAGAATTTACACGGGAAGTGACAGACACACAGATGCCACTTGTTGCTCCTGTTATTCTTCCAGAGATGTACAAAATTTTCACAATGGCAGAGGTACAATCTTCACTATTAAGTTGGTACTGAATAGCATTAGTGGGAATGTTTCTTGGAGCAGAGAAACTCCAGGTTTAATGGTTAAGCTGTACTGTAGTATGAATTAGACTTAAAGAATTTTCTTGATTATGTGATAGTTGATGGCAACTTATGTTTCAACAGAGAAGCTGAAGCCAATGATAAGAGAATCAAGTTAAAGCAAAAAATAAATACGATTAAAAGAAAATTAAAGGAAATAAAAGTATCCTGTGTTCCTGATCTATTATTTAAACTTTTTTCTAGGTGTATGGTATTCGCACAAGGTCACGTGCAGTGGAGATATTTACCACGTGTGCCCATATGATCTGTAACATGGAGGAATTGGAAAAGGCAAGAGTTTAACTTACGTACAACATACACTGAATTCAGACTGAGCAAGGTTCTAAATAATTGTTAATATGAAAATGAAACATTGGAGAAATATGTTCTCTGTCAGCTGCAATTTTGGGAAAGAGGTTGTAATTTAATACATATAGAGTGGCTAACTCCCTCCTTTACATGCATGCCTTGATACTGTGACTCGGTTTCCATAATTAACTTTAACTTATGACATATCAACAGACGTGCTTGTAACAGCTCAGAGAAAGGGGAATCAGCGTGGGGAGAAGACGGTGTATTATCTCTTTGTTTGGAAATCCCTGTCATAGCTTCCAGGCTCCAGGTGAACCATGTGTCCTGGTAAACTGACAGGCCTTGGCCCTTTGTGTTACGATGGGTGGTTTTCTGGCCCTTGGGCGAGGCGTTGGTTGCAAGCTCCTGGAACTTCATAAGTTGCTTTAGCATGCATGTTAGCCTTTTGTTCGTAAAGGGGTGGTGCAAACCAAACCAAATTTTAGAAGACTAGCTGTTAAGAAAAAAACACTGTGCAGTTAAGGTGCTTTGTATACATGAGTTTCCTGTCTGGCCCTAAGCACATCTGCATTTTATATGGCCTTTGACAAGTGGGTTTCCCAGCACTCCCCAGACCAAAAATTGTTGTTTTTAACTTTTTGGGGGGTGAGGATAGGAAAGGGTGACTCTCAGTCTAGTGGCTGGTTGTTGCTGTGTGAGTATATGTGCTGTTTCCTCCCTGTCTGCACAGGGAGCAATTCAGTGCATACTTTTGGGAAGTTCTGATAATTACACGGTATCTGTACTGCACTGGCAAGGTTACTTATGCAATATATCAGGCAGGTGGTTACCAGTATCCAAAAGATAGCAGTAGCTTCCCACTGTCTTATTCTGGAGGAGGGCCGAAAGTGTCCTTTACGTTGTATACAAAACCTTTTCTATTGAAATTTGACTTTTAAAAAAAAAAAAAAAGAAAAAGAGGCAATCTTTTTATGAATTGCTAAAGTGGTATTTCATAATTGATTTAAGCATGCAACTTTTCTGTCTTGTCTATGGATTTATGAGGAATATTCTCGATAAAATTATTTTTGTCCAATATTACTTGCTCTGCCAAGCACTGCTTATGGAACGCTTTGACATCTGGAAAAATACTTGCTGCATTTTCCTAGGAAGAATCGTCATGGTAATCTTCAGGCCAGCTGTTCATACTCAGCTCACAAAGAGCTTGTTTGGTTTGGGGGAGGGTGGCTCAGGAGGCAGATAAATGCTGTCCGCAGGGTTCAGTGTTATTGCTTGTATGTGATGTAGTCAGCCCAGGTTTCTTTTATAGCCTGGGGGGGGTCCGGGTGTTAGGGTACAGGGGATGATTCATCTAGTCAAATCAAAGTGCCTCTTTAGGAGGATGTGTGCTACTCCTGAGACTCTCCGGACTGGATTGTCTGGATCTCTAGAGTCTGAAGTGATTAGCTTAGATGTTGTGTGTGTTTTGTAACAGTCTGAGCTGCGTGGTTTTGAAGGGTGGGATTCAGCTGAGCTTAGTTCCCAGCATGAGGAAAGAGCCAAAGTGATGTCTGAAACAAGTATTTCGTGCGGCTTTGCAATGTTCAGCAGTTGCCATGAGTCCCTCTTTGGTTTTGTAGCAGAAAGGTACAATTTCTGTTGCTTCTAGTGCTTTACTTGTCAGACTTGGGAGATCTATATCTGGTATTCACCTGTGCTTGCATTGATTATAACCAGGGTGCAGCCAAAGTCCTGATTTTTCCTGTGGTGCAGCAGTTCACAGAGGCCTTTGTTCAGGCCCTGCAAATGCCTGATGGACCTACGTCAGACAGTGGGTTTAAGATGGAAGTCTTAAAGGTAAGTTACTTAAGACTGATTAAATAAAGAAAGACTTGAATACCAATACACTGTCAGATGTGCTGGAAAACAGAGAAACTTGAGTGCATGTCACCTCTCCTAGTATTGCTCATGTAATGAATAGTGAAGTTTTTTGGCTTCCAGTGCTGTACAACATTGAAATAAATTGTTCTGCCTGTACTGAAGATATCTGTGATGAGATCCTTAGGGAACTGTCCCTAAAATGATCCATAGAGACCAATCATAGGACGATCTGTCCTTGTCATTTGCTGATCTAAGACATCTTGGATGCATCTTGCTTGGACACCATACTTGGTAGTTGAATACCTGTCTTTTCTAAAGATGCTGCAGAACTCTGCTGCAATGAAATTTTAAAAGCTTATTATGTGCAGGTGCTTTTCTAGAACTTGCCTACTCTTCAATGCTAAATTATCTCTGCAAAAGAGAGATGGAAAATCTTTGTATTCTCCTGGTTTCCTGGAGAATGAAGACTGGATTGCAGAGCTCTATGTGCATGTAGCTCAGTGTGTGGGGACAAGAGTGCCAGTGTAGGTATGCAGATCTCTTCAGCAGCTGGGAAAGCGCTGGAGTTCTAGGTGCGCTGCCTGCAACATGGGAGAGAAGAAAAGAGCTCAAAACCTAAGTTGCAGAATCAAATCCAGATCTTTCATTTACTTGCATGTGTGCTGGGGTAGGCAAGACTTGGGTCACAGGGTACAGGTTTCTGAAGATGAACGGCTGAGGCCCATTCAGCCATGTTCCCTGAAGAAAAGAGGAAGAGTTATTGAAGGCAAGCATCAAAAGTTTTTCATAATGACCAGCTTTGCGCTGGAGCCGTGAAAGTAAATGCTGGGAGGTGCAGGAGTATGCTATTGTGTTATACAGACTAGCAACTACTAAGTTCTGTGTCGTGGAACTTGTTTTCTTAGTCCTCTTAAAGGTGGCAGTACCCTGGTTGTGGCAACCTGTCACTTCTCAGTAAGGGGTTGCAGGTATCATATGCTGGAAACAGCAGGAGCTTGTTTCTTGCGGTGCAGCACCAAATGGAAGGCAGTTTGTGGTAGGATGTTAGCAAGCTTGATCAAGAGAGTGTCTCTTGTGGGTTTTTTTCTTTTCCATTGGCTGTGCACTGGGATTCCTGGGACAGTAATACATAGGAATGCTAACATGAAGGGGATACTCTGGGATACTCTGCAGGATGTAATCTCAGTTCGAACAGGCTGCAGCTCCAGAGTGTCTCAGTCTGATTCCAGATACATACATTCGGATGTTTAATGAGCAGAAGTAGTTTTCAGCCTACACGAAAGCAGTTGTAATTGATAGTTTTACTCTAACCATAGACCAGTTCTTCTGTTCTTGTTACATTCATACATTCTGCAGCCTTTTTTGTTATTTACATAACAGTGCTTACTGGAATTGGAGCTATTTGTACTTGTATATCTGCACTGATATGCAGCAGTAGTCTCTTGAAAGATGTGATGGGCTGGGAAAGTATTTGACATAGTGTCATCATGTTCTTACTCTGTTCCTTAATTGTGTGTGGGCATCTGCTTTTGGCCACTGCTAGGTAGGTGCAAAACAAGAGAGGATTTTGGTCTGAATACACTATTGTATGTTGGGTGGCATTGATGGCAGCAGAAAATCAGTATGGATTTAAACAGTAAATTCAGGAGATCTGCTGCTGACAAGTGGTTTATAGGAGGCTTTTTGTGAAGAGATGAGTATTCTGGCTGTTGACTCGGGGCAATTAATGATTTTGTCACTTAGAGTTTCTAAGCTGATGATACCAATTTTCTAAGGGAAAAGGGATTGAGGTGAAAGACCGACAAATTGCCTTCCTTTCCAGAAAAGTGGATTTTATAGTCATTGTAATGCAGAAGTAAGAGACCTCAAGGGATTAGTTAAGCCAGGTCTACAGATGAAATCATTACAGGAACCCCTTGAAATGCTGATGCAATGGAGGAGGCAATTGAGACTTTTTTATAGTACATTTTGAACCAGATGTGAACTCAATCCTACTTTTTTTTTCCTTAATGAAGTGCTATGCAGCAAATGACAGGAAGATTTTTTTTTTTTTTTTCTCCTTCCCTGTCTCTTGAGAGCTTTGTACTCCAAGGTTCATGGAGTTCTTGGTGAAAATCAGAGGCAGCCCTGACCTAAAATGTCTTGCTTTCCATACAAGAATGTTATGCAGGACAGTGTCGAAAGCTTTAATGAATAATACTGAAGTGTACACACCTGCCTGATCCACTCAGACAGTTATCCTGTTTAAGAAAGTAAGTAGGTTGGATCACATCATGGTGAACCACTGATTGTTAATTTGTCCCCAATCTTTCCAAGCATGGTTACAAGTTCAGAAGCAGTAATCAGCAGGAGTGTCAGTGCCTTAAACCCTTGGAGGAGACGGAAGGTTTGGCCACAACAAAAATATTTTCAACCATGAGGACTAGAATGAAGTACCAGTGGTGTAATTTATTGTTTTGTTGTTTGATAGTTTAACATGAATTAAATTGATATCTCTGAGGATGAATTAGCTGCAACTAAATGATTATCGAATCCCAATTCCAATGTTGTTGAACATGCTATTATTGATTGTTTTGAGAGAAACAGAGTGATTAAACATGACAGGTAACAGTTAAGGCAAATTTCATAGCAAGGGAATACAAATATTATGTACTTAGTATACAGTAATTATATAAAGGGCACCAATTAACCAACAGTCTAAAGTATCTTAGAACCTTGCCGTAGTGCTTCTTCGCTTATGCTTAAAATCTGTTCTTTTGACATCTGTATGTTAGGTGGGTCAGAGGAGTTATGCTTGTTTTTTTCCTGCTGTTGGAACAAATAATTAGTTACAAAAATAATTAATCATACCCTCTTTGTTCTTGGATGGAAGACAGGGTGGCAGCCATGTCTTGGGGGCAAATTTTCTAAGTTTATGAGCAAAGTACATAATCTGCACCGGCTGCACTCTTACTGAATGTTTAGCTTTAACATGCTCTCCTGCTGCTGGCTAGTGTGTATTTTAAGCTTTTTATCCACAAATGTGGGGATTCCTTCTCCATCTAAAGACACAAGTAGGAGGTGAAGCAAGAAAAGGCTTTAATACAGAGTGACTTTAAGGAGATGCCGAGCAATTCGTGGAGATGTGGTTGGATGTTTGCTTGCAGGATAGCTGGAAGGGGTTCAGGAGCTGTTGTGTTGCTCCCCCAGTGGTGGTTTTGGTGTGTCTGTGTGGTGACTCAGGCTACAGGTGTGGATGCAGTCAGTTATTGTCTGGCTTGGCCATTAAATGTCCTGCTTGGGGAGCAGCTTGACTTTGCTATGAAGAGAGATGGATAAGAATTTTCTTGGAGGATTTAATAGGTGATGGAGCAGTACGTGGGGATTGGCAGAGGAGGAGATCCGTGAAGCAGTTATTTTAGCTCAAATAAGCAGCAGGAATTGGCAGAATGAGAGGCCAGGGGTTGAAATACAACATTTGACAGGAGAGAGTGCTCTTTTTTTAATGATGGACACTGCGTGAAAGTGGTGAACTTGCAAATGCAGCCTTCTATTGTTAGAACTGCAGAGCTATTGAATTGAAGAACTCTTACCTCTCCAGCAATGCTTCCTGCAAGATTGTCTTGGCATATAGCTTAGAAAAACTTGCATAGGGTTCGTAAGTAGTGGCATATGGAACAAGTCTCTTTAGATGCTACTGTGGCCATAGTCGGAGTGTTGAGTTTGCAGCAGTCCTCCGGATCAGGTTCAGATACTCTGCCAGCACCTGCATAAGCTTAATTTTTTTTTCAACAGGTCTTTTCTGTAATGCTTCTAGCACCTATCAGACTCATTCTCAAACTTATGTATCTAGATTATCTCTGGCTGCCTGCTCATTGCTAATACTAATATTAGAATGCTGGTTTTTTTTCTGGAAGGTGAATTATTATTTTTTAAATTTCTATTAATATACCCAATGCTACAAACAAACAAACTGGACAAAGTGTTTCATATTGGGTAAGCAGAAACAAACTGATACCCATATGTCTTGTAGCAGCCACCAGTCAGGCAGTTTGTGAGGGCCTCTTCTGTAACCAATATAAAATAACTGTAGCTGTGCCCCTGTGGGAGGTAGTGGTGTCTGTTATGTGGAGTGAGAGTTCTCTGACTCCTGGAGGATCCCAAAAGGTATTTGGCAAGCATCAGTGAAAGGGCTCCTCTAAATCAGGGTTCTCAGCTTCATGAAACCCCAGGCACAATCTCCTGTAGAACTGCTGAGCTGCTCCCAAAACAGCCCCTGTGTTGGGCTGGCACAGCGGCCTGTGTCTGCAGCTGATGGGTGAGAGAATTGATCTGGATGTGTGTTTTCTTCTGCAGCTATTCCCTGGATGTGCGAATGGATGTGTTGCTTGCATGGGTAGAAGTGTGGGAAATAGGCTGTGGTCTGGTTTTACGTGATTTAGAGTTCATTTTCTGTGATAAGGTAGCTTCCAGGTGGTAATCGTATCCAGACAGTGTTGTGCAGTGATGTACTTCTGATTGGAGTCTATACCTTACCATCAAATTACTGCACTGTCTTCATTTCCAGAGTTGTACATTTTGTGTTATTCCTTTGCTCCCCTGCAAAAGAACAAATGTGAAGAGGGGTGTGTTTGTCAGAGTTCATGCAAGTGAGAGGACTGCCTGGTCAGGAGTGAGAGGAGGAGACCTTGGTGGCAGGAAGACGTTGGATTATCTCAATTATTAATGAAACAACAGCCTGTGATTTGAGTGTTTGCTGATGGTTTTCCCCAGTTTCACTTCTGATTGATATTCTTTTTTGTTCCAGGCTGTGACAGCACTTGTGAAAAACTATCCGAAGCACATGGTTTCGTCAATGCAGCAGATCCTGCCCATTGTCTGGAATACCCTTACAGAAAGTGCCGCCTTATATCCTTTGTAGTGAATGGTTTTAGCTAGAATAGAACAAGACAAACTCTGTCTCATACATAGTAACAACCTGAACACAGCTGAAGAGCATGGTATGTGGAGGAGTCTGCCGTGACAGACAGAATATAGGCATTTATGGTGTAGATGTACTGGATATTTCTGTTACTTCAGTAAGCTCCATTAAGTTTCTTTTAGCTTAAAAGTCATATATGATGAATGATGCGAGTGCCTGTGTTATACTGGCTGTAGAATTGCAGCTGAACTCTGCATTGTTTCTGGTACTCTTCAGTGAAGACTGTCTTCTTAAAAAGATGTCTTGTCACAATGTAAAGACTTCAGGTAAAGGAGAATCTACAATACCCTTTGCTACAGCAGTACTAATGGCTGGTTACATTTGCTGCTGAAGTTGAAGTTGATTTGCCTTTTGAATTTTATAACTTAGTCATTACTTCACTGCCCAGTTGGCCATGTTAAAGGTATTCGGTTGGTAGTTTTCCCAGTACTTGCAAACTGACAAGTCAAGTCTTTCCATATCATTAATCTGAAAGTTGCTTTTTTAGCAGTTTATAATGAGACAGTAATTGTAGAATACTGAGCCTTCTTGTAGGTTTTTCCGATTTTTTTGGTATAAACACCAGAACTGGACACTGTATTGTGATAGCAGCGTAAGGGTTGACTGAGCATTTCTTCTGTAATTTAATAAGAATGACTGTTCTCCTACAGATCATAGATCTAGACCTTTTTATATCAAAACTGCCAACATAGTCTTGTGTTTCAGAATCCTGCTGCATGTTGGGTGATAGGCTCTTGTAGAGTGAAAATGGTCAGGGAGACCATGAAAGTAGCCTTAGTTCTGGAGCAAGTAGAGGCTGTCTGGTTTCAAAGTCAGCTGTTTTTTGGGGTGTGTTTTGGGTTTGTTTTGGTTTGTGGGGTTTTTTGACACCTTTTAAAACACAAGGAGCTGTTTGTTAAATTTTTGATGCTGTATTTTTCCTTCTCCTGTCCTGACTCCCACTGCAGTCCTGCAGGCAGCTGATGTGACAAAATAGCTTTTTGTTTGCAAAAGGGGAGAGTCTGTCCTTCCTTCCCTTGTGTTTGCTCTGGCATTTGTTGGACCTTCAATTCACCTTCCTCTCCACCCCCAGGTTAATTTTCTGCTACTTCCCAGGGTTGGAGGCTCATGGAGAGGCATGACAGGGAGCAGAGCCAACACAAGGTAGCACATGGCAGCATGGGGTTGGCTCCTCATCCTTCGGCAGCAGTGAAGCGTTGAGTTGATTTGCTGTCCCCTGGAGTGAGTCTGAGTGGTTCCATTCTTGCAAAGTTTTAATATCAATGAAGTTTTGGGTTACCTTGGGGAATTCGGTTTAAGTTAACCAAATGGTCTAAAGGATGTACTGAAGTGATGTGGAAGTGATCTTTGAAGTTGGGCAGTGTACAAAGCCAGGAGCTCCTGGGGCTTGTTTTTTCTCTGAAACACAGGACTCTGCATAAAGTGAAAGATTTTTTTTTTACGAAAAAAACCTTCCCTAGTTATCAGGAATTGTAAGATAGGAACAGATTAATTCCTAAATAGATGCAGTTCTTTAGAAACATGTATAGTTACTTAACTCTGTCCACTTATGTGAGAACAGAAGTAAATTACACAGAAGAGGTGGAGGACCCTGTGGATTCTGATGGTAAGAACTTGTTAAACTGTACTTCTGCCTCCTCTTTTGAAGAGGAGTGGACTTACCTAAGATTATTGTTGTCAGAACAGTGACTGAAACACTGCAGGAGATTGTGCTTTAAGGTACATTTATGGTGTTAGAACAGTGTCCATCACTTCATTGCAAGTTACATGTGATTGTGATCAATGAAGTTGCGTAATTTTAAGTTTTCTAATGACTCAAGGAGTGAGTTCTGCAACAATTTAGACGTATAAGTAATGGGACAAAATAAAACCAAACAGGTTTTAGGTTGAGCTGGATCAGTTTTAATGAGGAATGTGCGGTGAGGTGGGACAAGAGCAGAAAGTGATGAGGTCAGACACCCTCCAGGGGCTGCTGCTGCCCTTGCTATTCCAGGAGTAAGAATAAACTACCTTGTCAGACAAGCTAACAGCTTGTAATTATATTTGACACCCTGTCCTGGTTTCAGCTGGGATAGAGTTAATTGTCTTCCTAGTAGCTGGTAGGTGTTTTGAGTTCAGTATGCAAAGAATGTTGATAACACCCTGATGTTTTCAGTTGTTGCTAAGTAGTGTTTAGTCTA
>JAVJGG010000053.1:6944794-6958557 GCA_035590195.1 Aviceda cuculoides | reverse complement strand
TCTGTTCTATTAAACTGTTCTTATCTCAACCCACAAGTTTTACTTCTTTTCCTGATTTCCTCCCCCATCCCACTGCGTGGTGCTTAGTTGCTGGCTGGGGTTAAACCGCGACACACCCATTTATACCTTTCTATGTGTTAGCATATTCAGTCATGGTTTTTGTTTTCCCTTCTGCCTTTCTGTATGTTGGCATATTCAGTCATGTTCTTTTTTTTTTTTTTTTTCCCCACTTACTTCTTTGTCCAGGTGAAGTATTGGGCTTTGAAAATCTAGTGTTCAGCATATTTGAATTTGTTCATGCCTTGTTGGAAAACAACAAATTTAAGAGCACAGTGAAGAAGGCTTTGCCAGAGCTGATCTATTACATCCTCCTTTACATGCAGATCACAGAGGAGCAGGTGAGCATGTTTGTCTTAATGTAGGAAGAAAATGAAATGAGAGATTTAAAACAGCTAATGTGCTAGGAAGAATTTCAGCGTGTGGAAGCTGCTGTAATCTAATAGGCTGTTCTGTCACTTTGCTATGCTAGGAGTTAGGGCAATATCATCCAAATGTTACTAAATGGTGTAACGTGGACAGCAAATCACAGAGTCATAGAATGGTTTGGTTTGGGAGGGACCTTCAAAGATCAGCTAGTCCAGCCCCACTGCCATGGGCAGGGACATCTTTCACTAGATTAGGTTGCTCAAAGCCCTGGCCAACCTGACCGTGAACACTTTCAACGATGGGGCATCCATAACTTCTCTGGGCAGCATATTCCAGTGTTTCAGCATCATCATAGTAAAGAATTTCTTCCATATATCTAATCTAAATCTACTCTATTTCAGTTTAAAACCATTGCCCCTTGTCCTGTCACGACAGGCCCTGGTAAAAAGTCTCAATCTTTCTTACAAGTCCCCTTTATATATTGAAAGGCTGCAATAAGGTCTCTCCAGAGCCTTCTCTTCTCCAGGGTGAACAACCCCAACTCTCTCAAGCTTTATTCCGTCATTCCTTCATGAAATAGTATTATGCTGTGAAAATGAGGATTATCATGCTGAAAGGGATTGCCAGGTTTCTGTGACAGTGAAAAGATTGTGCTAGTAGTGTGGAATAATTTGTACTGAAATTCTACATGGCTCCTGGCCTCCCAAGCCTGACAGCCATCGTCTTTTTGTTTAAGTAGGCATGCATAAAAACAGGCACTCTGTTAAAGATTAATCTGTTTCTCCCATTCCTCATCTATAAATAAAACTGTGTAGCATTGATTCCAGGTCAGTCATTAGTTTTGTCAAACTCTAATCTCAAATGAAGAGCAGAAGAGCAAGACGAGCTCAGAAAAGAGTGGGTCTGTTCTTTTCAAAGGTTTCTCCAATAGAATATGAGAAAAATCAGTTGAAGATGACGACTTCTTATGGCAGAGAAAAAAAATCTTCAAAGCAGATTACTGGGAACAGAAAAGCTCCCTTTTACCCTTGGTGTTCTGAATTAGTCAACCACCCTATCCTTCTTGTCTCCTTTCTGTTTTAGATAAAAGTTTGGACTGCAAATCCACAGCAATTCGTGGAGGATGAAGATGATGATACTTTTTCCTATACAGTGAGGATTGCTGCACAGGATCTGTTGCTGGTATGAAATGTGCTCCACATTTAGATGCAACCAAAATAATAATAATAATAATAATAACAAATAATAAATGTAGCATCTTGAAGGGCTTTTGGAGAAAAGGACAAGTTTTAGAAGTCGATACAAATAAGTGTTATCATTTCCTTCTGTGCAGGCTGTGGCTGCTGATTTCCAGAATGAAAGTGCAACTGCTTTGGCTGCAGCAGCTACAAGACATTTACAAGAAGCTGAACAGGCTAAAAACAGTGGTGCTGAGCACTGGTAAGTAGATGGGGCAGCAGGGAACGTCACTGCTCCTAATATCAAGCTCTTTTGCAGCATTGAGTGCAGCACAATTTAATCACATTTTTTTCATGACATTGCTGCTGATGGACAAGGATGAAATTTGAGAACTCCAATTAGAAGAAAAAGGAAGTGTAACTGTTCTTTAGCCAGATGATAACATCTTCATGTGGAATACTTAAGCAATTGCTAGCACAAGCTAGGTGTCCTCAGGCTCCCTACTTCCAGACCCTGACTACTCCTTAAAACATATAATTGGAAACGACAATTAGTTACACACAATCTGAAGAGAAATTGGCAATACTTTCACTTTGTGTTCAGTTAATTGAGCTCAAAATTTCAGGCTTTTTTTTTTTTTTTTTCACTTGATTTAAAGGAAAGAGATAGGTGCTGTATGCAGATGTATGTGTTTGATTTTAGAATTCCAATGTTGCAATTTTTAATGTTATTTGGGGATAGAAGGAGAAACCTCAACTGCAAGAGTACCTGGTTGCTGTTTCATAACTGTTCTCTCTTGGTTTTACAGTGCATTAGTTCATTGTTTGTGTTTATTTTGAATATTAGTGTCAGAGTAGCCACTCTGTATAGTAAGCAGCAACTGAAGGTCAGAGAAATCGGACATTGAGTCCCTGTCTGCCTTAATTGTGACAAGTTTTAAAGTAGGTTATTTGCTTCACAAATAAAACCAAGGAGAAGTGGTATTTTCCCATAACCCTATTTCATCATAATTAACAAAATGTAATGCAAAAATAGACATTTTAAAACATTTAATGTACTGGGTATCACAGTGCTTCTGCACATAGAATAATCAAGCAAGGCATAGCTGGAGATGTAAGTCTTCATAGAAAAATCTTGTTTCTTTTTTATTATGGGAACAAAACTGGTACAAGAAGTAACAATTATTCAACTGATACTTTAGAAAGTGGTTGAGAATGCTGCCTATCCTGGATGAGTTTCCAAGCCCCCAGCTTGCAGATTTTTGCAAATGTTCGTTTCTTTTAGGGCCTTTTCAAATTCTCTGCTTTGGTATCAAGAAAATAGTTATGGTATCTTAGACTAAAAAATTGTAATGGTTTCACTTCAGAATTTTTATTTATTTATCGAGGTGATGGTGGTGGAAAAACCTAAAGGCATATAAATTCTTTTGCAGGTGGAAAATACATGAAGCTTGTATGCTGGCCCTGGGCTCTGTGAAGTCTATTATTACAGACAGCGTGAAGAATGGTAGAATACATTTTGATATGCACGGGTTCCTGACAAACGTTGTTCTTGCAGACCTCAACCTTTCAGGTATACTGGACCTTGGCATTATTCAGAGTAACTGCTGAGTGCCAGACCTTGGAAATCTCTTACAAACAGAAGTGGCTGATGAATCAGGTTGCTGTATGCATGTGGTGTTGTGAAATGCAGTTGTGCACATTGTACTTGTCAAAGGGCATAAATCTTGTCTTGTGAGTTCACACATGCTACCAGGTCTAATATAAGTCCTTTAAATGTGGGACACTATGCTTTCAGTTGAAACTCACTGTTGGCTGGATGTTTGAGCCTGTAGGGCTTGAAGATGGAAGGGCAATTTCTTGGGGAACTTGGTGGGAAATAGCTGTTCTGTAGTCTTGCATCTGTTTCTGGGAAAGAAACCAGCAGTATTTAACAGGCTTCAGAATTCCTGCAGCATCATACCATGCTATTTTCTTTACCCTGAGGCTGATGCTAGTTGTAGCCCATGAATTCAAATAATACTCCTAGCTGAGTGGGTTCCTATTATTGGGAACTCTGCAGGCTTCTGCCTTTTATATTATCTTACATCAGTGTGCAAGAAAGTCAAAGGAGTTGTTGAAAGTTGGACCTCAAAAGTCCTTGCAAATAATTAAAATTTGAGAAGTTTAAGCCAATAAGAGCATTTTTGGTGAGTCTGCATTAAGTTGTGTCAGTGCAGAAAAAACAAGTTGCTGGATGCTTTCATTGAAGAAACATTTATTTAGCCTATTGTAAAGAAGTTTTTTTTCTTTTTTTGAGTTAATTTTTAATGAAGAAATACTGCAAACTGCATAGTGTGCAATGCATATGAAAAAACAACCTGAGCTATTTACATATAATTACACAAATTTACATATGTGGTATTGGGTTGTAAATGAGCTATTGTGCTGTAAACAATGCTTCTGGAGTCAGTATATAGGTAGTTCTCAAGGATATCTGTTTAATGCTCAGTAATGGTAATGGAGAAAGAAATACTGGATTTTATAATACTTGCTTAGAAAACAAAACTTTTCTCTCGCTATACATCTTGCATGGAGTTTTCTATGTCCTCATCGTAAAATTAATACTTGCAGGAGTATAAATAGTAAGAGTAAAGATGCTGAGAAATAGAGAGCATCATCTGTTTGAGGATAGCCTAAATAGGTAAGGATACTTTTAGCCTGAGAAGGCAAAAGGGTTAGGTGTGATAAAGATAAATCATACCTTGATAAGTGTAAACAGGTGAGTAGATAATGAGTATTCACTGTTTCTCTGGTTCTGTTGAACATCAGAACATCGTGTTCTATAATTGCAAGGTGATGGCTGGAAACTAGGAAAGTAATCTGTAAAAGATGCCTGTATGTGCTTTGTTTCTCTAATTCCTTTCCCTACACTGCTGCTGTTTGCTGCTGTTGGGGACAGAATATTGAACTAGATGAACAGGAATTACTGAAAAAGCCTTTGTTCTCTTCCTTTACTTTTGTTCCGGTGATCAGTAAAGCATGTATTGCTGTATTGATGAACAAATTCAAGTGTAAGTACTTGAGAGAAGAAAGCTTTTTTTAAAACAAATGGGAAATTGTTCTTTGAGATAACTAAGAAAATAAACTGGATTCTTCCTATGAACAAAAATTATTTGTATGCCTGCATACTTGTCTTCTGTGTCACATCTTACTGTTTTGCTACTGGGATGACAAGATTTTGGATAATGGATGGAAGCAGCTGTAATTTTAAACTCATAAAACTTATGCTAAAACCACTGGGGTTTTTTGTTTTGCTTCAGTGTCTCCTTTTCTTCTGGGTCGTGCTCTGTGGGCTGCCAGCCGTTTTACGGTTGCTATGTCTCCAGAACTAATCCAGCAGTTCCTGCAAGCTACTGTCAGTGGTCTACACGAAACCCAGCCTCCTTCTGTCCGTATCTCTGCAGTCAGAGCTATCTGGGGGTAAGTAAACCCTAAGGTATTCCAACGCCCCAGGGATAGTTGGTATAAATTACACTTATATATCCTCTAGAGTTAAATGTATAAATGACTTTAATATATTACGTGTGTATTTTTGTATTACAAATTTCTTGTCTAGCTACTGTGACCAGCTGAAGATCTCTGAGAGCACCCATGTGTTGCAGCCTTTCCTTCCTAGCGTTCTTGATGGACTGATCCACTTGGCAACTCAGTTCAGTTCGGAGGTCCTAAACCTTGTGATGGAGACGCTGTGCATTGTCTGTACGGTAGATCCAGCATTTACAGCAAGCGTGGAGAACAAAATCTGCCCCTTCACAATTGCAATATTTTTGAAGTACAGTAACGGTATGCATTCAAGTTACATTCTCAAAGTACAGTTGTTTTTGCTACTGAATCCTGGTGCTGAGAACTTAATAAATGATAATTGAATGAACATGGATTCATATGGTAAAGCTAGATGGGAAACTTGCTGCTTTACCTATTCAAAATAGCGGTAGCAAAAATTGAGATTTGTTTAGTAGTATGTTTTGGTAAATGGTGCTTTCTCTCTCCAGATCCAGTTGTTGCTTCTCTTGCCCAAGATATCTTTAAGGAGCTAGCTCAGATAGAAGCCTGCCAGGGTCCAATGCAGATGAGGCTAATACCAACTCTTGTCAGCATCATGCAGGCCCCGGCTGACAAGATCCCAGCAGGGCTTTGTGCAGTAAGTGCTACAGTAGTACACGGTCTTAGTGGGAGATGATTCCCTGTTCTCCAACATATAAGATACCTGGTCTGAAAAGAGTAGAAAAGTTGCTTTTGAACTGCTTTGGAACAATGACTTAGGTCATTGGTAGAGGTTTCTTTGTGGAGAGATGGCAAACTGCAGATGGGGGGAGATGCTTCCAAAGGTTAACTTTAAACTGCTCCTCTGTCCTTCTTCCAGTCCCTGCAGTGTATCCTTAGTCATTTTGTTTTGACATAGACATGTTTCACCAATAACAGTCTCCTCTTGTTGGTGGAATGTTCTCCAGCAGGCTACACCACTATTTCTTGCACTTTTTTCTGAGACTTTTTCCAATTTATATGTCGCATACATATAAATTGCTGGAGATAAGTTATACAGGTTTGTGCTTTCTATAAAAAGTCCCCTTACAAAAGATTAAGCATTGACTGTGTAGAATGATTGTATGGAATTAAACCCATAAATATCTTTATCAATATGCTTATAATCTGCGTATTGATTAGTATGACTGTAACAATCGCTTATGGGTAATTAAAATAAATTTAAATCAATCTAAACAAAATGGAACAAGTCAGCTAGAACAGTTCTCTGTCTGTACTGATTAGCATGCATCAGGGTATCATGAAACTGCCATATTTAAGTGGTTACACTGCTTTTAATGTTTGAGCTGCCTTGGGAACTTTTACAGTGCACACTATGTGTTCATGTCAAATACAGTGATGCTTGGGTGCATGACTCCAAGATCCTCTGATTTAAAAAATATTCTGGACTGTAAAATCAGGATGCGAATGCAGTACTGGCTCACATCCCTCTAGTTTGCACCTTTGGTGCTTGCACCAGTGGTGGCTAATGCTGACTTAGCGTACTAGGGCTGCTGCTGTAACAGTGCTTTTGCTTGTGTTTTTCCTTTCAGACTTCTATTGATATATTGACCACAGTTGTAAGGAATACAAAACCTCCTCTTTCCCAGCTCCTGATCTGCCAAGCATTCCCTGCAGTGGCTCAGTGCAGCTTGAACACAGATGACAATGCTACTATGCAGGTAACACTGTGGGGAGTGGTAAGGCTTGCAGGGCTATGCAAGTCCAAGAGAGGTGACCAAGTAAGACAGGTGACGTAGCCTTTAAGGGAGCCCAGGCTTTGTTTGCCAGTAGGTGTATCAGCACCTCCTCAGGGGTCTCTGCCACCTCCAGTTTACCATGAAAGTACTGCTGTTCAAGGGCCTGCAATGACTTTTACTGATCATTCCTTAATTTGGAGGACCAGAGTGAGTAAAGCAGCAGGCTTGATCTTTTTTCTATTTTAGGGCTCTGGAGCACATTAAAAAAAACCCAAACCCAAACAAAAAAACCCAAAACCTTATTGCTTTTCTTCCCCTCCCTAATAACTTTCATCACACCTAGAGAGGCAGAAGCATGTCTTGAGGAACATGCTCAGGCATAGGGAGGCAAAAGATCTCCTGCATAGAAGACCTCTTAGACCTCTTCCTTCTAGCAGTTTTCTCCTGTACTCATTTAGGTGGGAAGGGGAGGGCAAACTTCTTTTTGCCTGAGCCAGGTATGGGATGGAGGGAGAGCAAGGACTCATCTCAAACAGTAATAGTGCCTGAGCTATGCCTGTTGGCAGGCTCTGCTATTACCTTATGATGTCTCTAGAGTATTTAGGCGAGAAAGAAAGAGCATCAGAGGCTAAAAGTGCACGGTGCCTTTTCATTCCAGCTACTAGGTGGCATATAAATAATAAAGCTGGTTTCATTCCTTATGTAAAGAGTTTTATAGTGCCAGCTACCCTTTGCCATGAGAATACAGACCATAGAAATTACTTTCCCTAAACAATGTACCAGTAAGAATAGGTTGGAGACCAGCATGCTGGTTGCTCTGCTGGATCTTTGTTTTAAGAATTCAAAAAGATTGCAGCTTGGCTGTGGGGTTTTGTCTTATTCATGCTACACTTTGCTGTTTTCATCTCTCACTTTTTAGAATCTCTTGGAACTCCTCTGGGTAACAAGACTGGCACAAAACTGCAGCTAGTTAAGGTTGTCTTTGTATTTACTAGATGATCTTCTTGAGAGCTGCCTAGGCATTGAAGAGTTTTGTACTTAATAATGAACTGAAGTCTGTAGAAATTATTTAGGTACTCATTTTACTGCACATTAGAGAGCTTGTATCTTTTACAGATGCCACTAGTTTGCCCATTGTTTTCATCTTGGTTAAGGGTCTTTTTGGGGTGATGAAAGGAAATGTCTTCCCATGTGTTGCCACTCCCTTACCTAGAAAGGGAAATTCTAACACGATAATTTTCTCATTTAGAATGGTGGCGAGTGTCTGCGTGCATACGTCTCGGTGGCGCTGGAGCAAATTGCACAATGGCATGATGAGCAAGGCCACAATGGACTGTGGTATGTGATGCAGGTGGTGAGCCAGCTTCTAGATCCAAGGACCTCAGAATTCACCGCTGCCTTTGTGGGCAGGTTGGTCTCCACTTTAATTTCAAAAGCAGGAAGTGAGCTGGGAGAGAATCTGGACCAGATCCTGAGAGCAATCCTGAGCAAAATGCAACAAGCGGAGACGCTCAGTGTAATGCAGGTGAGCAGGCTGGGCACCCAGGAAAGTAGAAGTGTCAGGAAAGGAAGTTGTTGCCATTTTTTTTAATTGTGTGCCTGATTATTTATGCCTAGTGCAGTTGGAGGGTCTACGTATCCTCTTGAAGTAGTCAGGAAAATGCCTGCTCTGCCTATACAGAGTTGTCCAGATCACAGGGTAAGCCAGGTTCTTGTGGGTAAGCTTTAATGCACCTTAAATATTCCCTCGTGACCTTGTGCTTGCAAGCAGTGAACCTTTAGAGGGGACAGGAGTTGCCTAAGTATGGATGCTGTGGCAAAGGCAGCACATGTTTTTGATTGGGTTTGTGCTGTACTCGAAGGATAAAAGCTGGAAGTTGAGACAACGTGAACTTTTGGTGGATGGGGAGGTATAGTTGGCCTGCGTCACGTGAGAGGCCAGACAAAGAGCATCACTATCTCTTCTAGCCTTGACCTACTTCTAGTGGCACAGTTTTATGGAATGATTTTATCCCAGTGGTCTTCATTCTCTCTCCTGTCTTTGTTGTCTGTGCCCTTAATGTAAAAAATCTAGTCATGGCTGCCCTGGTCCCTCAGCAGCAGCTGGGGGAAGTACCTGTTCTGCTGGCACTGTTGAGCAAGATTCCACCTTTGCGCTCAGTGCAGCCCTTGGCTGAGGCTCACTCTGCTCTAACCCTTTTATCTTGTGTATTTTTCTGATTTTTGGATGTGCATTTTTCAAGCCAGCATATGGTGAATCAAGGTCATTCAGGTGTCAGCACAGATTTCATCTTAAAGCCTTGATTTTTTTTCTTCCTCCTTGGTTACACTGTTGATTCTGAACTGTTCAGAATGGCTCTCACTTTGCCTGTTTTTGGATTCAAAAGATCTGGAAGCTTAAATCTGAAGCAGTCACATGAAGCCCCTGTAGCCAAGTGAAGTGAGCCTTTCACAATGCTGAATCTCTTCCCTGTGTTAGCCTTAAAGATGGGCCTCTGGAGGTGGGCAACTTTTTCCTGAGGAAGCCCACAGAGATGCCCTCAGACTTTGAGACTGGCATTTAGACATATGCAACATCGAATTTTACCTCTGGTCTTTAGGACTCAGACTGCAAAACTGCATCTTGTAAAAAAAATGCTTTCTAAAACTTGCAATTCTTTTCCTAAAACTTGTGTTCAAGGTGCACTTAGAATTGGAAAAGCGCTGCTGAATTATGGTGTGGTGATGTGGGAGAAGGGTGGTGCTGTGTTGGAGGTGATGATGTGAAACCCCTGGGGTGAAACGGGAAGAGAATATGGGTTCTGGCTCTGGACCAATAACTTCTGTTTCTTAACTTGATGATGAAACACATTTCTGCTAGATATGTGTAGATTTAGAGCTCTGTGTAGAGAACCGTGTGTACAACTTCTGGTCTGTTGAGCAAACTAGGGCACTTGCAGCATCTCAGTGTTGCCATATGATATTTTTGCTAGTCAAAAGTCAACTGCAACCTCTGATATTTTTTAAATCTTTGTTTTACGAAGGTTTGTTAGTCTGGGGCATGGGTGAGTAAATTTATTCCTGCTCTGTGTTTTTGGGGTGGTTACATACTGCTGTTGACTGTAGTAGTTTATTGCCTGCTTTTGTAGCACACAGGGTCTTGCAGATGGTTATACTTTCTCTTCTTCTTGGGGTTGGTAAGCACAGTCTCCACTCATGCAGGAAACTCAATTACTTGAATATTTGATGAAACATTTTGAGCTATTAAGTTATGTATAGCTAACATTTCCTTTCTCCTGTAGTCCTTGATTATGGTGTTTGCTCACTTGGTTCACTCACAACTGGAACCACTGCTAGAGTTCCTGTGTAGTCTCCCTGGACCAACCGGCAAGCCTGCCTTGGAGTTTGTAATGGCCGAATGGATGAGCCGGCAGCACTTGTTCTATGGGCAATATGAAGGCAAAGTCAGGTAGGGTGTTTCACAAGCAGGATCTGCACATTAACATTAGCCGACTGATCATCCCATTGTAATTACATACACTGGGTGTGAGGGAAAGAGGAGCTGGTTCAGACTTGGATTAGTGTCTGCCAGCGTTGGACAGAATTAATTTTTCCTGCACTGTCAGTTCAGCTTAGGAGAGCCATGGTAATTGGAGCAGTCTCTGATCTTCCTCTCATTGCTCCTCTTGCTGCCTGGTGTTTCTGTGCTGGAACAGTGTGACCGAAGGGGGAAGGGGTGTCTCTTGCAAGCACAGGAGTGCTTTTGAGATGGAACTCCTGTGAATGGGATGAGAATAACTTCCACACAGGAAATTGCCTTTGTAGACTACTGTAGAGTTTCAGGGCATTGTAGAGGGTTTCCTAAGAGAATCTGGTGATTTATTGTTGGCTTAATGATCTCTTAAAAGTCAATAAAGAGATAAACTGAAAACAGTTTTCTCTCCCTTTTGCTGTAGGAGCACATTTGTGTTCTGATGGAGGCTGAGTACTATATTCCAAAGCATGAAATGCTCTGTATTATTTAAATTTTGCCACAGCTGCTGTCTTTGATTTTTCTGGAAATGTGAAGCCTAACAGACCACTCTTAGGGGTCTCACCAGCTGTTAACTCACTTCTTAGTATGTGTTGGTGTGTTATTGTTATAAGGCAGTCAAATAGCCCGTGAAATAAATAATAAGAAAAAGCATGTTTAAAATGGAAGTTTGTGAACAGTCATGCAGAACAAGAGGCAGTCTGATTTGGGGATCTGGTGCTGTTTTCAGTCACATTTGGTCTGTTTCATGCCTGAGAGCCGTGGTTTATCCCCATTTGACAGAGCAGAGTTGTCTGCAGGATCCCATGAGACTGCTTATGGCCACAGGGAAAAGTGAAGGCTGACACTGACAGGGAGAACAAGGTTAAACTTTGTTTTTCAGTGCTGCTTCCGTATTGTCCAAGATTAGAGCTATTTGTGTACAGATGACGTGGCAGGGCTCCACACAATATTAAACACTTTGATTTGGGTTGTTCACAGTGATACTTATCATGCATTAGAAAGTGTTAAGTGTTTTCTGCATATTGAAGAAAAGCAGTGCCTGCTCAGAGGACCCTCTTGTTTAGAGTTAGTAAAAGGAACGTGAGGATAGCTGACATCATCTGTGTGCATCAGTCCCCATCCCTGTGAGTGGAAGGTTGAAGAAGTGGCTATTTGCTTCTGACTTGCATGATGAAAGGATGGGAAAATTTTGGACAACTCAGGGGTGGCATGTAAGATCTGGGTCCAAACCAGCTGTATGGGAACTCAGAGCCATAGTGTGGGAGAGAAAGAGGGTGTGAAGTGAAATCACAAAAAGAGCGAGTTCCATGGAGCTCTGAAACTTCAGTTTGAGACTTGTGGAGCCAGGAGAGAGGTTTAAGAGTGCCAAGCCTAAATTGGTGGCCTTAACCTGTAGTCAGAGTCATCCTCAGTATGGCATGAAAACAGCCCGAAACTGGAGAAGTTTTGAAAGTGTGTAGTAGAAATCGAAGCAGCAGAGATGGAAAGAACACGTGAAGATACCAAAGGAGTAAACTAGAAGGTCTGAGTGTAGCAGAGCTGTGAAGGACCAGAAGGAAAAAGAGCTTTGAAACTGGGGAAAAGTAGAAGAGATGTTCATGGCTGCATATCAACCAAATTACTACGTTCTTGCCACAGCTTTCCTCTCAATTTCATCTTCATCTGCACATGATGCTTCAGGAGTGTGTTTAACCTTGTGGCCCTTCTGAACTGGAAAAACCTTTAATGTATGTGCACACTGTTTGGTAGTGTTTAATCCAAAGCTTTGTCAGTTTTCAGCTTGCTGTGCAGGTCAGGAGATGAGTCCAGTTTCAGATGCTGACATAAAGCAGGAGAAGTAGGAAAATTCTGTAATGCTTGTTCTTGGCAAAAGTGTAGAAAAAAGGGTATCTGAATGTCTGCTGTGGAGATGTGTTCCCTATTAACAGTTCACTGTGGGAGCCAGACAGTTTAGGGAGATTTGGATCTGTAATTTTCCTGTTCTGTGTTCCCCAGCTCTGTAGCATTGTGTAAACTCCTTCAGTATGGCATCAACACAGATGACAAGCGACTTCAGGACATTAGGGTAAAGGGAGAAGAAATATTTAATATGGATGAGGGGATACGGACACGATCAAAGTCGGCCAAAAGTAAGTAATAATTTTGCTGTTTTTAACAGGGTTTTTTTTCATGTTAGTAGATGCCATGAAGGGCCTTAAAATAGATCTTGCAGATCACATAAGCTATGGGAGATACTTCCTGCAGAAGGTGCATGTTGGTTTTTAGAGCTAATCCATACATCATGTATTTAAGGTACCCGTTGTTTGCTTTAATTCTCCCAAAGACTTGATTTGGAAGACTCCTGATGTCTCTGATTTAATATAAATGGATGAGGTGATTATGGGATAGGGGGTTAATCACTGCTATTTTGCATCATCCTTTTCCATCTAATGAGATAGAATTGATAATTTCATGATGCCTAGTAGCTTCTCTGAGAGGAAAGTGTGTTTAATGAATGCAGAGATTTAAAAAAAACCAAAAGTGGTTTTTCTTTTGATGAGACAGACTTTCACAAATATCAGCAATGATTTCAACAAGTTAGAGATCACTTTTAAGGAAAGCTTGGCCAGTCTTCTACGTAAGACTTGTCTTATTTTTGATTGGCTGGACCCAAAATCTTTGAATGGAAATTACTGTATAGAGTTTCATATATTACATCGGAGAGAGTACTGTGCAGGTTTTTTTGAGGACTTGAGCCCCAGAGGGAAGACACTGGGGAGCCACTGTTGTTGTTATTCTTTGCTTAAAAAACCCAAACCAACAGACTCAGATATTGTCTAGTCAGGTAGAAGAATGGTAATTGCCAGCATTTGAGTTAAACTAAGATAAATACTAATATCAGTAAGAGCCAAAACTAGTGCTCCCAGTTTCTTTATTTGATAGACTCTTTCCTTTTGTAATTAAGGACAAATACACTGTCTAGCTATCCCTATGGAATAATTAAGCCCTGCAGGAACGCTGGTGAGGAAAAGTTGGAGCTTACAGTGTCTCATAAAGGATACAGCCACGTGTGGGAGTGCTGCACCACTCATTTACTTGAAAGCACTGCTAGATGTGTAAATATCCATCAGAGAAGAATGCTTAATGAAGTCATCTGTAACTATGATTTCATTGGGTAGACTCACAAATCCATTCAGCTGTGAAGATTTTAACCATGCCTTTTCTTCATTCAAAGTATTGCAAGAGTTGATACTGCAGTTAAGATCTTTGGAAATCTAGCTGTGAAGGTATACGGAAAGAACGTTTAGGGTTTTTATGTCAGTTCCTTTTTCCTCCCAACCTGGAAATTTTGCTTCTGTGTCAGCATTTCAAACGTATGGTAGAATTAAACAAACAAACAAA
>JAVJGG010000053.1:6918048-6938555 GCA_035590195.1 Aviceda cuculoides | reverse complement strand
CGAAGGTGGCGCCGAGCGTGGACTTCGACCACAGCTGCTCAGACAGCGTCGAGTACCTCACCCTCAACTTCGGGCCCTTCGAGACAGTGCACCGGTGGCGCCGCCTCCCGCCCTGCGACGAGTTCGTGGGGGCCCGGTGAGCGGGGGGCAGCAGCGGCGGCGGGGGCGGGGGGGGCGGGTAATGCGAGTGTCCCGGGGGCTCCTGACAGCCGCTCTCTGCCGCCCGCAGGCGCAGCAAGCACACCGTAGTGGCCTACCGGGACGCCATCTACGTCTTCGGCGGGGACAACGGGTAAGACCACGGCGGGCCCGTGGGGAGCAGGGCGGTGGTGGGGGGGAGCGAGCGCCCAGGGGAGCAGCCCCCTGCGCCCCGGGCATGAGGGGAGCGGGGCTGCCCTTCGCCGGCTCCGCGGCCCGGCTCAGCCGCCTCTCCCGTTCCTCCCCGCAGGAAGACGATGCTGAACGACCTGCTGCGTTTCGACGTGAAGGACTGCTCGTGGTGCAGGTGGGCTGCGCGGGGCTCGCCCCCTCCCTGCCTGCCTGCCCGGCTGCTGGCAGGGCCGAGAGATGCCCTCTTCTTTCCTCAGCAACTCGGGCCCAGGTGTAAAAGCTCTACCGGAGCGTCCAAGGGGAAGCATCACCGCCCTCCCCCCACTACCCCCCACATGCTGTCACAGCTGACTTTTGGAAGCCTGCAGTGTGGCTGAGCTGTCAGGGAGGGTATGGAGTGCCCCTGCACAGGTCCTGTCTGCGAGGGGATGCTGGGCAGCACAGGGATGGACAGAGAGCCATGGGTTGCCACTGTTTGTACACCCTGTGAGAGTGCTGAAAGGATGTGTGGGCAGAGGGGCTGGGCTGGTGCAGCCCCTCAGGGCAGGAAAGATGCCAGGGGCGGCTCACAGATGTCTGTGCTTTGCTCTGGACTGTGCAGCCTGTGTTGTCTAACCTGTGCCTCACTTGCCATCTCTGCCGAACAGATTTCAGCAACGTCATGTTTGTAGCTATTTGTGCTTATAGTGTTAAGTCTGTCATAAAATCTTGGGCAGTATAATTAAGAAATCAAAACCAGTGAAAACACTCAAGAACAGTAGAGTAACTTTTAACAATTGTTTGTTTTTTGAATCTGCACAATAGCTTTGAGTGCCTGAGGCATGACAAGGGTGTTTGATTGCTGCTGTTCTAAATGTTGCACAGGGCTTTTACCACGGGGACTCCGCCAGCACCGCGATACCACCACTCAGCTGTGGTCTATGGGAGCAGCATGTTTGTGTTTGGTAAGACAGTGTCAGATTACAGTTGTGCGTGCTTGGAATGATAGATGTGCTGGTAGTATTGTTTTGAAAAAAGAATGAGATAATTTTAGGAAATGTCAAGATCTTATTCAGTAGCAAATCCAGTATTCTCCACAGCTGACTGTGATTTCTGCGTTAGCTTGGAAATACATTGGCTGTTTTGTCTAAAGTAAAAAAGACTTGAAACATATTACCGTAGCATAGGGTAGGAGTCTCCCACCTGTAGTAGTCCATTAGCCAAATGCCTTCCCTCTGTGCAATCTAAACTTAAGTTTTCTTCTAATATAATGACTAGAAGCGTGTATGCTCTATTGCATTTCAGTCTAATGGATTTGTTGTTGCCCAGGTGGCTATACTGGAGACATTTATTCCAATTCCAACCTGAAGAATAAAAATGATCTCTTTGAATATAAGTTTGCAACTGGACAGTGGACAGAGTGGAAGACTGAAGGAAGGTAAGGAGCTGGCATCATTAGCCCACTCTTCAAGGGGATTTGAGCGTAACTCAGCAAACATTTAAAATGGCACAGTTAGAATTAGTTACAATGCTAATATTAAGGCTGCAGGACGATTGCTGCTCTACTTCCTTGATTAAATTTTTCTGTATGTTCTGAAGGAGTTTTTTTGCAAGGCCTCCATTCCGGAATGTAATATATTGGAAATTTGACCAAAACCCATTCTTCATGTTCTGTTTCTGTGTCAGAAGGGATGGGAGCAAAGGACATTTTTTCTTTTTAATTGTTTCTTTTTCAAGGATAGCACAAAATCTGTTGATCTCTCATAGTTTCAATTTAGTTTTTTCAGAAACCAATTTGAAGCTTATTTGTTGTTAAATTTATACATTCTGTTCTGATTAAAGTTGGACTTTCTTGGAGCGCTCTGAAATGCACACGCTTGAAGTGCCTTGGCGCTTGAATTGCCAAAGGTGATGTGTGTTCACAGAAATAAATTCAGAAGCAGATGAATGAGTTGATGATGTATGTTGGGATCTGTTGAACATAGGTTCCTGAGATTCAGCTTTCCAAGGCAAAATCAAAAGCAGTAACACATTACTTCTTAAAGTTGACTTTGTGCACGTTTCAGGATGTTACCTGTGACACTGATTTTGACCCAACTACTTAATGTTTACCACAGCCATGTATGGGACATACTGTGTCTTTACCTGCAGTTCGTTACGTATTTGAAGTTTCTGAAGTGCTGAGTTCAGAGGGGAGAGGGAAGGGAACATTTCTTATTGTGATTTGTAGAAAAGGATGAGGAATGCACAATTCATTTTTAAGTTACTGTTGCTCACCTCCGATGAGCATATGTTATGTTTTAGAATATAGACCACATTAGAAATTTCTCTTTCTGGTTATTCTAACAACTTCAGACATTTTGGAGAGTAATTCTTATTCATATTTTACAAACTCAAATGTCCTTGTCTTTCCCCACACTTACAAGCGCATGCTGCACAAATGACCTCAAAAAAGCTAACGTTACATCTTCTGGCCTTGTGGCATCACAGTTTTGTTCAACACTTCTTGGCTGATTTAGTAAAAACAACAAAGATTGGGGAAGAGAAATCATAGGTTTGATCTTCTATTGTGGGCGGTGCATCTCAGGAACACCCCACTAAACAATCCTAAATAAGCATTGTGAGCTCTTGTCCTGGCTCTCATTTGTGTGTTCCACCTTCTCAGTATGTGAAAACATGCATAGGATTTTTGTAGCATGAGTGGATTGCCACTTTGCCGTAATGATAGTGCTATTAATTGTCCCACTATTTAGCTACTTTCCATAAAATAATTTAAGAGTATTTGAGGCCTGGCAAGGAATTAGTTGGGTTGGTTTTTTTTTTCTTTTCTTTTTCTGTATGCGTTAAGGTAATTTTTCTCTAATGAAGGAAGCAGAGTGTAAAATTCTAAAATGTACCCTTCAGAGGCTTGCTTTGTGTTTTGAGGATGTATGACAGAAGCAGTTTCGTGGCTTGAAGCCATTTTGTGTAGAGGACTTTATTCTTCTTACATGTGCATTTTAGCTGTCATGCAGATCCTTCTTACAGCACCTCTGCAGGTGATTTAAGAATTTTTTTTCTTCTTAATTTTCTGATTTGTAGATTGCCAGTTGCGAGGTCAGCTCATGGCGCAACAGTGTATAGTGACAAGCTGTGGATCTTTGCAGGATATGATGGCAATGCACGGTATGTGGTGGGATCGCTCTTTCCTTGGGTGCTTTTGTAAAATCGCACTCCCTCAGTTTTCACCTCTGTAGAGACGTTTTCATATACTAAGTAATTTAAACACATAACTGGAGCTTTGCAAAACCCAGCCTGTTGTTGAGCATTACATTTTTGCAATTCACCAGTTCATGTTCAAGTAAGTATGTGTTCAAAACCTAAAAATCTGGTGATTCAGAATGGCTGTAGGTGTATAATTTGACAGCCTTCTTGGTTGTAAAGATGCTAAATGATCTTTGAAATTTGGCAAATGAGCATTTCTCAAAAGATATCCGCCACAGGCCTTCTGATGTTGCTGGAGACTTATGGAGCAAAGCCTGGATTTTCTGTGAAGTCATATGACAGAACTAAGAACAACATGTCAGCTTTTTCTCTGAAAATATGTGATATTATTTAGGTTGAAGGGAGATGAGATTTTGGATGGGAAAAGACTGGAAATGTGTGGTACTGAGAATTTCGGGAGAGTCTGGTGCTTTGTCTGAGATGTCAGCTTTTTGCTTTTGCTGTTAGTCTATCAGGGAAGAATCAGTTCTGAACGCATAATTTTTTTCTGTCCTGATGAACTTGCGAATTTTATGTTGATGCACAATATTTGCATTATGAGAGCATATAGATATTGTCACAAACTAGGAGCTGTCTCAATGTCCTGGGTTGCCTCCTCTTCTGAGGAGAATCTGCAGAAAAGTTATCAGCAACTCAAAGTCTGCAGGAGAACTGCTGTTAATTGGGAAAACAGATGGGATCTTTTCTTTTATTTCTGGAGGAGGAATTGGAGAAAGATGCATGACTCTCCGGAACTTAGTTCCAGCTTAGGGTGTTCCCCAAGGACCTTGGGTAGCTGGAAGGAGGGATTGGCTGACAGGAGCTGTCTAATTTATGTTAAATATGCCTAATCATGTTAAGAAATGTCTTTTTGTGGAACATGAGCCTCCAGGCAGATTTGAACAAAGGAAGCATCTGTAGTTACTGTGAGTAACTTGTACCGGGAAAAGCATAGTCAGGTATGTAGTAGTCAGTGATGTGTCAGGTTACCCACTTCGTCCTCCTTTATGTATTTAAGGTAGGATTCAGCCACATAAATAATTACTTTGGCCAGTCTCAGGGGTTAGCAGGGATGGGTAGAAGGCGGCAGGGTAACAAGGGGTATTTCTGTAAAAATCCTGAAGATTAAATAGCCTCAAATCCTTAAGCTCCAAGCAGAGTTGATGTGTGTAACTGTTAAGTGTAGTATACTTGTATACTTGTAACCAGGAACGTGCTAAAGCAAGCTGAGGTAGTGGTATAAAATTTAGGTATAGGACAAAAATATTCTAAAAGGTTCTTTTTCTGCTAGTGGAAGTAGAAGATTCTTCCTGTGCAGGAGAAGGAATGCTGATAAAATAGGATCTCTGTCCTTTCAATTCTATGAGCTAAAAATTACCAAAAATGAACTGTTTCAAATCAAGTGTTTTTTGTGTTATAATGTAGGTTAAATGATATGTGGACAATTGGCCTTCAGGATAGAGAGCTAACATGCTGGGAAGAGGTAAGAAGCTTTAATTTCAACTAACACATAGAACTTTCTTTTTTGGTTTTCATACACAATTATTTAAAATTTCCTGCACCTGACTGCACTGCTTTCTCTTCAGAATGTATTTGTCACACAGATGAAAAGAAACAGTTCAAATGTTATTTTATTTGTGTATTTGGAAAACCAAGTGTATATTAAAGTGTGATTTTTGCTTGTGAATTTGTGAGCTGGACCTAGACTGCCCATGGTGGCTTTGCTGTGCCCCCTATAAAAAGGGACTGCATTTCCCACTTTAACTACTGCCATAGACTGGGGGCTTTGCTGACTGGCTGTCAAGATCAGAGTCCTGATACTTACAGTATCAGGGGCTTTAGAAATGTGGCCTCCCATCCTTTTTATCCATGGTAAAATTAGTCTGTGCAGACGTGTAAGCACAGCATTAGTTGATTACCCGTAGCCAGATTTATAGGGACTTGATTGTCTGCACACATCGCTGCCATGTGGTCTGTCTGTCTGCTGATGTATTGCGTATACATCCTGCAGCATACTCAACATGCATAGTTGTGCACTACAATAATACATTTTTAATTTTGAACTTTGTTATATTTCAGATTGAACAAAGTGGTGAAATTCCTCCTTCATGCTGTAATTTTCCTGTGGCTGTTTGCAAAGACAAGATGTTTGTTTTCTCTGGCCAGAGTGGAGCAAAGATTACCAATAATCTCTTTCAGTTTGAATTCAAGGAAAAGATGTAAGTGTAGCCAGTTAAATCGCACAAAATCCACATAATCCTTGACAACTTAAGTTGAGAAATGCACATACTTAAGGGTATTGAGGAGGAATACTGCATCTCATGACGAGGAAGGGTAGATAAGATAAAATATGGACTGTTTTAATAAGACTTTGTTGTTTGTCATGTGCATCAGATAGGTCTTTTTCAGCAGATGAACAAAGTTTAGTAGATTCACTTTAAACAATAAACATGAATCTTAGTGTATTCGGAGTGGGATGCTAAATACTGCCTTCCTAAAAGTTATGTGAATATCTGATTAAAACCAGCCAGAGGTCCTGTGAAGTACCAGTTCATAGTGAAATTATTGGGAAATGTAAAATGCATGGTATTTTTTTTAAATCTTGAGTATTCAGTTTGAGATGTTTGGTATGACTTGCTCAGAGTGTTGACCATTGCTCTGAAAATGTTGCCACTCTGATGGGATAAAAATGCAAAAAAGTAGGAATACAGATGCACTGGTTTGTTCTGACAAGCTGGTTGGTCTGGTTACTGGCTGAAGTGGAACCACAACTGAAACAACACCTAACAGCCTCCAGACCTTGGCTGAAATCGTGCTACCGTAGTGAATAAGCGCCTTATCAAAATGGGATATGGTTGCAGAATGGCGCCCTTTACTTAGAAAGGTTAGCTGTTAAGATGCGTATTAGTAGATCACCAATTCCTTCCTGAGTTGTGGTCTTTGAGCTGCTGGGGTTTACATAAATACATCTGGGTTACGGAACCATGTTGCCTTTATCACATTTTCAGTTAGAAGTTCGGCAACACAGAGCTGACGTGGGTCTCGGAGAAATCTGCAGGATTAGTTGTCATCTGAGCTCATGCAGGTTGAAAAACCACTGTAACAGAGCTTCTCCTCTTTATTCTTACAACCTGAGAGTTGGGAAACTTACTTTGCAGAAAATAATTGTAAAAA
This sequence comes from Aviceda cuculoides, assembly GCA_035590195.1. Taxonomy (NCBI): domain Eukaryota; kingdom Metazoa; phylum Chordata; class Aves; order Accipitriformes; family Accipitridae; genus Aviceda; species Aviceda cuculoides. The sequence goes on along the minus strand of JAVJGG010000053.1, from coordinate 6,931,829 downwards.
AACACACTGTTTCATGTTTAATGTCTCAGTTGGACACGAATTCCTACCGAGCACTTACTTCGAGGCTCCCCTCCTCCTCCACAGCGAAGATACGGCCACACAATGGTTGCATTCGACCGGCATCTCTACGTGTTTGGTGGTGCTGCAGATAACACGCTGCCCAATGAGCTTCACTGCTACGACGTGGATTCTCAGACTTGGGAAGTTATCCAGCCCAGCCCAGACAGTGAGGTAAAATGTTCAGCTCGTGTTTTTTCCTTCTATGTTCTGTCTTTTTTGGACCTATTTTTGCTGTCAGATTGTGGACATGTTGTTGACAAGCACATTAACTTTTAGATAAATAGTGATAGCTCCTTCCCACCAATGGTTAAGCAGCTGAAATGTTGTGGGCAACAGTCTTTAAAAATTAGTCAGTGTTGACACGTTTAAAACTTTGCTTAGTACTGTTTAAAGAAATACTGTAAAACACTTGTAATTCAAGTTATGGGTCAGTCATTATCTGACAAGGATTAGTAATTAATTCACTGTGCGGACCAGTGGTTGTGGGCTTGGCTGTGTGATGCTCTTGAGGCAGAATTCAAAACTAGACAAGGTTTTGATTGTTTCACTGTAATAAGGCCTGTGCACGTAAAATCTTAGAAATTCTGTAGTTATACAGAGTAGCGTTTCCCTTTTAGGTCAAGTGTTAAGTGTTTGCTTATAAAGGTATGACTGTAGAATAGTAGTAGAGATCATAGGGAGAGATGGCTTTTTTGAACGTATTTGCATTAATAAGATATATAAATTAAAAAACATAGGTTCTTTACATTAACATAAAAAGGCAATAGACCACTGAGGGCCAAGTAAACACCTGAAATGAGAAAATATGAAAATAAAAAAGATTATGAACATGTTAATATGTTTCTTTGGGGGTACTCATTACAATGCAGTGATTGTGTGATAAAATGTCAATTTTCTTCATAGCACACTCATAGATACATCTCTGGGATAACTTGGTATTTCGAGTTGGAGTGCTGAGGGTTTGAATGGTTTCCATACACATTTCAGTGAATGTGGTTTCAGTGGCCTCTGATCATTTCATTCCCAGAATGCACAGAAAAGTAGGTTTCTTGAAGCCTGTACTAATATGTCTATTTCCTGGATTTAGAATGGATACGTTGGCTGTATTTGTTCATTGTAATAGATTTTACCTTAAGCCATGTTAAAATACTTCAGCTGATTTAATAGTAGGTTTACGGCGTGTTAGCTGATCTGTGGGGAAGAAATACTTGGTGTTTGTGTGCTGTATAGAGAACTGCAGAGATTAAGGTTATAACTTAAAGAGATGAATATTACATGAATTAGGATCAAGTGCAGATTTACTAATTTTGCCAGAATTGGTATGACAGAGCTGCTCACATCCTTGACTGTTGCACTATGTTTTAGTTTGTTTGCAAAGACATATAACTCAGCATTTGGTGAATAGGAAAATACCATTTACACACTGCTTTTAAAGCAACGATGCATGTGGGCCACATTTTGAAAAATTATTTGACCAAAATATTTCATGGTAGCCTATTTTGGGCTTTACAAAGCTGATTGATTTTCACGTGAAATTAATAAAACTGCATCTCCAACATTTTAAGCATACAATTGTCTTCAGGGATGTAGATCCGGGTCTGTTCCTACCAACACTATCATTTGACACTTAAGGCTTCCTCTATCATTGGTTCTTCATGATATGATTGCTTATCACTTGCAAGAGCAAAACTGCTCCTGACAGTGCTGTAAAACAGCATTATTACCTGACTTATCCCCTGCTAAATTTCTTTTCATATTTCAGAGCTCTTCTGTTGGGCTGTCTGTAATCCCAGGCAAGTGTCTGTCTCTAAGTTGCACGTATTGTATTTTGGAGTTTCTTTCACAGTTATGGTGTCTAGAGACTAATTTTGTAGAAGTGGGAAGTGAGATTAAAGCACTGTTGAAACATGTGATAGTAAATTTTCTTAGAAGACTGGTTAACTGCAAGATCTGAGAGACATTTGGCATTTTAAATAAGTTTTAAATAATTTTGTGTGTTCTGGAGTGATAACTAGATCATTTCTCAGAATCGTTTTCTTTAAGTTTCTATGAGCTTTTGGCAAAGACTGTTAACAGTGGCAATGAATCTCTAATACCATGCTATTCTCAGGACACTCTGAACTTGAAATTTCATTTCTTATCCATATCTGTGAACAAAATTATCCACACTAAATTGAAACAAAGTAGATGATGAGTGCAGTGCTGTTCCAGCACTTGAAGGAGTCTTGTTGTGTGTGAAATGATGGTGACCTCTGTTACCATGCAGCAGAACAATCTATCTTGGCTTTTGATAGAGTTGTTGTTTGGTTTTTTTTTTTTCTTTTTCTAATGGATGGATTGTATAGCATATGTTGTTCTTGTATTTTTCTGTATTGTGTTATATGATCTTAGAAATGCTGCATTACAACTTTGCTTAACAGCACTATAGCTAGATTAACTTTCATACTTATCATCATGTGATGAATTTCTTTAATTCTTTCTTATTTTGGACATTTAGCATTGAGTGGGTAAAGCCTCCAGAGTCCAAAATAAGAAGGCTTGGTGCTGATTTAGCTTAATTCAGTAGTAATTTTTACAGTCCTTTGCCAAAAAGATTTCTTATACTCATGCTGAAGGAGAGTGACTACTGCCATTCCAGTCTTTCTCATTCTCTGAACTGAGACTAAGCAAGCCCTGAGAAGCTTTTGAGAGGGATACAGATAGTGGTTTGGACTTTTCAGACCTATGCATGCCAGTAATAGAAAGAGGCTGTCAGGTGGAAATGGTATTTGCCCCTGCTACCCTGTTATGGGCAACATGGAAGGTGACAAGTCACATGAGACTGAAGAATCTTGAGGTTTTGACCCAGGGAAGGTGGCACAATTTGAGCATTAGTAACAGTGGTGCAGGGTGAGTTCCGGGAAGGTTGTAGAAACAGTTCTGCAGGACGGGCAGTAATCAAGTATCATGTGCTGTAGATGCACTGAGACATTCTTGCATTTTCTGCGTTTTGAGTAAATAGGTAGAAACAAAAACTGGAAACAAGTCTGGCAATGGACCTGTTCTAGTTCTCTGTCCAGGTCTCTCGAAATTTTTGACAGTGCCTCACTGTGACATGGAGGATGGGAAAATGACTTAATAAGTAGAAGAGGGGAAACTAAAGTGGAACAGGTCGGTACTTCAAAAATAAATCAGGAACTCCTATTTTATGCTTTTAGAATGTCTCCAAAATGAATATCAAGACATGCTTTCTGAACTGCACAGTTGCAATCCATAGCTCCTCATACCTTTGTCTTGATTCTATAATATATGTACGTATATATTTTACAGAGCACTTCCTATCTTTACTGTTAGATGATCTTCACAGCTGGGGGTTCTACTTTTCTAAGGCAGCCAGAGGAATATCATGTCTGAGTCCATGCCTGCCTGCATAACGCTGCCAAAGCTTCCTGAGGTGCTGGATTTCCTTTACACAGGGCTATCAGAGGATTTAAAAAAGAATTTAAATAGATTTTTTATTGGCCTTGGATTTTCCTATTGAACTCAAAACACCCTTGGGTTTCTTGGGTTTTTTCACCTTGGAACATCATAAAAAATCAGCAGGCAATAAGAGGGAAGATGCCCCATCTCGCACAGTTGCTTTCCAGCAGACAGACACACACACACATATGCACGGAGCAGTCTTGGTTTGTGCTACAACAGAGGAGCTCGAGGTCGGGGAGGGGTGCATGTCCATTTGTGGACACAGTCCCGCAGAATCAAAGTGATGTTTAGAAACAGCCTCATAGAGGACAAAATGTCATAGGAAGAGGAAGAAAATTCTCTTTCCTCGCAATGCTTAAAGAAGGTCAGTGCGTAGGATAGTTAAACTGTCTGTGGATTGTTCCTCTGTTACCAGGTGAATTACCATTATCTCCCCAGCTGACTGCAGGTAATAGCAAGCAATCTGTCTTTCCTGAAGTTACAAGAGAAACCTCTAAAACTTGGCCTGTGAAACATTTCAGTCTCACAATTAGGTCTTTGAAAGGCAAGAGCAATAAAAATTTCTGACTTTCAAAGCTTTTAATTTTTCTTTTAACAAACAAAAAAGGGAGGTTAATGTGTTGGTAACCTTCTCTGGCTTACTTTGAGGCAGAGTTCTGGAGTTTTTCAGATGGATTACAGTGACGTGGTTTGTGGGCAGCTAAGAAAGATTAAAAGGACTTACTCATCCTACTGTGGATGAGTCTGCCACAGTCTCCCTGTGCAGAGATCAGTTACACAGGCAAAAGAAACATGTTATTATGTGAACAAAACCCTGGATTCCTGCAATGAGGCCCCAACAAGATCTGCCTTCAGATGTGGTAAGTGTAGTTGTCAGGGTATCATGTTCTGCTAGGAGAGATAAAATTTAGCATTTCACAGCCCAAAGAGAAGACTGATACTTTTGTGTTTATAAATCATAGGTAGTGTTCAGACTTGTATCCTTTTTAGAAAATATTTTTTAAAAATTTAAGATCTTCATACTAGTGACCTTTTCATGTTTGTGCTCAGTAAGCTGGAGACATCTTGAAAATGTTAGTATTTATAAAAACCTGGTTATCAGAGTAACTGTGGTTAAGACTGTTGCACAGCTCCATTTCTGTCAAGTCTACATTCATATCCATTCTGAGGGATGTTTATTACATGCTTTTACTGAATTCTCCCACAGAAGACAAAATGCAGGCTTGTGTGGATGATAGGCAGAAGGAATGTATTTCTGTATCTCACTCACCAGTAAGAAGTTAGAACAATACAGTATTAATATGACTCACATTAAATGGGTGTAAAGTTGGATAACTGAAGGTTATGAAATATGGTTTTGAATTAGGAGTAGTTACTCTGCTTAGGTCCTTTAGGGACTGGTTCTTGTCATTGCATTGCTATAAACTTTTGTCAACAAACTTGAAAGAAAACAGAAGATCGCAGCTTTCCACTAATATTTATTAATTGTCCAGATTGTTGCCAATTAATGATTAAAATAGCTGTCCACTCAGAGTGATTTGGATTTCTTCTTAAGATGGGGACAAACAATACGTATTTCAGTATGTGTGTAAAGCAATACATCTAAGAACAGGGTGTGTGGTCAATGCTTAATAGTTTCCCTTACAGTATCCCTGGAAACAATGACTTAAAAACCTTAGTCATTGTGGGTAGCTGAGACAAGCTCTCTGTAATGTAAAATGGCTGGAAGTGCTGATGATGTTCTTGGCTCCAGAAGCCGACATAGGGTAGTATCATTTAGTAACATAAATACATTATCCCCGTGTTTATTAGACAGATCTTCCAGTATAACATCTCACTATCTTGTGTTCACAAATCAAGGAGGTTACTCAGAGAGGAAATCTGAACATGGTTGAAGATTGGGAAACACAGTGACCAGCTGTGAAGTGTAGTCTCTTTTAGGGAAAGTTTAGGAAATTAATTCTTCACTGGCTTACCTGGGGAATAGAGGCATTTTAATCTAGTGGTAAAAGATGAAGCAAAATCCAGTGGCTTAAAGTTGAAACTAGAAATATTCAGACTAAAAAAGAAAAGGAAATAAAAGTTTACAAATGATAAAGAATGAGGTTAATGATTCATTGGAACATTTTATCAGAGCTTTTTGGTAGATTCTTCACTATGTCTAAACCAGGATTTGATATTTTCTAACAAAGTTTTCCTAAAAGAAAGGCTCCATTTCAGTACTACTTCAAGGAAGTCTAATGTAGGTTGTTTTATGCAGGAAGTCAGATTAAGATCCCAAAAGCACTGTTGTGGTAATTTGATTTTTGAATACACACCACGGTACCAAAAAGAAACAAATGGTTGGTCACATGATTTTTGACGTCTCTTGTTGGATTTCAGTATATGATCTTTTGAAACATATTCATTGGGTTTGGCAATACTGGCTTTTTAAACTGTGCCTAATCCTCTCTGATGAATTACACATTAACACTACTTTTTAAATTTGCAACTGATATATTAAAATTATTTTAAAAGAAAGAGTCTTTACTGTTATTACAGCTGTAAATAAGTTACAGATTCTCTCATATTCTGACCTTTGCAGTTATAACGGCACGTGTTTGAATGTCATTGTTAAAGAATTAACCTCCCTGTTGCCATGCTGTGTTCTCCAGTGAATGTCAAATGGAAAAATCTCATCTTCAGTGCAAAGCAGAATATCAAATGATGTCCGCTGTCCCATCCCCTATTACTTACCATAACTAGAACTGCAAAATCTCTAGAAGAGCTGATATCACAATAAGCTTTTGTTATTTATGACTTTGCTTTTGTATCTGGTGATTTATCCTGTGTTGTAGGTTCCATCATGATGGTCTTCAACTTTCTATCCTCTGCCACAATCCGTGACAATCCTTCTTCTGTATTAACTGCTTCATATGAGGAAGTGGTACTTACTGAGGTGATCCTCTGCTTTACACCATTGTTAAGCTGTAATAGATGAATTTATGTTGGCAACGTAGTTATGATGATCTCAGTAAATACATTGCAGACAAAATATTTTCAGCTTGCTAACAGTAGTGCAGTGTTGAAGATTGCACGAGGAATTTTGAGAAGTCTCTACCACTGGAAGTCTTTAGGAACAGGCTAGATGAACCTCTCCCAGAAATGAAATAGGTATTGTTGACCCTGGTTGGGGCAGAGGAATGGAAATAGCCTTTGATGAGGTCCTTTCCAAGTATCTGTGACAGATTTTTAATTCCCTGTTTTCTTGTATGGTACAATCAGGAAAATAAGAGGTAGAAAGGAAAGGCTAAATTTCCATCTTGGATGTAAATTAAATTTCCATCGTAACAAGAGCTAAGCTGGACTTACAGACCTGGAGTATGTTAAAGAACAGGAGGAAGTCTTAGAATCACAAAAGCAGGTAGCTTGGAAGGGACTTCCAGAGGTTTTGAGTCTAACCTCGTGTTCAAAGCAGGTCTGGTTAGGGCAGGTTGCACAGGACCTTGTCCAGTCCATTTCTGTGTTATCTCTAAGGATAGAGATCCAACAGCCTCTCCTGGCTTCTATTCCAGTGTTTGTCGACTATCATGATAAAAAACATCTTCCTGTCATTGAGAAAGAATTTCCCATGCTCTAACTTGTGTCTGTTGCTTCCTGTCTTTCCACTGGGCACCTCTCAGAAGAGTGGCTTTGTCTCATCTGCGCTCCTCCTGTAGGTAGTTGCAGACAGTAAGGTATCTCTTTTGCCTTTTCTTCTCTCATGCATCATGTGTTTCAGCCCCTGATCATCTTGGTAACCCTCCACTGGACTTGTTTATGTAGATCAATGCCTTTCTTGTACTGGGGAGCCCAAAACTGGTCAGAGTACTTCAGATGTGGTCTTACAAATACTGAATAGAGGAGGAAAAATCCCTTCCCTCAACCTGCTGGCCACACACTTGCTGATATGGCTGAGGATGCTATTGGCCTTACTGCAGGAGAACACTGCTGAATCCTGTTCAGCTTGTTGTCTACTGGGACTCCCAGGTTTTTTTTTGTACAGAGCTGTTCTCTAGACAGCCAGTCACCAGCCTGTATCATTGCAAGGAATTACTCTGTCCCAGGGGCAGGAGTTGGCTGAACTTCATGAGGTGCTTTTTTCCCAGCCTAGATAAGTCCTTTTGAATAGCATCCTCCAGCATTTCAGCCACTCCAGACAATTTGGTATCAACCACAGACTTGTGGAGAATGCAGTGCCCACCTCTAACCTGTGAAGCCATTCAGCATTTTGTAGGAGATGACCAGTTATAGTCAGGAAAATTTACCCTTGGTAAGTCATTGCTGACTGTTCCCAGTCACTTCCTTCGTGTGGTGTGTCCTGGTTTCAGCTGGGATAGAGTATATTTTCTTCCTAGTAGCTGGTACAGTGCTGTGTTTTGGATTTAGTTGGAGAATAATGTTGATAACACACTGATGTTTTAGTTGTTGCTAAGTAACACTTATCCAAAGTTAAGGATTTTTCAGTTTCCCATGCTCTGCCAGAAAGCGGGTGAACGAGAAGCTGGAAGGGAGCATGGCCAGGACAGCTGACCCGAACTAGCCAAAGGGATATTCCACACCATAGAATGTCATGCTCAGTACATTAACTGGGGGGAGTTGGCTGGGAGGCACAGATCACTGCTCGAGCATTGGTCAGCAGGCAGTGAGCAATTGCATTGTGCATCACTTGGGTCTAATTTCTCTCTTTTTGTTATATTCCTTTTCGTTACAATTATTGTTATTATTATATTTTATTTTATTTTAGTTATTAAACTATTCTTATCTCAACCCATGAGTTTTACTTTTTTTTTTCTATTCTCCTCCCCATCCCACTGGGAGAGAGGAAGAGTGAGCAAGCATCTGTGTGGTGCTTAGTTAAACCACAACATGGTGGAAGTAGCTTCCAGGAGGATTTGCTCCATAACCTTCTTGGGACGGAGGTGCGGTTGACAGTCCTATGGTTAGCCGGATGCTCCTCCTTACCGGTGAAAGAAGCCTTTGCCCAAGCTACGTTCCTAGGTTCATATTATGCCAGGTTTTTAAAAGTAATAGGTGTTTCATGGATTATAAACAGCACTTTGTTTACTCTCAGGTACCTACAGCCATAAGCTAGGGTAGATGAGTCCATTGCCGTAATCAGAAAGGAATAATTGTCTAAGGAAAGGCATAATAAAGCCCTTCAGCATTTGCCACCTTCTCTTTGTTTATTTGCAGAGCTGTATGTCTTAAAGTTCACTCTAAAATGAGTCTCCTACAATTTTGTCTGAAAAGTATATAGATTTTTCTGTACCCAGCATGTGGAAACATTTTAAATCCTTAAACCTCCTTGAACTTAACAAATATCCAAAGCTCTGTCTGCACATCTGTTTGAGACTTTTATGCTGTTGCCTGGTATGATAGTGTAGAGGCATCTCTTGAGTATAAACAGCTACCAGTAGTGATATCTCATTTGGACCTGTTGTGGCTTATGGTTTTCTTCCAGTTTCAGAGGAAAAATAGATATTTTTTTTTTACATTTAGTTTATGTTGGTTCACCAGGTGTGCTTGGTGGTGGCTTTAGGTCTTTTTATTTCATTTTGGCGTAGTATTTTTAGTGGTATTGGAGGATAGAGAGGCTCATCAGCGTTCCTAGATTGTGAAAGAGATCTGAGCGCATCTTTGCTGGCTTTGGAGTTCTGTGCAACAGTCAGCTTCCTTAGTACCTGCTCATTCATACATGAGTGTGAGGAGAGTTAAAATTGACACAATTATAAATTTATTCTGTAAATATAAGAAGGCTTCTGAGAAGCTGAGAGAATGAGAAAGAAGAGCCTTGAAACAACTGCAGTGGATTTGATTTTAGCTATTTCCTAATACTGCACATAGTGTTGAAATGTCAATCTGAAAAAGCACTGAGAACGTGTTAGAAATGCTTTTAGAAATTATTAAGAGGTAGAAGATAAGCACTGAAAACAGCACAAGTAGTCACAGCCTGCAATAATAGTGTAGCTAATACATTCCTCAGAGCCAAGAGAATGCATGTCATAACAAGAAAGTTACATTTTTGTAACTGACCCTGATCTCTCGAGAGAGGTACAGAAGAGTTGCATCTGGACGCATGCTCTGGCAGAGCAGCGGTGGCTGCGTTAGCTCTGTGTGTGTTGCCTGTCGTCACGCTGTGGTGTAACCATCAGCCATAGGAAAGGTTTTACTTTGTCATCTTCCGAATGTGTTAGTCAGCTTTGACATAAAGTACAAGTCGTCACTTTGTGGTGATCCATCTGCCCTGTTTTTTTGTCAAGCCAGCATTGTGGGAAGTCTGTCTCAGACTGTGGGAATAGCTGACAGGTATTGCCTCTTTGCCATCTTTGTTCATGATCTGCATTCTTCCTACCTGCAGTAAATAAACCCCTCAGCTTCTCATGAAGAACCATGGGGGAAAGAGGGCAGACAAAAAGCAATTAGTGCATAAGATTTTAATTGCTGTGTACCTCTGTCATTGCAAAAAAACATAAGAAAACTGCACAGCTAATTTGTTGAATTGTTCAGTCACAGTGACAGGCTCCAAAAGAGACCGTGGTGCTTTCTCTGGACTGCTTCTGTTCTGGATACACAGGCATGATCTTTTGGAGCCTCAGCTGCACAGGGACTCCTGCTCTGTGTCCAGTCTCTCGTGCCTCCCACCTACACTTTTACACACAATCGTTTTTAAATCTTGTAACCAGGTGTCCTAGCCAGAAGTGGCTGAGAGAGTATCTGCCCCAGAAGAAGCTCCCTCCTTGCCCTTGGAAGAACATGGTTAAAAAAAATCTCAGGATTTGTTTGGTTTAGATTTCAGCATAACAACAGTTAAACAACCACCTACAGCAGACTTGGAGGTAAATAAAGAAACACTTGGAAGTGAAAAGGACTTCAAAAATGCAAATTAAATTTATTCCAGGAGAGAGAAATAAATTCCAGCCTTGTATATGCTTTTTCTCCTCCACTCCTTTTTTTTTTTTTCTCCTTGAAATTTATCTTGAGCTATTTCAGCTTAAACTGTAATCTAAGAACCATTTAAGCCTTGACTCTGCACATGCAAGTTCTAAATTGCATATAGAAAACTATTATTGACCCCTGAGTGGAAACTATGAATTTGATTTAATTTTACTTTTACATTGGTACAACTTAATTTATTAAGGACTTCAAGTGAAGCTGAATGTATTCCTGGTGAGGTCAAAATTTAAATCAATGAGTTTACGTAGGGGTTTGCACAGGTTTAACTAAGTTTATTTTAAAGTATGTGGAATCAGTCCCAGATATGATGCTCAGGGCTGTAATCTCAACTATTTGAATGATTGATTCCTAGGCGCTCTAGCATAGGGAGAAGCAACACTAATGCACAGCTTTGTAAGTCAAATCAGAAACCTGATGAGCATCACAGGACAAACTCAATTTGTGCTGTCTAGACAGGATATGGAGTGAGTTTGAGGACAAGACATGAAAAAAAAAAAAAAAAAAAAGACGACTTCTGGAATACTTGAATTTTGAAAATGACGGCTCAAACCATGCCGGCAGTGTAGAAAGGTATACTGAAAGCGAAGCAAAGGTGACTGATGAGATCTGCTTTTGAAAGCAAAGATTCCAGCTTGAAAAGAGCCTTGGATTGCAAATCTCATTAACCTTAAAGAGAAAAGGTTCAACAGATGAAACAGGGCAGTGTATCTCAGAGAGGGGTGCCAGCTCAGATCATCAGAAGTGTCAGGATTGAATCTAAAATTCTTTTTGTCAGGCATTACTAATAAAGTAAGGAGATCACGCTGATTGAGAGGTAAGTATAGGACCTAGAGCTGACAAATACATTCAGGCTGGCAGTGCATCTTAGTCTGTGATTTTTAGTATTCTCCTATGCACTGGGAGTGAGAAGAATGATAGCCCTTTGGGTTTGCACATGACCATCTGGAGTTGCACCAGCAGAAACCCTTACTGAAATTACAGTTATTGCAAATCAAAACTATAGTTTTGCACAGATTATCTCACCTGCCAGACTCAAGTTATGTTTGCGCAGTGCTGGTTTAAGGCAGGAGTTGTCACTGTATCAGGAGGACTTGACCAGTAGGTATACTGGTATGCCTTTATCCTTAAGCATACCTAACAAGCCTGGATCTATGGTGTAATGGCTCTGTTTATCACTGTAATCTTGAGTGCAGTTCTAGCCCTGTTATCTGGAATATTTACACTAAGGTACATCAGGGAAGGGTTGCCATCATCTGAAGAGAAGTGAAGGTATGGGAGGAAGTGTCTGGTGGACCACAGAACTGGGAAAGCTCTTGCTCTCCCCTCATGAAAACAGCCCATCTCAGCTACCTCTACACAAATGCATGTGGCTTACGAGACAGACAGAATTAGAAGGTCATGCACAGTTGCAGAGCTGTGACTCTGTTGGACATGGTGAGATAGTTTACAGGACCAGAAAGACAGGCTGGGAAGGTGAGGAGAAGCAGTTGTGCTTCATGTGAAGGAGTGCCTGGAGCTTTGCCTTGGGATGGGTGGTGAGCTAGTTGGGAGCTAATGGGTAAGGATCAAAGGATAGACCAACATGGATGACACTGGAAAGATTTTAGCTTCAAGTGAAACAGTAAGCAGCAGGAAGAGAGTGCTGACTTTTAGCAATTTAGGACATGGCGAAGTCTAAACAGAGTTTTGTGGGACTGTGAAGGGACAGTGGTCTTACTACCAGCAGGACTTTGGAACTTAACAAGGTGAAACACTGGGAGAAAAGAAGGCAAGAGGAGATCTCAGGAAAACTGTCCAAAAAACCTGCCTGACAGATTCATAGCATGAATTGCATATTCATTACTTGGCAGCTCTTAAGCAGAAATCTGCACTTCTCCATACCGGATTCAGAGCCCTAGCAGCTGGACTTAGAATGCAGAAAGTACCAGAATGACCTTAAAATTTTACCCAGAGCAGTAGCTGAAGGATACCCTGCAGACTGTGCACATGCTGTTAGGCTACTGTAGTCTTTCTTTATGATCTCAGAAAATTAAAACAATTTCTCTGAGCCTCTTTGTCAGCTGTAAAATGAGGCTGAGCAACACATTCCCATGTCACAAGCAGGATGTGGGACAGTTGATTAGACCACGCTTTGAAAAGATGGAGATTAGGATAAATGTGTTATATTGCAAAACAGAGACTTAGTTTCATGTTCACCCTATGCTGACTTTGTTTCTCTGAGAGCAGCAGTTCCTAATGGTAACCTTGTCTTATAGTGTTGTGAGCAGGGAGTCATTCACTGTGTATTTGAGTGATAGACTTGTTGTCTAAGACAGTTCTAATAAACTGCAGCTAGTAATAATCATTTACTTGTGCAGATGGTTGGAGTACAAATATGCAGACCATTGGGAGAATCCGTAGGAAAGCTGTAAGAGCAATCAGCAAACATGACCCCACTGAAAAGCTGAAAGAGCTGGAGATCACTAGAGAAGGAAAGATGAGAGGTGAAGCATACATTTTGAAACACAGGAACAGTTACTGTGGAAAGGAGGGAAAGAAGCTCTTTTCTGTGGTTCTGGTGGGTAGGACAAGAGGTAATGTGAATAATGCTTAAATTGCACCAAGGAAGGAGTAGCTTGAACAGGAAGAAACATGGTGCATCTTTTTCTATCTACACAATTATTTGTAGTAGAGTGATTGTGTGTTGAAAATTGGGGTTTCTGTACTCTCATTTAGGCTCTGACAGGGGATTGTGATCCAGTGGCTGCAACCCTGTAGTGCCTTTCAAGTCTTAAACGGGTTTGCTCTATTGTAGACAGTGATTTTTGTCCCACCTTTGCACGAACTGACCTTCTTGGGGTTTTATCAAGTCAGATTTGGTTGTGTGCACTAGTACAAGGGATGAGACTTTGCTCAGTAGTGAGTGTTGTAGTTTAACCCCAGCCAGCAACTAAGTACTACGCTCAGTCACTTCCCCCCCCACCCAGTGGGATGGAGGAGAGAATCGGGGAAAAAAAAAGTAAAACTTGTGGGTTAGATGAGAACAGTTTAATAGGACAGAAAGGAAGAAGATAATAATGATAATAACAATAAAATAACAATAGTAGTAATAATAATAATAATAAAAGAATTGGAATACATAAAACAAGTGATGCACAGTGCAGTTGCTCACCACTCACTGACTGATGCCCAGTCAGTTCCCGAACAGTGATCCACACCCCCAAGGCCAACTCCCCCCAGTTTATATACTGGGCATGACATCACATGGTCTGGAATACCCCTTTGGCCACTTTGGGTCAGCTGCC
>JAVJGG010000053.1:6889425-6917948 GCA_035590195.1 Aviceda cuculoides | reverse complement strand
GGGTCAGCTGCCCTGGCTGTGTCCCCTCCCAGCTTCTTGTGCCCCTCCAGCCTTCTTGCTGGCTGGGCATGAGAAGCCGAAAGATCATTGACTTAGTATAAACACTACTTAGCTACAACTGAAAATATCAGTGTATTGTCAACATTCTTCTCTACTAAATCCAAAACATAACACTAAACCAGCTACTAGAAAGAAAATTAACTCCACCCCAGCCAAAATCAGGACAGTGAGGAAGACACAGATATATAAATACCTGTGTAAAAGAAGCTCAGATTAATTTCTTCTGGTAGGTTATAAGCCACCTGAATTATCTCAGCCTTAGGCAGGACAAACCACGTGGTTTTGCCAGCACATGTCTCGTGAAATACAGGTCCATGGATGGTTAGCAGAGCAATGACTGTTCCCTCAGGTGTTTAAAGTAAGATCACATAACTGCAACCCTCCCATGTTGGACTGCTGAATTTAGCATGCAGGGCATAGTTTTGTTTCTGTTTTTGTGAATTTCCTCATGGGCTCGTCCTCTGCAGCATCCCATGCTGGGAGGATTTCTGACCATCTGGGCTAGCAAAATAGATATTATTTCATGTCTGTTCCTTGTAAACTCTACCTGGGTTGAGTGTATTCAGCAGCTGGATTTGGCAGCTTGGGAGGTCTCCCAACAAAAAATTCAAGATAGGGCAGGCTTTTGGCATCTGGTATTGGTGGATGAGGCCAACATATCTCTCCAGCAGTTTATGCTCCTGACCTCTATTAACCTTTTTGCCCTGAATATTTTCTTCTTGAGGACCCAGCTGCCCCGGTTTGCACTGAGCCAGGGTTTTTCTTTGGCCAAAGCCTTGGTCCTGGGCGGGCAGACCGTTGTTCTTCTTGAAGGTGGCATCGGTATCTCACCGCTTGGTGGGGTTGCCATCACCATGTGAGGGTTTGTGCTGGCTTGAAGTCTGCTATTCTGATTCAACAAGACAAATACCCTGAAACCCTCAGCTGCACAATGTTTTGATGAACTGTATATAGCCTTTCTTTTTCTGGGCTATCCTTTCATATTTTACATTTCTCTTACTACTCACTTTAAAAATGCAGTATGTGTATTTAAAAAGTAGAGTTGTTGATTGCTTAAGTTATTAGTAAGTGGCAAAGTTCTGGTTCCTTGCCCACTCCGGTACCAACCATTACAAATTAAAAATCATTGTTACAACATTCCTTACAGATCATTTGAGTTAAATATGATGCAACTAGCAAGTATGGTGTTACTTGTTTAGATATTCAGATGATTCATATTTCCTTTCTGTCATCAATTGTTAAAATGCTGTAAGTTTTTTGGATTGAAAAAAATGTGTTTGTTAAATACAATGGCTGCTTTTAAAAGCAAATACTAGAGAATATTGAGAATTATTTCAATTAAAAACAAAGTTAAAGTATTATTTTTTTAAAAAAAGAAGAAAGACAGGGAAAATTACCTGAATAAGTATAAACCAGGTGGCTTGCATTTGGTCTCTGGCAGAATAGTTTGGGTTTTTTTGGTTTTGGTTGGAGAGTTAGTTGTAAGGAAAATATTAAAATACAGCTCATATCAGCCCATCTAGTTGTGTGGAAGTAGGTCTCGGCAAGCAAACTTCATATTTTGGGATGAGGTTGAAGGTCCAGTTGATAAAGGTCACTGATACATTTTTAAACTACTATAATATGTTTGATTTTTTCAGTCAGTACATCTTAATTAATGGGATTACTAGTAAGAACAAATAGAGGACATATAAAATAGATTATATTTGACAGTAATCTCATCCTCTTTTGGAGCGTTATCAAACAGGGGCCCAGCAGGAATGTACTAATAGATCAATACTATTCTATAATCTTCCCATCACAGTATTTATTAGCACCACCTTTAAAGTTACTTTGATAAAGTATCCATGAAGTATGCTGGAGACAGAAGGCATCTTGTTGGCTTGTTAAACCGGCGCAAGCAAATGCGCATTTTAAGGTGACCAAATCTGTGGTTTGTACATCTGCGAAAAAAACCCCAAAACAGGTCCTAGTTATTGCATGGGGGATTGTATCCTTAAAAGCTGTAGTTTGAAGAAAAGAAAAAGTCATGGAAAGTCTGGTGAGTAACAAGCTAAATGACACCATTGTGTGATGCTGTGGTAAAAGGGATAAGTCAGTGGTAATGAGAAATGCCAGTCAGCATGGTTTCCTGGAAAATATGTCTCTCCAGATAAACATAATCTTGTTTCATGTCTGAGTTTACTTGAGTGGTGTCTATGAATATGTACAAGAAGAGAAGATTTCTTATACCAGGGGGCTTTTTCTCTTCATAGGCAAAGATTTAATGAGATTTGCTCCCTGGAAGACAAAACAAGCCTGATCAAACTAGAAAAAAAAAAACAAAAACCAGAAGTTACTATCACTACTTGAAGACTTTATGTGAGACATCTCAGTGAGATGTGCTAATTTGATCAGATACCTTTTGTCTAACCTCAGAAGAAACGGGTAAATGTGGTCTGTCCTGTGCAGGAGTGTCATGGCGGCTTTGACTTGCAGTGACTCCTTCCCGCTTCAAAAATCATCCAGTTTTGCAGTTCCAAGGTGAACTGTGTGTTGCATGGAATGGTGCAATCGCTCAGTCCTATAAATAGCTGGGGCTTCGTGCAGTGTGGGGTGGCTTTATTTTCTGTGGACCTGGCATGATGGAGAAAGGAGACTTGACTCCGTGGTGCCAGCTCTCTAAATGTCTCCAACTTTGGGCTTCTGTGCAGAATCTGGCATTGTTGGAGGAGCTCGTTAGCCAGATGGTTGAGCCCCAGCAAGCTGTGGGGAAGGCGTGCATTTACAAGCCTGGAGTTCAATATCCTGCTGAGAGAGATGCTCGTTTATCTTTCAAGTTCCCAATAATATTCGGCACAAGCTCTGAGTTTGCATAGTGATCGCATTTGCAGAATCTGTTTATTTCTAGAAGTGCGTTTTATTTTTCTATGTAAAACTTAGTGTTGAGTCTGAGTTTGGTAAATTACGTATTTTGTAACTATCATGATATGTAGATCCCTGTGTACGTACCATTCTGATTAGAAGGTGCAATGAATAGGTGTTTTTAAATGTGACTGGAAAGTATATTTTAGATACACTAGGAAACAATCCTAAAATATAATAAATGTCAGTCTTAGGATGCAAGCTTTCATGTCACTTCAGACTACATTGATTTTTCCTTCTCATTGTCGATCTCTTGCAAGTCCTTTTTCTTGGGATTAAAAAAGTCTTTTATTTATTCCCTCACCTATTTTGTCCTTTTCTTTCCCTAGTTACCCAGTGGGAGACTCTTCCACGCCGCAGCTGTTATCTCAGATGCTATGTACATCTTTGGTGGCACAGTGGACAATAACATTAGAAGTGGAGAAATGTACAGGTTCCAGGTAATTCACTGATAAACATACTCAAACATCCACACAAATTCTGCGTGAATCCTTCTGGCTCTGTCTCCAGACATGGCAGAGTTTCTGGTTTGGCTCATTGTGAGCTTGATGGCTTTCATTTTGCATCCTTCCTGCAGGCAGCCTTTGCATTTCAGATTCAGCTGCCAAAGATTAATGTGTATCTTTAAAATCTCTTGAGAAATGTTATCTGGACAGACATTTTGGTAAGGCCAAGCTCTCCAGTGCCTTCTAAAGTCCTAACGGAGATCATGACAACTTATTTTGACAAATTATTGAAAAGAGTATCAGACAGGATTTGCTAGGATGATTAACTGAAAATTGATTGTTCCTCTTCATGTACTGTCATGTTCAGGGTTCCTGGGTCAGAGCATTTTGTATTGGAGCTTTATCTTCATGCAGCACTCCCACTCCCACCCCCACAGTAACTATGGGAATTTTAAATTTTAAATTTCAAGATACTCGCACCAGGTCAAATCCCCCCTTACACTCAAGGTTATTTTTATTGCGTGGGACCCTCAGACAAGTCCTGAGGGCAAGTGAGACTCCTACCCACCAAATCCTGAAATCTGCAAATTGTGATGAGACGCAATTCTTCCGTGTTACTGTTATCTTTCATTACCCTCACCATAGAGGAAGCCCTTGCATGTGTTTGGTTTGCTTGTTATTTTCTGCTTTATATACTACACTGAGGTTGAGCTAATAATAAAATCCAGTGCTAGTATATGTAACTACAGTGCTTTTGGATATAGCCATTTGAAATTAATTCTGTATTCTGTGGGGTTTTATTTTCTTAGTTTTCTTGTTACCCTAAATGCACCCTACATGAAGATTATGGAAGGCTATGGGAAAACAGGCAGTTCAGTGACTTGGAGTTTGTTTTGGGAGAGGTGAGTAGAATTCACTGAAAAGCTGCCAATAGGGGTGTTACTGCATGTGTAGCATGTTAGCTGGGAAAAAGCAAATTGTACAATGATTATGCCAGAAACCCTGGGAATGAAGTTTTAAGAGCAGCAACACTGGCGAAAATTATGTCTGTCTGGTTTAGTAAGTTACACTAATCCAGATAAATTTCTAAAGCTGCAAAGGAGAAGAAACTTCTAAACTGAGAAGATCTGTGCATCGCTGAGACATAACCTGAATTTATCAGAGCACATTATATATAGTTGCAATATGAAAATGATACTAAGGACCTCTGTACTCTGAGGTCCCAATGCCTCCTGGAAAGAATGGATTAGGGGTTTGCAGATCCATGTGTCATTTCAAGACCCATTTTTAATTACTGAAATAAAATAGAATGAGAAAAAGCAGCACAGGGGAATGATTCTGTAGGAATGAAAACAATTACAAAATTTTAAAAAGAACGTGCTTTCTGAAGAAAAACATGAGAAATTTGAACTTACCTGCATTCGTTTTGCAAAAAAAGTTCTAAAATGCTTTGCAGAGATCAGATAACAGATCCTCAACAAGAGATGAAGTAGATTATGAAGAACAATAGCAAAAAACCATACTGTTGTTTTGAAAAGAGAAAATTAAACTGAAAACCAGATGCAACAATAAGAAGCAAAGTCTGTGACACTGAACCTACACAACAGCTTCCACTCAGTGAATGTAACTAAGACTGTTTCCAAATGGTGTTTGCCATTAGCCTTTAGGGAAGATAGGTTTTGAATTTCATCTGTATGTGCAGAGCATATGCAAGGTTGTCTTTGATTCTAACTTAAACTATAGGTATAGTAACCTGGAGTTCAGCCCAGGTTTCTGCGACTTCTGCCATCACCATGTGATTTGGAAATAAAAGTTTAATATGTATTCTGCCTTTGCCTTTGACAGAAGGAAGAACGAGTCCGAGGGCATACTGCAATTGTTACAGCTCGCTGCAAGTGGCTGAAAAAGAAAATCATACAGGCAAGGGAGAGGTTGAAACAGGTGAGTATTTTGGAAAAGTAATCTTGTGGCAAGGTGGTGCTTATTCTGCCCAGTTTTGGAAATAAGATTGTCAGGAAAAAAATAGTATCTGCAGAGTAGGACTGGAGCAGCATCTGATGCTAAGGTGCTCTTGAGCAAGTAAACTAAAGATGATAATTAGTATTAACATAGGCTACTGTAACATGGAGGACCCAAAGTTAATCCAGTTATCTGGATTTGGTGGTATGGTTCTTGGGAGCTCTCATAGCTGTCTAAATTCTAATCTAAAACCCCTGAGGAGGTATGCATAACCCTCCCTCTGGGGAGGATAAAAGCTGCATGTCATTGGAGATAGCCTGCAAGATTAGACAGATTAGAGGGAAGGCAGTGTTAAGGTTTTGAGGCTGGCTATGTTCTCTTTACTTTAGTATTTCCTGACTTTTTCCAGAGTTGAAGGTCTGGTGCCTCTCATTCATTGTCTATTCATTTTAACTACTTAACAGCTTTTCAGCAGCAAACACTTACTGCTCTTGAGGAAGTGGTAGCACACAACCTGCAGTAAGACATATGGATGCCTCATTGCCCCTTAGTTAATTGCTTTGCCATCCCACAGCCCTCCATCTTCACTGGAAAAGGCTGTAGGGAAACGCTGTAAAAGTGAAACTCAAAAGTAATAGACTGGCTTAAAATGCTTCTGTGTAGCACTTTGAGCTCTGACTTTGCAAGGTAGGGGTCTGTGGAACCTGCTCCTACATCTTCCTTCTCCAAGGAGAGATGATGTTCCTGCTGAGGGCAGAAATGCGGGTTCAGTGGAATTAATTCCTCCCTTTTTCTGAGGTCCTGCTTTTGAGCTTTATCCAGGAGCTCACATTTGTTGTGATCCATCTTTGTCACAGAATATGGAACAGTAAGTCTAAGACATATGAATTCCTTGTTATCTTGAAGATAATCTTGAAGATAAAGAGATCTCAGGTCTTGAAGAATGTGCAGTCATGAGAAGGATCTTTCCTTTGGTTTGATAGTAATGTGTGTGAGCTGACACAGCCTTGTTGTCGTGTTTGAGTGTTTTTTCTGTCTCATTAGAAATCAAAGCAAGATATTGAAGATGAGGGACATGCAACATGTCAGAAGGATGGGATTGGTGGGAATGTCAAGTTGTGCCGCCTGCAGCCACTGCTGGAAGTGCCCATCCGAGAGGCAGAGGCACAACCCTTCGAGGTGCTCATGCAGTTTCTGTATACGGATAAAATAAAATACCCTCGCAAAGGTAGCACAGCAGGATAAAAAAAAAAACAACTAGCAACTGGGGAGCAAATATTTATTTTGATACAGAGCAGGATCGAGCATTTGCAGATGTTCAATCCTGCTCTAATCTCTTAGTTACTTACCTGAGATTTAAAAAAAAAAAGCAGATTTCTATCAAGCAAATTTCTATCAAGATTTCTATCTCCATTTCTAATTCTTTTCAAACATCAAAGAGAAGTAGGTTCTTGATCATTCCAAAAGGTGTAAAAAACTACAAACAAACAAACAAAAATTTTATAGTATTTTGAACATTACTGCAGCCTGCCTGGAAGGGCCATATATCCTGGGTTGGCTTATTTCCTTTTTCTGGTATTGTTTTGATCTGTTGCAAACTGAGCCCACACAGAAAGTCAGAGCAAGCCAGTATTTATCATCTCTTCAAAATGCCAATCCAAAGGAATGCCTCAAGAAAGGAAAAATCCATTTGATACATTCATTGAAGATCCCTGAGTTAAAAGTACTTGCAGGCTGGGAGACAATAGCCAGAGATCTCTCAGCTCCCACACAGCAAATCTAACTCATGGCTGTGTTTGAGTGGTGAGGACTGCTGGGCTGTGGGAGTCAGACTGGATACCCAGGGGGGACTCCAGCTGGTGGGGCTGGGGAAGCTGCAGCCGTGTGGCACAGCCAGGTAAAGTGAGGTACATCTATCCTAACACTGAAAGCTTTGCTTCAGTTTCAGTCCAGGATCTTTCCTTTCTATAAAAGGTAATTCTCAGGAAAATAATGATTTGTATGCAGCTGTCCCACAGCTTTCCCTGTGAGATGGCCTGCCTGAGAGCAAGCCTAATTAATGGGGACGAGGGAGCCTTCACATTGGTGTCTGCTGATAGTGCTAGAGCCCGCTCTCAGCCAATTCACTGATCCTTCGCGTGCTCACTTCAGGACAGGATCAGACCAAGGAAAGGGTTATTATACTGAGCTCTTCCCTTTGTTACAGGCTTCTCAGGTAGCCAGCCACCCTTCCCCCAGCCCATCAAATGTTCTGCCTGCAGCTTACCTTTCTGCTGGGATCCTCCAATGGCTCTGTGCTGACCATTTGTGTGCCTAGTTGTTCCTCTCAGTTCAGAGAGCAGCACCTTGGGGATCCATCCAGAGGCTGAGCTAATAGAATTGGGCATGCTTATCAAATGGGATTTTCTGATTAGACACAGGGAAGGCACGTGACATGCAAGAAGGCTTTTCTCTGTCCAAAAAGTAGTTACAGCAGATGCCCAGAGATCTCCTGTGAGGAGAGCAAAGGTTGTGGAGGATTATTCCTTGAGTTGGTGTCCCTGTAGCCCCATTGCAGTGGCCTGTGAGGGTCCCCACTGCCCCTCTCTTACTTTATCCCTCTGTTATAGACCAGCCTCAGATCTGTACATGCACAAGCACAGAGTGCCTTCATAAGGGTCTGTCAAAATCAGGGAGCTGGTTGCTAATACTGCAAAAAACCTAAGGACTTCAGCAGAGCTGTTAGCAGCACTTTGGAAAATTGGGCTGCTAGCTTCAGAGCTTGTCAGTGTTTTTAGAGACTTCACTTTCTTTTGAGGGTGTTACAAAATTGTGATCCAGATTGTCACAAAATCTTTGTCCAAAAAATCTTTTGGGGTGGCTGTTTCATGCCTCAATTTTGAAACTCCTTTTTTAGTATGAATTCAGATTTTGTCTAACCAGCAATGGAATTTTTTTCTCCATAGCAATCTTCCAGTTGCTGCACATTCTACCATTCCAAATGCTCGGGTTGATGTAAAAAGAAATACTTTGAGAAGGGTTCCTCTTTTTGTTCTGTGAGCTCTCCAGTGTTTTTCTCTCTCGTAATTTCAGGTCACGTGCAGGATGTGTTACTTATTATGGATGTATACAAACTAGCCTTAAACTTCAAGCTCTCTCGACTGGAACAGCTCTGCCTTCAATATATTGAAGCATCTGTAGATCTGCAGAATGTGCTCATTGTGTGTGAAAATGCTAACAAGCTTCAGCTGGATCAGCTAAAGGTAATCACATTTTGCATACAAGGTAACTGATAAGAAATTAAAAAAAAAATTATGTAATTAAAGTTTCGCAAAAGCTATCAGCTTTTGCAAATTCGGTTCTTTCCTATAATTATAGTTGCTTGAGTATATGTTAGTATGGATTGTCCTGCAGTTGCTCATGAATATTATGTAGGTTTTTTTCACTAAGTGTTTGATATTTTTTGCATATCTGCCCTGTAGGATGTAAAGGGCAGAGTGACTTTGGCTCTTCATCAATTCATTCTCACTGTAGCAAGATGGAACCAGTGCATTTTCTGGTCCCACTGTTTTATATGGAGACTGCAAACAGGTTCTTTCACCTGGTCTGATGAAAAAACTAAATTCCGTTCTCATGCCTTTGATCTGAAAAACACTCTACTGAAAAAAAAAATGTGTCTGCTATTCTCCGTCTCTGTGTAGTGGGCTTCTAGGCATTTGCCAAAAGTCATGGTAGAGTCAATACCCCCAGGCTGCAGACCAGGATTTACTGTAATGGTCTGGTTCCCACCGACAGCAGCCAGAGCCAGTTCTGCTTAAAGCTGCAGAGAAGAAGATCCTCCACCCCAAGTCCAAGAGTCAGTGCAAGATCATGCAATGCCTGTTTGAGCAGCCTGTGTGCATCAGTTGGCTATATAGCTGACAATTTCAAGCAGAGGAAGGCTAGAGAAACCAGTATGCACCAGCACTTCCTCAGGCACTCTTTATGCTCTAGATTTGGGCAACAGAAAGGCATCCAGGAGGACAGCAGCAGAGTCAGCAGCAAGTATGTAAATGCCAGCACAGCCTTTGGTGCATAGGACCATGATGCCATTAGCTGCCCAGAAGCTCAAGCAAATATCTCGGCATTGGTGGATCTAGTGCCAATAATTTCAGATCAGCCAGCTACCTCCACCTGCCTCAGCTACCACACAGGGGCTCTTCCACACAACTCCATTTGGTCAGGATCACCCTGAGTTGCCATCCTGTCTTCTCAAGTGGGCGTTAGTCCTCATGGGTAGGTGCCATCTGCAGAATGCTGCTCTTTCTGGCATCCTAGTGATTGTTCAAAACATTTTACAGATGGGTCCTCAACAGATCCCTTTGGATCCCAGGTGAAATAACTTGCAGAAAATGGACAGTAGTAATTATTCTTTGGGTGAATTTTTTACTCACCTTATGGTGAGCTGGTCTAGATTATATTTTTTGTTTATTCAAGCATCCTGAGGGAAAACCTCAGTTCACACCGGCAAATGACATGCTATTTTTTGTCCCTTTAACTGTTTAGCATTAGGTCTGGTTCATTTGTTACCTTTCCACCACATTGATTTTTCTAGCAAGTTCGTCATACAAGAACCTACAAGAGCTCTTTCAGACTGTTTGCAGCCTTTACAGAAAAGGTTAAGGCAAAATCCACACAAGGAAATCCTGCAAAATATTTGTACCCTTAATGGATAGTGTTAAGAGTTAAGATCTCTTCACCCTTCTAATTAACTTCTGGTATCTAATTGCGTAAAGAATTATTATGAGATAGCAACCAATCTTAGTTAGCTCCGTGAGGTTTTCGGTGTCTCCTGAGATTCCTATTTTAGAAAGCTTCAGAGCAGCTGGATGAGAGACAATTAATCTTTTCCTTGTTATTATTTCTTAGTCATGTTTTTCTAGATGCTTAGAATTGTCCTGAATTTCCTGTTCAAGTAGGAGCCTTAAGTGGTCACCTAATAAAGAGGTCATTGTTTGATAGTTTCAGCTGCAGGATCCATGTGGACGGTCATAAGAAAAGGATGGCTGCTTACATGTGTGACATGGTAACATTTATGTGATGCTGGAGGGTGATTTTCATAAACCATAATTTTTTAATTAATTTTTTTTTTTAAGGAACATTGCCTGAACTTTGTGGTGAAGGAATCACATTTTAATCAGGTAATAATGATGAAGGAGTTTGAGCATCTTTCTTCATCCCTCATAGTGGAGATTGTACGGAGAAAACAGCAACCTCCTGTTCGAACACATTCCGATCAGCCACTTGACATTGGTAACTTTTATGCTTTATAATTAGTTGTGCTATTTTTGCATTGCTAATGGTTTGTTTAGTCTAGCAAACAGCCTAGGAAGTAGACCACTGCAGACCACCGATTCTCCAGTTGGTATAACTGCACTTAGACTGTTTCCCAGGCTAAGACAGGGCATGCCAGTTGTTTTTCCAGTGAGCTTCAATCAGAACAGTATCCCCATCAAAATATACGAGAGGTCATGTTAAATATAGTTGTGTTCTTCTTGCAATAAAATATCCTGATTCTTTGAGAAGATAAATAACCTGCACTGATGGTCATGCCTTTCATTTTCATTCTGTGATTGTGCTGGAAGGAGGAGATTTGATTTACAATTCTATTACGGAATTCATCAAGGACTGATTCGGGACTAGTCTTATTCAAGATTTATCAGCCTGACACACAAGAAAAGGAATGTAACAGTGAAATTTGCTGAGGCCACAAAGTTCAGAGGCATTGTCAGTGTTGATTTGGAATACTGCACAAAAATAATTGGGGACTGGAGAGAAAGATGGGGAAGCCAGTCCTGGGAGGTCAAGTAGAAAGCCTTTGGCTGGCATTTGTCCCAGGGAGAAGAGAGGTGCACTGTCCAGGAAGATGGCATAGCCAGCTTCTGTATCCAGAGCTGGAATGGTACGAGAGACCCAAACATAAAAAAATTGAAAGATGAACTTCGAAATTATGATTGAATTTGGATCAGACTTGCATGTGCTTGATTTTGCAGTTATTGTGTATTTTCAAAGGTTAATTAAAATGTTGGATAAAAGAAGCCTTTACTGAGGATTTGGGAAAGCTTTTTCATGAAGAGATGAAATTTTATATTCCTGGTGGTTGGAAATAATGAAAAGAAAAGGGTGGGGAAAAGTCAGATTTCTTTATCTGTAGAGAACACCTTTCAGTGCAGCCACTGCCAGTGTTTGCTGTCAGCAGTTTGAAAGCAGATCTGCCAGGTTTGTTTCTGGGATGGGCAGTAGGTAATGGAGTGTGATGGGGAAGGATGAAGCTCATTTTGTTCCAGGATTATGAGGAAGGGCCTGCCTCAAACTCACCTCAAGGGTCCCTAAGGAAAACGGGGGGGGGGGGCTATGGCTTGGCCATATATTAGTTTGATAGTACCTGGTCACCTGTAACTATTGTGTCTTTAACTATTTCGTTACCTTAACTTTCAGGAACATCTTTAATTCAGGACATGAAGGCTTACCTAGAAGGAGCTGGGACTGAATTCTGTGATATCATCCTTCTCTTAGATGGCCACCCACGGCCAGCCCATAAAGCAATCCTAGCAGCCCGCTCCAGGTGAGTTGCTGTTTACTAAAACTGTAACAAATACTGTATGTGTAAAATGCAGTGCTGTGCAATCTGTGGGTCAGCTTGCATTTTTTAGAAGGCAGGGAGGAACTTTGTATCCGCATGAAGCGCAAGATGCAGCTTTGCTCAATGAGTGTAATAAGCCTTTAAGCAACAGTGGTTAAATATTTTTTGTCAATTTGATGCCCAGCAGGGAAAGAGAGGAGGAAATTAAAACTGTAGTGATTCTCTAGAGGATGTGTAAGAAGCTGCACTGCAAGACAAAGAATCTGTAAAATCACAGGAAGGGAAAAGGGGTGTAAAACATAAGGGGGTTTCAGTGAAGTGGAAAGCAACAGATGTCCACTGAGGTCAGAAAGAGTCTTCTGACAGTGAACATCCATTTTGAATCACGTGAAACTTGAATCTCTTTCTCACTTGCTGATATTTAAGACTGGGTATGAATAAGCGTAACAAAAAATGGTGCATAACAGAGCCTAGATTGTTCCCATACTTTGTTGCAGAGGCAAGTAGTTCACCCTTCTAAAGATGGGTACTATTCTCCTTCCTCAGTATATGGGTGAAGTGGGTTTGTCCTTTGCTTGTGTGTTCTGTGTACCTGCACCTTTGTGTTCTGCCAAACCTTAAGTGTTCAGATCAAATTTCTGTTTCAAATACTGTCACAGTTTTTTTCCAGTCCCAGTAATAATATTCAGTATTAGTTACCGTGGTATTTTACCAGAAGCATTTCATAGCTCTTAAAACAGCCCTGCATGATTGGCAGCCTGTAGATACCAAGGAAATTCATAATGCTTTAAGCTCTCTACTGTGTCTTATGCAAATTAGATGAAAATCAGAGCACCATATGTCCTAATTTTCTAGAAAAAGAGACAAATTTCAGGTAGTGCTGATGAAAATTGGGGGGATTATATTTGGAGTTCTCTCACAGGCAGACATACATGAAACAATAACTTAGCAGTGGTTTTGCCCAAGTTGTCACTTGAATTTGCTTCTTTGGAAGCTGCAGTGCTTAATAACAGCCTTTGAACAATACTGCGTTAAACCATCTGTCTGCAGAATGTTTTATTTCCTTTTCCAGTTACTTTGAAGCCATGTTCCGTTCGTTTATGCCAGAAGATGGGCAAGTGAATATTTCTATAGGTGAAATGGTTCCCAGCAAGCAAGCATTTGAATCTATGCTTAGATACATTTATTATGGAGAAGTAAACATGCCTCCTGAAGACTCTCTGTATCCTTAAATCTAAAATAATTGAAGCATCTGTCTAAAGTGCATGTACAGCAGCTCACCTTCCTTTTGCTCTAGATTGCCAGGCACAACCTGGAAGGATTATTTGTCAGGGTTGCATTAACAGGCACTCCATTTTAACTTCTGTCATTGATCTGCATTTACAATCAGTGCTGTTACCTTTGCTTTACCTTTTTTTCCTTAATAAGATTAATAGCTACCTCTTTGCTGCACCTTACTATTACGGCTTCTCCAACAACAGACTACAAGCCTATTGTAAGCAGAATCTAGAAATGAATGTCACAGTGGAGAATGTACTCCAGGTAACTGTCCTCAAGCACTTTGAGCAGTCTCTGGACTGAGATACAGGAAAGCCAAAGGGTCTAGTCAAGTGGGTACCCCCAGTGCCAGGTTCACTGAGTTGCTTCCAAACTGACATCCACTGAGACTGCACAAACCCTTTTAATAGTGGCCCTGTGTGGTTAACAGATATGTAGGACTGCAGCCTTCAGCAGCTTTGCTTCCTTATCTGCTTTTTGTGTCACTAGTGCTCCTGTGCAGAAGTGTTTAGCAGATATGGCTCAACTAGCCAACAGGATGTTCCTCTTGAGCTCCTCATCCCCCATTGTAGACCAGTGTTTCTAAAGGTCTTTTTAAGATGTACCATGTGCTGCTGAGCACTCAACTCCAAACCCTTCTCCAGTAGACGTTTGTACCAGGGCAAACAGTGATGTACAGGTGACATCAGTCTTGTTTTATCAGTAATGCTGACAGGATCTGGCAATGAAGTTTAAGCTAACAAAAAAATATTCTGTGATAAGAAAGCCTACAATGCTATCTACTAGGTAGGCAGACTGAATCCTCTGCAACATGAGCAGAATCAATTCTAGCGTTAACTGCTTTTGGCTCTTGCCAGTCTCACTGGGGCACTTCAGGGAACCTGGCTCTGAAACAGATCTGCAGTTTCCTACTCGTTATCTCCTGAGGACTCCATACATTTTAAATCCAAGGCTTATTTTTGAATAGTTCAGAAAAGATTCAGGTTTGTAATGAAAAATTGAGATGTTTCCCTAGCTCAGAGGAGTTACCTCCTCTGAGTCAGAACAGTGTTTGTGCACTGTACATCTAAGCTATGCAGAAGGAAAATCCCATTGTTGCTTTTGCTCTAGATTTTAGAGGCAGCTGACAAGACCCAAGCCCTGGACATGAAGAGACACTGCCTGCACATCATCGTTCACCAGTTCACCAAGGTTGGTTGCATCTTTTCTGGGGCTTTTGAGAGCTGCTGTCCTCTTTCACTGCGGTGGTTAAAGACACATTAATATAGGAATCCATTTCATTCTTTCTCATGTGAGACAGCTGAGAGCTGGCTGCTTGTTACTGACATTCACCGACAAGTCTGCTAGGCATATTTTTCACACCAAAAATAAATGAAAGACTAGAACAGCCTAGTCTGGAAATGTGAAGACCTTCCGAAACAGAAGTTAGACAGAATTGCTTCCATTTCCACTTGTTCCAGCTGCTAATTTTGTGCCATGCCATCATTGGGTTCTCATGTGTATAGCAAGATAAGTTTGTTATGTATTGTGAGCACAAATCTCTCTTTCACTAGCAGTTACAAATGTGCTGTTCAGATTTCTCTTGAAGTATTCTCTGTCATAGATGTTACATTATCATGTGCTCAAAAGGCAAATTACCGTGTCCTGGCTGGGCTTTCTGTAGTTTCCATGTTTTGATACGTGGGATGATGCATTAGTGATAGGAAAGGTCAAGAGCCTGATGTGCTGATATTTCTGTCCTCACTCGAGAGAATAAGGGTATTGTCATTTAGCTGTTCCTATGAAATATGATCCCTCCACGAAAGTTTCCCAGCATGTCACCAGTTCATTGCACAACTTATTAGCATTGTTGAAATTGGTAGGTAAATCATAGGAATTGGGATTTCTGGATGCTGCACACTGACTGATAATTCCCTTGTTGGTATTCAAGTATCTCGCTCTCTTTGTATATTTAAGCTCACAATTCTCCTGCCGCTGCCTATGGGTAAGGAAAGCACTGCTAAGTCCAGTTTGTATCTAGAGATGAGACAGAGGGAGGTATTTGGGCTCTTTATTAAATGCCTAAGTTGCCCAAGTGTGATGCATTTTACATTCAGAAATAACTGAAAATGCATAAAAAGCTTTGAGAGTGGAGCCAGCATCCAGGAACCGCACTCCCAATGGAGAGTCCCCAGCATGAAGTTACAGCCCCCGCCTTGATCTTACATATCTTCTTCTGGCCTCATGAATCTTGCAGAGTGGCCCAGCTTCAGCAGAGGATGGAGAATGGTCCCACTGCACATTACAGGATAGCCTGGTGCTTGGGACATCTCCTGGGGTTGGGGGTCAATGCATTGCAGTCCCTGAGAGCTGAAATCTCATGGTCTCAACTTCCCATTGGAGGCCACAGGAAGACAAACAGGTTGGCATGATTCTCACCAGAATATACTGGGGGGAAATGAACATTGCAACATTTCAGAAAAAGAGATTTGAGCTGGAGGACATTACGCAATTGCACTCCAGTAACCAGAATATGTGGAAATGTTTTATATTTAAACTGTTGACTGTTAAAACAGTTTTCATCAAAATGTGGCTGGAAGACTGTCAAGCAGATGTGCACTAAGAAATCTTAATTATGCAATGTTTTTCTTTGGCCTGAGAGACTTCAGTGTGTGATTTTTGGCCCAGCACTGGGTGACTCTATGTGTGGCTGGGCACAAACGCTTGCCGTTCTGCTCCCTGGCAAGCCACAGGCTCTGAAGGGTGATTTGTTCTAGCTGCGCAAGCCCGGTGGGTCATCAGGGCTTAGACAGGCCAGGTGTATGGCCGTTGGGATCTCCTGTTCTTCCAGCTTGATTAATGCTGTTCTTGATTCGGACTGTTAAGGAGTTTTTCCCACAGTGAGAACATTAATTGAAGAGCTGTTCCCAGAGGTTCCTTAGTTTGGGCAATGTGTTTTTAGGCTCTTGTGTGTCAGTATTGTACAAAAGCCGTAATAAAACTGCTGTCCTGAAGCGTTCGTACTGACAACCTGATCTGTTCCTCCACAGTGCGTGCCTCAGTGCAGGGGCAGGATTCCCACCAGTGTTGTGGGGGTCTCTTTCCCTTCCAGTCCTTGCAGACCCTTATTTTGGGGTTATTACTTCAAGCACATGTCCTGAGCTCTTTCTGAAAGTGTACTCAGCCATTTCCTTCCTGGGTTTCAAAATATGCTTGGGACATCTTTATTCTTCATCACAGTCAAGCTTCTTAGAATGAGGTGATAATATTTTATTAGATCAGTTAATACAGGTTGGGTAAGTGGACAGGCTTTTAGGCAGAGTCTGCCTTCAAGGCTGGGCATGTATGTTAATAGCTAGAAAGAGGGATTACTGGCTCGTTACTGTGAGGTTGTGGAGAAGGGAGGAATATGTAGAGCTCCTTTTTGATAACAGTTGAGCTTCTGAACAGTCTAAGAGCATAAAGTTTGTTGTACATTCTCGTATATCTGACATGGGGATGATTTTTTGTTGGCTAGTGCTCCAGTGACCTGCTTTGACCGCAGGAGGCATGCCAGCAAAATCAGCAGGGACACTAAGCACAACCCCTCCTTAGGAGCACACAGGAGTGAAGAGATCAGGTCCTAAGTCATGTTCTCAGTAGAAACACACAGACTTCAAAGTTAGGGCTGTGCTGGTCCCTAACTTTGCTTTCAGGAGGCTGCTTAATTGGCATCCATTAGCAGTAGAGTTGTCAATATAAACAGTAATTACACTCCTTTCTCAGAGAGGCAGTGCTGGAGTCAGCATTTCTGCTGTTCTCCATCCCCATCCCCTCCGTGCAGCAGGCTGAAATTGGGTTATAAGCACAGGAAGTCATGACTGGAGGCCCCATGGGCCGTCCTCTGCAGCCCAGCTCCACAACTGTGATTGCACGCCGTACATGCCCAGCCTTTGACTTGCCTGACCTGCCTGTTTCATGTGGGATGGCAGGGGTAAAACAGTGACACATCGGCTATGATTTGGGGAGGGTTTTAATTTCTTTCTGTTTTTTCTGTTGTGTTTTTCTTTTCCTTGAAGGTCTCCAAGTTGCCAAATCTCCGCTCCCTAAGTCAGCTACTCCTTCTTGACATCATAGAGTCATTAGCTAACCACATATCAGACAAGCAGTGCGCAGAGCTGGGCTCAGACATATGATATGCTTTGGTAATCGAACTTCTCATTTGTTCCTCAAAAAAACCTAGAATTTTACAGCTGACTCTCTTTTTTACCATTCCACACTGAGCTGTTCAGAACATCTACGCAATATAACAGGCAGCCCAGAGGAACATGGACAGCTGACTTGCTCTCCCGTGGATTTGCTCGGTTTGTACCTTTGTGGAGAAGGGTTTGGTCTCTGTTATGCAACTGTAAAATTGAAACCATTACAGGAATGAATTTATTCCACATGGTTTGGGGAGAGTAAGTTCAGAATCAAGCCCATTATTAGTTTTATACTGTAAAATAAAGCAGTCATGAGTAAGAAAGTCATTAATACTTTGAAACACAATATTTAAAGAATACTATTTAAAGAACTCAGCTGACACAGCCAGGGGCTGTAAGGAAAAGTCAGATAAAACAAAACTGGAAACAGAGAGCATGGTGTTTGCAGTGCAGCTGACCGTTGGACCAGAATGTAGTGACTTTTCAGAGACTCCATGGCATGGATTAAAAGATAAGCCCTCTTGCAACTGCCTGGATTGGTGGGCTGTGGGAAGTCCAGACCTGTGCTCTGCAGCAGGTCAGGCTAGAAGATTACAGGGTCCTTTCTGACCATCAGATCCATTAATCCTGTCTTGCTAAGCTTTTCTAAATCAATTTATTAATAAAGAGTTAACATCTTCTGCTGGCATTTCATGATTGACTTGGCTTTAATTTTGGAAAAAATTAAGCAAGAAGAGCTCCAAGCTTGATGAAGGTCACTTTGTTAAAAATAAGTGTGCTACATCTTGTCACTAATTTTATGCTGAAGTGTCTTCGTTAGTTGTTGCCTTTGTGGGAAGGTGAATGAAGGCAGAGCGCCCTTCCCAGCCAGTTCAGAAGCGGCTGCTGTTCCCTCCTGGTT
Organism: Aviceda cuculoides; assembly: GCA_035590195.1. Lineage (NCBI taxonomy): Eukaryota > Metazoa > Chordata > Aves > Accipitriformes > Accipitridae > Aviceda > Aviceda cuculoides. The sequence continues at coordinate 6,899,639 of JAVJGG010000053.1, read as the reverse complement.
GCAGCTCCCCAGCTCCCTGACTGCAGAGGGGAGAGGAGCTTTACCTCTCCCTGGCTGCTGAATGATGCAGCTTGGTTGGGGAGCGTCGGAGATTAGCTGGTGTTAGTGAAGCATCAGAACTGCTCCACAGTCCTGCCAAGAGCCACCAAGGCAGCCCAGAGGAGGGAGTGACACAGAAGCTGAGAATCAAAATCTTGTCCTGCCTTAAGCTGCAGAGGTGAAGCAGAAGGCAGCACTGACGTGGTGCTGCTCTCTGCTTGGCTCTTTGGAATGGCAAGAGTTGGCTTGAGCTGGAGTGGTGGAAGATACTTCCTAAGAAGCACAGCTGCCCAGCTCCTGTGTTTCCAGTCTTGCCGGCATAATTTTTAATTCAGGCCAGTAAAGTGTTCCCGGTGCAGTACAAGTTGTGAGCTCCTCTTCAGCATCCTGTAGCATGACATGCATGTGCGTGCTTCAGTATGCTGAGGGCATTGCAGTCTCTGTGCAATGGAGAATCTGTGGTTTCATTTAATCCAAGGGACGTGCTTTAGGGACCACTTGATCTGTCTTGCAGCTGATGGCTTGCTCAGGTGAGTCAGACCAGAGGTGGCAGAGGCATCTGAGAGACAAGGGCTCATATTCAACCAGAGGGATTATTTCCAGATGCCTCACAGGTAATGAAGTCTCTTGTCAGAGGTCATGTTAATTGTACCGACAGTCTGCGTGTTCCCTGGGAAACCAGAAGATCTGCAAATGGAGAAAGTTTATACGCTACAACCTGTAAGAATGCTACAAGTTATTTTCAGCAATGCTGAATCCACTAGAGGACACCCATTTCCCAAACACGAGCAGCCTTGTTCCCAGTAAGGAAGAACGGGTTGATTGCAACCATGCCATAACCAGCCCCTTTGACTCCACTTTCTCAAACTATTTGGTGTTTGGAGCTTACTCCTGAGCCCATAGGCGAGGGAGTGTGCAGCCTCTGCACCGTCTGAGCTGGGGCACTGCGGGCATCCTTGCTTTGGAGATGGTTTTGGCTTAGTCCCGGCTCTAGTGACCGTAGTACTCAGTCAGAGTTGCATTGCATCAATGACATTTATTGTCTGAAAAATTGCAGTCCATGGCACTGTTACGTTGTCATGATTTGCCTCTGGGCTGCTGTTGTGCAGTGTGCTGGGATTGTGCACCCCTCCAAGAGAGGAGACAGGGACCTGTCCAGTGAGGCCCTGAGCTGTGCCCCACTGCACCTGGGAGCACAGTGGGGGCTGTGGTGGGTCCCCCTGTGGTTTGGCCCTGTGGGGCTGGGCTGGGTCTCAGGAGAAGGAGGGAAGAGAAGTGCCAGGGCTGTCGGGGAGGGGGAAAAAGGGCCAGGCCTGTAGGGTCAGGTGGGTGCATGGTCCAAAAGGGACGGCCCTGCCAGCCCCATGGGGCACCCCTGGGTTTCCTAAGGGATTGCAGGACAGGAGGTCTGGCAGTATCAGCTGGTGTTGGAGGAGCTACTGCCACAGACCTGGCAGCAGGGCCAGCACACGCAGCAGGGTTTATTTGAGCTTTCTGAGGCAAGTGGGTGTTCTCATTATCGCCACTTCAGAGCATCCTTTTGGGACAGTGGCCTTGGGGGCCTTTATGGCCAGCAAGTTACTGGTGTTATTGGTGTTAGTGCAGCCCTGGGACAGTTTTGTACTGGAATTTTGGGGAGTGTGCTCATATGCCTGCATTTGGTAAAGAGTAAGTAACAGTGTGGCTGTCTAGCTTTGTCTTATTCCTACAGTCTCCGCTGTATGTAGGCCACACTGGATCTTTAAAGCCCTCAAGTCATGCTTTACTTGCACCATTGTGCACACTCTGGGATTTATCCCAGCAAACTGCAAAAAGCAGGTCCCAATAAGCACACAGCATCACCTCCATGCCTGTTTGGGCTTGTGGCATTTGCTGTCAGCACCTGGCTGCTCACCAGAGCAGGGGGTCGATTTCCCAATTGAAGATGCCTGGCTAAAAGCCTGTCAGGCTGCGCAGGGGGCAGAGACCCCTCGATCCATGATGCTGCTGTTCAGAAATCTGCTGTTGTCAGTCCCTGTGTTTTAGGTCCAGGTTTACAAGATGGTCTTAGCCCCTCAACGGCTGCTCCCACCAGGCACAGGTTCCCCCAGGGACCGTGCAGTGAGGCTGGGTGCCTTCACCTCCTCCTGCCTGCACGGAGCTGGGGGCAGGCATGGGAGCCTACGCAATGCTGCCGGTTTGGTGGCAGCTCTCCTTTGGGGCTTGGCATGCTGCCTGCCCTGCTGCAGAGCACTGCCCGCCCCCAGGAGAGGGACTGCTAGTGGGAGAGCAGGAATGCACCCCTTTCCCTGACTCCAAAGTGAACCCCAAGTGTGATGGTGGGGGAGGAGCTGACACCTTGGTGTGTGAAGAGGGAGGAGCGACCTGCGCATCACAAACCAGGGCTGGCAGAGTCCCCTCCTGGAGCACCAGCCTGGTTCCTGGGCAAGAGGAGCAGGGAGTCATACTAAGGCTGCCCATGGGTCACTGAGAACAGGAAAAGCACAAAGAGAAAAAAATTACAAACTTTAATAAAGAAATGTATGCAGTGAGGGAGAAAGCACTGAGGTCCTGCCAGAGGGAAAGCCAGTGGAGGCAGCGGACCCCAGGCTGCACTAGTCCTCCACCACCTCCAAGCCCAGGATCTTCTTGACATAGTTCTGGACGTTGATGTGGAGCTGGGGGGCCGTAGCAGAGAAGGTCTCCATGGCCAGGGCCCGGGCAGACTCTGACCCAGCCCACATGGCATGGTAGAGGGGCAGGGTGTACTTCTGCTTCCCCTGCAGAGACAGAGCAGGGTTACATGCCCAACCTCCTCCCCACCTCCAGTGGGGTGAAGCCCCAGGATCCCCACATCTCCCCACAGGGCACAGCGCCTCCAGCATCACCCTGCTCTTAGCCAAGGAGAGAGCACAAAGAGGACAGGGTGGAAAATGCCACTGTGGGCAGCCCTTGGCACTATGGCACCCGGAGAGGGCAAAAGACCTTGACCTTGTAGAATAAGTGGGCCCATAAGAAGCTCTTGAAGTTCAACAAGGTCAAGTGCAATCCCCACTCTCAGTACAGGCTGGGACACAGATGGATTGAGAGCAGCCCTGTGGAGACTTTAGGGTACCGGTGGGTGACAAATTGGACACGAGTCAGCAATGTGCACTCGCAAGCCCCAAAAGCCAACTCTATCAAAAGAAGCGTGTCCAGCAGGTCGAGGGAGGCAATTCTGTCCCTCCACTCTGCTCTCCTGAGTACCCAACCTGGAGCACTGCATCCAGCTCTGGGGCCCCAGCACAAGACAGACATGGACCTGTTGGAGCAGGTCCAGAGGAGGCCATGGAAACGGGCAGAGGGCTGGAACACCTCTCCTATGGAGGGAGGCTGAGAGAGTTGGAGTTGTTCAGCCTGGAAAAGTGAAGGCTCCAGGGAGACCTTATTGCAGCCTTTCTATATATAAAGGGGCTTTTAAGAAAGATGGAGAGAGACTTTTTACCAAGGCTTGTAGTGACAGGACAAGAGGGGAGGTTTAAACTGACAGAATGTGGATTCGGATTGGACATAGGGAAGGAATATTGTACAACGAGGGTGGTGAGGCACTGGAAGAGGTTGCCCAGAGGTTGTGGATGCCCCAGCACTGAAAATGTTCAAGGCCAGGTTGGATGGGGCTTTGAGGAACCTGATCTAGTGGAAGATGTCGCTGCCCATGGTGGGGGGGGTTGGGCTAGATGATCTTTGAAGGTCCCTTCCAACCCAAACCTTCTGTAGGTCTATCAAGAGCAAGAGTCAACCCCTGGCCCTCTGGCACAGAAGGTCCTGTGCCCCATGTCAGTCTCTCCCCCGATGGCACGCTGCTGGGCACAGCCACCAATGTGCAGGGACAAACCTGGCTGTGGAGGAAGTCCTTGACTTTGCTGTACTCAGCCTCAAGGTTGTTCTTGAGGACAATCTGGCTCCAGCGGAGTTGCAGCTCAGCATTCTGGGCCTTGGAGATCCTTGGGTACATCTTGCTCAGCCTTTTCACATTGCCTGCAAGAGGGGGGGATCGTCGCCATCTCTGCAGGTACTCTGCCTCCAGCTCCCAGCCCCCGGTCTGAGGGGACCCTGTGAGCCCATCCTGGCTGTGCTGCAAATCCTCTGGGATGCTCCCAGCCTCGGGCCAGCCCTGGACCCTCCCCAAGCCTCCCAGCACCCCCAGCTCTGCTGGCACTCGCTGGCTCCAGGCAGGATGGTGCTTACGTTGGGCCTCCTGGGGCTAGGCCAACCTGCAGAGCCACATGCCCGGTGGCTTGGGATGTCAGCACGAAGGGTGGGGAGGTCCCTCAGCAAAGACTGCAAGGTGAGGTGAGGTGAGGTGACAGCCCAGCTGAGCCAGCCTGGGGACAGCAGGGCTCCTCCCTGCCACTGCATGTGTCCCCATACATCCAGGGACACACTTCCCCTGGCTCTCCACCCCCCCACCACACTGATCAAGGCTTCCCAGACACCAGGAACTGCACTGCTGGACTGCAGTGCAGATGGGCTGATGGCCATCCACCCCCTGCATCCCGCTGATGTGTCCTCACACCCCCAGCCAACTGGCTGGGCTGGGGCACGTCACCCTGTGTCTCCTCTAAGCACCAGAGTCCTGGGAAGTGACCTGGCCCTCACCTTCTGGCAGGGGAGATTTCTGCAGGACCTGATCCAGGAAGTAGACTAGCTGGTACGTCCTCCAGACCGTGATGTCCACGGCTTCAATCGCCTTCATGTTCAAGCCGTCGGCTGCCCAGAGCTCTGCCAGCTCATCTGCTGGCTTCATCAGCTGCTCCCCCGGCGAGAGGTCAGGCAGGAAGGGGGGCCAGCCCGGTGTGTTCAGCCAGCAGTCGAACTCAAAGCCTGCAGGGAGGAAGGGAGGGAGAGCTGGGACTGGTTTTCTGAACCCCACACTGGGTGCTGCTGCCCAGAGATCCCACTGCCTTCTCCAAGACCATCCCCAGCACCAGCAAATCTGCCCAGGAATGGTGACAAGCAGAGACTTAACAGGGTGAGACCGCTGAGCCACCCCGGGCTCCATGTGTGCTTGTGCACTAACAGCCCCACCGCCGCCAGCAAGATGAACCGGCTCCAGCAGGAAAAACTCCTGCCAAGCCTGCACCTCTGCAGCAAGGCTAAGCTGAGCCTGGGGCGCTGGCTGAGCCCCATCCCAGTGCTCACCAGTGGCTCCACCAGCAAATGCTCACATCCTGGTACTAGAGTCACCAGGCTGAGCTGTCCATGGGGAAACCCCATGAAACAGCACCTGAGCACGGACTGGATTTGTATGAAAAAAAATCAGGCTGAGCAGGTGCGCGCCCGAGCCCAGGTTAGTCCCAGATCCCAGGCTGGCCAGCACTGTGCCTCCTCCATCAGAGCTGAGGCCAGTAGCAGCAGTCTCCAATAAAACGCACAAACTAACGTGCACGGGGCCTGCAGAGGACTTGGGACGGCTCTGATGCCCATGGGGTGCTGGTTTGCAAAGCGGCACCCCAGCTCCCTGGCCAAGAAGGTGCCATGCTGACCTGGGATGGAGTCCACGCCTTTCTCCTTAAGCTCTGGGAAGTACTCCAGGAAGAAACCAAGGGCGTCATCTGCTGTGATGCTCTGGAACTTGAACCGGTTCACATAGGCCTGCAGGGACAGCCGGGGCATGTGCTCACCTCTGACATGTGCTCCATCTCATGGAGGCTTAGCGTTGCTGAGCCCACACCAGCCCCTGTTCTGCCCCCAGGGGCTGCCCAGACCCCTGCATCCCCCGGGACACCCCCAAGCATTGCCACCACCTGCTGCCATCGTGATGCCAAGCTCTGCCCTCATCTCTTTCCCCCTGTGAACATCTCTACTTCCCATCTCCAATTCCTCTCCCCAGCCACCCTGTTCAGCCCGTCCTTCCCAGGGTCCTGCTACGCTCCAGCCTTCTGCCGTGGGGTTTTGTATGACTTGACAGGTCCACCTGGTACCTCCTTGTACCAACCTGGAGGAAGGCATCGAACTTGCTCTGGTCCCCCACGAGATGGGCCAAGTAGCTCACGAAGCAGTACCCCTTCTCGTAGGGCGTTTCATTGTACATGTCATCCGGATTGACACCTAGAAAAAGGGAAAACCCTCAGAAATCATCTGCCCATCCGCAAAACAGAACAGCCCTCGTGTGTGCTGAGATGTCCACTTCCCGTGCTGGGTGCAAGCCTGTCACATCCCCCCGAAGCCATCGCCTCACTCAGGTCCTACCACCAGCACCGGTTTTACTGCAAGCCATGAAACAAACACCCAGCTGGCTGCAGGAGGATGGGGACACCCCACAGACCTGGCTCGATGATCACCCGCAGCTTGTTGAGCGGATGGTCCTCCCCAGTGTTGTCCATGTGCTGGCGCAGGAGAGCCCTTCCTGTTGCAGCCTCCAGGCAGGTGTATGCTGAACCTGGGCAGAGACAAGCAGGAGGTGTTAGGAGACCCCAACCAGACCCCTGTGCGCTTTGAGCGCATCGGGTGCTGCTACGGGAGGGAAACAGCGCTAGCTTACAAGCTGGGAGAGGAGGAAACCGATAAACAAGGCATTGGGATGGTGGAGTTGCAGGGAGGCATGGCAACCCGGCCCTTGGTTAGCAAGAGGCTTTTAGAGCCATTTAAATTTATCTGGATGCAGCAAATTGTGCCAGGAGCACCTGAGCAGCTGGATGTGACCGTGTGTCCAGCAGGGAGCTCAGGCCACCTCGGATCAGCTCCTCGAGGGAGCTGCAGGAGCAAGAAGAAGGTGAGGCTGGCCAAGATTGCAGTGCCCACATCCCTGGCACGGGTCTGCGGGGGCTCCATCCATCTCTCAGAGTGAAGGCAGTTCTGTTGCTAACACAAACCCCCTGGGGCATTGCAGGCTGCTGCTCTTCACCTCTTCCAAGATGCAGGGCAGGCTCCAGCCCCGCACGCAGTGCTCGGAGGGATGCGCTGAGCCGCAGCACACGGACCCGGACCAGCACAGTCCTGCCTGCAATGGCACGACCACACGTGGGGACATGGCGCCCTGTGGCTGGACAAGACCACGCACCGTAGACCTCGGTGGAAATGCGCCTCTGGGCATACATGGTGAAGCCCTCGTTCAGCCAAAACTCGCCCCACGTGGCATTGGTAACCAGGTTGCCAAACCAGCTGTGGGAGATCTCATGGATGATGACGTCCACCAGCGAGCGGTCCCCAGCCAGCAGGCAGGGCGTCACAAAGGTGAGGCAGGGATTCTCCATCCCGCCGAAGGGGAAGGAGGGCGGCATGAACAGGATGTCGTATCTGCCGGGGAAGAGCAGACGGCTTGGGTCGGACCCACCTCCTCCTGCAGACGCAGCTGGGGTCAGAGGGATGCTCCCTCCCTGGCCCCAGGGAGCAAAGCCCTTCAGGAACAGGAGGCTATACCTGCCCCAAACATAAGGTCCAAAGAGCTTCTCTCCAACTGCCAGGAACTCCTCAATAACCCCGTCGTACTCCTTCTTCGCAGCCTCGATCAGGCAGGGCTCAGCCCAGACACGGCTCCTGGCCAAGTGTGTCGAAGAAGAAGCTTTAACCATTAGCAGACTTTTACCCTATTGCTTCATCAGACAAGAACCACACGTGTTTATTCCACAGCAAAATAAAAGTCTGCTGATAAAAGGAAGCTAATGAGACTGATGGTGCAAACTGCTGTAATTTCTTTCCTTGTCTGAATGTCAAAGGGCTTTTATATGGCTAGTGTGACAGCCAGGAATCCAAACAAACCACCGGCCTTGGGAAGAGACATGGGGCCCTCCATGAATGGGGACCCGGTGCTCTCATTCATGTGCACGAGGGTGAAACAAGCAGAGACAAGAACACCCTCGAAGGCAAGGGGACCCAGCACTGAGGTTCCTCCTCAGTCTCAAGAGCAAGAAGCACCCTCACCCAGCAGAGCCCATAGTCTGATGACGCAGCACCACAGGCACAGCAGACGGGGAACTGACCGGGACATGCTTATGGTCGGCATCTCCGGGCCTGCCTGCTCTCCAGAGCCCAGCGGTGCAGGAAGAGGCAGCAGGCAGCCACCACAGGGACAGCACGGCACAGGAGCTTCACCATGTGGCTGCCACAGCCACGACTTAATGCTCGGGTCTCCTCCAGAGCTGCTTACCTTGGGCCAACCTCAGCAGACACAATGTCGCCAACAGCCAGAGCGATCAGGTAGGAGGGGATTGGCTGGGACATCTTGAAGACGAAGGTGTTATTGTCTTGCTTCTCCCAGCTCGAGGCACTCATCACAGCTGTGAAACCCTCAGGGACCTGAACACATAGATAAAAACATCTATTATATCTGTAATGTACAGAGCAGAACATCGGCTAACCCAGCTGGGGACGCCACAATGTGTGATGGCAAACACATCCCAGCACACTGAAGGTGGCCCGGTCCATGGGCACTGCAACTGTTGAGGCGCAGAGCAGAGCAGTAACACCCCGAGCTCCAGCTTGGGATCACTCCGCACTTGAGCTCAAACGCTGGCTGGGTGCAACACTGGGACAGCCGGAGCTGCCGTGCAAGGTGGCAGTGAGATAAAGAAATGCTGGAGCTGCAGGTGCTGAAAGGGCAGAGGATGCGGATCCTTCAGACGCTAGCTCTCCTCCCATTTCTTACACAACTTGTTTTTCCCGTTCTCAAGCCAAAGTAGAACCTGTGGCTGATCTGCCAGCCTGGCCTGAGCCCTGGGAGACTGATCTGGTCTCTCTTCTTCTGAACGCAGGGTGAGCCCTCTCGGTGCTGTGGGGAATACGGTTTTCTTGGTACAGACCATCATGCCGGGACTCTGTGACAGCTGGGCCCCACACTCACCCACTGGGGGGACATGCAGCTGAAGCTTTAAGGGCAGAAATTAGAGCAAGAGCCAAAATAAATAAATTCCAGCATCACCAGCCAATGCCACCACATGCCATCAGTCTTGGCTTGGCATCACCCTGATAAGCAGCTTCCCTCACCTGTGGCAGCCCAGCATGCTGGGGCAGGCCAGTGCTGGTACCACTGCATGACCGCCTGCACACAAGGAGTGAATTTGGATTATTTAGTCCCGTTTTTGTACTAAGCCTGGTGACCAGTGGCTGCTGCTTCCATCCTGGAAGCCCGGCAGCCCTGGCACTGCCACCAGGACCTGGTGCCACCTGGTGTCACCCCCCTCCTCCAGCTGTGTCCCCCCCAAACTCAGCTCATCCCAGCCATCCTCCCACTACTACACATGCCAGAGCAGGCATCCTGCTGCCCTCAGACTGCTGCGGGGCAAAACCGGGTTTTTTTCTGTAATAATTCGAGGAATTACTTTGACAAATGCAGCAGCAAGAAGAGAACAGAGAGGTTTAAACACCAAGCTGGTCCCAATAGTTAGCTGGTATTTTGGCATCAAGCATCGATTATTTTGGCCACCTCCCCCTGCGAGAGAAGAGCTCTGAACAGGCCGGCTGGCTCCTGCACCCGCTCGCAGGCCATTGCACGAAGCGGCGCCCAGCACGTGCGGCCGGGGAGAAGCGAGAGGACCACCGGGGTCTGCTTGTATTCATCTAAAGACAAATGTGAGAGAGTAGTAGGAACGTAAATGAATTATTTTTCAAGCGCCTTCTCTGCTGGGGGCCTGCGGTGGAGGATTTGAAGCCAGCGGGACAAGCATCACCTTCCAACGTGCTGGAGCTGCACAGAGCAGCGTAGCTGCACTACGTTTCGGCACATCCCATGAGGGAGCCGGCAGCTTCCCCTTGAGCAAACCCTGCAAACTCGCAGAGGGTTTTGCTCCCGCTAGGCACGAGGGGGGCGGCTGGTTCTGTGTCCCCACCCGCTCCCGGGGGCACCACTTACCTGCACCGTGGCCGAATAGGTGCATTTGACCGAGGGGGTGTCGAAGCCGGGGAAGAAGGACCTATTGAGGACGGCCTGGCCTTGCGTGTACATGTAGGGCTTCTGTTTCCCCGCCGTCTGCTCGGGAGCGAGCCAGCACACCTGGGGGGGGGGGGGACGGGGGAGACCCCCGGGTGAGAGAGCCGCTCGCCCACCCGTGCTCTCCGGGGGCTCTGCCCGCCCCGGGCCCCGGGCCCCCGGCTCACCCCGGGCCCCTCGCCCGCCTCGTAGTCGATCTCGAGGGTGAGGAGCTGCCCGGCGCTCGGGGGCCGGGGCAGGACGACGTGCAGGGCGCTGCCGTAGCTGGCGAAGGGGCGGCTCTCCACGG
>JAVJGG010000053.1:6843941-6869974 GCA_035590195.1 Aviceda cuculoides | reverse complement strand
GCCGGCAAGCCCAGCCGCATCCCCCGCGGGCCCTACGCGGAGGTGAAGCCCCTCAGCAAGGCCCCCGAGGCGGGCGGGGGCGGCGGAGGCGGCAAGTGCGACGACGAGCTGCTGGGCGGGAAGGGGCCGGCGGTGGCGGCGGGCGCTGAGGAGAAGCCCTACCTGAAGGTGGACCCCGAACTGGTGGTGACGGTGCTGGGCGACCTGGAGCAGCTTCTCTTCAGCCAGATGCTGGGTGAGTGCGGCCATCGCACCCCGCCGGCCTCGCGGTCAGGGGATGGGGAAATGGCGGGAGTTCAGCTGCCTGAAATGTCGGGGAGCTCCTGCCACCCCCAGGAGGGACCCACCAGAGGCTGCGTCGGTGTCCCAGGCGCTGGAGAGGAGGAGGGATGCTGAGGGAGAAGCCACCATTGGCCTCGCTCAGGGGGAAGGTGCCATCGCCCAGCCTGAGGGCCGGCGTGTGGCCTCGTCTCGCCTTGGCTCCAGCCTCTTCACGAGGAGGAATGGCAGGTGGCGGACATCCTGCTCACGTGTCTTTTCTGTCACCTCTTGTCTCTACTCCCCACCAAAGACAATGGAGGTTGCCCGGCCAGGTGCCACAGCCACTCCCCGCCATCGGGGTGGCTTGCCCCGGGGCTTGACCTTGGCCATTCTCACTGGGAGGCTGCTGGTGGAGGTGCCACATGTAGGGTCCTGTGCTTTGGGCAGGAGGCTTCAAATCCAGAGCTCCTCCATGGTCTTGGGCTCTGGCTGAGGAGGGTTCTCCAAGGATGCTGCCACAGCGTTCATGTGAGCTGTTTTCAGCCCATGGCCGCCTGCGTCTTGCCATCCTGGTGGGTTTGATGCCTGAGCCCGTGCGGTCAAGAGCTTGTTTTGTGCACGGTGGGTTTTCATCAGACCAATAAACACTGGCCCCTGGCGCCGGCCATGGCTCTGATCTCAGGACCCACTGCGCCCTTCATGGGCCGTGGCGCTGGGTCTTGGTACAGGCATGCCCAGCCCTTGCGTTTCCCTCATGGCTGTGTGGTGATCTCTAGGAAACCGTGACAGCCTCGAGAGCCCTCTGCTTCCCGCTGAAGCCCACTCTCCTCTGCGTCCCGACCGGCAGCGCCCATGGGCTCAGTGGGCTGGGCTGGGCAGGGACCATGGGGGGCTTGCAGCTGCAAAGAGCTCTGTTTGGTCTGGCAAACTGGCGTGAGAAGGTGGCAAATGAGCTCTGCATCATGGTGCTCCCAGTGCCTGAGCAAGCCAGGTTTAAAGCTCTAGTGGCTGGTGGCTGAGAGGAGCAGTGGTACAGGCAGGGCAGGGACCCCTGGTGTGTCCAGTCCCTTTAGGTTCCTTGCCTGGCACCCTCTTTTAGGGGGCCAGGAGCTTCTCCAACACTTGGAGAGCTGGCTTGAGATGCCTTCTTCTAGCTGCATTGTGAGCAGAGCTCTGCTGTGTGGAGAAAGGGGAGAGATTTGCCCCAGCTGGGGGCTGTGGGGGAGGTTTGGAGAGGTGGAGTGAGCTGGAGTACGTGCTGAAGTCAGGCGCCCGTAAAGCCGTGCTTGTTGAGTCTGGTTCCCTGCTGCACACCCTGCCGCTTCAGGAGGTTTTGGGGTGTCACAGCCCCTGCTCCAATGCAGGGCTCCGGCACAACTTGCACCGGTGCATGCTGGCACACAGGCGTGGAGCCTCCCAGACCATTGCCTTCAGCCCCCTGGCTGTGCACAGCCACAGGAGCAGCAGTGGTGGTGTGCACCTGGCCCGATCCTCTCCCTGGCAGGGGTCTGCTCCAGCTGCTGGAGCATCCCGGGGCTCGCTGAGGCTGCGCAAACAGCTCATGGAAAGCCACAGAGTGAGCTCAAGGTGTGGGCAGGCAGACCGTGAGGCTGAGCAGGCTGGACACGTGAGGTCAGACTCACAGGAGGAGCTCAGGCTGCCACGGTGGTCCTGCCGCTGGGCTCATGGACATCCATCCTCAGCCCTAATGCCGGGGTAACACCAGACACCGTGGGAGCAAGGCAGGATTATGGGAGGATTTGTCACTTATGGGACTAACAGATCTCCACTCACTGGTGTTGGCATGCCTGAGGGGATCTCAGTGTCCCCCTGTGACGCTCTGCTCTTAGATGGCGATTCCTCAGCACCCCCAAGAGAGATTCTTGCAGCTTCCCTGATGGTACAGGACTGGCCTACGTGGGAGTGACTCCTGGTTTATGGCAGTTGCTGGATGTACAAGATCCTGCCTGTAGGGCAGGGACTTGTGCGTGCGCCGAGGAAGACCATGGGTTGCGGAAGTGCCCCCAACACCTGCTTTGGTTTCTGGGGTGGTTGCCTACCCTCCGCCTGAGTCAGGGCCTGCTTCAGGGCCGCAGGGCTGACCTTGACTTTGAGAGGTGTTAAGCATCCCTTTGGACTGCACTTGCCATCTGAAGGCTTGGTTAGCTGGTCCGTGAGGACCAAACTCTGCTGAATCTGTCCTCTGAACCCTCCTGCTCTGTGTATTTGCTGAAATAGATAATTTTCCAAGACACATGGACTGCTGGGCTTCCCACGGTGAGGAATGAGGGCTGGTTGTCCAGTGTCGGGTGGAGACAATGCCTGGGGTGGACAGGGCAGGAGCTTAAACCTGCTGAAATGTCGCTTTCCTTCCATGGGGCTGTACCTCTCACATTCATGGGAGCTGTGCTGTTGAGTCATACCTACTTAACCAAGCCAATCGTGACCTGGCACATCCTTGACAGCCCGTGTGGTGGGGGTGCCGACAGGAACTTGGGTATGTGCAGAGGAGGGAGCAGTGTGATAGTGGTGGTGGCTGCTCTGTCACTTCACAGAGGCAGAACCACACCTGGGGGCACACAACCCTGGACACATGCTGAGCTTCTGGTCTTGACCCCTTTGCTTATTGTCTGGTGCAAGCCAGGCAGATGAAATCTTCACCAGGGTTGACAGTACCTTCCACAACCTGGCCCCTCAAGGGAGAGGTTGTTCCTGTGGGGAACAACCCAGGGACAAACCCAGAAGGGACAGGATCCCACTTGCTCAGGAGAGTGGTTTTCATGCCCTGCTAGGGCTGGTGGGTAGGGCCAGGAGAAGGGCTTTCTCCTGGTTGCTTGGGAGGGAGGGAAGGTTTGTCCGCTGTTTTCATGGATTCCTTTGGCAAGAGAAACATTAGGCTGAGCTGTTTGGCCACGTGTGCTGGAGAACACCCTATCCAGAGTGACACCAGAAGACCTGCAAACTTGGTTTGTGTTGGGAAGAAAGAGATGGGAGTTGCAGGGACTTTCAGCCTCTGCAGATATTGTCCCTGAACTGTTGACCTGTGTTGAGAAGCCTGTGCTGCCTCTGCCTAACCCGAGCTCCCTGCTCCATCAGGCACGATGGCTTGCAGAGACCTTTTGCATCTTTGGTCTCAACACCTGAGTTCTAATCTCCACCTTGTGCTCCTCCTGCCAGAAGCACTCCCAAGCTTTTGCTGGCCAAAAAGACAGTTTATTTAGTAGTGGCCAAATGTTACCTCTCATTCGGTTGCTGCTGCTGTGTCATCTGTTTGATGGCACCAAAGCCTTTGTAGAGCTGCTGGAGATGTAACCACATTTAAAGCAGAGCAGCCTGCACAAGATGGGAGAGGTCACTGGGACACAGCAACCACATGTGCTTTGTAGAGGCTATTTCCATCATCCAAATTATATGTTTCACATCAACCAAAGACCAAAGCTTCTCATCAAAGCTGGCTGGCAGCTGGGGTTGCTAATTACACCAGCGCCCAGCCATGGGATGAAGGGTATGGAGGGCACGTGGCCAGCGTGGTGGAAGAACTTGCTGTACAAAGCTTGTTCTGCCCATCTCCACATGCAGTGGACAAGAACGTGCAGGTGCAGAGGCACATATGGGCTGTGTGTGAATTTGTTAGCACTGGGGTGTGGTGCTCAGTGTGATTGCTGCACTTACCTAGAGGTCCCCAGAGCACCTCCAAGATCCTGCAGCTACTTTCTGCAGCCATTTCCTTGGCCATCTCTTGCGGTATATGGTGCCTCTTAAGTAGTTGCTGATTCAAATAAACAAGTAAGTGGTGGGTGTTGCTTGAGCCAGAGCCCAGGCTGACACACATGTGATCCCAGGGAGACGGTGTTCCCCAAAATTCTCGCTGCAGGAGTCTTTGCAGCCCTGCCAAACTCCACAGGTGCAGTTATAACCTGTCTCAGTCCTGCAGCCCTCAGCTGGCAGCGGGTGGGCAATGCCACCCTTCCCTGAGTGGGCCAGCGGGGTTGTCCTCACTGGGCAGCATGTGCCCGTGGAGATCTGGTACCTCCATGGTGCTAACACACAGGCAGGGTAGACCCCAGCTATGCTGGTGCTGGCGACTGGCTGAGCAGCGGGAGGAGAGCCAAGGGGCTGGTACAAGCAGATGGGCTCCTTGAAGGACGGGAGCTTCATGTCGCGTCTGACTGGTCATTTTAAAAAAGAAACCACAGTGCAGGAAAGACACTTGGCTGGTGTCTGACACATCCCGGGCAAGCACGTTCCCCGCTCCAGTGGAGATGGGCTCACCAAGATATCCCTTCCCAAGGAGATCCCCTCCTGATGACCATCCTTGCTGGCCAGGCACATGGTGTGGGATTAAAAGGATCACCTCCACCCCATGGCATTCCTGGCTGTTTAATTAAGTGCTAACGGGCCTGTTGCAGTGCTGTGCAGGAATAACCAGGCTCCCTGGCAGGAGACCATAAGGAGGTCAGAAACCAAGTAGCTCTTCATGGTGATGGGAGTGGGTTATTGCCTCATAACGTGGTGTGGCTGTCCCGATATCACTATCACACTAACATTATTCCTCTTTTAAGGCCCCTGTGTGATGGAGCCCGTGTGATGAGGTCATTGGGGTGGGGATTTATTTCCTTCTGGCCACAGAGGTGGACTCCTGCGTTTGAGGTAGGGGAGAGGTATGTGGTTGTGTCACTGCTTCCAGCCTGCTCCTGAGAGCTGACAGTGAGTGGTACATGTCTGCTCTCTCCAGCTGAGATGGCTGCAGTGGCTGTGGAGAAGGTCTGGAAATGTGACCCGAGGGCCCCAGAGCTTTCTGCTGAAGCTGTTTGGGATGTACCATGTTCCCAGTGATAACGACAGTGCAGAAAAAATGCTAAAAAAAGTTAAAATAGTCCAGATCTGTCTTTCAAAATTTCCCATGGAAAAGTAGCAGAGCAAACAGTTGAAGGCAAAAATATTTGGGGGTGCACTGCTGAAACAAATTTTTCCCACAAAGAGCCTGAAAATCGCTGTTCAAATGGAGCTTTCCTAGTGACTGTCTGTATCTTGCCCCCAAATCCAACATTTGTCCACTGAGAAATGTATAAATGAATGTAAAATTGTATGCAATTCTGGAAATCCTATTGGGATCTGCTGATGGGATGTGACTACAGTGGGGCCTGGGCAATGTCCCCTCAAGGCCCTGCCGTCCTCTGGGAGCAACTGCACCTGGGATGTTTTGCTCTTGCAGAAGCACACCCATGGGTCCTGCCTGGTCCAGGCGCCTCATCAGCAGTGTGCTTCCAGCTTGGGTGGTACTTGGGGAACTGGTGGCAGTTCTGGGTCTTTCTGGAGAGTCCCTTCCTGATGTCCCCTGTCCCCAGCTTTGTGTCTTTAGCTTCTCAGCTGCAGCACATGTCTCTGTGACCACAGCCCTTCCCTGGCACAAGTCCCCTCTGTCATTGCCCTGTTATGTCCATTTAGGTTACCAGCTCATTACCTTCCTATGAAGCTTCTTGTGGTGCCAGACAACAATTTCCCCGGTCCTCCCTGCCCATGGTCCTCCCTGCCCGCTCTCACTCAAGCATCTGAGGACAGCACTTGGCCGATGCTTGTGCCCACTGCACGGGGGAAGGATTCGTTCCAGCTCAGCATGGAGCCAGAGCATGCACCCTCTGAGGTGTGTAACCTGTGAGTGATGCCAACCTCTAGTGCCAGCCTGTCTGCCATGGCCAGTGTGTGCCTCCTGGCTTGCCTGGCTGAGCCATGGTCGTGCCTGGGAGTAACCAAGTGGTTTTCTGTAGGGCTGCAGTCTCAGGGTCAGCCTGCGCTGCTTGCATGGCTCTGTGGTGTTGGGTGGACCCACTGACACATCCTGCGAATTGGTCACTTGTCCAGTCCAGAGCATCCTTTGTGCCACTGCACATGTGGCATTTGGTGCTCTGCGCATGCAGTGGCAGCAATGTCCCAGGGCCGTGTGTGTGTGTGTGGTGTTTCTGGTACCGGTGGCAGCTGCAGGTAGACCCCAGCAGTGAAGCTGCTGAGTCTGGGCCCCCTCACTGGGTAGAGTGGGCATGGTTCTGTCCTTCAGGGGGTAGCTTAGTCCTTGTCCTCTCCAGGCTTCACACCTCAAGAGTGTTTTGTACAGAGCTGTGGGGACGCAGGGTGTGGGAGATCTGATACAGTGTGATTCTGCTGTATCCCCTACCCTGCAAAGTCAGGTCCTCCTCTGGGGACATGAAGCAGCTCCCCAGGGGGAGTCAGGGGAGGGGTTGCCGGTTCTCTGGCTGGGAAGCAGTAAGCTCAGGAAGGTAGAGTACATGCAAGGCAAGGAGTCCGGCCAGGGATGCTTGGCACTGCCTTGTGGTGGGGTCGAGGGGTGTGGGGCGAAGGGGGAGCGGGGCTTTCCCACGCTGCTGCATTGCAGCTTGGAGCCGGGGAGCTGGGAAGGCAGGGGATGCTGCATTGCAGGGCTGAGATTAGAAGCTGTGCAAATGGAGATGTGCCTGTGTCAAGGCGGGTGTGACACTGAAGAGCAGTGCCCAGCGCACCCGCTGATCTGCTTGTCTTTCCTCTAATCCATTTCTTCCATGTTTTGTTTCATTTGAGCATTTCTTTCATTCCTTACGCTGTTATTTGTCTTGTCCAATTGAGGCAGTAATGTATTTTTTTATTAATTCAGGAGAAGGGCTGAGATTCATCTCCCACTGGAAGGAGCTGCTGAAATCTGTGCAGGGGAGCTTAGCACAAGCGCAGCACAGCTGGGCGGGATGTTTTCCTCATTCCTGGGAGCAGCCTTGCAGCAGGGAGGTGGCTCAAGAGCCTCGTGCCCCGGTGCAGGGGCCAGCATGGCATGTGAGCTCCTGGAGGTGCTGTGTGGGCAGACCACAGTCAGGCACGTGCCTCTGTGCTGCCCAGCGAAATGCAGGTGTGTCCTGCAGCAGGGACACATGCCTCCACCTTCATGAACATGTGAGTGCATCAGTGCTGTAGGGAGCACAGGGTTTTCCGCAACTACCTGGTGTAGGCATTGGTGATGCTTACTCATTCCACATCCCTCCTGGGTTTTGTGTCAGCCTTGTTATCTCTGTCCTAGAGCCCCCCTGCTCAAGAAGTAAGCACTTTGCAGCCCTCCCCTGGCCAACGTACCTGCGAGGATCTGGCCTGAAGTATCACGCTGAAATTATAGAAAGAATTTATAGCAAATCCAGGAACTAGTTTCTGAAGATGTAAAGGCAGGGCTGCACTGTCTTTGCATCTCCCCCAGGCTGGATCTTGCCCAGTGGCAGTGCAGGTGAGGAGGGGATGGTGAGCTGGCTAGGAGGGACCTTCTAAAGGGGACTCAGGAGGTGACTTTCAGTCTGGATTGAGGGTTTTGTGCACAGGCTCATGAAGCTGTGTTTCCTTCAGCAGGTTGCGAGCCTGACGTGGAGCCGCAGGTGATGCGGTGGGAGGGCTGGGTTCCATGCCAGCTCCGTCGGCTCACCAGCTGCTTGGCTGGGTTTGGCTGTGGGATGGAAACCTCTCCTGCTCAGTGAGCTGGAAGAATGGCTCATGGCTGAGGTCCTCTGCAGCTTGTTGAAGCTGCTGGAGGTTGTGGTCATTCTCGTGCAACCCAGGAAAATGAGAAGAGCTGTGCTGTGAGTGCTGAAGCCTGCGGTGTGTGAGCTGGAGGGGGAAATGTCATAACTGCAGCATGGCAGAGGGGCAGCACCATGCCTTTAGCACCAGGGAAAGGCTGAACCACTTTTATTTCTAGTGCCAGGCCCACTGGGCACCAGCCTGTGTAGTTGGGATCTGGGGTTGCTGCATGTCCCAACTCTGCACATCTTGTGCAAGGTAGTGTCACCAAGCGTGACAAAGCTGGCAATGAGACCCTGCAACCAGACAAGCTTCACCCTCATGTAGCACCCTCATGAAGTGCACAATCTTGGCTAAACCCAGTCCTTACTGGCTCTACTGGGAGCCCAGACCGAGCTTTTGTGAAACTTGCACATCTGTGCTTTTTTGGTGGGACTGAAGTGTCCCCAGTGCTGGCACTGCCCCAGTTCCTACACTGAGCAGTCTGGGTCTCCTGATTTGGTGAGCAGCCATGAAGCACGTTCAAAGCTGCGACTCAGGTACGGCTCAGTTGCTGACTATTTATAGCCATGTGAGCTTTCAGCATCGCTGCAGGCTGAGAATAACTCACTGATGAGACACTTCTCAAAATCATGCGTCCGTTGCCCATGCACAGCATCGTCTCAAGCTTCCCGCATGTCGGCGTAGGGTATGTCTTGGTCCTCTGCCAGCCTGGATCGACACAAAAAGGAGTTTACTCTGGCATTTTTTCTAGCCTGGGGGGTCAGCTTGTTTGTTGTGACATGGCTGCGCAGCCCTGTCCTCAGCAGAACACTATCATCAGCCTTTTGCAGGGAGCGTGGTGGGGACCCCTTCACGTGTGGGCACAGTTTGGGCTCCCTAAAACCTACTCCATGGAGAGCAGCCCTTCCCTTTCATAGGCTGATGTGTGGGGAGATGCGAGCGCTGGCAGGGAGGGATGAGCTTGGGGAGCAAGGCAAAGGAACTTGCTGTTTGGGCTGGGACCTGCAATGTTGAAACTTATCTCATGAACCCCTCAGGCTGGAATCATTAGATGCTGTTGGGGTGTTTTCAGTTCTCTTTATCTCTGTCTTGGCATTATATTTCCAAGCTGATGCAAACAAGTGTAAGAATAGATAGCGGCTAATTTGCATCAATTGCTGTGGTGCAGGAGCTCCCAGAGGTGAACGGGCTGGCAGAAAACATGCTGTGGGCCCTTCGATGGGGCAAGCGCATCCCTCCCCAGCCAGTTCCCAGTGTGGTGCCATGGGGGACATACTGTCAGCCTCACAGGCACCTGCTCCCACATCCTGAGGCTTCTCCCAGCCTTGGTGGCTCAGAAGCTGGAGGAGGCTTTGCTGGGGCGAGTACAGCATCATGAACAAACCCAGTGGTGGTGGAGCTGGGCAAGGCAGGGGTGTTTTGGCAAGATCCAAGGTGGGAGCACTGCTTTGCAGGAGTGGGAATAGCTGAGCCCCCCCTGTGTTAAAACCAGGAGGAAGGGCATTTGCCAGGTTGTGGCCGGGACCTGGGACTGTCTGGCTCTGCCAGGGCAGGACTGATGTGGGGCCATGGGCGCTGCAGCCACCATGAGTGCAGGACCTGCAGCCACTCAGCTGTGGCCTTTTGCAGCCACCTTGCCTTTAATCTCCTGACTTTCACTGCAGCAAGGGAGTGATGAGAAGACAGCTCCAAACTCTGAATGCACAGAGAAAAAGCAAGGGAAATAATGAAGTCCAGCTTCCTCCCTATCCCAGCAGGGAAGACAGACAGACAGTGTCCTGAAAGTGTCACTGCTATGAGCCTGGAGGGGTGTGTGCTAATTCCCAAGGAGTTGGCCTCGCGCTGCAGCTGGGCTTCACTGGGCCTGATGTGGCTGCAGACCAAAAAGTGGGAGTGAATCAAGTCTCACTCTTTTGGCACTTGGTGTGTTCCTTCCTGTCGAGCTGGGCTGGGGAAGATGAGACTGCTGAAGGCAAGCAGCAGTGGGGAGTCAATGGGGACAGCCCCTGGACTTTTTTCTGGTGTTGCTCCAGCTGCCGCCAGGCACCATGGAAGATAGCTGCCCTGCACTCCAGTGCCTCCCACAGACCCCAGGTTCATTTAAAAATGTAACAAAAACCCTTCCAGGGAATTGGAGTTACCCTGGACAGGCCATGCATTGCACCTTGGGATGTGCAATGACAAGAGTTCCTGGGAACAGAGGTGCCAGTGCGCAAGGGACCCGTTGGCTCCTGGTAGTGGTGGTTTCTCTCCCAAATAACATGCGCATAGACTTGGCGTGGGGTTAAAATCCTGCTAGGCCTGGAGAAGGTGTTGTGTGATCGCTGGCCAAGGGGAAGCACCGACATTTGCCTGACTCCCAGCCACAGACCTGAATCTTTTGTGCCTCAGGCTGTACATAGCTGGTGGCTCACAGATCATCAGCGCGTTGTCTTTTGGCAAATTCCATTTTGATGGCTCACCGCAGGTTGATTTGAGGCTGGATATATCACTGTCTGGACGTCCTGTCTCCCGCTGTTGAGTGGTTAGATGCACCCAAAGGCTGGCTGCATCCTGACCCTGCGGGGAACAGCAGCACCCAGAACAAACCCCAGACCTCCTGCTCCTCAGTCGTGCGCCAGCAATGCTGCAGGCACAGCTGTGATGGGGCAGCAAGATTTCCTGCCCTATGTGGTGTCTCAGCCTTTCTTCCCAGGACTCTGCCCTGTGTTGGACCACAAGAGGCATGGCCCATCGCGCCGCTGTCCCCAGCCAGCACAGCCACGAGGCTGGTTTTACCTTGTTTGGTTTTACCTTGGAGACCAGAATGTCCCCCAGCAGTTTCAGGGATGTGGGAGGGACAGAGCTGGTGTCCTTCAATACTCCAGGCTGAGCACAGCAGCAGTTTGGGGGCTGATTTACCAGCAGACCAAGACCTTCCTTCCTTACAGGCAAGAACATCTGGAAGAGGGCAGATGCTCAGGCAGCAGCACCTTCAGCCATCTCATTTTCATTTCCCTGAACTGTTTTAGCTGTGCTTTTGCTGTGCTGTGCCAAACGGCGTCTCAGTGCTGCTGAAGCACTAATATCCATCATCCGGCCATGGTCTGTAGAGCGCTCAGAAGTTTTGTGCTATTTTCAATTAGTTTTCCAAGTTGAGCTTACTGGCTCATGGGCATCTGTTCCCAGATGGAGAACATGTGGCCAGTTCCTCCAAGGGGAGGGGAACAGCCCTGCTCATAAAGCAGCATGGGGGATGAGTGAGGGAATCTCTTCCTGGAGCCTGTGAGATGCTTTTGGGGGTGTGCAGAGCGGGGCCTGGAGGCTGGGATTTTAAAGCTGCTCCAAAAACCCTCTGCAAGCAGAGTTTGCGTGGCAGCGTTGCTTGTGGTGGGAGGTCACCTCCTGTCAGGTAGCTTATTAGTCGTGGGGAAAGTACAGTAACCTGGGGGTAGGATTAAGTCTTGGCTCAGCTGTTGTTGGCACTGCTGTGCACTTCCCAGCCCTGCTTACTTTAGAAAGCGAATAGCAAGTAATAAATTTTCCGGGGTGATTTCCTCGGCAAATAGTCATTGTGCTAAAACTGGTGAAACTCTTGGGGTTCCTGAAAACCTCCCTGCCTCAAACAGTCTGCACGAGCATTCGCAAAGTGTAACAACACGCAAGGACGAGAGAAACCCAGAGCTCCAAATCAAAAGTAAATTTGAAAAGCAGCTTTTCCAGCCTCACATTCCCAAGTGGAGCATGTTAATGTGTACAATGCTGCTCTGCTGCTTTCCAAAACCAGCCGCTCCATGCTGCAGCAGTGACCAGTGGGGCGAAGCCACATTCCTGTTGCTCTGCTCTGGGTGCTCATCGTTGCATTCAAGGGGCAGAGGTGCTGATTTGTTTTGTTGCTAAGATTCTCATTCCCTTTGTGGGAGTAAAGCAAATTTTGTTTGGTTGAGATTCTCTATAGCTTCAAAGAGTAATCAAATCTGGGTTGCCAGCTTCTTTTTGTATTGCAAGAGATGCCTGTTTTCCATCCCAAACCATCCATGTTTTGCAGCTCAATAGCACATCCTAGACAATGGCTTTAGAAATCAGACGCCTGCATTTTGGACCCACAGTGCTGAGGCAATGCCAAGCAATGCACGGGGTGCCAGAATTCATGCACATGGGGAGAGAGAAGAAGGAGGAAGAAAAACTTGCTCTGATGGGATGTTTCCAAGGAGATCATGGTAATGATCTTCCATTTCCATGTAGCTTTTCATCCCCTTGTGGAGTGTTCTTGCTCGTAAGCAGACGTTACACGCATCCTGTACGGAGAGTGCAGCAGCTGTCATTAAAATGCACTTTGTAGTGGGGAAGCTCTGGCACTGTGGAGCAGGATCAGCCTGGGGTGGGAGAGACCCCTGAAACTGTGGGGACGCTCAGGGACACAGGATGTCCCTGCCCCTTTGTCAGCACCCAGCCTTCAGTGTCACAGCACACCGTTGTAGGGAGTGGCCTTGCCGCTGAGTAAAGGCATCTGGGTATTCTCAATCCTTCCCCAAATCAGTGTTGTGTGTGGGACGTGCCTCACATCAACTGGCATTCAGCTCAGAGCTGCATCATGGCCGACACATTGGAGCGAGAGCCCTGTTACAAACTGTTGAGGTCTCTGCGAGCTCAGCTGGGAGCAGCATCCGGGATTTATAGTCAGTGCTGGAGCGGGCTTCGTCCCACACTGACATGCAGGGTGGTTTTCCTGGCTCATCCATCCCTTTTTCCCTGGTTGAGGCTGTCTGCTGTGCTGGGGGAGCTGCGTTAGCCCAGGGAGGATTGCAGAGCTCTGCAGAGGGTCAGTAAGGCTGTAACCACTGCTGGGGGTGTGCGGGAGGTTGGTTAATATGTGATATTCCTTCATCCTTCTGAGTCCCTCTTGCTTTCCAAGAGGAGGAAGGCAGGTCTGGAGCCCTGCTTCTCCCCTTTGTGGAGATGGGTTTGTAAAAGCCACAGTTTCTTCCGCTTTTTTTTTTCTTCCTTCTTTTCCTGCCCCGGAATTTTTCCGTGGCTTGATGAATTTTTAAACAAAAACATGGTGAGGAGAGAACAGGAGAGAGGGGGAAGACCCAGGAGAGGACAAGGAGGAAAAAGTCTGTTTTCAAAACCAGAGTGATTTCAAGTGGAAGTGAAAGTTTAGGGTGTGTTTTTAATTTTAAAATTCCAACTAATTTCAAGTCACTTTATTGACAGGAGAAAATACATTTTTCCTAATGTTCTTTAATAAATGCCGGTTTTACGACTAGAAGCTGTTGGTCGAAACATCCCGTGGAGACATGGAAGCAAAAGGCAACTGCTGTGCCCTTTAATTCCTTCCTTGCCGTGATGGGGGTCAGTGCTCCCTGGAGGCGGGGGGCTGAGGCTGGGTGTGGGGACAGACCCCCCCGCAGACTCCACCGTGCCTCCAGGTGGTTGATCCATGGGGGACAGCAGGGTTGGTCACCTGTATGCAGTAGCTTTGCATGAGGGCAGATGTGGACAAAGGTGGTTCCTTGCCTATGTGTGCAGGGCTGGGGAGGTGGTTGCATGGCAGCCTGGGGCACAGCACCAAGCAGAGGCAGGGCTCTGGATGCAACAGGCCAGAATTTCGCCCAAATCGGAGACCTCTGGTTCTTTGCCCTCCAGCTGGAGGATTGGCTGCTTAACGCCAGGAGAAGGTGAAGGAGGCAAGAGGGAGCTGGAGATGGAGAGGGGAGGTGGAGGCAGGTGAGGGGGCTGGTTCACACAGCTGAGCATCACCAGGGAGCCCAAAATCTCATCACCAGGAGTGTTTGTCCTGCTCCCTAAGCTGGGTTTAAGCCTGGTGCTGCTGCCAGCACTTCCTGTACTTCTGATCTGCAAAAGTCATCCAGAGAGTTTGAATCAGTGATACAACCATGAGATACTATGGACGCCTTTCTGTGCTGTGCTTCGTCCCCTGCAGAAATCTTCCCCCACCGTCTCCCACCGATGCCGAGGCAAGAGTTGAGCGCCCGCATTGGAGACGGGCTGCTCTTGCTGCTCTCACTTGAGTTGGGCTGGTTTCTCATGGTGGGTAGATTGAATGTTGTTAGAAAAACAGCTTAAATCCATCACCTTTAAATTTTGCAGAGCAGAGAGATCTCCTGGCAGATCTCATTGTATTTCATACTGGAGCAGAAAAAGAAACGTTTAATGGTAATTTTTTCAATGACTTTCAAATTTTTTTTTTCTTGCTAAACTGTCTGCAATCACTTACACTGTTCCTGAAGGGATTAATTACTCGCTGGAGCTCTTTGTGTGTATTTCATATTCAGAACTGTTGGATGCGGTGCCTGGCTTGGATCAAGTGAGGGGTCACATGGCGTTTCTTTTTTCATCCTTTTTCCCCTGTTCTGTTTTATCTGTCAGGCTCCTGGTGTGAGTGCTCCCAGTCGCTGGTTTGGTGGTTGCTCGGTCAGTACATTGCACGTGATCACAACTGACTTCCCTGCTCCGCGCTCCTTTGTCAGGGGGAAGCGTAGCCAGAAGAAGACAAATCGCTTCCTTGTTTGAGTGACTTTTGGCTGATGCTTTCCCCCAAGCTGTAGTATTGGCTCAGCTTTTCCTGCAGCGGCTGGGCTGCACATCGTCAGTACTTGGACAGGCCCCTGGAGCAAATTTGGGGAGAAGAGCTCAAAGCACATTGCAGTGCTGCTTCCCATGGTGGAGAGGGCTTGTTCAGTGCAGGCAGCCGTTGCGTGGAGGTGGAACATCTCAGGGGATAAATCCCAGCTGTGGTGCTGCCAGAGACCCCACCCCATCCTTGGAGGGTCACGTCCCCGGGAGGGTGCTGCCTGCGGGACAGCCATGTGCTTGGCACTTTGGCAGCACAGGGAATGGCATTGTCTCCAGCTCGGCAGGGGGGATCCTAAACCATCCAAACCGAGGCGTGTAACTTGGAGTGCTCTAGCATGCTTAAATGATTCCTGCAGCATGCAGGGGATGGGCTTGTCACTGCACAAGGGTCAGGAGGCGAGTGGCCGCTTTCCTGTTTAATGTTGGAGTGAGCCGATGTGCCCGGGGGCTCACGGCCGCTGTCACAGCACGTCACTCAGCCCTTGGTGTTGGCAGGTACGTGGCAAGGGTGAGGGAGCTCTCAGCGCTAAGAATAGACAATTTATTCATACGCATCCCTCTCCCTGTGAAGGGTGCTTGAGGCACTGCACAGCAATTAAAACAAGTTCATAATAATAGAGCCAGCAGATAGCAGCATGGACCCTGGAGCTGGTGGAGGATTTGGCGGCACTGAGGATGGATGGGGGACACCAGTGATGCTGACCTCCCTGGCGGAGACCCAGCACCTCTGTGGTGGAGACACAGCACAGGGATGTGGGGCAGTCCTGCGAGGTGGCAGGATGAAACCCTGGGTGTCATTACAGCCACTGTGCAGGGTGTGGGGTTGCAGGAGGGGCAGGGCAGAGGGGGCCATAGGATGGGGTGAAGCACGTGGGGCTGGCACCGCTCCTGGCTCCAGTGGGGGGAAGGCACCTTCCCAGGGCAGGTTCGGAGGAGTGGGTAACAAGGCCGGCAGAGGTAATGGCAGTGTTCATGAGGTGGGGAGTGTGCTACTGGGTAGAGGCAGGGGCCCAGTGCTCCCTTACCGCAGTGGGGGTGGCCCTGGGAGAGCTGGCATAGCGGGCAGGAGAGTTCACCTGCACTAATTTGGGTCACCCCAGGCTCTCTGCTGTTTGTTAGTGGAATGCCTCATCCCACTTCTGGGCAGGGACCCTGGAGCTGCTGGTTCCTATTGCTGCATGGGGGACTGGGGGATGAACACAGGATATTGGTGTGTTGCCGTCAGAGCTGTGGTGCCCTCTTCAAGCAAACCTGCTGCTGCTAACAGGTTTGCTTCAGGGTGAATGTCACCTGGGCAGATGATAGGGCAGACTGAAGGGACCCCAAAATCTGATGTGCATGTCAGTCCTCAGCCCCGCCTGGGTTGCTATTGCAGATGCTGCCACGATTGTCAGGGGTGAATCTTGCCCTGGTGCCTGATCGGACCAGCACCCCGGCAGTGCTCACGCACCCCACTGCTGGGGGAGTGCAGGCGGAGGGAGACCCTAAGCCTTGTGGGATCCTGGTGATCATATGTGCAACAAACTTGTTTCTGGCTCCTGCAGGCTGCTGCGCCTGGTGCCAGAGTGAATTTGGCACCTGGCCCTCCTGCGAGGCTGGGGACGGGGGTGAGAAGAAAGGCTGAGCTCTCCCCGCTGCCCTCGCTGCAGGCAGGAGATTCAATTACCCCCGTGCTCGCACAATGGCCATTTATCTCCGGGAGCAAAACCCTGGTAACCATCAGGGCAGAGCGTGAAGGGCTGATTAGAGGGTGTGCGGGGAAGGGCACTGGGGTCGCGTGCAGGCACTTCCCTTCCCATTTCCAGGGCTTTCCATGGTAATGGCTTCTGTTTTCCTCTGTTGTTAGGACGTCACTCACATGCGTCTCGAACGACATCTGTCAAAACATGTGTGTGTCGTCCTGTCCCATCCCCCGTCCGTCGTCCCGTCCCGTCCCCGTCCCCCCCCCCGTCTTTGGCGCTTCTGGGGAAGAGGGATCTGTTGGCCCCATAATGAGCCTGACATCAATTAATCATCAGCCTTAAAAATTAGCATCGTGGCAGTACACATTGGAGGTAAACGATTCCCCAGATGGAAGCAAAAATAGCCTCGGTTATCTCCCTCCTCCCTCGGGAGGTGGCAACAATAGATCCACTAACGAGCCTGGAACTCGTTTAAGCTGGGTTTGCGCCCAGAGGCTGTGGGAGCCGGAGGTGCTCTGCCTCCTGCTCTGGCTCATCTCTGGAGGTGCTTTTGGGGGACCACCTTGTGCAATGGCTGATGACCTTCCCTGGGGTCTGGTCCTGCCTGCAGCTGGACCCTTGTGGGCTGGCATCCCCTGGGCTTTGCAGAGAGGCCAGGGTGAGCTCGCAAGTGCTGAGCCCCTTCCTGAACTTGCGGGTTTGGAGGAGAGCAGCACTGCAGGGGTCTCATTCTTGCGGACTGGAAGATGCTCATTCCTGAGTGGTGCTGCTGGGCCAGGGTGGGGGTTCAGCTGGTGTGTCAAGGACATGTCCCACTCTGGGTGGGCTGTCCCTTGCTCCCCTCCAGGGTGGCAGCTCTGAGTAGTGCTGGTGCCCACAGCAGCTTGGTGAGTGCCTTGCCAGCTCCAATATCCAGGAGCTTGGTGATGGGCTGGAGGTCTCCAGAGACCCCCTTTCTGGGAGGTGACTTGGGCATTTTCCATGCTCAGAGCTGCTCTGCCTTGGAGCCAGGCGAGCTGTAACCCGAGTGAGCAGCTCTGCCTCCCATAGCCTCCTGCAACTTTGGTTTCCCACCCAGTTACTCAGTGAGGTGAAGAGCCTCCAGCACTGGCTGTGTTTTAGGTCCATCTTGGTGGCTCTGATAAGCAGCTCAGCGCAGAGCAGCTCTGTGGGCTGCAGCTGGTGGGGGAGCCTCAGAGGACATTTTGCATTCTTGCTGGGGACACACGAGGGCTCCTTGGCTGATCTGGTGATGGACAGACAGACCAAGTGTCTACAAGAGCCCAGCTGAGGCCGCGGAGAATTGTGTTTGCAACGCATTGCTCTGCACAAAGCTTGCAGTCACAAGGCGAGGGGGACAAAAGGCTCCCTGTTTGCTCTGTCCCAGTGGGTGCAATTCCAACAGTTAAAAAGCAAATGTGAGTTGTTTGTCTCTGAATATAAAGCTTCCCCAAGCATGGCCATATTCTGGCTGGGAATGGGGAGTTTGGCTCTGCTAATGACTGTTCGCCCTGCAAAACGGAGCCAACTCGAGCCAAGAGCTGCCCAGCCGGGGCCTTCACTGCCGGCCCTGGTACGGGGCCATGGGCTGGGGAGGGGACAGGCTCCTGGGTCTCATAAACGCCCTTTCAGCCAGGGCTGGGCACCCAGCGGAGACAGCAGGGAGGGATGAGCATGGGGACCTCTGCCTGTTGTACCCCGGGGTGACTGCCACCTGTGGGCATCCTGCCAGTGCCCAGGATCTTCTGCTGTGCCCAAGGGGTTTGATGTCCTCAGCAAAAGGGAGCCCCAGGCAGGGCAGGCTAGCTCCTTTGAATCATCAGATCTGTTGATTTGGGGCATCTGACTGTGAGTCCACAGGCTTCTGTTGCAGATCAGGGAGCTTTTGAGTCATGTCTCTCCGTACTTGAGTTTGGGTGGCTGCCCTGTTCATGGGGAGGCCTGTGAATCCCCACGGCACTGGGTTTTCACCTGGGTTTTTATTCCCAGACCAACTGGAGAAGGAAGGGCACAGGTGCATGTGGCTGGAGGTGCAATGGTGCAGAACAGTGTGCTGGCGATGTGCCTGGTCCTGGGCAGCCCAGTTGTGCTGGGGAGGGGGGCAAGCAGTTGTGAAGCTGCTGCAGGACCTGGGCATGAGCGCAGGTCTGGGGGGAACAACTGTGAGCCACGCGCTGCGGCCAGGCTTGGGACATGGGCACATCCACACCATCTACATGGAGGATCCTGAGGAGTAACGGGCCGTTGAGACTGCACCAGTGCCCAATGTGGAACAAACGCTGTCTGTGGCTGGCTGTGTGTGGCTCCCCTGAGGACATGTGGCACTTAACCCCCATGTTCAGGAGGGCAGCTGAGCTGTGCTGAGCACAGCCCACGGGCATCTCCACCATGGCCCAAGGTTCTCCCTCCTCCCTGGCTGCTTTTGCATTCACCCCATCCTCCCTCTTGGCTCGCTTGCCCTCTGGGCCACTGGGGCTTTGGAGGAGGGTTGTGCACAGTGAGGGAAGGTAGTTATGGGAGGAAGGATATGACTGTGACTGGCCATCGGCCCTGTGCCCTTCATCACGCTATGGGATCCCTGCAGGGAACCCAGCTTGGTCCTTGAGATGCAGTCAGAAGTGGGTGCAGGATTCCCCCTGCATCTACATCCCCCTCCTCCACCAGGCAAAGCCTGGAATGGGGGCTGGCAGCATCCCCAGATGTAAGGCACATCTGGAGGGCACTGAAGCAGTTAAGTGAAGGGCTGATTTGTGCTATAGAAACCCGTAGTTCCCTCCTTTGATCCTCTGAATCAGCCCATTGCCTCTGTGGTATAAAGCCCCATTTATCTTGCTCTTCCCAGTAAGTTTGAAGGCAGTCGCAGCTCGTGGCTCCTCGGCAGCAGTGAGCTCGCCCAGCTTTCTCTTCCGCTGAAGCAGAATCAGGTGAAATCTCTATGGCAACTAGCAGATGACAGTGAGTCTTGTTGCCTTGGAAATGAGGCAAGGAAAAAAAAAACCAACCCACCCAAAAAGAGCCATCTGGAATTTTGAATTTCCACAATGTACGACCTGCATCTGGTGACACATGGGGAGCATGAACCCGCTGGCGCCGGCTGCTTGGGGGCCTCTGAGCCGGGGCCCGTCTGCACGTTCTCCCTTGCCATGGTTTTTTTGTCTTTTTTTTGCTCCCCCCCCCCTTTCTGGCTTTTTTGGGGGCAGGGGGACAGGGTCTGCAGCATCGCTTTGGATGTCTGCTGGTGGCTGCGTTAAAGGTGTCGTGTGCAGAGCATTTGGGGCTCATGAAATTCCCGTGCTGGGCGTAGCTGTGGCACGTTGCTGTCCAGGACAGTGCTGGCACACTCCAATAACGCTAACCCCCAGGGGGACAGCAAACTCCGGGGGCGGGGAAACTGAGGCACAGAGCACTGCATGATGGGCCTGACCCCACTCTGCAGGGGCCCCAGCTTAGGAAAGACCCCAGGTGCAGTGACACCATCTCCATGTGCCTGAGGCCACGGGGCTGTTAACGGGGGAGTTAGTGTCACCATGCATTTCTGCTGCCATGTGCCCCAGTCTCCAGAGGCTCAGGGCACCCATTGGTGCATGGATCCAGCCCATCCACCTGCCATCTGCAACCCCCCTCCTTTCCAAGCTGCACAGGCGTTTCCTCGGGGTTATTTTGGACACCCATGGTGCTGGGGACAGGGGTGTTGGGACACTCACAGCTCCTCTGATGCTTTGCAGGAGCAGTTTTGGAGGCAGCTGTGTTGCAGGGGTGTGCAGTGCTGCGTGCAGGAACAGGGTCTGCCGCGACACGGGGGATTTTTGGCACTTCTGGCTCATCAGTGTGGGAGAGTGGGGGGTACTGCGGAGGTGGGATGCACGGGGTGTTGAGCAGCTAGACGCTATCACTGCTGAAAACAGAGTTGTAATTTGGATGCGCAGGTGGGGTGGTTTGGGGCCAAGTGCAGCATCCATTGAAAGAATAACCCACAAGTGGGCTGGAGGCCCGGTCTGAATCTCTCCGGTGGGTTCACTTGGAAACTTGTATATGGGAGAGACCCAATTAACTAGATTTATGGCTGCTTTAGCCTGAGAAAGTCTGAATCCATTTTAAAAGCTTGGCTCACTGGAGCCAGACAGGGTCCAGGCTCCAGGTCTCTCAGCCCTGCCCTCATTACAAGCTGTGATTCGCACGGCTTAGCAGCAGCGATCACCCCAGAAGTGCTGATTCGGCTGAAGTCCTGGCCTGTCACCACTGTGCCACTGCTAATTTTCTGCTCTCGCCTGATAGCGGGGAGGTGACAGCCCCCACACACAGTGTGGGGCTGCCCCAGCCTTTGCCGGCTGCGGTGGTGGGGATGGCTGAGGTGATGGAGATTGCAGGTGCAGGCAGCGGAAGGGGCTTCCTTCCCCACTGCAGCCACCTTTGGAGCCTCCTGCAGAGCCATGTTGTTTTGCAGAAGGATACAGCAAGGTGTGAGACATGGCAGGGTTGTGCCAAAGTGGGGTCCTGCCACCGCTTCTCCTCTTGCTGTGTCCCTGTAGGACCTGGTGTTCCCCAGGAGGCTTGGACTGTGCATGGGGCACAGTGTCCCTGCCAGCGCTGCCCACTGTAACCCCATTGCCTGCCCTGGCTTTTGCTGCTTGGCCTTTCCTCCATCTGCCAAGGGCGAATGCTGGACACACTGTGCTGCATCCAGTCTCCTTCCTGCAGCCTGCATCCCACTGGGGTCACAGGGCTACATACGGGGCGGCAGCAAGCAGGGAGCCCAGCCTGCCCTGGCTGAAGTTGGGGACAGGGACCCATCCTCAGGTATCTGCGGCATCCCCTGCACATCCTCATCCCCGTTGGCAGGAGGCTGTACCTCTGCATCCCCAGGGAAGAGCATGTCCAGCTCCATCAGCCAGACAGACTGCTGCTGTCTTCTGGGGGATAGTGGCCATGCTTCTACCCTTTCGTCTGCTCAGGGTGTTTTGGAGGTGCCGGTCAGCCATCTGGATATCCAGGTACCATATTACCAGGGTGCTGGATGGCACAGGGCTCCAAGCCCTGTCCCTGCCTCCTGGGGAGCAGGACCCACTCCCAACACTGCTGCAGGAGACAGGATTGGCAGCCAGCCCTCAGCTCGCACCAAGAAGCCCCTGGCAGTTAAAGCAGCGAAACCACGGTGAATGCTAACGAACCTGCTGCCTTCCAATGGGGTGGGGCAACAGGTTTGCAAGAAAGGGCAAGATGCCCTCCTGGGCCACTGGGTAAGGGGGGGAATGTGCTCTGCTCAGCTGAGGTGCACTGGGGCATCTTCTGGGGGTCCCGGTACATCCCTGGGGAGAGCATGCAGGGATTGCAGGCATGGGGGCCAGGCTGCAAAACGAGGCCGATGGTGGAAGCAAATATTGTGGACCTGGCAGTCACCCCACAGAGCTCCATTAGCCATCTCTGCTGGTCATTTAGCCTGTTTGGTAGCTGTTGGAGGGGAGGAAGAGAATTAATTAAGCCACAGGGAGAAGGATTGCAGGTTGCAACTATCCCCCTGCCCAGCCGTCCAGGAGTGTGAATCAGAGCTGGATGTAAGAAATGCAAGGTAAAGCCATTTTACTCCATATGGAAAGACTTTGCTGTTGGCGCGCCAAGACATCAGTAACCGAATCGCACACTGCGAGGTGTAAGCTGGGAACGCACAGGGCTCGGCAAGGTTTGCACCGGCCTTGGGATCTTGGGTCTTCCCTCGGGCTGGCAGACCAGCTGCGGCAGGCTCTGGGTGCTGGAGCAGAGTGTTTGCAAGGAAAATACCAGCAAAACAACGCCTGGGCTCATTCATTCATAAACACAGCTGGGAGCATGGCCTGAGGCAGCGCGGTGAGAGAATCGTGTATCCGCGCAAGGGTTGGTGGAGCTGGGGAGCTCGGCGGGGCTGGAGGAGTCTCACAGCCCCGGGAGAATGGTTTTTATTGGAGAGTTTATTAGTGTATTTTTCAGTGTGCTGGAAGGAATTGAGCAACCAGTTAAAAATGTTTCATGGCCTAGGGAAGTTCGTTGCAGCTACTGTGTAACAGGGACCCAACCATAATGACTCAGAAACACCGTGAGGCCTTTTACAGCAAATTCCCGCTTGCCATTAAAATCTTTACTGGGTCGCCAATAGTCCTTTCCGAGTCTGATCTTCTGAAATGAGACTAGTTGGGTCATGGGGGGCAAGAAAACATGCGTGTGAATGCCACGCTCGTGCCAAGCTTACGAATGCAGGCGCAGACGGTGCATCTGTGCAGGCCCAGTATGTTCATGCCAGCATTGGTGTCAGCTGCTCCCGTCCTTGTGCCTGCACGCATACATATGGGCATGCATGCAAGGTTGTAGGCACAGGCGTGCACATACACGCACCTTTCTGCAGGCAGAGATGGTTTTGCCACCATGTGGCCTGTGCATGAACATATGTATGATGCAAACAAGCACTCAGGCGGCACACACACACACACACATGTGGGTTTCTGTGCCAAGACACATGGGGCACAGGTGTCCCATGGATGCAGCTCTGCCTGGCCCCAGCGGGAGCTGTTGGCAACATGCTCCTTTGAAATGAGCTGTCACGAGCCATTTGGAGTTGATGATTTCCTCATTCCTTGACGTACTTGGCCATGTCGGCAGCGCACGGCTGTGGGGACGCGGCTGTGCCCCATCGTGCAGGCAGAGGAGCTGCCACCTCTCACTCTTGGAGGTGATGGGAAGGGCTGGACATGGGCACAACATGGAGCTGCCTGGTCTCCTCCTGCCCTGGCTCTGCTGTGTCCAGAACAGTCACACCCGCAGCCTTTCCCTTCTCCAGGCACAGCAGCACAGCTCCCTCATTTCTCTTCCTCCTCTTCCTCCTCAACTGCCTCCAGCCCCACATTCTGTCTTGCTCCTTCTCTTGGCAATGGTATCTGCTGCCTCCCTGGTTGTGCAGGGCAGGAGATGGAGGTGATGGGCAGCGGGTGGGTCAGGGCTGGGCACCCACGGTGTCGGGTCAGTGTGCTGGCATCCACCATCATGTAGCAGGCAGCGCTGACCCAGTGTTTAACACAGAGGCAGGCGATAGAGGCTGTGCAGTAGAGTGCTCGCAGACAATGGGGTGGTTGGTGGTGGGCTAGGACTTCCTGCCTCAGTTTCCCCATGTGCAAAGCAGAGCCGTATTGTGTTTGCTGATGTTGGAGAAAGCACTCAGAGCACTCAGTTAAGAAAGGAGCAGCAGTAGGGGCCAGGGTGGGGGCTGGGAGAGCTGCCCAAGCATGGCTACAGGCAAGGGCAGGTTAGACCCAGCCTGGCACAGGGGAGAGCGACTTAGACAGTGGGGCCTGGTGGCCTCCCTGCACAAGGCTTGGGGACAGTAGCCACATGTTGGGGCTGCACTCCTCTGCGTGGCCAGGCTAGGGGAGCACAGGGCTGGAGCCAGCACCCCCTTCCCTCTGTGACAGCGGGACAGAGTCTGTGAGAGTGGTGGGGAGCTGCGAACAGGGCTACAAGCTAGCCTGGAGCTGGGGCAGAGGGGATGGTCGGTCCCTCAGCCTGCAGCCCCAGCAGGCTGGGGGACACAATCCTGGCTGTCGCTGCAGGGAAAATGAGCCCAGCCAAGGCAGGGTGTCCAACTGACCCCGCTGCAGCACAGGTTGAGCTGTCCCTGTGGCTCCCCACTCCAGCAGCTGGAAACATCTGGCTGCAGGAAGCTTGCTAAATCGATGCGAGGAGGAATCCAGTGCGCTCCTGCTGTTCCCACACTCCAGCCTCTCCCAGCGGGTCCAGTTTCGGCTCAGTGCGGGCATGCTGCGGCTCAGCCAGCCCTAAGACAGCCCCCAAGCCCCTCGCTGCACCTGGAAAGTGGACTGTGGGGGCCCAGTGTCACTGCCCTGGCCCAGCACAGTACAGATAGGCAGTGGCAATTCAGCGCTGGCAGCGATGCAGTCAGCAGGATGCATGCCAGAGGTGGGTGAGCAGGTCCTTGAGTCCCAGTTTGGCCCTTTCCCAGGTGAGAGCTGCTGCTTTTCCTGGGGCAACTGCAGAGGCTAGAGTGACTTGAACTGTCACCCAAATACTGGGGGCCAGGAGAGCAAACTGTGTCAGGCATGGGTGACCAGTGGTGCTGTGGGTGAAGCTGGGGATGGGGGTCACTGCCATCGCCCTGAAACGCTGAGGCTGAAGCACCCTCCAGCCTTCTGCCAGGCACCTGAGCCCTTGGATGTTGCTTCTTACCTTGAGTGCCGTAGGGTCCTCGCTGCAGGGAGCTGAGGTGCAGGGGGAGGTGGCACCCATGTGTCAGCCCCTCCGGCTTTGCACAGGGGACACAGCAAGTGCTCACCCTGGCCCCACTGCTCCTTGGGATGGGGGTGGCTGTGGCAGCCCTGCTGGCAGTGGCACACTGGGAGGAGGCAGCACCAGGCCCAAGTGCTGGTTTCATGCCTGGGGGAATGGCTGTGGGTGGCCACGGGGGAGGCAGCCGGAGTGTTTTTGGGAGGGAGCCTTGCCCAGGAGGAGCACGCTGGTGAGCTGGCAGCGGGGTGGGAGCTGCTGGCTGTGCCAGGGGACAATGGTGGCTCTTCCTTCCCATCCTGCTCTGTCCCACCCCAGCCCACAGGGACATGGCACTGCTGGGGTATGTGTGCCACCTTCTCCGGCTGCGGGAGCTGGTCTCAGGGTGGACAGCCCCCACTGAATGTGGTCAGGGTGGAGGAGCTGAGGGTGCTGAGTCCTTCCCTGCGCGGACCTGCCTGGGGACACTGGTGGGTGTTTTATTGCTCTTCCCTAAGGTTCAGATGTGCCTCCCCTCCAAAATCTTCCATTGGCCTACAGAATGCATGTGTGGCAGTGATGCACTTGGTCTCAGGTTTCTGCTCCGCCATTTCAAGCCTGAAAATCCATCTTTCCAGGCAGCCCAAGGGCAGGACCTGGCAGCTTTGAGGTGACCCTGATCTGCCAGCACGGCTCTTTCCGCCTGCCCCACCAGAGGGGCACAGAGTCCCTTTGTCCCCAGCCGCAGAGCAGACTGGGTGCCGTCCTCCAGCACCAAGGGCCCCTTGAGCCTCCTCTGCACTCCAGCTCCATGCGCGCAGCCCCTCTGCTCCAGCCCTCCATCCCTCTGCCCTTGCTGCCTGCACATCCCTATCCTATGGCTCTGGGGCACCGGTTGGATGTTCTGTGCCTTTGATTAACTCCTCCAACATGCACAGGCCACAACAAAGATTTAATCACGAGTTCATGACTTGCCTCCTGCTAAGCCTTGTTCTGGGAGCTGGACCAGGGTGATCGGACACACACAGGACCGGGTACTCTTACTCAACGGCATGTGCCAGCTGCGTTGGGTGCCCCGTGGGCTCACCAACACTCTTACCCTCATCTACAACTGGCTTTAACCTGCTTGATTTAACCTGTCTCATCGGGGCTGTTACCACTTGTCACCACCTTCCAGGGTCACGTGTAAATTGGTGCTGCTTCACCAGTTTGAGGTGCTCCTGCCCAGGCCAGTGGGCGAGCAGAGCCTCAGGAGGGGGCAGCATCACCCATGGGTGCTGCCTGGGGCATGTCCCGTGACACAATTGGTATGTGATGGGGACAATGGGACACAAGCCCTGCTCCTGTGCTGGACATGTGGCCATGCTGTTGCAGGGAGCTTGCTGGGGTGTGTGCCGGTGGTGTCCCCCTGGTCCCTGTGCCACTGCAGCTTACACAGTGCCATTGCAAATCCCGAAGTGCTGGTTGCCACCTTACATTAGGAGGAGCCATGTCCAGCATCCCCGGCGCCTGCTGTCACTGCAGTTCAATGGCGAGCTGTGGCTGAAAGGCTTGAAATCGGGGATCAAAGCCGTGGTGGCACGGCTGTTAGCCACCAGGGATGCACATGAACGGGTCAGGGCTGTGGGGGCTGGAGCTGAGCTCAGCAGCGCTTCCAGGGCTGTGCCAGGACTGACCCCCCCTCCTCTGTGTGTGTATGCACTCGTATGTGTGCATTCATGT
>JAVJGG010000053.1:6830548-6842287 GCA_035590195.1 Aviceda cuculoides | reverse complement strand
TACCTGTCCGCCCGCCCGCCCACCCCCCACCCCCCCCCAAGTCTCTCAGTTGAGACCATTGCAGGGTTACGACTCTGCTCTGGATGCTCTCCGGGTCAGCATGACAGCTCCAGCCTCCTGCCTGGCTCCTCATCGGGGCTGAAGGGCCCGGACCCTGCCAGCGGCGGGACGGGGGCAGTGGGTGGGGAGGGGGCATCACCCCAGGGCACCCTCCCGGCCCCCACGCCGCTGGCGCAGCTGCGTTATGAAGCCTGGGCTTTGCAGAGAGGCTGTGTCGGGTGTCAGCGAGTCGGGAAAGCTGAGGATGTGGCGAACATCATTCTCCTGGTGTTTGTTGCCACCTCGTGGTCTCCCGCGATCCTCATTTTTGTGTTGGAAGGGGCAAAAAGCAGCAGCTTCCTCCTCCGCTTCCCCCACCACTCATCATTACAGACCTTCCCTGTGTCGCCCCTCGATCAGCTTCATCGAGGATAAAGCAGCTCGCTTGATTTAGCTGTTCCTAACCCAGAAGCTCGTCTAGACCTTGCTTGTCCTTGGCTGCATTTTGCAGATCTTTTCTGAGTTGGACGCAGCAGAGTGCTGGGGCAGTGGGATTTGCATGGGGCCCCAGCAATATTCCCTGAGCTGGCCATTTCCTGGCATTATCCATTACAGCTCTGCCATCCGTTTGCTCAGCGTAGGAGCTGGTTCACAGCCTGGTGCTGCTCACACTGAGTCAGGGCTGCTTTGTGTTTGCTTTGTGTTTGCTCTGTGTTCACTTTGCATCCATCTGTGTGAAACTTCACCTGCTGCCTTCTTGCCCCAGCACTCAGCTCCTTTGCAAATCCTCCATCAGCCCCAGTCTTAGGGAAATAGGGTGAGGATATTGCAGGTGATTAAACTAGTGTTGCTGATAGGTTTTGACTCTTCGCAATCACTTCCTTTTCTTGATGAGTTACGAGTACATTGTGTGGCGGAGGCCTCAGCCAGATCCCTGCCACAGAGAAAAATGACTATTGATAGCCCAGGGATGCCTACCCCTGTGTTCTGTCCTGTAAGTGGTTCTTAAATATGTGAGGATCTTCCCTCTTATCCCATCATAGCTGAGTTTATTTGGAAGCTTCATCTGCCTCTGGTGAGGGCACTCATCCACCACCTTCTGGTAGCCTGCCTCAGCCTCAGCAGCGTGCTCCCTGCATCCCTCCAGGAGCTTCACCACGCTTGTGAGCCAGATTTTCCTTTACCAAAGCTGTGTCAGCTCTTTCCCGTTATGTTGTAATTACACACATAGCCACTAATTCTGCTCTCGGGAATGCTTCCTGCAAGTGTGTCTGATAGAGATGTCATCCATGGTCC
Source organism: Aviceda cuculoides (assembly GCA_035590195.1). Lineage (NCBI taxonomy): Eukaryota > Metazoa > Chordata > Aves > Accipitriformes > Accipitridae > Aviceda > Aviceda cuculoides. The sequence continues at coordinate 6,840,952 of JAVJGG010000053.1, read as the reverse complement.
TCTGGATGTGCCCTGCATCGCCGGTATCCCCTGTAGCCGCTTTGGGCTCTCTATTCCTCCCACAAATTATTCCTCAAATTTCTCTTGTTCTCCTCACTGTATTCTTCCATGCAGTGGCTGGGGGCTCAGCCTTCGCTGTTTCCTTTCTGGGACACAACTTTGTTCCTGAAAGACGTCATCGTACTTCTGGCAGCCTTTGCACCCAGCTGCAGGGCCGCACAAGCTTCCTCAGGGGCTTGTCCTGCTTGGAGATGTGGTTTGCATCTGCTCTGAGCCACCAGCAGAACATCCTTAAATAGCCTTTGTGCTGCTGACAAAAACTAAACCCTTTTAGTTCCGCTTTAAAAAACTTCCTAGTTTTTTATGTAGTTCCCTGTTTTAAATTCAATACTGCAGCCGGGGTTTGGCTTTTGGTGTTCCTGCAGGAATGTTTAATCCAAGCTAGGGAATAGCTCGCTGATAGTGACGTTTGGAGCCAAGTTGAGGGTTGTGGGTTCCCAAGTAGCTGCTCCAAGAAGAAATCATTTTTGGTGTCTAAATTTAGTCTCAACATCACTCCCCGACATGCTGTTTGCCCCAAATACACCCTGAGGGGTGCGGGGAGTAACTGAACTCCCTGTTCCTGATGCACTCATGGGCTCTGGGCTGGCTGGAAAGCAGCACGCTTGCAGGCAGCCCCATGGGGCTGGGCAGCCCATCTTGGCGTGTTTGCAGCCAGCCCTGGTGCCGCCCCTATGGAGGTCGGTGAACGGGGCCTCTGTGGGGTGGTTGGGGCTGTAGGGAGGCACAGACCTCCCCATCGCACCCCATGTCCTGCTCCACAGTCCCTGGGGAGAAATGAGCACCACCAGACACCAGGGGGTGCTGGTGGCATGGATGTCCTAGTGCATCCTGGAGTGTGGGATGCTGTGCTGGCACCAGGTAGGGAAGGAGAGGACCATCCCCTGCCAGCCAAGATGGAGGGGGTCCAGGACAGGCAGTGTCCCTGCACCTACACTCCTGGAAGCCTCTGGCCTTGTATGGCTACCTCAAAATGGGCACTTTTGTTTTCTAAGCACTTGCAGCCCCATTTCTGGGGGAGTGTGGCAGGGCACAGACCTCTGCTGCCCAATGTGCCCTACTGTAACCCCCCCTGCACCCCATCCTCACAGCTCCCTGGAGATGACCTGCTACGACAGTGATGAAGCCAACCCCCGGAGTGTCTCCAGCCTGTCCAACCGCTCCTCCCCGCTGTCCTGGCGCTATGGGCAGTCAAGCCCACGCCTGCAGGCGGGGGACGCGCCGTCGGTTGGGGGGACCTGCCGCTCTGAGGGCACCCCCAGCTGGTACATGCACGGTGAGCGGGCACACTACTCGCACACCATGCCCATGCGCAGCCCCAGCAAGCTGAGCCACATCTCCCGCCTGGAGCTGGTCGAGGCACTGGACACTGATGATGTGGAGCTGAAGTCAGGCTACATGAGCGACAGTGATCTGATGGGGAAGACACTGACAGAAGATGATGACATCACCACAGGGTAAGTGCCTGTGCCAGGGCTCATGCCTGGACTGGGGCTCTCCTGGAGGTTTCACCACCTCCTGTTTGGCTGGTGGTGGAGGGGCACCAGGCGCAGCAGAGATGGATGAAAGAGCACATAGATCATGGCCAGTCTGCATGTCCCTGCATCCCAGGAGTTGCTTTCCCACTTGTGAGGCAGTGTAGCCCTTGCAGTACTGGTGGTGCTGGGCCAGCTGGGGCTTCTCAGGGCCGCTGAGCCCCTGAGCTGGGGCGTGCTGCTCTCCTGGCATGTGGGAAGTGTGCAGCTTGATCTGGGTGTTCCCAGAGCAGGGGGCTGAGAAAAGCATAGGGTGTGTGGTTGCAGGAGCTTTGAGCCAAAGCCCTGCTGGGGTAAAAACTGCTGCTTTCAGAAGCTCTCTCCCAGTTTACACCAGTGGGTCTGAGCTGGGGATGTCCCGTGTCCAGCTGGGAGTGCTGGTGGCCCATGGTGGGACAGGCTGGGTCAGGTCTCAGCACCCCAGCGAGAACCAAGCATTGAGGTGTCATTGCCGATGGGTGGCACAATGGTGGAGCAGGGTGCGCTGCTGAGTAGGGTCCCCTCCTCTCGGACCCCCATTGGCCTCCGTCCCTCCATCCACAGGGCAAGGGACATCTCCTGGCAGGTGGGCACAACCCAGCATGCCCAGGGCTTGTACTTTCTTTCCAGATGTGTCCAGCTCCTCCTGTGCTGTTGAGGTGCCCCTGGCTCTTGCAAGGGTCCAGGGTTTCAGCATGTTGGAGGTTTCCTGTTTCAGCACATGAGAAAATAAATAACTCCGGCATTTGAGTTGTCCCAGAGCAGGAGGAGGTATTTGGCCTGACAGTGCTGCTCCAGCCCTCCTGGGGTGGTTGTAGTCATGTCAGCTCATTGCAGTATAGAGCACACCCCATAGCTTCACACCCATCCTGGGGGCCAATGCTCCCCAGATATGGCCTGGAGGCACATGTTACAGTTAGAGGAGACACACCGAGGGGTGCCTGTGCTCACCTCTGCCCCTGCGTGCTCCAGCTTGGGGGTGAGAGTGTCCGCGGCACCATGGGCATCAGGCCCTTCCTCCCCATGGACATGTGGGGTGACCTTGGGGGGCTGCCCTGTACTTGTCAGCAGGGGTGCCTTGTGCTGACTTAGTATGGACCCCTTCTGGGGACCATAACCCATCGCTTGGGAGACAGAGGTGGCACGTCACCATCTTCTGCCACTGGCCACTGAACTGCAGGGTGTGACGGGCAATGGGTTGGTGTTGAGCTGCCCTGGATGGCTGGGGTCCCAGTGAGTCTGGCTGTGGGGATGAAGGGCTCCACTGCTGCCTGTCTCCCTCCTTGTCTTGTCTCAGAGCTGCTCGTGCAGGCAGATAACCTTGGGGTGCCCTTGGCTGCAGAGGCAGTGCTGGGAGGGGTGAGCCAGAGCATCAGTTTGTCTCCATCAGCCACTGAGCAGGCAGAGCGTGGGCAGGGTCAGCCGTGGCGGGATACTCCCTGGACTCAGCCCTGCACACTGACCCAGGCAGGGTCCGCTTCTGCTCCCAGGAAGGGCCAGGCTTTGGAGCCTCCTGCGAGGCCTTGGCAACACCACAGTCCCCTGGTGCGGGTGAGGCTTTCAGCACCACAGTGAGCTGAGTGGGCACCGCCTCGGCCAGGTGCCGCAATCCCTATTCCTGCACAGGGTCCCCAGCGTGATGCCCTGGTTGTGCCCTGAGAGAAATCTCCAGTACCCTGCCAATGGGTGCAGAGACAGACTGGGTGCTCTGTGCTGGTGCTCTGTGCTGGGTACCCCTCCCCAGGGATGGGGGCAGGAGGGCAGCCGGGGCAGCACAGGATCCTCTTATCCAGAGGGACATGTCCTGGAGATCAGCCATGTTGCCGGGATGTTGCTGGCACATGGGGCCGTGCAGTGATGTAGTCACAGCTCCATCCCCCATGGCCCCACAGCAGCACTCAGGAGGGGCTCCCCCAGAGCAGGCAGCATGGCAGGGCCTCTGTCCCCAGGGGATGTCCCTGGCCGGATGTTGGGGGACACCGAGGTGCCCTGTCCAGGAGCCTGGGCACTGAGTGCAGAGCCAGGGCAGGGGAGCAGGGGCATCCCCTCCTCCCATAGCTGTCTGGGGCGAGGAGCTGCCTTGCCAGCTGAGAGCACTCATCCAGCACAGCCCCTCATCCAGCCTCCTCCACCGGCTCTGACCTAGAAAGCAAATACCGCCCCAGGCCCCGTCTCCCCGTGCCACTAATGCACCGGGCAGGAGCCGAGTGCTGCAGATGGGGCCATCAGCCCCCGAGCCCAGGCCACTGGGCCAGTGCCTGCCTGCACCGCGCCGGCGCACACCCAAGCTTATAGGGCAGTAGGTCAGAGCCAGCTTAGAGGACGCAGTGGCATGTCCCCCTCGGAGATGTGCAGGGCCGTCTGATGGGACCTGGTATCCCCATGGCTCTCTGGGGAAGCAGCCTGGAAGGAGAGAGGGTCGAGGTAGGTGAGGCACTGCTGAGGCATGGGGACTGTCTGTGGAGTATCTGGGTGAATTCGGCAGGGTGGTGGTTGGGGTGAGCCCAGCTGAGAAGGCAGTGGGGGTCTCAGGGCTCAGCTCAGAGAGAGGGTGGGATGATCAGGTCTGATGGTGAGAGCAGGGATTAGCTGGGGACACCCCAGCACCCAGAAGCGTTTCTGTATCAGCTGAATGTTCTGGCATCCTAGTTCCTTGCCTGGTCATGCCTGCCTGCCTGTGTCCGTCGGGCCGGCACTTGTGGCTCCCCTCCACCAGCAACCTGCTGCTGGTTTTGGGGTGTGCAAAGCTCTGGCTTTGCTCTCCCTGTCTGGCAGCAAGGCCCTTCTTTTGTTCTGGTGTCACTGTATCCTCCTGGTGCTCTGTAGCAGGGTAGCCCTTAGCTGGTGGGGACCTGGCACAGCCTGGGCTGGGAACAGCCCTGCTTGGATGCACCCACACTGCTGCCGGCACCATGGTGTCTGAAGGGCCTGGCACAGGCAGTGAGCTCTGCTTAACATGGCAGCATCTGCTGGGATGGTGCTGCTCTCCTGCCCTGTCCTGCCTATCCTTGGGGCCTGGGCAGGGTGCAGGCAGGGACAGCACCAACCCCTGGGCTGTTTCTCTGGCACTGAAAAACCTTTGCTCTCTTCCTTGGCTGCTGTTGACTCAGGTTTCCACCCGCCACTGCTCAGTACGCCCCTTGCTGTTCCCTGCCCCTGATGCCAGTCCTTGGATGGGTGCAGTGCTGCCAGCAATGCTTTCCCACCCTGGCCAGCCTGGGGATGTTTCCTGGACCCTGGAGGTCACCCCACTATGGTCACCCCACTGGGAGGTCTGCCAACGTGTGGCCACCCACTGCCAAGGGACCACTGTGGCTGTACAGCCACAGCGTGGCGCTGGGGCTGTGATGCAGCAGCATGGGTGCCTTCATGTGCAGACCTGTGTGTGAATCGGGCAGCAGCAGAGGAGGCGGAGAACACCCGAACAGGGATGTTCAAGCCAGGTTTTGCCTGGTTTCGTCTGGGCCACATCCTGCATGTCCAAGCGATGCCACCTTCTCCACGTGGAGCTGCCGTTCCCCCGGCATGCAGCTGCATGTTGTTGCGTCTCCCCCTGTGCTGCGTGTGCTCAGGGACCTGATGTGAGCAGCTCTGGTGGGTCCTGGGTGCTGGCGCAGGAGTGGGTGAGTGCATCACCCCTAGGTGTTCCCTGGGGCCATCCAGGACATGGTGAGGAGCAAGCAGGGTGCTGTGGGCTTTGCTGTGGTCGGGAGCTGGTGGGGTGCGCTGGCTCCCAGCCCCCAGCCCTGCCTGCCTGGGGCCATGGGGCTTCCCTCCTCCCATGCAGGACAGGATTCCGGGCTGAGGGCATGACAAAAGTGTTGGCTTGTCCCTGCTTTGCCCCATTCCACCACATCTCCTGGGCTTGGAGAGCAGTCTGCGTGATGTCATCCTTTCCGCCACCCTCCTTTTGTCAGATGCTTCATCAGCCAGCCTGTTCCCCAGCCTCTTCCCCACAAATGATGCTGCTGCTGCGAGAGCACTGGGGTGCTCTGGATGTCCCTGGAGGGGTCCATCAGCCAACCACGCCCAGTGCCAAGCGCTCAGCAGGGCCTGAGCACTTCCCAGTGGTGCGCCTCATGCTGCAGGGCAGCACAGGGCACAGGCTGGGGGTTGAAGGGTCCTGCTGTGTGGCCTTCGCCGTACCTCTGTTTTCCTTGGTCCACCCTGCTGACTGCAAGCAGGTCAGGGCAGGGCATGCCCGGGTTGTGGCAGGGCAGAGCTGCTCTCACTGGGGTTTGCGGGGTGCAGAGGAGGAGGAGGAGGCTGGCTGGCTCTGGTACACAAGGTGACCTATGGGGACACAAAACCTCAGCTCAGCTGTGTGCCCTGAGATGGTGCTTGTGGGATGGACAGCTCCCCAGGTGAGGTCCCCAGGGACAAATTGGGACAAGCTGGCTCCATCCTTGGAGCTGCTCAAATACTCTGCAGTACCAGAGTCCCATGGGGCCGCCCAGGCTGGACTCATCCTGGCCCTCTGGCAGAGCACGGGTGCTGCTGGGCCCAATCCTGCCATTCTCATGCACAGGGCCAGAAGAGTGGAGAGGGAGCGAGCAGGGCTGGCTGCTGAGTCAGCACCTTCTTGCTGCCGTGGCTGCGGGAGCACTGATGGTTTGTGTGTGCTGCAGGTCCTTGGGCATGCAGGCATTGCTCTGGAGCCGATCCCCAAGGCTGTGCACATCCCCTGGGGCTTTCAGTACCCTGGGGAAGTCCTTGTGTGACCCCGGGACTGCTGTGATTTGGGGGTGTCCTTTTGGGCCTTGTTTTTTGTTGGGGGTGGAAAGGGAGGTAGCATTGCATCGCACCACAGTGGTGGCAGCGTCTGCACCCCTGTGAGCCAGGTACTGCCCTGACTGTTCATGTGCATGAAATGGAGCCAAGGCAGCAGCGTTTGTGGGGCACTGTGCAATGCAGCTCAGGCATCGGCACATGTGTCCAACTCTGGTCACTGTCTCATGCCACCGCGATGGTGCTGCTGGCAGCCAAGCACTGCAGAGCCCATGATCCCCTCCAACGGGGTTGGGGGCTGCCAGCAGCACTGCCCCGGGAGGGATGCTGTCGAGCTGGCTCCCGCTGCGCTCCGGCTGGCCTGGCTCCGGCTTCCTCACAGCTACTTGAGCTCAGCACAGCCCGGAGGCGGGAGCAGATGTTTGGCTCAGCTCCCCAAGAGCTGCAGGGGAGCGGCTGCCCTCATCTCCTGCTCTGAGCAGGATTGGTGCTGGCGCTCTGCTCCCTTCCCTTGAACACCCCTCACTTGGCTTTGGCCAGTCTGGCCTGACCCCTCACCACCATCCGGGCGAACCCTTGAAGTCATTCCTCGGCGAGGACATCCCGTGGGGCATGGCCATGGCCCTGCACGTGGCCCGGCGTGTGTGCGGGGCCCCAGCCCGGCTGGCCTGGGGGGAGGCGGGGGAGCGGCCGGGGAAGTGGTGTTGGATAAATATTTGCTGCACTGCGCTGTGTGCCGGGGCTCAGCGGGGTTCCTCCCTCCAGCTGGGGATGGGGGATGGTCCCAGAAAGGGGCCCCAAAACCCCGCTGGGCACCGGCCACCATCGATGTGCCCTTCCTCTGTGCTGCGTTCCAGCCGGCTCTCTATTTTAGGGTTTGGCTTGAGGTGCCCAGGCCTGACCCCCAGCCTCTGGGGCTGCCTGGGCTGGGCTGCTGTGGCTGTGGCCACACACGTGTTTTGGGAAGGGAATCCCCCAGGTTGCGGGGCTCCAGGGATGCAGGGCACCCAGGGGTCAGTGCACGCCCAGGATTTGGGAAGCTGCTGGCCTCCACTGCTCATTGGTGGGGCTGGGTGCAGACACGGAGCAGAGCTGAGCCCAGGGCTGGACCCTGCATGCACCAGGGAGAGCTGCTCGGGGGGGATCTGCTCCCCAAACCTGACTGCCCACCCGCTTGCCACCCAGGGAGCTCAAGACCTGGCTTTGCTGCTTGCCACATGGCACCCTGCTGCCTGCAAAGGGGCCCAGCCACTGCGGGTGGAGGTGTCCGAGGCCACCAGCTTGTCCAGACAATGGGAAAAATAGGAATTTCGCAAGCGGGCTGAGTCACACCTCTCCCCCACCCCGGCACTGCCCTGGGACTCTCCTACTGCCTCATGTGGCCGCTGCAGCCTGCCGTGCTGGCATGGTGACCCCGAGTGAGGCGTCGTGTGTCACCCTTCCCGAAGCAGCCAGAGATCCCCACACGGGGACACACTTCCTCTGGGGTTTCCGTCACTCGAGGGGGAGGGTCAGAGGGGTGACCCTGCATTGTGGCCCCCCTCAGTGGGGCCAGCTGAGTTCAGCAGCCCTGCTGGCATGGAGGCCAAGGCATTTGGTTGGAGTCCATGGCTGATCTCATTGCTACAGGCAGGCAAGTGCTGGCTGACACCCCCACGGCATTGGCCTCGCTGCCTTGGGGAAATCGGACCCCATTACTGCAGTTGGCGGTGCAGAACTGGAGCAGAGGTGCAGCCTGGCCACAGGGCTTCCCTCACAGGGGCCACGCATGCCCCGGGGACCCACGAGTGGGGATCCCCTGCACCCCTCAGGGACCTGGGGAGCTGGGGACCAGAGGCAGTGCTGCCTGGAGGATAGGGGACAAGACCAACTGCTGGGATGTGGTGCTGATCCTTTTCTTCTGCTGGGTGAACTTGGGCAAGTCAGACTCCCTTCCCTGCCACAGTTTCCCCATCTGCAAGGTCTCTGCACATCCCTGTTCCTCTGACGGTGGCTTCGGTGAAGGGTGCCAGGTCCCAGTACCCAAAATGCAAGTGGGAAGCACCTGGGGTCAGGGTAGCCTGGCCCGTGGCAGGGGCTGGTGCTATCTGGGGGTGTACCTGGGGGTTTGGAGAGGGTCCTGGAGGGTACACAGGTGTTTAGGGGGGTCTGGGGAGAACTTAGAGGAATCTGGGGGTCCTAAGTGAGTCTGCAGGGTTCTCAAGGAGTATGGGGGGGAGGCTTGGGGCAGTTAAAGAGGCATGGGGGATGTGCAGGGGGCTGTGGGGATCCTAAGGGAGTCTAGGAGGGGGTTATGGGTGTTGTGATGCCGTGAGGCGGTTCCTGAGGCGAATGTGAGGGGGAAGCAGAGCCACCCCTGCCTGCTCCCATGCCTGCGGGGAGTCCCACATGATTTATGAAGCTAATTGGTTTTTCTGCCCCATTAAGTGGAGGAGAAGGGGAGGGAGGGAAGAGCCCTGGCTGTGCCCACACTTTCCCCACCAGTCCTGACAGAGCAGCACAAAGCTGTAATGAGGGACGCTGGTGGCATGTCCACAGAGGCCCCTCAGTGCCACTGACCCACTGTTGTGGGGTATGGGGACCCCCCAGTGCAAGCCCCATATTTCCTTCCCTGCAGCAACTACGGCAGAGCAGGAGGAAGAGGCTAGGGCAGACCAACAGGGGCTCGCTTCAGTCCAGGGTGGACTTCAGGCAGGCGGTGGGGATTCGGCAGCACCAGCCTGGCAGGGACACAAGTGCCGGGAGCCCAGGCTGGTGCCAGCGGGTCCATCTGGCACACAAGTGGGTGTCTGTGCCAGTGTGAGACAGGTGAAGCAGGGAGACTTAGAACCCTCCAGCTCCAACAGCAATGGCCTGAGGGTGCTTCTCTGTGAAGGCGTCTGTGCCGGTGCTGGTGCCAGCGCCAGTGGGGCTGCTGTGGCTGACAGTGATTCTCTGCCATCATCTCGCATCAGAGTCCTGGCTCTGGCAGGGTCGAAGCTGCCTTTCCTGGGGGCCGCTGTGCCAGGCTGACTCCCCCCGCCTCCCTGGATGCCCTGAATCCAGATTTGGGCCCAGTGAAAGCCAGAGCTGCTCCTCTGAGCACTGCCCGAGCTGGCCATAGTGGGGCTGAGGCAGCTGGCCAGGAGAAGGGGAGGGAGAGGACTGTGTCCGGCGTCATGCCAGGCCAGAGGGACCGCGGGGATGCAATGCTGGACAGGCTGTGCCGCCGCACCCATTGGCGCACGCCAACATTGAGGCCATCACCCCACAGCAGGGCTGGCTGCCTGCGTGAGGTACCACACCACGCCAAGGCGGTGTCACCGCTGGCCTCTTGGCCGTGAGCTCCGGACAAGGGCTGAGAGCCACTGTGGGGATGGATGATGGGTGCAGGCAGGTTCAGACGGGGGGGATGGTCGGGCACCGAAGTCTTGCATCCCTGGCCCTCCCTGCCATGCCGTGCCACAGCACCTCACAAGAACTGTGGAGCTGAGCGATGGGGCTGTGCAGCAAGGAGGGAGCCAAGAGGCGTTGCCGTTGCTTGCCGAGGAAGACGGAGGAAGGAATTACTTATTTCCCAGCCCGCAGGGACTGGGTCTGTTTTGCCAAGGCTGCAGTTAACCCTCTCTGCCCGCCACCGCCGGGCTGGCAAAGGTGTCCCCGGTGTCACTGCTCTGATGCGAGAGAGAGAGAGAAAAAAAAAAAAAGGACAGAAATAGGCTTTTTGTCGATGAAGCGCAGAGCGGTGCAGGCGCGGGCGCTCTCGCAGGGAGCCGAGCCTGCTGGGTGCAGCTGTCCGGCCCCCTGAGGGACCCACGGCGGGAGGTGGTGCCTTCGGGGAGGGGCACTGGGGCGGTTTGGGGGGCGCTGGGGCCACATCGTGGGCTGGACTAGGGGGCACTGGTGTTGCCTGTGGGGACGCGAGGGAGGGCTTGGGGGCGGCTGGGGGAACCCGGGCTGAGACTAGGGGGATACTGGGCTGAGCCTGGGGGGCAGCAGGGACAGGGGTGGGGGTTCATGGGCTGGACTGGGGGGCACTGGAGCTGGCTGTGGGGACATGGCCGCAAGACTGTGAGTTGGGGCGGGGGGGGGGGGTGTCATTGGGACCGGCGGGGCTGGGAGC
>JAVJGG010000053.1:6807259-6829868 GCA_035590195.1 Aviceda cuculoides | reverse complement strand
CCCCTCTCACCGCGGCCGCGGGTCAGGTCCATGCCCTGCTCCCTCCGGGGTGCAGCCACCTCCTCAGGTCGGGGTCGCGGTGTGCATCACCGGGGCCGTGTCGGGACCTTTCTGGCCAGTGATGGGTTCCCGCACGCCCGGCCGGTGCCGGCGAGCGCGGCAGGACGGTCACGCTGCCGCAGCCCCCGCCTCGCTGCCGCTGCTGTCCTTGAGCATCCCTTCCCTGGGAGCTGTCGTGGGCAGAGGGATGCAGGGCTTGCGGGCGTCCCGGCGCATCGCCGCCTTCAGGGTGGGTTTGGTGCGATGCCGGCTGAAGGGAGGTGGGGAGTTGCTCTGCGTAAGATGGAGGGGCTGGAGCACAAAGCAGGAATTGAGTTTTGCCCCCAGCGTGACGCTGCGGCATGGCTGCTTCCCCCCTCGCCCCGTTTGGGGTCTGCCGGGGGCAGTCGTGTAGCCTCGGCTGGCACGGACTGGGGTGCCAGGGCTTGGCCATGCTCCAAGAGTTTGTGTTTGCCGAGGGGCTGTTGGTGCTGCAGTGCAGCCTGAGTTGAGGCTTTCCTTGCTGTGCCGGCTACAGCGTACGCATGTCAGTTTTGGGGACCTCTTAGTGTGCTAGCCATGTGCCCTATAAGAGAGCCACAGATACCCCACAGTGGGCAGCTGGCTCCCAGGCCTCACCCCATGTCTTGAGTGCTTTTGGGATATCACTTGTGGCCTTCTGTGTTGCCCTTCCTCGGTATGGGGTTGCTAAGGAGGATCTGGGGTCACCTCCTTCCCCGGTTCAGCCCCTGACCCTGTGCCTGTTTCACCGGGGCTTCTGAGATGCCTGGGGCCCAAGGCAGCAGGGGCTTCCCACGCAAGGCTGGGAGAGCATTTGGGGTTTGCCCGGCCAGGCCATGAAAGCCAAGCTGAAGAGACCCAGCACCACATTTGGTCACAGCCATGTGCCCACAGGACATAGCTCACCAAAGCCCTGCCTCGTTCCCAGCGCTGCCTGCTGTGAGGGTGATGCCAGCCTGGGAGAGGAGCTTTTCTTCGTGCTCTGGGTTGGGGATTTCTGGGTCTGGTTGTGGGAGATGCTTGGAGCTGGGCAGCCCAGCAGCACATCCTAGGCACGTGGTCATAATTAAATCCCTTCCTGGGCAGCTGTGCCTGTGGGACTATGTCCCAAAGCTACCATGGGAATGAAAGGGACTGTGTCCATACTGGCTCTGGCCAATTTCTCATGTCTGGGAAGAGCAGGGTACATGGGGCTGGTTGGAGGGTGCTGGAGCTGCCTGTGTTGCTCTGTCCTGGGGTGTGGGCATTGTGGAGAGGATGGTGGTGGCTGTTGCTTGTGCCCTGGCACCCCACTTGGTGGAGGGACCCAGCAGGCACCCTCTCCTCTACCACGACATGCTGTCTTGTCCCCAGCTCAGCCAGGGTCACAGTGTCACTTGGGTGATGCTAAGTGGCTTCACCATTTGCTGGGCTTCTCCTGCACCTCTGTGGCCCCAGTGTTGGGGAATGGGCATCTCTGGCAGGGACCGGGGCTGGCCTCAGCCTCGAGCTCTGCTCCCCTCTCCTATGCCACTGCTTGTCACCCCCAGCCTCTCGCAGGCACCTCAGAGGCTGCGGGGTCTTGCTGACCTACTCACCTGCTGACCTGAAAGGGGCCATGCTCATCCTGCTGGAAAATGCTCTGTGCCCATCTGTGCCAGATTGCCACGGGCACATCCCCATGCTGCAGAGCCAGTGGGGCCCATGGGGTGCACAGGCAGCTGCCGCCCCAGTGCGGCGCTGACTGACAACCCTGCAGATGGGCTTGTGCACAGTCCGCTGAGCCCCTGGCATAGCAGTGGTGCCCATAGCTGCTGCCTGTGCCTGCTGTGGATGCAAGGTGCAGCGAGGTGGTGGGTGGGAGCCACCTGAGGAAGGGTGGATGCTGCGGGGCGGCTGGTTTGTTTACTCCAGCCGGTCCCTGCCTTTTCTGGCAATCCTCCTGACCCTCTCAGTGGGGCAGATCACAGGGGTCTTGGTGCTGACTGCGGTGCTGCCAGCTCTGCCTGCATGGGTGCTGGCCTCCCTGTGCTGCGCAGGTACCCTCCCTCCCCCCAAAAACCCCACAGGGGCCTTAGCAGGGACATACAGGGTCACTGGGGCTTGTGTGCTGGCGGGGCACCAAGCCTGTGCCAGGCTGAGTTGGAGCCAGGCATGGCCACTGAGTGACAGCTCCCTGCAGTTACCCTGCAGCAGGTGCTACCGGGAACTGAGGTTTGTGCCCCAGCAACCTGGAGCAGGGAAATCCCATGGCAGGCAGGATCTGCTGGGCTGAGCTGGGGCTGGGCAGGGGGGTCTGACTCTGTCTCTGCCCTTGCAGCTGGGATGAGAGCAGCTCCATCAGCAGCGGCCTCAGCGATGCCTCTGACAACCTCAGCTCGGAGGAGTTCAACGCCAGCTCCTCGCTCAACTCCCTGCCCTCCACCCCCACTGCCTCACGTAGGAACTCGACCATAGCGGTAGGTGCCTGCAGCACCCAGACTTTCCTGGCACTGGTCCTGGCTTGGTTCTCCTGCCTGTATGGGAAAGAGGGGTTGGAGGGTGCTGGCATGGGGAAACTGAGGTATGGCACAGTGTGTCTGCTTCATCCCTCTCCCAGCTGGCTGGTGCTCCTTAGGGATGGGTTTGAAGTGGGTGCCAGGAGCGCCCCTGATTCCACTCCACTCTGCTCACAGCTGCGCACGGACTCGGAGAAGCGCTCGCTGGCGGAGAGTGGGCTGAGCTGGTACTGTGAGGGTGAGGACAAGGCACCCAAGAAGCTGGACTACGACAACAGCAGCCTCAAGATGGAGCATGGCTCTTCCAAGTGGCGGCGGGAGCCCTCAGAGGGTGGTGAGGAGGGGCCCAAGGGTGGTGAGCTGAAGAAGCCTGTCAGCCTGGGCACCCCGGGCTCCCTCAAGAAGGGCAAGACTCCTCCAGTGGCCGTGACCTCCCCCATCACCCACACGGCTCAGAGCACCCTCAAAGTGGCAGGTGAGACCCAATTCAGACAGGGTTCAGTTCCTCTGATGGGGAGAGGGTTGGACGGCATCTTCATGGGCCTCCCCTGAGCATGTGGGCCACAGGATGCACCGTGGCTACGCTTGGACCTGGCAGCTGGACATGGGCTGGAAGGGGTGGCAGAGCTGTGCATCCCTGTAGGCAGGTTGTGGGTCTGGCCCCATGCTAGGCCCTGCTTGCCTAGGACTGTGCCTGCCCCATGGTCTCGTGGCCATGCGCTGGGCTGGAGGCTAGCTGGGTGCAGCAGGGGCCTGGCTGTGGCTCTGCCCCAGCTCCTGGGATGGTGGCATGTCCCTTCTTCTGATCGCATCCCTGCTTCTGTGATGCCACTGTCCTGTCTGGGCTAGTTCACACCCAAATGTTCCCAAAGCCTCCTGGGACACTAACCCTCCTTCCCTGCCTACCAGGCAAGCCTGAGACAAAAGCCATCGACAAGACCAAGCTGTCTGTGAAGAGCACAGGCCTGCAGCGCTCTTCCTCTGATGCTGGCCGTGACCGTGTTGCCGATGCCAAGAAGCCACCCTCGGGTCTCACACGCCCCTCAGCCTCCAGCTCCTTTGGCTATAAGAAGCCAGCTCCTGCCACTGGCACAGCCACTGTCATGCAGGCTGGGGGCTCGGCCACGCTTGGCAAGATCCAGAAGAGCTCCGGCATACCCGTCAAGCCGGTCAGCGGGAGGAAAACAAGCCTGGATGTCTCCAATGCAGCCGAGCCTGGCTTCCTGGCCCCAGGGGCTCGTTCCAATATCCAGTACCGCAGCCTGCCCCGGCCGGCCAAGTCCAGCTCTATGAGTGTGACCGGTGGCCGTGGCGCAAACCGGCCAGTCAGCAGCAGCATTGATCCCAGCCTGCTGAGCACCAAGCAGGGCAGCATCTCGGTGTCGCGGCTCAAAGAGCCATCCAAGATCAGCGCTGGTCGCGGCACACCAGCCCCCGTGAACCAGACGGACCGTGAGAAGGAGAAGGCCAAAGCCAAGGCGGTGGCGCTTGACTCTGAGTGCGGGACGCTGAAGGGCGTCAGCTCACCTGAGAGCACTCCGAAAGCCCAGGCCAACCTCCCACCAGTGGCCAAGGTGGCCGAGCTCCCCCCGCCGCCTCTCAGGTACAATCCTTCCACCTCCGAGGGCAGCAGGTGCCTGGCATGGCTGTGCTCAGTGCCCGGCTGTGCCAAGTACCCAAGTCTCACCTGCTTCCTTACCTGTTTTCCCCTCTCCAGAGTGGCTGCCAAGACCTGTGTGAAGCCTCCCTCGCTGGCAAATTTGGACAAGGTCAACTCCAACAGCCTGGACTTGCCCTCTTCCAGTGAGCTCCATCCCCCACACACTGCCAAGCTCCAGGACTTGCATCCAGCTGGTGGGCACCTTGCACCCTGCTTCAGCCCCAGTCCTGCCCCCATCCTCAACATCAACTCAGCCAGCTTCTCCCAGGGCCTGGAGCTCATGGGCAGCTTCAGCGTCCCCAAGGAGGGCAGGATGTACCCCAAGCTCTCAGGCCTGCACCGCAGCATGGAGTCCCTGCAGATGCCCATGAGCCTGCCCAGTGCCTTTTCAGGGGGCAGCACTACGACCCCCACCCCTGCTGCTGCACCCCCCGCCAGCGCGGAGGAGGAGGACGAGGAAGAGGCAGGGGATCTGGGCTGGAGTGGGAGCCCCCGGCTCGCACATCTGGACAGGTATGGCTGGAGAGAGGGCATGGGGCTGCTGGGGCACCTCTGTGGGCTCAGATCCATCCCTGCCATCCTGCCATGACCTTTGCCTGCTTCAGGGGCTCTTCCTGCTACACGTCTGGGGAAAAGCTCCCTGTCCCCGCAGCTCAACCCCCATGGCACCTTCTCTCATCTGTGCAGGAATGTCACTGATCTTTTCTTCCCTTCCAGTGCCAGCCGTGACAGGAACACGCTGCCCAAGAAAGGGTTGAGGTAAAAGAGCCGGAATGACTTTTGGATGGCACTGGGGAGGGAGGGTGGGCAGGTGGAGCTTTCTGCGGGGGGCTAGTGGTGCCCTCCATGCCAGGGAGGCTGAGCTGCAGTGCAGCAGGCAGGAGCCAGGATGGTGCTGGTCTACCTCACCATGCCTGTGTCTGCTCTGCTCCCCAGGTACCAGCTCCACTCCCAGGAGGAGGCCAAGGAGCGGCGCCATTCGCATGCCATCAGCAGCGGGCTCCCTGGGTCAGATGACCAGCAGGACCTGCCCTCGCCCCCTGCCCTCCCCATGGCGCTGGTTGGGAAGGGTCCGCTTACCAGCATCGGTCAGTGCCCTCCACTGCCAGCCCCTTCCTGCTTGCAGCAAGCCCTGTCCCTCCTGCTCTCCATATTACTTGTTGATGCTGTCCTGGGTGGTGCTTTTCTTTTTGACACCCCCAGCAGCCCTAACACCTAGCACCTGGTGCTGTTGGCCCACCAAGGTGCTGGGTTGTGCCCTGGGGCCAGGGATGTCTATCACCTCTGCTTCAGGCCATCTCCTCCACCCTTGGGACTCTGCCTGCAGCTCCCTGCTCCTCTGGGGGTGCCTGGCAGGGCAAGGGGTGATCCCTGCCTTGCTCTTGCCAGGACCTACATGTTCCTGGAGGGTTTGGGGGGGTCCAGGCGCACAGGCTGGGGCTGCTGGTGGAGGGCAGCAGGTAATGAGGTGTTCCCTCTGGCACCCACAGGTGGCGGGTTCTGGCGTGGTGGTGCCCACTTTGCCCCAGGGTGGTGGATTTGTCTCAGCCCTGTGGTTACCTTAGTGCTGGTGTCTAGGTCTTCCCAGTGTAAATCTGCATTTTAGCTTTCCCCCAGCCCCTCCCTGCTTTGGGACCACGAGCCATGCTTCCTCTCTGCATCCCAGCTCTCACGGATTGCTCCCAGCCCTGCTTCCCCATCCCAATCCCAGGTCCCAAGCATGACTCTGATCCTGCCTCTTCCCTGCTTTCTCCTTGCAGTGAGCCCCACTGCCACTGCAACTCCGCGGATCACCCGCTCCAACAGCATCCCCACCCACGACTCCACCTTCGAGCTGTACAGCGCGTCCCAGATGGGCAGCACTCTTTCCCTGGCCGACAAGCCCAAGGGCATGATCCGCTCAGGCTCCTTCCGGGACCCTGTGGATGATGGTGAGAGTGTGCTGGACTCCTGCCCAGATGGAGGAGGCTCCCGGGGCGCGGCGGGGCTCTCTGCACACTTGTCGCTTCCTCCTGGCACTGCTGAAGTGCTGTCAGATGGGTTGGTGCATCCCATCCTCAGCATCACAGCAGCCCTGAGGGGTGTGATGTACCTCTCTGCTCCGGCATGTGCCCTGAGCCACAGCCTGCCCTGACCCCTGTGGGTGCCTGGTGTCCCTGGGTTGGCCCCAGGGTGTTGTGGCACTGGGGAGGCAGGGATCCAAGCAGCCAGGGAGGGTCGCAGAGGCCCCAGGCTCAGCCAGAGAGGAGAGTGCAGGTGAAGGGTGCTCCCCATGCCCTAATGCACTCCACGCGCCTGGGAAGGTCACCAGCCATGTACTGAGAAATGGGCAGTGCTGAGCAGCTGCTGTCCCACCTTCTGCCCCTCCTGGCCCACTGTAGAGTCCCCCTCCACTGGGAGCTGCATCCCCTGCACCCTGCTATGCCCTGCACCTGCAGCCCCTGGGGGTGCTACTGACTGGCCAGGGGCACCCTGACACGCTGGGTTTTATTCTGTTGCAGTTCATGGATCGGTGCTGTCCCTGGCCTCGAGCGCGTCCTCCACCTACTCCTCCGTAAGAGCTGCCTCTGTGCTGCGCTGCTTTGTGCATGGCTGGGGGGGGCCTGGGTGGGAACGAGGGGGGCTCTGTGCATGCCTCTGCCTCGTGCTGAGCCTGTCTGTGTCTCTGCTTTCCTGACTGCCTGCCTCTGTCTGTCTCTCTCTGCTCTCGCGCTGCCAGGCTGAGGAGAAGATGCAGTCTGAGGTGAGCCTGCACTCTCTGCTTGTCACCCACACCTGCCACCATGGGAAGAGTGGGCTCCTGGCCCCTCTCACTCCCTCCACTCTCTTCCCACAGCAAATCCGCAAGCTGCGCCGTGAGCTGGAGTCCTCGCAGGAGAAGGTGGCCACGCTGACGTCCCAGCTATCTGCTAATGTGAGTCTCCGTGGGAGCCACTGCCCACTGCAGGACGCACTGCTCTGTCTCTGCAGTGTGTGGGACTGGTGCTGGCCTGTGCCCACAAGAGCCATGATTTTCCCCTGTCCAGTCTCTTGCATCCCACACCTGGGAGCAGGTGCTCACCCAGCCATGGGTGCTCACCTGTTTCTCCACTTCTCTCAGGCCAACTTGGTAGCAGCTTTTGAGCAGAGCCTGGTGAGCATGACGTCCCGTCTGCGGCATTTGGCCGAGACCGCTGAGGAGAAGGTGGGTGCTGTTGGAGTGCCAAGTGGGCATTGAGGGGCACTGGCAGTGCAGGAGAGTGTTTGTGGGGCTGGGGGATGCTGAACTTGGGTGAACCTGCTGCAGCACTGTGTGCCCCACGGGTGCTCTTGGGGTGGGCCCTGCACTATGAGAATGCACTCTATGGCTCCTGGCTCTGCTCCCTCAGGACACAGAGCTGCTGGACCTGCGAGAGACCATCGACTTCCTGAAGAAGAAGAACTCGGAGGCCCAAGCTGTGATCCAGGGTGCCCTGAACGGCACTGATGTCACCCCCAAAGGTGAGGCATGGTGCTGCAGCCCCTGACCACAGGAATGCAGCTTTTCCTGAGCTACTCGCCCAAACCCAGCTGGGCTGCTCCTGCCCGGGGCTGGCATAGAGCCCCAGGGCACACCTCGCTCACATAAAGTGTTCACACGGGAGGCAGGGTCCTCCAGGCAGCAGCTCTTCCCCACCTGGGACTCCTGAGCATCAGAAGCCAGGGTCAGACAGACAGAGCTGTCACTGCAGGAGGTCTCAGTGCTGGTGTGTGTGGGGAACGGGATGGTCATCCTCCCTGGGACACCTCCTCACTGGGCCCTTTGCCAACAGGCCAGTTTTGGCTGCTGATCCTGGCTTTGTTCCCATGAGTGCTGTTTCTAGCCCCGAAACCCCAGTGTGAGTGCAAGGTGCTGGCAGGGAGGTGGCATGGGATGAGCAGAACAATGTGTGCTCTGGGCATCTCCCTGGAGTTTGAGGTCACTGTCCAGAATGGCAGTACCTGTGTGGTGTCGGAGCCCCATGTCATCTTCCAAGGTGGCTGCAAGAGCTCAGAAGGTGTTTGGGTGGGAGAAGGGAAGGGGCGCAGGGAGGAGAGTGCGGGTTGCTCTGTCGTTGGGGCAGTCACAGTTTGCTGATACCTCCTTTCCTGAGCTTTCCCACTTCTCTCACTGGCCCCAGAGCTACGCATCAAACGGCAGAACTCCTCTGACAGCATCTCCAGCCTCAACAGCATCACCAGCCACTCCAGCATCGGCAGCAGCAAGGACGCTGATGCTAAGAAGAAGAAGAAGAAGAGCTGGGTGGGTTGGATGGGGTGCTGGGAGGAGGAGTGGGGCTTGGGGAGCCACTGGCAGGGTCTGGCCAGGGTCAGCCCTGTGAGCCAGCTGCTCTTGGTCTACCTTGGCATTGTGGTGTTGATCCACTCTGTCTCCTGGGGACAGCACTGGTGAGGAGTGTGTAGCCACCATGGATTTGTGTGTTGACATGTTGGCCAGGACTTCTCCAGCCCCTCTGGGAGCTTTCCGGCCCTGGTCCTGCACGCCTGCTTCCCTGTTTTTTCCCACATCTTCCTTCCACCCACACAGGCTCTGGCAGTGCAGGGGGGCCGGACACCTCGGCCAGGCAGCCCCTTCCCTGCACCAAGCAGCTCTGTGCTGGACGCACAATTAAGTCTTGCTTTGTTTTGTTTCTCTCCCCCTATGCTGACCTCAACTCTTTTTTTCCAGGTGTATGAGGTAAGTCCTATGCTGTCTCCTCCACCCCATGCTGTGCCTGGCCAGGGCCCTCGCTCCATTTTGCGGGACGGTGCTCATAACACTACCCATCCCATCCATCCCACTGGCACTAACCCCCAGCACGGGCTATCCCGGGGCCACCAGCCGGGCTGTGTGCACCTTGGTTGCTTCCTTTAATGTTAAGGCCAAAATAAGCACCCACATGGAGGGGCTGAACTGCCCCAGATGACCCTGAGGCAGCAGGAAGGGCTCAGATGGAGACCTGTGCCATGGATGGTGACAGTCCTCTTCTTGTCTGGGGAAGATAGGCATTGTCCTGAGTGCCTGTAGCCAGATCTTCTGGGACGGGGACCTCACTGTAGCCCTGCCTGTGGCACTGGGGTGTGGTGCTGCCCATCTCTGCATTGCCATGGCTGGCCTGATGTGACTCCAAATGGCTCTGTCCCTGTCAGGACCCATGTGGGTCCCAGTCCTCCTTTGCTGTCCTGCCATCAGCAGAGCCTGACACGCACCTGTTTTTTTTGTGCTGAAAAGCAATACTTGCTTTTGGGGACTCACAAGACCAGCCTGCCTGGTGCCTGTGGGAGTTGTGCTGGGTCCTGCCTGTTCTCCATCCCGTCTTCCTCCCACCTCCCCTTGGACCAGGCCCTGGCCCTCCAGGGGACTCAGTGTGAGCCCGGGGTGCCCGTCCTGCTGCTGTCTCGCAGGCTGGTGGTTCATAAACGGGACCCAGGCCCAGTTTGGCCCCTGCGCCATGTCCATCTGTCCTCCCTGGCCTTGGCACGCTGCTCACCCGCCCACTGCTCTGTGTGTGCTGTGTGCATGCTGCATGCCCAGCTGGGACCCCAGGTGACATCTCACAAAGGGCTAGCTGTCCCTCTGCATTTCCAGGGTGACCCCACAGGGCAGAGGGGGGTGTGGGGCTGAAATTTTCCCCTTGCACCAGGATGTCGGCTCTTCAGTGGCTGGAGGAGGGGATGTCCCCCTAAATCCCACTTGCTGGGATGACTGTGGTGGGCTGAATGTGAGGATGGAGTCAGCCCTTCCTGATGGACCAGGGTGCTGGTGCAGTGCCTGAACACCCTGATGTGGGTGCTGGCAGGGGGCAGGGCTGGGGAAAGCCTGGCCAGGACATGGGTCCCACTCTGTGGGGCTGTTCGGTGCCATCCAGGCTGGGGCTGGAATGTTGCACGAAGGGCTGTGTGCCCCGATCTGTCAGCTGTGCCAGCAGAGTGAGGTCAGGCTGGTGCCTTCCCTGGGGCAGTGGTAGGGTACACTGCTGCCTCAGTGATGGATATGGTGTTACTGGTCCCAGCTCATATTGTCTGTGGGTCCTGGGCAGACAGAGGTGCCGGGGCAGGACTGGGCCAGATCTCTGCTTGCAAGGCTGCACTGTTGGGCTGTCCCTAACGAGTGTTTCTGTCTCCTGTAGCTACGCAGCTCCTTCAACAAGGCCTTCAGCATCAAGAAGGGACCCAAATCGGCCTCATCCTACTCGGACATTGAGGAGATCGCCACACCGGACTCATCGGCCCCCTCCTCTCCCAAGCTCCAGCATGGTTCCACAGAGACTGCCTCGCCCTCCATCAAATCCTCCACATCCTCCTCTGTGGGCATAGACACAGCTGAGTATGTGGGGCCAGGGCAGGCAGCATAGGGTGGGGAGGGCTGGTCGTGAGGGCTGCAGGCTCCTGCCCTGGATGTGTGCAAGACTGTCTCTCCCTTGGCCCAGGCTCTTCCAGGTCCATGGCGAGGGTGAGCCGGAGAAGAAGGAGGTGTCAGAACTGCGGTCAGAGCTGTGGGAGAAGGAGATGAAGCTGACAGACATCCGCCTGGAGGCCCTCAACTCAGCCCATCAGCTGGAGCAGCTGCGGGAGACCATGCACAACATGCAGGTGAGGACCACTGCCAGAAGTCTGGCTGGCTCTGAGGACCTAGGTGGCCACAGTCCCTGTGCCCCCACATCCGTGCTGCAGCCCCGGGATGCTGCCGGCGTCCAGCTCCTCACCCTGTGCCTTAACTGGTTCTCTCCCAGCTGGAGGTTGATCTCCTGAAGGCTGAGAATGACCGGCTCAAAGTGGCTCCAGGACCATCGGCAGTGCCAGGGTCCGTTCCCAGCCATGTCACGAGCACATCGGCCTCCTCTTCACCACGGCGCTCCCTGGGTCTCACGCTTGGCCATGCTTTCAGCCCCACCCTGGGGGATGCAGGTAGGGGTGACAGAGCTGCTGGCAGATGGGGAAGGGCTAGGACAAACACATGTGTGTGGTGGGAATGTGCTGCTGCTTACCTGGAGGTGGCTGTGCATGGGGATCTGTCATGCTGCCAGTGCCACAGTCAGCCACAGCAAGTTTTGGCTCAAGCTGGGCATGGTCAGGCCCGGTGGCTTGGCTCTCCCTGCTGGCACAGCCTCAGTGCTCCGTCCCTAGATGTGTCCCCCATGGACGCTGTCAGCGCTGGCACCCAGAAGGATGAGCTGATGCTGAGGATTGTGGTGCGCATGCCGCCCCAGCACATCATCAAGGGGGTAAGTGTGGACTGTATGGTGAGCCTGACCTGTCCCAGTGCCATGGCCCTGGACAAAGGGCAGAGAATGCCTCTTGGGCTGGATGCAGTGCCCTAACTCTGCACATCTCTGCCTTGACTTCTAGGACCTCAAGCAGCAGGAGTTTTTCCTGGGCTGGACCAAGGTGAGCGGGAAGGTGGACTGGAAGATGCTGGATGAGGCTGTCTGCCAGGTCTTCAAGGTAGGAGTGTGAGGACCCCTCTTTTGAGAGCCATCCTTTTACACTGCTCCACCGTGTCTGATGCTCCCTGGCCCAGGTCCTTACCAGGGTCTCCTGGGGCTGCTGAGCACCACTTGCTCCCTGCCAGCCCTCGGGGCACTGGCAGCCCTGTCCTTGTCCCTTTAGGATTACATCACCAAGATGGATCCTGCTTCCACGCTGGGGCTCAGCACTGAGTCTGTCTATGGCTACAGCATCAGCCACATCAAGCGGGTCCTGGACACAGAACCGCCAGAGCTGCCACTGTGCCGCCGGGGCCTGACCAGCATTGTTGTGACTCTCAAAGGTCAGTGTGGTGGAGAAGCTCCATCACTGTCCCATCTTCCCTCTGTTGCACGTTGTCATGGGGTGTGAGCAGGACCCTCACCCCTCCCCTGCCTGCAGGCTTGAAGGAGAAGTGCGTGGACAGTCTAGTGTTTGAGACACTCATCCCCAAGCCCATGATGCAGCATTACATCAGCCTCCTGCTGAAGCACCGGCGGCTCATCCTCTCGGGACCCAGCGGCACTGGCAAGACCTACCTTACCAACCGCCTGGCTGAGTACCTGGTGGAGCGTTCAGGTCGAGATGTCACTGAGGGCATTGTCAGCACCTTCAACATGCACCAGCAGTCCTGCAAGGTGAGGGCACACAGCAGCCTGAAGTGTCTCTGTTGGTACTGGTGCTGCAGTCCCCGTTGGCAGCTATGCCACGGCCCCACGTGACACCTGGCCCATTCGTTGCAGGACCTGCAGCTGTACCTCTCCAACCTGGCTAACCAGATTGACCGGGAGACAGGCATGGCAGATGTGCCACTGGTAATCCTCCTGGACGACCTCAGCGAGGCAGGCTCCATCAGCGAGCTTGTCAACGGCGCGCTCACCTGCAAGTACCACAAATGGTGAGCGCCTCACTGCACCCTCCTCTGGCACAGTCTCCCAGGCACATGCATGCTCCCCCGGCTTGTGGACATGCGATTGCATGGCTGTGCATGTCTGCTCTGCTCAGATCTGCTCTGCTATGGGTGGGGGTGATGCAGGGTGCTTTTTTTCATGGATTCTGTCTCTCTCTGTCACTCACTCAGCCCCTACATCATTGGGACCACCAACCAGCCTGTGAAGATGACCCCAAACCATGGCCTCCATCTCAGCTTCAGGTGGGAATCATAACATCCCTGGGTCACATCCCTGGGCAGGGGAGCATAGGCCATCACTCCTGCCCCTGGGCAGTCCACAGGATAGAGACACATCCTGTGATTGGGGACCCTGATGAGTACCAAGGACTGAGCCCCAGGCCTGTCCTTGCCACCCCAGAAGGACCTGATGCCCCAACCTTGGGCACATGCAGTGTGGGGGTTCTAGGAGGTCCCCTGAGGGTACTGGGGAATAGGGCAGCTTGTGTGGAGACCCAGCCCTGAACACCTGAGTCTTTCCCCCAGGATGCTGACCTTCTCAAACAATGTGGAGCCAGCTAACGGCTTTCTGGTACGCTATCTGCGGCGGAAGCTGCTGGAGTCGGACACAGACATCAATGCCAACAAGGAGGAGCTGCTGCGTGTGCTGGACTGGGTGCCCAAGCTCTGGTACCACTTGCACACCTTCCTGGAGAAACACAGCACCTCTGACTTCCTCATTGGTACAGCCCTACTGTGCACCTCCCTCCTCTACCTTGGACTGCTGGGAGCCCCCAGGGATGGGGTCAAAACCCTCCCAAAGGAGCCTGGGGAGCTGACGTGCTGCCCCATGTTTCCCTGTCCCACACAACCAAAAGCCAGTGGGTGATATATACAAACGTTGTTTTTGCCTGGGTGGCATTTATTCCCGTGCCCTGTGGGAGTCATGGTGTCAGCCAAGGCTGCCCATCTTACAGGCATCCTTCCTTGGGCACAGAAGAGCCATGTTTTCCCAGGCAGGTATTCCTTTGCCTCACCATGATTTTGGGGGGTAGACTGAACATAGCAGCCACATTCCTTGCCTGGTAGCTTGCTTTTTGCCCATGTGTGTCAGGCAGACCTTCCAGGAGGTGGTTGGGCCCAGTGCACCCTGCGCAGCCAGGGTTGCCTGTCTTGGTACTCTGCTGCCACGGAGCCAGTGACTGAAGTAGGGGGACCCAGCTCCCATTTTCACTCTCTACCTTCCTCCCACAGGTCCCTGCTTCTTCCTGTCCTGCCCCATTGGAATTGAGGATTTCCGGATTTGGTTCATTGACCTGTGGAACAACTCCATCATCCCTTACCTGCAAGAGGGGGCAAAAGATGGGCTCAAGGTACCCAGAGCTACCTGGCACGTGGGGATGCAAGCCAGTGGTGCTTGGGGACATGCTGATGCAGCAGTCTAACAGGATGGGGAGAGGGGAGGTGCTGGGATTTTGGGCACAGGTGGCATCTCTGTCAGGCCCTGCCCTGCCCTGCCCTGTGGCTGCAGCAGGACATAGCACTGTCCTGGGGGGCTCAGGGTGTGATGTTGCCAGCTCTGGCATGTGCTGAAGAGGTGGCTGCTGCTTGTTCCCTGCCTGCAGGTCCACGGGCAGAAGGCAGCCTGGGAGGATCCTGTGGAGTGGGTGCGGGACACCCTGCCCTGGCCATCAGCACAGCAGGACCAGTCCAAGCTGTACCACCTGCCCCCACCCACTATTGGGCCCCACAGCACCGTTTCCCCTCCTGAGGAGCACACCGTCAAAGACACAACACCCAGCTCCCTGGACTCAGACCCTCTGGTATGGCCCTGCTGTGCTGCGCACTGGGAGGTTGGCCAGGTTGGGCTGGTGGAGAGGGGAGAGCAAGGTGGAGCTTCACTCTCCCAGTTATTTTTCAGTGTAAAAAGCCTGATTTGGGGATGCAGAAACATTTTGCGCTCCTGGGAGGAGCGGTGGATGCGGGATGGTGGCACTGGCAGGCTGCAACACCCAGGCACATTGTGATGTGCCAGTGAATGGGCACGGTGTGGCGCTCCACAAGGCATCATGTCCACACACGCAGGCACATGCAGACTGGGGCTTTCACGTACATGTCCTGGTGTGTCACCTGGAGAGGCTGCTAGCAGACAGCAGGCTGCCACGGTTGATACCAGCTGATAGCCTGTCCCTCCCCACTGCTTTGGCATGGTTAGCCTTAAGCATCCCAGCTGTAACAAAGGCCAGATCCTGATGACAGGGAGGGATTTTGCAGCATCTCTGGGCTTTGCTTTACTCTCTAAGGAGCTGCTTGGGGTGGCTGATTTGTATGGGAGGGCAAGGAGGGCCAAGTGCCCTTGGCCTCCCCAGGGCATCCGTGGACCTCTCATTCCCCTTGGGCTTGGTGCCATGCTCCTCTCCCCGCAGATGGCCATGCTGCTGAAGCTCCAGGAAGCCGCCAACTACGTCGAGTCTCCGGACCGCGAGACCATGGTGGATCCCGACCTGCAGTCGACTCTGTAAGGCCCGGACATGCCGGCCCAGGTGGAGGGGAGCTGCTGCCAGGCACCGCTCCCGCCACGCTGCTCTCCTTTTCCTTTGGTGTCCTGGAGCGCAGGGCTGGCGAGTGAGCGGAGAGGAACCGGGGGCTCCAGCACATCCCAGTGGAGCGGGGGGAAGCTTGGCCCATCCGTGGGAGAGCGTGAGGTGCCATCTCCCCTCCTGACCCTGGGGGTAGGAGAATCCTGGTTTCTCTTGGTTTGTTTTTTTTTTTGTGTGTGTCTCTATCGCAAACTCTCGGGCTTTGGGGCCAGGGCGACTGATGTGGCTGAGCCCCGGCTCCTGGGAGCCACAAGGAAGGCCCCTGCGTGGGGCAGGGACCCCGTGGGGAGCCACCTGGGCCAAAGCTGGGGGCTGCAGGAGGAGTGTGTGGCTGCAGGCCGAGAGTGTGGGCGTGAGGGACTCCAGCTCCCTCTCCACCCAGCCAGGTGTAGTCAAGGGCAGGCAACAAGGGAGCTGCTGCTGTGGGAAGTGCTGGCCGAGGAGGAGTGCAGCTCTCGCCCCTGTCTTTGTACATTCCCTGTTTCACCTGCATGGCAGCCGCTGCGACCAGGACAGCCCAATAAACCCTGCTTTGGTTATTTTATTTTGTTTCCCCCCCTCCCATTTTCCTTTGGCCGAGTCCAGACTTCACTTTGGTCCCTTTTTTGTTCTGGTTCTTCACTCTTCTGGCCTGGAGCCTGTGGCCCGGTGCCCACTGCTTCCCTGTAAGCAGCACCTTTTCCCTTTGGTTTCTTTTGCAGCTCTTGGTTCCACCACTCAAACCACTTCTGTCACGAAACTGGTGCTCACTGGACGATCTCCAGTCCCTGAACCCACCTTCTGGGGCCTCACAGCTTGGCTGAGAGGTGATGTGGCAGCGGGATGCTCCCGGAGCAGCCCCTTGCCCGGTGGCTCCCTGATCCCCAGAAGCACAAGGCAGAGTCTGGCCCTGGGGCTGGGGTCTCCCACCGGGTCAGCATGCCACAGGGCATCCCCCTCTGAGGATGCTGAGGCCTGGGCATAGGGAGGGTACTGCTGCCCTATCCCTGGGCAGCTGGATGCCTGCTCTGTCCCCTCAGTGCTGGGAGGCATGACCTGCTCAATGTCCCCTCGGTGCTGCCAGGCCTGGGGGTAGTCCCTATGCCGCTGGCTCCCCAAGGCCCTGTGCCTTCCTGCGTCCCATGGCCTGGGAGTGTCTCGCTGTGCGCCATGTCGGTGCTCTGGGGACAGCTAGGGCTGCCCTGTGTCCTCTTAGCCCTACCGTGCAATGTCACAGGCAAGGCTCCTGGCACGGAGGGGATCAGCCCCGGTGCTGCCGTGGTGCCTTAATGCTCGTCTGTGCAGGAAGGGGGGCACATGGGGCTTGGGCTAGTGCTGTCACAGCCTGCTCCAGCTGCAGTGTCCTATGCCTGTCCCCAAAACCAGCTTGGCTGGGATAGGACAGGAGTGCTGGCACTGGCCTGAGCACGGCCAAGCTGGGGCTGCTGCCTTGAGCACCCGTCACCTGCCTGTCCCCAAGCATGGCTGCAGTGTGCTCTGCTGGGCCAGCACCTCCCTCCCTGAGCCCAGCTGGGCTCTGTGGCCTGCCCGCTCTTCTCTGCTGCCATCCAGCTCAGCTCCCGCACTCAGCTGGGGCTCCGGAGAGCCTTCTGGGGAGAGGTGACTCCAGGGCCATGCCTGCTGAGCCCTGCCAGGCTGGGGGCTAGGCAGCCTCAGCCCCTTCCCGTGCCACAGCTGGTGTGGCCTTCAGGGATGCCTCACAACCCTCCAAAACAGGCATCTCCTCCACGGCCTGGCCTTGCTGCCAGTGCCACTCGGAGGCGGCTGCCACCTCTGCCCTTGGTGCTCTCTTGGCCAGTGCATCTTGCCTTGCCGCCCGGCGCATCCTGGCTGTGCCGCGTGCGCCCTGTGGTGCTCACTTCTCCGTCTGTCCAACAGCCACCCCGCTGTCTCCTCACTGCCACCCGGGGCCGGCCAGCCCGGCCCCTTTGCACAGGGATGTCCCTCCCCACGCTGGCTTGGACGCTAGGGCTTTCTCTTCGCCTTCTCTTGTGTTGCTGCCGTCGGCTAAGGACTTGCTGTAAATAGATCTGTAGTCGAATGCCCTGCGTGAGTTGGTGGGGCTTGGCCTTGTGCCTCTTTCCTTTTTTTTTTTTTTTTTTTTTTTTTGTTTTTTTTTTTTTTTTGTACTCTGTGATAACTGTGCTGTGCTTCTTTTCTGATTGTACAAGACACCGGCTCAGCAGCTGCTCGAGGCCAGCGGTGGGGACCCAGCTCTCCCCTCCAGCCCCTCTCGTCCTCCTTGAGGCTCTGATGTCCAGGGCAGGAAAGGGCATGATGCACCTTTGGGGGCTGCCCCGTGCCTGGGCAATGCTGTGGCTGGGTGCCCTGAGGAGTCCTGTGGGTAGAGAGGGCTCATGCACCTCTCACGTTGCGTGGCCTGCAGGCAGCCTTGTCTGGGCCTGACTTTCTTTTCTGACACCCCCAGGGACCCACTAAGACCTTGACCAAACTGTCCCCATCACTGGCTCACTTGGGGCTGCAATGCTGGATATCCCTTAGCCTGTTTCCTGCAGGTTTGCCCCATCCTTCCCCAGTGCAGGGTTGCCCATTGCCCTGTAACCTCAGCTGGGGCATGCTGGAGGCAAGTGGCATGCTGTGGTGTAAATCATGGGGAACAGGAGGGGCGAGGGCTATGCCAGTAGGCGTGCCCTGGGCTGGTGCATGGTGGAGGGCTTTTGTTGGGCTTACCTAGCTGGAGGGGATGGGCCCTGATGGGTTCTTCCTGGCTTACACCAAGCACCCCATGTCCCCAAGTGTGGCAGCTGTCTGGGGGATCTAGGGCCTGGCCGTCTCCCAGTGCTGCTAGTGTCTCTGGGGTGACCCCCTCTGTCCTCAGAGGGATGGGTCCAAGGTTTGCACTAACTTGTCCCTGTGCTATCCCCAAGGGTGCCTGTCACCCCCAAAGGTGCCTGCTGCCCCCAAGGGTTCCTGCCACCTCCAAAGGTGCGGGTTGCCCCCAAAGGTTCCCCTGGCCACTGGCAATGCCAGGAGCCCTCCTGAGGGGCTGGAGCTGGGAGACTCCAGCACCTCACCCTCCTGCCCCCTCGAGCTGCTGCCGCCTGGCGGCCTGAACCTTACAATTTTAGCTTTTTTCTATTAAAAACAAACAACCTTTTTTTAATTAAATAAAGGATGAAATGGACAAATTCCTGTTTTAGATGATCTGTGTAATTGACTGGGTTTTGTGTTTCTTAACTGCATGGTATTCCTGCTGAGGGGTTTTATAGCACTTTTTAAATTTCTCTTTAAGATTTTGGTCCAGATTTCTACTGCTCTCGCCTGTCTGTCTTTGCCTTTTTCTTTGCATCCTCCAAGTTTGTAAACTTGCTCCATTTTATACCTGATGTTGAGACCCAACCCCACATTGTACATAGCTGCGGGAACAATCATAGGGAACAAACACCATCTGGACTCTTTCCACGATTAGTTGTTTTTACTTAAAAGAAATTTTAAAAGAAGTATAAAAGGAAGCCAGGAAAAGGCTTGAGGATATTATGAAAGACAGAAACAAATCCAGCCCTGCACCAAGTCAGCTCCTGCTGCCCACACCAACTGGCATGTCTCTTCTCGGTCGTCTAACACCATTGCATTCAATAAAGTTATCTCCTGTACCGCCTGGCTGCTGGTCCTGTGTCCGGGAGACTGTGGGCCTGTCCCTGCGCTGGAGAGGGGTAGGACAGTTGTGCTTGTACCACTGCACATCCACCCCTATCCTCGGTGGCTGCCCTCCTGCAAAATCCAGGAAGGTGGGCTTTGTAGAAGTGTTCGTTGTTTGAAATCTGGGCTGTTTTGCAAGACGCTGAGAGTGGTTTTAGTGGTCGGGCACCTCTCTTCCAGGATTGCGCTCCTGTTAAGTCTGGAGTGTGCAGAAATGCTCCTGGTTTGAAATCCTGGCAACTCCACAAGATGCTGACAGCAGGCGATCCCTCTCCTGGGGCAGGAGGGGCAGATCGTACCTGGAGTGTGCAGGAGAGGCAGTGGGGGTCTCGGGGCGGGTGGGCATCCCCCTGGGCCCCTTTCGCCTCACCAGGGCTGGTGCCCTTCTCCCCCTTTGAAAGGGACACGGTAGTGACAGATGCTGCCTCACATCTGCAGCACAGGGGGACAGGTGTGGGACAGTGTCCGTCAAGCAGCGATGGGGTGCTCTTGCCCTGCAGTGAGGACAAGGGGGTGAGGACGAGGCTGCAGATACCAGCGGAGGGGAAGGGAGATCCCGGTCCTTCCCGGCGTGGCTTGAAAGCTATTTTCGACTCTGGGAAGCGATGCTGGAGCGGGACAGATGCTTCAGGATCTATCAAACTAATCACAGGATGATGAGTTGTAACAGGCTGCAGTGGCGAATGCAAGGCCAGGAGAGGGCACTTCCCACCGGCTCCGTGCTCCCGTCCAGAGGGTGAGTTCAAATAAGTTCATTACCCCGGTGGGTGCAATCCTGAACCTGGAGAGCAGGACTGGTTTTGGGGAGCCATGGCCTCTCATCCGCTGAGATATGTCATGTGCATGCTCCCCAGCCTTTGCTCGCTCTGTGGCCCTGTGCAGGCAGGAGAGCAGGCAGCAGAGCAGGAGAGCAGGCAGCAGCGCAGCAGCAGCAGAGTTCCATGCTGGGCCCTATGCGTGGTGGCCCCATGGGGATTTCCAGTCTGACAGCTATGAGGCAGAGGCAGCGAGCCAGAGGACTCAGTCCCCAGGCACAAGGGGATGCAGAAGGATGATGCCGATGCTTCAATTTCAGCCAGACACCTGTGTTTGGGAAAACTCAGCTGCATGTTTCAAGGGTGACAGGCAGGGGAGGGTCCTATCGGTTTGGGAAACAGCACCCATGGGCTCGGCGCTGTAGCGGGCATGTGGCCCCGATGCAGGGTCCCCTCCCCCACCTTCAGTAGCTGGTGGGAGGTTGTGGGTGTCTCTGTAGTGCGGGGTGGCTGGTGCAGGGGTGGGAGGGCTGACAAAGGGAGCTGCAGGGCACCCTGCCCTCATGCAGGGCACAGGGACCCCAGTAGCACCTGGAGATGTTGGGTACAGCCACCATGTATGTACAGCACCCAGGATGTACAGCAGCACCGGTTGGTTACTGCACTGTGTGTACAACAGCGCTGGGTGTGCAACTTCAACCATCAGGCACAGCATCCCTCAGGCACAGCGCTTGGCATATGCAACAACACCCCTGGGCTGCAGCACCCAGCCTAGGTACAGCAGCACTTACTGTAGATATAGCAGCACCCAGCAGCTCCTCCCAAGGTGACCCACAGCCTTTGTGCCAACAGCACCTCTCTTCCCAGGGAAATGCAGCCCTTCTTCATAGACCCACAGAATGGTTTGGGTTGGAAGGCACCTTCAAAGACCACCTAGTCCAAACCCCCCCTGCCATGGGCAGGGACATCTTCCACTAGATCGGGTTCCTCAAAGCCCCATCCAACCTGGCCTTGAACACTTCCAGGGCTGGGCAACCTCTTCCAGTGCCTCACCAGCCTCGTTGTACAATATTTCTTCCCTATGTCCAATCTGAATCCACCTTCTGTCAGTTTAAACCTCCCCTCTTGTCCTGTCATTACAGGTCTTGGTAAAAAGTCTCTCTCCATCTTTCTTAAAAGCCCCTTTATATATAGAAAGGCTGCAATAAAGTCTCCCTGGAGCCTTCACTTTTCCAGGCTGAACAACCCCAACTCTCTCAGCCTCCCTCCATAGGAGAGGTGTTCCAGCCCTCTGCCCGTTTCCATGGCCTCCTCTGGACCTGCTACAACAGGTCCATGTCTGTCTTGTGCTGGGGCCTCAGAGCTGGATGCAGTGCTCCAGGTTGGGTGCTCAGGAAAGCAGAGTGGAGGGATAGAGTTGCCTCCCTTGACCTGCTGGACACGCTTCTTCTGATGCAGCCCAGGATAGAATTGGCTTTCTGGGCTGCGAGCGCACATTGCTGGCTCATGTCCAATTAGTCACTCACCAGTGCCCCCAAGGCCATCTCTGCAGGGCTGTTCTCCATCCATCCATCCATCCATCCATCCATCCATCTCTTAGTCTGTTCTGATAGTGGGGATTGCCCCAACCCGGGTGCAGGAGTCCCTCTGGGTAGCATCCCTTCCCTAAAGTGTATTGGCTGCACCACTCAGCTTGGTGTCATCCATAAACTTGCTGAGGGTGCACTTGATGGCACTATGTCATTGATGAAGATATTAAATAGTATCGGTCCCTGTATGGACCCTTAAGGGACACCACTCATTACTAGTTTCCATTTGGACATTGAGACGTTGACTGTAACTCTTTGGACGTGGCCATCCAGTCAGTTCCTTATCCATTGAGTGGTCCACCCATCAAACCCTTATCTCCGATTTAGAGGCAATCCCATTTTTGGGGATGTGGGTGAGGTGCCACAGCCACATTGCACCCACGGGTGCACGCAGTGCCCAGGGGGCACATGGGGACCTGGTATGTGCAGTGGCTTTGGGTGATGCAGAGGGACCCTTGGGGTCCCTCTCCCCTCTCCAGGCACCATCACTGGCAGTGGCGCGTGTGGATCCCCTGGACAAACCTTCTTTCCCCTCCAGTGCAATGGGGCTGGCCCATGCCCATTACTACCTTCAGCTAGAACAGCCTTTGCTTGTGTTGCCAAGCAGGAATGCTGACAAATCTCTCCTTTAATTTAACTGATGGGCAGTGCCTGTTCATTAAAGCCAGCCTGTTGTGGCTCTGGGCCATTGTGGGGGCATGGGGACATCAGTCCCCCTGAGAGTGGCTCTGGCTGGAGCAGCCTGTCACTTCTCGCTGTGGCTCGGGTGTCCTGGCTGCGGCACTGGGACCCAGGTGCCACCAGAGTGGAGGTGGGGGACCCCTGGATGGGGTGGGTTCGGGGTGAGCCCACAGGGTCCCTGTCCCCAGCTCCTCTGCGGGGAGCAAGGGGTGCCCCAGGGTCCTCTTCCCCACTTGAGACCCCACTGACAGGGATGGGGAACCCACAGCAAGGGCAAACTGGCTGCCACCACCACCCTCTGCTCCCCACTTGGGCTCCTCACTTGAATCCCATCAGCTTTTTCTTGCTGTTTTGGCCCCACATTCAAAGCCAGGTTCCCGGGAGCCCTGTGGATCTGGAGGCGTCATGGTATGGGTGCCACCCCCCCACCTTCGGCCTCAATCTCCTGTGGCCTTGGCAGGGACCTGGCTGGGGTAGTGGGTCTCCATGGTGGGTGTGGTGCTGGCAGCTGTGGGTGACCGGTATGAGGGGATCTGGGCAAGGTCATTGGTGAGAGGAGACTGGTGTGACTAGACCAGCACAGGCTGAGGTGACGGGTGTGTGGTGATGGCTGTGGGGTGATGGCTGAGGGGTGCCCGGGGTGAGGTCACACCGATGAGGGGTGATGGGTGTGAGGTCACAGGTGTGAGCTGGTGGGTGTGGGGTGACTGGTGAGGGGTGCCCGGGCTGAGGTGGCGGGTGTGAGGTGACGGCTGTGGGGTGACTGGTGAGGGG
>JAVJGG010000053.1:6746821-6790169 GCA_035590195.1 Aviceda cuculoides | reverse complement strand
GTGTTATCAACATTCTTCTCATACTGAACTCAAAACATAGCACTGTACCAGCTACTAGGAAGACAATTAACTCTATCTCAGATAAAACCAGGACACTAGCCCATGGTGCTGGGATGCTGCAGAGAGGGGTCATGCTGCAGCCCAGCTCAGCTCCCAAGGCTGGGGTGCTGAGCAGGTCTGGTGGGGGGCTCAGGACCTTCCCCCAAGGAGCAAGACCTGCCACCAGCCTGGTTTTTAAGTCAACCAGATGCTGTTGGCAGCCCAGGACACCTCAGCCCTGCCGTTGGTGTCTGTAGCTTTTTCTAAGCAGAGATGTTGCAGCAGGGACCTTGTCAGGGTGGGAGTCATGTAATTAGCCTGTTTCATTGTGTGAAGGGCTGCCTCTGCCTCACACGGGGTCCCCCCCAAGCCCCCACTGCTGCCTTACCCCCTCAGCACCCCCCAGGAGCAGTGGCACAGGAGGAAGGTGCCCAGGTGCGGAGCTGAGCTCTGGGCGACTCAGTGCATGATTCACCTGAGAGGCAGCTGGAAATGGCATGGAAGCACTGTTTCAGGGCAGGAACACCCCCAGGTCTCTCTGGCCGACTTTTTGAGGTGACAATGCTCCTTTTCAGCTGCTGCAGGAAGGACGGATTAGCAGCTGGCCCCAGGGGACGATGCTCCAGGAGAGGAGGCTTCACCAAGCAGGGAGGAGATGCAGGAAAGGGGGTTTCCCCCATTGCCAGAGCTCACATGCCTCCAGAAACTCCTTCCTCAGTTATCTGCAAACCCGCTCATCTGTTTGCGTCCCCCACTGGATAGCCTTTTATTCTCCTTAACTCCACTGGCACCACTAATTCCCTTGGCTTCTTGCCTGCTCTGATCTTCTCTTTGCAAGCTTGCCTTCCGCTGGGGTTAGAGAAGCACTTTAGGTCCAGAGCTGGGTCATGGAGGCACTATGGGGCTGGAGCTGAGTTGTGAAGGCACTTTGTACCAGATTTGTTTGCAGGAGTGAATGCCACATTTGCAAGATCATGGGGTGGGTGTCCCCATCCTTGGGGTGTGCTTCAGACCCTGCTGGGCTTGGGCGGAGGGTGCTGAGCAGGTTGGGCTGTGCTGCAGCTCTGGCAGTGACCTAAGCACCTTCCCTGGGCCCTGTCATGGAGCAGGGCTGCCTGAGGGAGCTGGGCTCTGCGGGGCTGAGAGGCAGACAGAAGCTACAGAAGAGCTACCCAGGACACGGTACCTGTGACATGGTAAAAGCGTTGACCCTCTGATGTACAAACTGAGCCTTCCACGGCCGTGTAGAGCCAGCTCTTCCCTGCTTCCATCCATCCTCAAAGTGTGCCCTGCAAAAGCTCCCTGGCACTGGAAGAAGGGTAACGTGCTACTCCTCTCATGTTCCCATCCTTGGAAGCTCTCCCAGGGCTGGGAGCAAGTCCTGAGGGTCTCACACCAGCACTGGGTCCCTGCATAAAAGCGAGTTCTGGCTGCTGCCATGTATTGGGTCTGCAGGTGCCCAGTGCCTGGGTCCCTGCCTGAGAAAAGGAAGAGGCAGAGGGGGCTGGCTTTGTCCAAACTAACCTCCCTCATCTCTCCCAGGGATGCAAACACCCCTGCCTTCATCCCATGGGCCTCACCAGGCAAACTTACCCCCCAGGAGTGTCCCTGGGAGGCCCCGAGCTGTCACCAGCGTTCATGCAATCCTGGATGATGCTCCTGGTGGCTTTGGAGATATCAAGGGCCAGGAAAGCTGGGGGTCGGCTTCCCATTGCTTGTGAGGGAGTCCAGGTGTCTGGCCTCTCATAAGCATTGTCTCTGACCCTCTGTCACAAGTAGCTCTGCTGTCAATGCAGATGTTGTCCTCAGTGCAGATGGCTGCTCAGGGACACAGCCTGGGCGTGGGGAGGAGTGGGGGCAGCAAGGACCTGTGTGACCACTGAGGTGACATTGTGTTTCAGGGAGCCCCGACTCACCATGACATTCAAGCAAGCGTCCATGATGGCCCCAGAGGCCACAGCCACCACGATGCCCATGACCACAATGGAGAACTCCACTGAGGCCGCAGGGCCGGGTGAGAGCAAGGAGGACATGTTCACCAAGCTGAGGGACAAGTTCATGAATGAGCTTAACAAGATCCCCTGTGAGTAGCTGCCTCCTTTTCCAGGTATTACCCTCCTCATGACCCCACCACCGCTCTGGTCCCAGTGCTACATGTGGGACAGGGTGGTGGGGTGGCTGGGGCTGGAAAGGAGCTGCAGGGCTGACCACGACACTGGCTTTTGTCCACAGTGCCGCCCTGGGCCCTCATCGCCATCGCAGTGGTAGCTGGACTCCTCATCCTCACCTGCTGCTTCTGCATCTGCAAGAAGTGCTGCTGCAAGAAGAAGAAGAACAAGAAGGAGAAGGGCAAAGGCATGAAGAATGCCATGAACATGAAGGACATGAAGTCAGGCAACCAGGTGATGTCCTTCTGGACTGCTTGGCCTTGTCCTGCGCTTGGTGTTGTAGTAGGATGGTCCCTTTGGTTGAGTTATGAACCGTATCGGGGCACTCATAGCTCAGGCAGCAGAGAGGGATGGAGCCACCAGGATCCCGGGATGCGACAGTGCAGACATGAGCCTGGAGCAGAGACAGCAGTACTGTCCTCTTCCAGTGCCCAGTGGTCCGGGTGGGACCAGGCTCAAGCTGGCCTGCACCTGCCAATGCTTCACCTGAACAAGCAGATGTTAATTTAATCCCTTGTGTCTCCCTACCTTCCTCTGAGTTGCCCTCATCAAATTGAGCTGTGCTTTTAGCTGAGAGGGGATGATCACGAGGCCGAAACGCCCATCAGTTTGGGGTCCCCAAAAAGCTGATGCTCAAGAGGCAGGTGCTGGTGCACGGAGCAGAGCTGGGGCTGTCTCCTCATCATGGGGGTCAGCAGGGAGAAGGCTTTGGTACCAGCAGGCTTGAGGTGATCCTGGCCATTTCAATGGCCCTGACCCAGGGCCATTTGGAGGGGGTGGGAGATTTGGGGCATCTGTTCCTGCTCTTCAGAGCCATGTGGGCACCATGGGCATGCAGGCAGGGCTGGAGAGATGAGCGTTGAGTGGAGATGCTCCATCATACCTGCCCATCTGCACACCGCCGCTGTGGTGGGAGATGTGGGGTGGGATTCCCCAGTGGAGGGCGAGGGCTGCTGTCCCCTGGGTCTTGATGGGGCCATACAAACCCTGATTCCCCACCTTGCTGTGGGTCCCTTGGCGATGCTCTCTTTAACGTGGCTCTCTTCACTCCTGGCGCTCTCGCCGTCCTCCCTCCCTGCTGCCCTGTCTGCGTGTTCCCTCTCTGTCCTGGGACGCCCTCCACGGTAGGTGCCACCACGAGCCTCTTTCTCCATCATTGGCTTCCAGGGTGGGATGGGATGCCTGGGGACATGTCAGAGAGCCGGGACTCCCACCCCATGGACCATGGCTTGTCGAGACAGAGAGAGGGGTGGCTTTGCCTTAGGGGAATTAGATTATTATCTCTATTACTAAGCTAATAAAGCCTGGAAATTATCCTACTAAGCCCTTAGCACTGGCTGTAGCGCTCCCCCAAGCATGTGTTGTGGGGGGGTCGAGTATCCTTGCACCCTTGAAGTAGGTTGCTTGCATGCAGCCACTGCCTGCAAGCACCAAACCTCCCTCCACTGGAGTTGGTCCCGTGTCCCGGTGCCCCAAGGCAGCCCCCCATGCCATCTTGGCTGGACCAGCACTGGGGGCTCCCTGGCAGTTGCGTGGTTGTGGGCAGAGCCGGTGCCACCCCAGGGCTGCTGTACTGATGTTTTATGTCCCCAGCATGGGGGTCTCCTTTCCCCTGTGGGGAGAGCTCGGGTGTTGAGCTGCAGTAGGGTTGGGGTGCTGGAGGTCCCCAGCAGTGTAGGGACAGGGATGCTGCGCTGTGACCCTGCTGCTTAGCCGGGCACCTTGGGTGCCGTTGCAGGACTAACAGGACGATGATGACGCAGAGATGGGTCTGACAGAGGGGGAAGGTGAGGAGGAGGAGAAGGAGCCGGAGAACCTGGGCAAGTTGCAGTTCTCACTGGACTACGATTTCCAGGCAAACCAGGTGATGCAGGGGCTGGGGCTCAGCTGAGGAGGTGGAGAAGTGGGATTTGCCCAGGAAGGGTATTTGAGAGAAGTTGACCTGTTGGACCTGGGTGGCCTGGGAGGGAGGGGGCAGCTGGGTGCTGTGCCACGGGGAGTCCTGTCTCATGTTGGGCTGGAGATGAGCCCTTGGCATCTGCAGCATGTACCTGGGCTGTCTCTCTGAATACACCCCTCTCCCCACTCCAGCTGACGGTGGGGATCCTCCAAGCTGCTGAACTGCCAGCTTTGGACATGGGCGGCACCTCGGACCCATATGTCAAGGTGTTCCTGCTTCCTGACAAGAAGAAAAAGTACGAGACCAAAGTGCAGAAGAAGACACTCAACCCTGCCTTCAATGAGACCTTCACCTTCAAGGTGAGCCCCTTCCTACCCACAACATGGGACCTTGTCTCCCACTCCCATATTTCCCCCTGACTATGTACCAGTCCCATATGTTGACCCTCACTGCTGGGAGTGGGTGGTCCTGGCTTGGGGTCCTCTGAGCCCATTGTCAGCCCAGTTGGTGGCCCTCTTTGTGCAGGTCCCCTACCAGGAACTGGGTGGGAAGACGCTGGTGATGGCCATCTATGACTTTGATCGCTTCTCCAAGCACGACATCATTGGCGAGGTGAAGGTGCCCATGAACACAGTGGACCTGGGGCAGCCCATTGAGGAATGGCGGGACCTGCAGAGTGGCGAGAAGGAGGAGGTGAGAGCAGGACTGGCGTGAGGTCCTCTACCAGCTGAAACTCTTGGCCAGGGACGTTGAGATGTGGGGTGGCCATGGGGCAAGCTCTGCTTTCTGGGCCATCCTGCAGTGCTCAGGATGGTGATTGCTGTGGAGTCACCTGAATATCATTGGTGTCCTGGCCATGAGTGCTGGGCAGGATCTGCCCTTGTTGTTCCCCTGTGCAAAAGCCTTTTTATAACAAAAATGAAGAGTATAAATTTCTTGAGTGCTGTGCTGGGACTGGCCTGCCCCAGACCCAGGTGATCAAACCCTCATGCTGGTGCATGGGGTGCCAGCTGATGCCTGCATTGAAGGTTGAGCAGGGTTTGGGGGGACCTGCATGCGGGACTATGTCCCAACACTGTGATACGATGTACTGGCAAGCCTTTGATATCTGCTCCCTGCTCCCCTTGGCAGCCAGAAAAGCTAGGAGATATCTGCATCTCCCTCCGGTATGTGCCCACGGCTGGGAAACTCACTGTCTGCATCCTGGAGGCCAAGAACCTGAAAAAGATGGATGTCGGGGGTCTCTCAGGTGGGTGTCAGCTTGTAGGCATCCTCCTCTTGCCCTGCTGTGGGGCTCTCAGAATCCTTTGTTGGGGAAGGACACTCGGGCTATTAGGCTGGCCGGGCTCAGGGAAGCCCCCTCCAGTGCCTGGGACCTCCTGCATCGGAGCAGCCTAAGGTCTGGCTGGGGGCCAAGGGGAGGTGGGGATGGGATGAGCCCCACTAACTTTAGGAAGGCCATATTGAATTTGGTTCACCACTTTGTCCAGGGCCAGGACCTGGGTGGTGGAAATGCTCCTCTGCCATTTGCTCCTGGTCCTGCTCCTCCTTGACTTGGGGTCAAGGAACTCAGTTGACAGCATGTTATATGCTAGCAGAGTCTTCCCAACTCCATGCCAGGGCTGAGCTTTCTGCCCAGGGGCCCTCAGCTCTCTCCAGACCTGCCTTAACCAGAAGGAGACCAGTACCTGCATGGCTGGAAGGGTTCAGCTTTATTGCTGGGATGTCCTGCTCCAGAAATGGGGGTGACAGGCCAGCACCCACTGCTGTCACTCCACTGTCCCCAGCACTCCTACAAGGGGACCGACAAGATGCAGAAGAGCTCCATTCCTTGCCCAGTTGCTCCCACAGATCTTCTCCAACCCAAATATTTTGGCTTTGGCCTCCATCCACAAACCTCAGAGCACCTTTACTCTTGGAGGTCTCTTTACCCCATGGTGCACCTCATCCTAGGCTGAGACTTCTCCTCGGGGCAGGCTGGTGGGGTCCGCCGGGTATCTCAGCCCTGGCTGATGCACCCTCTTGCCCCCACCAGATCCCTATGTGAAGATCCACCTGCTGCAGAATGGCAAGAGATTGAAGAAGAAGAAGACCACAGTCAAGAAGAAGACCCTGAACCCCTACTTCAACGAGTCCTTCAGCTTTGAGATCCCCTTTGAGCAAATACAGGTTTGTCCGACAACCTCCTGGGAAGCAGGCAGGGTGGGGGCAATGGGAGAAGTCCCACAGCTGCCCAAGCCCATGTCCTAGCCTTCCCAGCAGCCTGAGCAGCTCCTAGTCTGGTCACCAATCAAATACATCCAGTCCATCAGCCTGGGCTGATGCTGAGGGCAGCTGGTGGAGGGGCAGAGGTGGGAGGCTGGGCAGCACCCATGGGAGATGTGACCCAATGCACATCATGGCTGGAATGGGGCTTTCCTCTGCTCCTGGTCCTATAGTGCTCACCCCAGGCATAGCAGGGACCGCTCAGTGGTCCTAGGGGCATTCTGGACCATTGGTATGCCTTCTGCCCCTCCATGTCCTGCCCTAGCCCTGTCAAGCCCTGTAGCCCACAGCTCTTGCCCAGCCCCACACCACCTCTTGGTGACCTGTCCTAGGTGGCCATGTCAGGATGGGCTGGGCCCCACTGTGGCTCTACAGGCCTGGAGGAAGGAAGTGGAGGAAGCTATGGGCCTGGAGGGGACCCTGCCCTAAAACAGGCCACGGCAGGGCTCAGCCTTGGGGGATCCTGGGGTGCCCTGCTGAGCCACCCTGGGGCTGGGGACAGCATGGAGGCCATGGAGCAGTCATGGCCGCTGCACCTTTCTGCGCCTCTAAAGAAGCTTTCCTCCTTTAGAAAGTGCAAGTGGTCATCACGGTGCTGGACTACGACAAGTTGGGGAAGAATGAAGCCATAGGCAAGATCTTCACGGGCTGCAACTCCACTGGCACGGAGCTGCGGCACTGGTCTGACATGCTGGCCAACCCTCGGCGGCCCATTGCCCAGTGGCACTCACTGAAGCCAGAGGAAGAAGTAGATGCAGCTCTCGGGAAAAACAAATAAGAAGATCTGCCGGCCAGTGTGGCACGGCACTGTGGACAGTCGAAGTGAGCCAGAGCTACTGATACCTCAGTTATGCAACCTTTGGTTTTGTTTTTTTTGTTCTGTTTTAAGCTGAAATACCCTTTGATGGCTGTGGAAGGATTTCCAGACAGTCCCAAAAGCTTCCAGGGGAAGAGGTTAAAGATATGGATGGTTCTTTTTGTTCTTCAGCATCGCTCCCTTCTGCTGCATGTCTCATTGCTTCCGCCTGCCATCCCTCCCTTCCAGGTGCAAAGCCACCATCACACCTGGGACCTTCCCTGGTGGCTGTGTCACCAGCCCACAGCATCGCTGCTGCTGTCCTTCCTTTGGGTTCACGTGGGGAACCATCAAACATTGCATGGAGTTGACACCAGAGCCTGATAGAGTGAGATGACCAGACCCACTATGCTTGCTTGGGGCATGAACAGCTGTGTGGACATCAAAACAGTGGAGAAGACCCTCTGCAGAAGACCCAGGTGCCTCCCCCTTCTGCTCTGCCTCCCTCCATCTGGGAAGGGTGAGAGTCGAGGTTTTGGGCCGAGGACGGCCAAGTGCTCCTGGCCAGCTCCAGGTTTGGCTTCTTCTGGGGAGAGGTTTGCAGGGACCGTGGGGATCAGCTGTGGCCGGTGTGGCGGTGGGGTGCCAAACCCTTGGCGTTGCAGCTGGAGCCATGAGGGCCAGTCTGAGCATGGGGACCCCCAGGAAGTCTGCTCTGAGGAGACACATGGTGGGATGTGCATGCAATGGCAGCGCAGTGCGGACCACTGCCACCTCTGCTGGGCAGCCATCATGTCCCCAGAAGCCGAGCGAGGACAGTGCTGGGTGATTTGCATGTGTGTCCCACCATGCTTGGTTGAAACTCGTAGATCAAGATACTTCCAGAAGGCAGGTTTATGCTGAGAGGTTTCCAAATGTGAGGGGGCCAGCCTCCCAGAGCGGTGCCAGGTGCCTCCCCAAAGGCCATCGCATGTCCTCAGGGCTCAGCCCCATTGTAGGCACCCCAGCACAGCCTCAGGGCAGCCGGGGGTCTATGGGGAGCTCCAGCCCCACCACTGCATCCTACTGCTGTGATGCAGGTGGGGAGGGCAAGAGCAAGCCCACGGCCAACAAGGGACCAAAGCCCCCGACCCCTGCCAGCTGCTGCTCCCCGACAGGCTGCTGCCTGCTGAATCCACCCCATCCTGCTCCCCTCGGGGATATAAGCCATATCTGTGTCCCTGACAGTGAGCAAGAGCTTCTCCGGGCCACCTCTCCCACCGTGAGACAAGCCAGGACCAAGCCCCTGAGCTGGAAAGCCAACACCATTCCTTGCAGCTGTGAGAGGGTCCAGCAGCCCTGCCCAGTTCAGCCCGGTCTGTACTGGAGCTCTGATGTGAGCTGGTGTCCCTGTCCCAGCTCCAACTCCCCAGCAGCCTTGTTCTCTCTGTTCCACTTTGCTTTCCTGGACTCAGTTTTGTGGGGTTTTGGCACGGTTATGTAGTGAAGGGCATTGCATCTTCAGCAAGAGGTGCTTAGAGTGGAGAAGCAGAGCTCTAGGGTGCAGCTGGGAATGGCCCGGGCACTGGGGACGCTGCTCTGGGGGTCCAAACGCCTGGGCTGGAACCTCAGTGCAGGGTGTCCTGAGCCTGGGGACAAAGTGCCAAAACTGAGCTGGCCCCCATGCTGCTGGATGCTTCAGCAGCTCCCTGAGGCCCCCTGCTTCGCAAAGGTCATCTCAGCCTCAGCTGAAGGTGGGGAGATGATGGAAAACTTGGTGGCAGCCACAGCTCATGGGGTTCAGGTTGGACACCGGGATGAGCCCCTTCCCCTGGTGGGATGTGCAGCTCTGGGACAGGTCCCCAGGGAGGGATGTCTCTGTCCTTGGGGGAGGTTCGGGGCCTGGTTAGCCAGCCTGCGGTATATGGTGGTGGTAGATGTTGGACTGGAGACCTCCAAAGACCACTTCCACCACCATCTCAGCTGCGCTTGGACTCTGCCCCGGTGCCCAGCCCGGCTGCTGGAGCTGCAGCTCGGCTGGGCTGGGTGAAGGTGGCACTGGGGCCACACCAGGCTATAGGGGCTTCATGGGTCACCAAGCAAGTGGTCCCACAGGGCCACCTCCTGCTTTAATTAGTCCCTTTTCCTAACGGATGCGTCAGTGTCAGCAAACAAGGTCCTGCCCTGCTTGTGTAGCCAAAGGGAGAAGAAATCTCGGGGTGCTTTTAATTAATAGGGAACTGGGGGCGGCTGATGCCCCTTCGCTGGGGCACTGGCAGGATTTGGGCTCTTGAATCAGTTTTGTTTTGGAGTCTGTCTGGGCACTGGGGGGTCATTTGCCTTACATGGAAATGGGTTAAAAAAGAAGGAATTGGAAAGAACACTAAAATCCTCCTGTTGGCAATCAGCGCATGTGTGCAGCCCTGCAGCTTTCCTTGGGAAGCAAGTGGAGGTGTGCACACATGCCTGCACGCATCCACATGCGCATACCCTCATGTGCACACCCTCATGCACACCCCTCCATCCCCACCCCCTCAGACCTGCCGCATCGTCCGGGGTCTCACCGGGAGCGGAGGTCCCACCTGGCTGGTTTCCATTCGGACTCTTTAAGCCTCGGGGGGGAAACTGTGACTTTAATACATAATTTTTTTTTAATAAAAAAGGGAAAAATAACCAACATATTAAAGCCATCTGCTCTGCCTCTGACCCCTCCTTAGTTGTGTGTAGTTAAAAATGTATGGAGACATAGCTGTATATACCATGAACAGTGCATGAGATGCAGCCACGTAGCAGTAGCAGCATGGTTAAAGCTGAGCGCGGCACTGCACGCTCTGCCCCACCGCTCGCCTCCTCCGTCCCAACCACGTTTCTCCAACGAGGCAGAGACGGCAATGAACAAAACTCATTGCTCGAGTGCTCTCCACCGCCCCTATTATTTTCCCCTGAATAATAAAAAAAAAAAAGTCATGTAAAAGAAGAAAATAATGCCAAGAAGCAAAGCATGCCAAGCCAGGCCCGCCAGCGGAGGGTGAGCCGTCATCAATGCAGCCGTGACATCCATGTGTGTCTTGTTCCTGTATCTTGTCGCATTTATACCATGGCCGGGTAGCGGCAACATCGTGGCTTCGGCGTCCTGTGTCGTGTTGGTGCATTTCACCGTCAGAGCAACTTTAGAAGCCATATTAGACCACGGTGTACTGGGACCCCATGGGGACGGGCCCACTGGTGAGCCGTGACCCCCTTCTCCCCATGTGTCCACCGTCCCCCCGGTTTCATGGGGCTCAGCGGCGGAGCCAGGCTGCTAGGACAAGCCGCATCAGCCACCGCCTCGGTGGCCACGGATGCCGCCGTCACCCTGAGTGAGGGGACGGGGCAGTGCTGGGCACCGACGCCGGGGCCAACTTGCCGGTGGCACTTCTGCAATGGAAAGGCTGGAATGCGGCAAAGATCTGGTGGCGAAAAGGCTTCTGAGAGCGATTTGGGTTATTTCTGCCGTGTCTGGTCGGGTGGTTTCTGTTTCGGGGACAAGAGCCAGCATTCCCCTCTCCCGGCTGCACTGTGGTGCAAACCCAGCTGTACCACAGAGATGCTCAGCTTCGGTCTCCTGGGGTTAAAAGGAAGCAAATCCGCCAGGCTTGGCAACAAGCTGGGTTTTCTTTTCCTTTTTTCCCTCCAAAAAAAGAGAGAGGAGCCAGCTCCTCTGGGAGTCCCAGGCTCGGGCTGTTCCTCGAGCGAAGGACCTCCCACACCGGCCCCACTCTGCCCCGTCCCAGCCCCTGCAGCGTTCGGCTCCGGCGGGAAGCTGCTTTTAAAGCCCCTTCCTCCCGTGTGGACTCTGTCGTTTCTGTCTCTTATCGTTAAATGGTTATTTTGTAATGATATCTGTCTCCTTATTAAAGAAACAAGCTGAAAGGAGCCTCGGTTCCCTTCTGGTCTTGCTGCTGGGGCTCAGTGGGGCATCCGTGGCGGGGGGCAGGTCCCAGGGCTGTGAGCCTATGGACAATGGAGGGATGGAGGCATGAGGGCAACCCTGCGAGGGCCCAGGTCCCCATGAAATACAAGTGTGCTTGCACGCATGGTGGGGATGTCTCTGCGCAGCCTTGAGCCCCGGTGCCCCAGCTCAGCGTGGCTGGCCCAGACATGGGGTGCAGGTGGGAAGACATCAAAGGTCCCCACCAAATTCTTCATCCCCAACACATACAGTTTGGTCCATATATTCACATTTATGTCCTGCCCTGCTTTGCAGAGGCGCTGGAACACCCTTTACCCCAAGGGAAAGAGCTCAAGCTGCAGTAACCACCCCCAAAGA
Organism: Aviceda cuculoides; assembly: GCA_035590195.1. Lineage (NCBI taxonomy): Eukaryota > Metazoa > Chordata > Aves > Accipitriformes > Accipitridae > Aviceda > Aviceda cuculoides. The sequence goes on along the minus strand of JAVJGG010000053.1, from coordinate 6,778,713 downwards.
CCAAAATAGGCAGAGGTTTCTAGCAACCTCACTTGGGCCAAAGGCTCCGAGACACGGCACCAGCGCCCATGTCTTTGCTACAGGTTTGTCTTGACCAAGCTCCTGAGCAGAACAAATACAGGGCTTGGCACCATGGAGGGAGATGGGCCTGAGCCCCACTGTGGTTCAGAGGTGTCAGATGGGACCCTCTCCCGTTCGCCTTCCCGGATGGTGGGTGGCTGTGAGGTACATGCATCCACAGTTCCTTCATTTGAACTTTCCCTGAACAGTCACACAGGGGAGCATTGCCTTTCCCGTGTTGTAACTGCAGCAGGTACGTAGCTGCAGAGCATTTCTGCTTTTATAGATGACTGATACTGCCGTGCTATGGAAATTTTGGGAGAAACAGGGTGTTTTAGACTAAACAACTTGCAGCTCCAGAAAGATGGAAGCAAAGTCAAAGCTTCTACTTTATCAACTCTTATTTTATTCATTTATAAATACTGTTGTGTTTACAAGCATCATAGATGTGAATATTATTCCCAAACTTTCAAACACATAATACTTATAATACTATATAACAACAACCAGTAAAACAAATCATTCATCTCAGGGTTTGAAAGGCCACTCAAAAGTTGCATAAAAATACATTCTCTCCCCATCTCGTAAGCTAGTCCTGCTTCTCCAAGGAGTTTATTTACAAAGAGCCATCATCAAACTCACAGCCACAATAGGTGGGTTCACTCCAAGCAATAAAAATGAATTCACCCCAAGCAATTGCTTAGAAAAAAAGCTCGTGTTCTCCAGTGGAGATCACATCTGGCAAATGCTCTGGTTCAAATAGGGATCAGTTTTAAAAACTGCTTGCTTTGCACTCTGTTCCAAGCGCAGAGTGCAAGGTGTCCTATTCATTACCTCCTCAGTGCACTGGTTATGTCAGGCATTAAGTGAGATCAAAAAAATTCATTCTCAAGAATTTGGTTTGCAATTGCATGTTCATCATGAAATACTCACAGCTTTGGCTAGTCAGCAAGACTAAACTGTTGGTGGGTCCTCTGCCCTAGTCAGAGTTCAGGGGGATAATCCAGTGCTAAGCAGACACTTCGTTTAAAGTGGTTTGGCTTTGCAAGGTGCCACGCAGAGCAATTAAGCCTTCTGCACCCTTTGCATACTGTTCCTTAGGATAAAACACAATGAGTGTCCTAGTAGGAAGGGGCAAAATGTCAGTGCAGGATGGATTTGTCAGATTGGGTTGAACCCTCTCCCTAAAACAGATACCAGGCTTCTTCATGCTGCCAGGAACCTGCCTCGTGAGAAGAACAGGATCTTTAGCCTGAAATCTCATCCCTTGTCCTGCTGGGATTCACAACCCAAGATGCACGCGTTGGCACGCCAGCGCTGCACCAACCACCAGCACCCCAGCAGGTGTGTAGCCTCTTCTCCGCATGGCACAGAAGGGACTGGACTCCTGTTTAGAGCTGAGAGAGCCCAAGTCTGAAGCAAGGAGTGGGTCACCAAGAGAAAAAACATCAAGAACCGCAGAAGTACTCACATAAAGAGTGCACCAAGTGGGAACGGCGTGCAGAAAAAGCATTGACCAGATCTCAAGACTTAAAGCTGTTAAATATAGCAGGATTAAAATAAAGTAATATAAAAAGGATGCCTGGCTTAGGCAGCGCTCTGCAGAAACCCTGATGCCATTACCAGCTTTGGTCTCTTCCTCCCCAAAGCACAGCAGCAGAGGAAGGGCCTCAGTGTACCAGGAGAAACGGCATCTCATGCTGTGCACAAACAGCTCCACTGGCTGAAGAGCGGTGGAAGAGGAACCTCTGTCTAGAGCTGCCTGGGGAAAAACTGGCAGCTCTGAGAAGAGCTAGAGAGGTGGGAACAGGCAGGACAGGGAGGGGAAGGGGAAAAAAATGGAGAATTAGAAAAAAAAGCCAAAACCAAACTAAGAAAAAAACGCCAGGGAGAGGAAAATAAACACTTTCTGAAGCAATAACCAGCAAAAGGTTCCAAAAAGCCCAGGATTGGCTGATAAGAGATAATTTTTACCCTGTTGAGCAAGCTCAAGAATTATGCTCATTTTCAAGTGTCTCATCTATCTCTCTCATAGCAGAAAGAGGTCCCACCAGCGTGGCGGGAGCTGTGAGCCCACAGTCAGCAGAGGCGCCCGGGAATGTAGGTAGAACTTCTTCATGGCAACCTCCAAGTTCAATGACTGAGACTGCACTCTCTGCCAGATGGAGCAGGGAAATCAAAGGACAAAGGAAATGAAAGGACAAATATGGAAGGATGTAGATGGGAAAGTGGTTTGGATAGAGCAAGAAGTCTCTGAGAAGGAAGTTATTGTTTGAGAGGAGCCTATTAAGGGGAAGCTCAACAGATTTGGTGACAGGTTACTGCTGCTATCATCAAAATCACACAGCACATAGAGGAGCCACTGTCTAAATGCCCATAGAGAGAACAATTTCAAACTGTTCTGAGTATGTATAACATCAAGGAGGTGGGTTTTTTTGAGGTTTCCTTCAAGGTCAAGGCTTATTGCGAGCCTTTGACAGATTAAAAGACTTCCAACCCAGTGATACATTTACCAGCACACCCAAGAGTAGCTCCTTCTCCCTCTGACACCAATGCACCCACACCTTTCCAAGGCATGCGGGAGGACAAGTGATCACTGCTTCATGCTCCTCTGCCTTCAAACCCAGCTGCGTCAAGCTTCTTCACCAACAGATGGGTGGGTGGGACTGGACTCTGGCATTCCCTCTCCCTACAAACAAACCAGTGCTGCCTTTCACTTGGTCAGCCTCCTGCTGCACATCAAAGCAAGGTACCTGAAATACCAAACCAGACTCCTCTACAGGGCTCTGCCTTCATGAAGATATCAGGAAAATGTCCCATACGGCTGGTTTCTGGCACAGGCACAGCTCCCTGCAAGGTGACTCACGCTAATATGCATGTGAAAGCAGCAGCGGATCTCTAGGGGTTCAAGCTTGCCCTTCAGAAAGCTCAGCAAGTATCTGTGATACATCCTATCCCAAAGAGCAAGAGTCCAGATACAATCAGCAGATGCTACTAATGGAGACAGGAGCCCTGAAAGGATATAGTGTGATACGGAATCACCCAGGCTGCAGAGGAAAGGCAGGGTAAGGGATAAGTGGTCTGATGTTGAGAGTCAGCTCTGATGTTACTGAACAGGTTCAAAATCTTACATTAAATAAAAGACTCAGTCTACTAGGGTGAAAGGACAAGAAGGTCTCTGTGCAAAGCAGCTGTAGCTGGCCTGTTACAGAAATAAGCCCTGGTGGCTTTCACAGCATCACATTTTAACCAGAGTCCCACATCTCAAGTGGGTTGATGTGCATCCTCAGAGTCCCAGCCCATGTTCACATTTCCCACCTGTAGAGGGCTTGGACGTACTGGATTAGTTCTTTAGGTGTCACTTTTTAAAGTAGGAGCTACCTACTCCAGACTGGAGTCTAACACCAAATACTGGGCTTCTGGAAGAAGAAGTTTTGGCAGCTCAAACCCAGTCCCCATGTTTCTCTTCTCCCTTGAATAAAATGTCCGAGATACCACAACATGCTTAAATTAAAAATAATAAAATGGCAGGGGTGTGCATTGTGGGGGAAATAACGGCAGAAAGGGAATGTACAGCAAAGGGCAGGGCAAGGCAGGTACGACAGATTGATCCCATGGCTGAAATGCTTGCTGTACTTGACAGGAGAAAAAGAGAGGGGTAGGGCTTGGTGGTGGGGTTGGCAGCTTGCGTAGGGCACCCCTCTTCATCCTGCCTTTGCTCAGGATTCCTATTTGGAGAGCTTGCTGATGACACGAATGAGGGCTCCGTTCTCGTCCTTCAGCCTTTGGTTGTCCGACTTCAGCTCTGTCAAAATCTGTAGAGAGAGACAAAGACAAGGTGGGATTACAGCTCAGCGCTGCCAGCTGGACAAGCCCTACGGCTCAGAGGGAACAGCAGGGATGTTGCATTCCCTCCATGCAGCACACTTTTAATGTTGATAATTTCTCCACAATGTCTCCAGGATTTTTACAAACTGGCTGTGAGGCGTGGAGGGGTCAAGAGGGTACTTAAGCACAGCAAAGAGCCATGGAGCTCCTGGAGCCAGGAAAGCCCTTGCTGAGAAGCAATGCCACAGTCCTGGGGCAGGAGGACAGGAACCATTTTTGAGCTGTTTCACCCCAAACCTGTTCCCAGAGGCTAATTAGGGCTCAGCAGAAAACTATAAAGCTGGTTTTCCTGATTTGGTTTTTTTTTTCCATTTTGCCAGGACCAGAGGGGAAAACAAAGGTCTGGAATTCTCACTCAGGATTGGACCTTGCAAAATCTCTTTAGAATAAACCCAAATCTCCTTGGGATCCCATAGATGTTTAATTCAAATGCGCATGCCACAGCCAGAGGACTGGTAGAACATACTGACACTGGAGATACCTCCTTGGTGCTCAATTTTGTATGCTGAAGTTCTACCAAGGGTTGCAACACAGACAAAAGCCAGAGCACTTTTAATTGGAAACAGAGGAAGAAATAGCTTCAACAAGAGCTTTGCAGCATTTCTCATTGGCAAAAACCCCTCCCGACTTCTCTTGCTTCCCATGCTGCAGGCGGGTGACCTTCAATGGACTGTCCCTAGCCGCTCAGGAACTAGAAGGAGACCCTGTGCTCCTGTCTCGGGGTGTGACACAGAAGGTGTAACTAGCACCATGGGTGCCAGCAGCCCTGAGGGTGACCAGCCCCAGAACCTGCTGGAACAAGCCAGGGTGGAGCAGGGTCACACGCAAGCAAGAACGGCACCGGTATGAGCTCAGTGATGATTTCTCTTTGCAAAGGTGAATCTTAAGAGGAATTCCCCCAAACTCAAAATCCCCACTAAACCTTCTGCCTTCTCCTAAGCTGGAGTTTCAGCTCTGACCACAACCTTCTGCCCGTTCCTCCCATCCGCAGCCCCTCCATGACTACCGCCACCGAGTGCAGGCAGCTCCTCGGGCAGATGCCAGCTCCCACTGCTCCTGCTAGAGCAATTCCCTCCTTTCACAGTCAGGCCAAGCTGCACCTGGCCCCAGTGCGCCTAACCCCGTCCCCGCTGGCACTGGTGGTGGATGCTCCAGACAGGAGGTTTTGCAAGAGAGAGAGGAGGGGGAAAGTGCAGCATGGCAGGGTATTGGGGAAAGGGTAAAACTATGTGATGGGCTGGCCGGAGCTTCAGCTAGTGATGCTTAAAAGTGTCTCACTGGACTCAGTGGTGGTGCAACAGGCACATCTCCATGACAGGGCTGTCACCAGAACAGCAGTCATGACTCCTTATGCCATCTCTCATGGCCAGATAAGAGGCATCGCCCATCACCAAAGTGCTCAGGGGCCCAGAGAAACGGGGAGAGCACTTGCTGTCTCACTTGGCACTCCTCTGTTTCCTCCTGAACTTCATCTAACACCCACAACACAGCATGGTGCCCTCCAGTCCAGTGCACTGTGACAGTTCAACCATCTATTGGGGTCTGCAGGTGCACAGTCCCTGTCCTCTCTACATCACTGCTTGGGGTGGCCTTGCAGTCCTGAATGTGTCCATCACTGCAATGAGGTAGTGATATGAAGTTCTGCCACTTGCTTTGGTAGAGACAATCTGTCACAGGTTCCCAGAAGCAACATCAGAGAGCGATCACCCCGGTTCTACAGCTTACTGGAAGCTCTGATGGTGGCTATGCCTTACACACATGCTTCAGTGCAACTTTGGTGATTTATTCAAAAAGGAAGGAGCATAAGTACATGTAAAGCAAGTGCTTCTTGAAAAGTTTCCCGCTGTAACCCTACTCTATCAGTTTCCAGTGAAGCTTTCTGAAAACTAAAAATGAATGTTACAAAATTTCATTCCTCCCAGGCCAAGGGCATTCCTCCCTTCGAAGCAAAGCAGCCTCAAGTCAGGTAAAATAAACTGCACGTGAAGCAGGCTGGTAATGCAGGGGCCTGGAAACTGAAGCTTTATAAATGTCTCACTGGAAAACGTAAGAATGGATGTGGCACAGCCCGCAGGGGACAGTGAAGCTGACCATGATGCAGCATCAGTGTAAAGTGAGTTTTGGGCTAGAGGCTGGTCCAAGCAGCGGTGCTCTGTGTTACCTGTGACAATGGAGAAGGTGGCACTTCAGAAATTATGCAGATTTTGGAAAATGAGATTCTTGGAAAAACACCACTGCTGCAAGAGCATGGTAAATCTGTCAGAGTTTAAAACAGTGACATTACTGTATTGCTGTGATGTCTACAGACACTGGTGAGACAAGGTTTACAGGTACCAGCAACACCCGGTGTTAGACCTACTAAAAGAGTTGAAAAGAAATCAGCAGAGCTTGCAGACACACGGCTCTTCTCCAGCTCAGACACCAGCAGTGAATTGCAAACCTATAAGCAAGCTGGGAAGGATCAGTCCACCCATGTCTCAGCCAGCCTGCATGAGAGACAAGGCACGTCAGAGCAGATTGGTGTTAGCAGGGGGAAAGCAATAATGTGATTATTTCCTAGGAGAAGACAGACTGGTGACTTACTGTTTGTGAAACTATTTCTCCGAGTCTGGAAATAGTTTTGCTCAATTTTCCCTCTCAGATCTCAAAGCACTTTGGGAAGGAGAATGACTTAAACTCACCGTTTTTGAGAAGGAATGAGTCAGTGACAGTTCGAGAACACTTTTGCAGATTTAAACCAGAAGGATAGTGAGATAATTTAATCTGACCATCTGCACAATTCAGGCCACATAACGCGAAACACCCCCTCTCTCAGCCCCTGTGATACACGTGTGGTCTTGACTGCGACTCCTGGAAGGGGAAGCCACAATTCCCCTAGTTAGTTTGTTTCTACGGTTAATCATCCTTGATATAATTTGTGTGCTAAGAATAGGTTTTTTTATACCTTAGTGCCACTTCCAGCCCATGAGAGCATACTGCTTCTTCCTTTTTTAAAAAAATAGCTATGTCTGAAGGGATCTGAATATCCCTACTAACCTGCAAAAGACAGGTAGGGCCCTAAGAAAGAAGCATTTACAGCTTTATTTTAGCACCAAACCAATGAAGTAGCAAGAAAGGATGTAATTTAACTGCACGATGTGTGAAGGCAAAGCTTACGGATTGTCCTTGGATTTCAAACACTAATTGCTCTGCACTGAATTTAAAACAGAAGATGGAAAAAGAAAGTGCACCTGGTCCTCCTCCTATTGGTTCAACTGCCTTGTAGCCAGACCACAGGAGGGAGAGGGGATGCTGCAGCCTGTGAACTCAGACTCAAAAATCTCTGTTTAAAATGAGGGAAGGAGCTTGTCCTCTGCTGAAGTGAGGAAGAAAACCTGCTGAGGACTGCCCAGTTGTAGGTTTTCTACAAATCACCTTCCTGTCTAAAACGTGCACTTTTCATAACAACCTTAGAAATTTATTACACTGTTCATTCTGACTTTGGATAATCTTATTTGCTGGGTGCCAGCTTCTCACTGAATTAAGTCCAATTAAAAAAGAATTATATTATGAGCAGACACATAGCATAAACCACCTGTTTTGAGGTAAGGTAATGGGGAAGGGGCTGCTGGCTAAACCATTGGCACTGACAAGCTGCCCCAAAGCCGTTTGCCAGTGTTAAGCCACAGGGAAGCAGCTGATCCATCACTCTTCAGGAGCCACCTCAGTGCCATCCACCCAGCCCCGTGCCCTCGCGTCAAGGTGGGACGCACATACTCCTATTTCTCTCCCAGATGATGGACTCCACATGGACAAGGCAACCCCCTGATGCGGTCAGTTAGTAAAATGGCGAGGTCAGCATCATCTGCCAAGCAGAGCGAAAGTCAACAGGACTGAACAGAGCCTCCAGCGAAACCCTGCCTTCAGCCGGGCAGTTACACCATGCTTTTGGCTTTCAGAAGATCCTTTGCCACATGCTGCTTTTGAGCCACAAGCTTCATCAGATACCCTCAAAAGCAACGAGGCAAGGGGGAACAGCCTGGCCAAGGGAGCGGAGACCTGCCTGGAAGAGTGGAAGAGGGAGGCGAGATGAGCCGGAGAGAAAGCAGCTACAGCTCCTCTGATTCGGAGGGCTTGGCAGGCAGAGAAAGTCTGGCTACGACCCGGGTCAGAGCCCTGTTTTCAGCCAGCAGTTGCTCATTCATCTGCCTCAGAGTATGAATCTGTTTGAGCTGATGGAGATTCTGCAGAGAGTGAGAGGAGTGGACAGAAAAATACAAAGAAAACACACCACGAAGACAGAAGGGCACAGAAACTTGAATTTAGTCCACAAGCAGTAAAAGAAAAAAAAGAGAATAAAAGAAAAATTAGTAGCAGTGAGTGCTGGTTGGGCAGCAGCTCAGATGTGTATGGGGAAAGCCTTACAACACACGGAGTTTATTTTGGGAACCATCCCTTTCTCCAGGGGCCCCCAAAGCCTTTAAAAAGGTCAAATAAAGGGATTTCCCACCACGAAGCACAACAGCCTCTTGCAGGTTAGATCCTAGTTTACCCAGACAGTGAGCTCCAGCAGCACACAGACCCTGGACTTGGGAACTACTCTGAGAACTATCACCATTGACTTACCACCTACGCAGGCTTTGAAAACACTGCTGGCAATGGAGAATTTCTTTAAAACTCCTTTTCTTCATGTACCTCTAAAAGCTAAAGCAGTCTTGTGTAGCAAAGAGCAATCAGAGCTTCATGGGAGATTTTAAAGGCACAGACTGAAGCGTCTGAAAGTGCCACTGTCCTACAGCAGACCACTGAGACACATACCACATTCGCTTGCATCCCTCATCCCTGCAGCACCTGAATGATGGCTTTTGGATCTGCTCAGGCTTTAGTCCTGCCAAACGTCTGGGGTGTTTGTGGGTTTTTCATCCCTGCCCAGATTCAATTCTTCTCTGTCACAGGGCTCAATTTTTCTCTGATCTCCAGAGGTGAAAAGTCAGAACCTTAAAATGCTCATTTTAACTAAAGGAGTTTGAATGACAGCATCTTACACAGGAGGCATGTGAAAACATGGCATTCTTGGTCACAAAAGAAAAAAGTGGGCAAAGGACGGTGTAGAAATCGAGCCTCAAAGCTGGGGCTAGCACAGGTATAGCAGCAATGGGAAGATACAGAACATAAAAGCAACAAGGAAGGCAAAATGGGAAAATGGTAAAAGCCAGGCACACTTCACCATTTCTACAAGGATGACGTTTTTCCCAGTGATGCTAAAGTGAAACCATGTGCTGGACATTTATACCAAGTGTGGGTGCCAGGACATGCTGAGGGCTGCAGAGCTGCTTTCTGAGCAGCATCCCGTTCCTCCTTCCTCCCGACAGCTTGTCGGGCAGCGGGGACATGTGAACAAGAAACCCTCCTTCATGGTAGAGGGAGCAGACACTGGGCAGGGGAAGGCAAGAAGGGAGATAAGAGTAGTTTTAAGTTCAAGTGAAAAAATCCCAGCTGAGAACCAAAGCAGCTCCACAGACCAACGTGCTCCTCCCTATGCCCTCTTAACTGTGAGCTTGCAATGGCAGGGAGGAGACGGAGGGAAGATTCTACTGGGATGGGGATTCCTTTCTGCCATTTAATTAGCAGAAAGCGCTCAAAGGAAGGTCACTGTCTGTCCTTAACCATCAGCAGCATGGGCAAATCTACTGTGATACAAAGAACTTGCATGAACTTCCACCCAACCTGCATGACATGGAGCTGGCTGCAGTTGGCAAGGAACCAGCTGCATCCCAGGACGGTTTGTCCAAGGGCTCACTCCTGTATAAAAGAGAAGTACTTTATGTAGCCCCCATCCATTGGCTCAATTCCTAACTACTCAAAAGCACTACCTCTGCTCCCCATTAAGGAATCAAGATACCTTGTCCAAAAGCCTTGCAAAACCAACGGAAGCAAGGCAGGTGTGTGCAGGGAGCCACCAAAAGATGGGGTTTGAGCCCCTTGAGGGCATCAAACGGACAAAGCAGCTCCTGCTACTTGGACTATGCCAACACAGTTCTGACACTGGATAAATCAACAGGTCCTGAGACCAAGCTACGGCCAACAAACTGCAGGAGACCTTCAGGGACATCTCAGCAGCGAGATCCTCTCTCACCAAATCTCAGCCATTTATCCACCATTTAACCTGCCCAAGGTGTGCCGGCTCCCCCTGTGCTCGGCGAGGACACAGATGGACATCACATGTCTGTCCTGTGATAAATCACACCCAGGAGCCGCCGGAGGATGGTTCATACTGGAAGAGTCATTTCTTTTGGTGATACCATGGATAACAAACGCCTGTTTTATTACAGGGAACACAGCTGAGCATGTGGCTGGCAGAAAGCATGAAACATATGTAAAATGAGGCGTGCTACGCAAGATGGAAAGGATTGTGATCATTTGAGACCACCTTTATTTTTCCATACCAATATAGCACAGAACCTCAGCATGGCACCATCAGACACAGCTCAGCCTCAGCATGCTGTCACAGACAATAAAAAGGATCATTTATGTAAAAATGCATGTGTGCTGCAGGTAGGACAGCCTTCTATTTATCCAAGAAACCTAGCAAAGGCTGGGAAGCTGGGACTGAAGCCAAGGGTGATGACCAGAATCTAGATGATACCGCTGTGATTGCTTATCACTCTGCTTGATACTTGGCTTACCAAAAGCAGGTTTCTCAGTTCAGCTGTACCTGCCTTCAATTAAAGGATTTTGTGCCTGCAACACTAAGGGAAATAAAAATGCCCAAAGCATGCACAATGCACAAAGCCAGGAGGTGCAGTGCTGCTACGGAATAAAGAAGCTTCTGTGACCTTCAAGAAAAATTGCTGTGTTAAGTTGGAACCTCAGGCATTTGGCATTGAATTCAGTTCAGTGCAAATGCTAATTTTCTTTCTCCTTCCTCTTCCAAGTTGCTGTATCTCCAGTCAAATTCTTCAGTCACTTAGGAAAATGCTGCACCACTCTGTCACCTTCACAAGAGCAAGTCTGCAGGAGCAGCTTGGGCACCAAGGAGTTCTTGAGATTATGGAGTTTGTCCCGCTCCTCTCTATTTCTTGATTGCTTCGTTAGCAGGGGTTAAACTCATGAAAGGAACAAAGCTCATTACCTCAAGAATAGCCTGAAGTACAAAGCATTTCTGCCACAGAAACCCAGGGTCCTGCAACCTTCCTGAGAAGTCAGCTGCAAGAAGAGGAAAGCCCTGGCCAGGACATCCACAGAACTGGACACAGCCACCCCAGGATCCAAAAGCTGGATGACAGCCATGCTGGTCTGGTTCAATTCAAAGACCAGTAGGAAGAATCCCAAACCCCACAGAATTACCTGAGACCTAATAACCTGGCGTGTGTGGTTGTTTCCCCTTGCTACTCTCCATGCTAAAGGAAACTGGCAGATTTGCTTAAGTCACTTATTCTTTCTGCTTGACAGCTATTCAGCTAGTGCAAGAAGCAGGAAAGAAAGTCTAACCAGAACTAATAGATTTGTTTTCCTGGCTCAACTTCCACACTAGGGATTAGTGCAGATGCTCTGTGGAGGTTATCTCACTTTAGGCAAACACAGCTGAGCTGACTCTCCCGCTTTAAGGCATGATGAAAGTGGACACAAAAGTCTGCTTTCCTTATGGACATGTCCAGTTCAACATTTTTACTTTCTGAGATTTTATACTCCTTTTTATTGAGTAGTTGTTGAAAAAGACATGTCACAACGCACAGAAGTACTCACCATATGCTCAAGTTTTTGCAAAAACTAGTGGAAACATACTAGCACCCTAGAAGAGGTATTTTCAAATTTCTTGTCTATTTATTCTACTAACAAAAGGCCACTTCGCTTGTTCAATGCAGCAAGAACACAGCAGAGAGCAAAGAGTAAGTACCACTCTTGAGGACCTGATAGCTCATTTTCAGTTAGACCACAGGCTCCTTTAGCTCACATCTCCAGCATGTCTTTCGGGACAACATAAGAACATGTCAAACTTCTAGCAGTGCTTCTCCTTTTGCACCATCTTGGCTTCCATCAGTCTGCAGCTCCAGACTACCTGAACCAGAGGTGCTTTGGCTGTGTCCAACAGTTCCTACAGGTACCGTCTTTCATTAATTGCTTTCTGAACCAATATAAATGTTTCAAAACTGACAGGCCACTAGAGGACACCAATTTGTCTTTTTACTCCATGGATTGAGCCGGTTTGCAGAGTGATCTGCATAACTGAAAAACCAACACAAACTGCTACTTTCTGCATTTTCTCTTGAAGGCCATATTTCTGTAATTAAAGAAAGGTCTCTCTAGAGTTAAAGGCTGCTACCTGTTCAGTGAACAAAGAATTTGGAATTTAGGCATATTCAGTCCTTTCTCCTTCCCCTTCTGGCCAGCACATTCACACTTATTTTCTCCTCTGTGAGAGAACAAGAGAGCTTTTACAGTAAGGCTCCACCAAATCATTCTGCTACTTATTGCAGTAGAAGATGCAGCACAAGCCAATGGGTCCTTTCAAAGATGTGTTCTTGGTAAATATATGAAGCTTCAAATAGAAACATAAAGTTGGAACCTCCTCCAAGGTGGCAGGAAATCGTTTCCATCAGCGCACCGTGCCGGAAGAGCTCACAGCTCTCAGATGGGGTCCTTCCTTCTTAAAGTAGCGTGGTCCCACCTGGCTCAAAGGGAATGAAAGTGCAGGGCACAGAGCAAAGGGGGGCATTCTGTGAATACGAGCATTAAAATATAGCGTAAAATGATGTAACATTGCAAAATCAGTGTGAAGATTTAGGTGTACTTAGGTGGCAAAACATACTGCTTCCTGCTCTGCAATGCTCCCCACTAGCCCCGTGCTCATAGGGCATCCAAGCCACGGCAAGAGGAGAATCATCCTTTGAAGCAATGCCACGAGAGAGAGGAGAACACGAAGGAGCAGTTGGTGGCGGACATCTCGTGACAGTAAGCCATGCTGCATATTTCATCAGGATGCAAATTCCTCTTTGCTGAAATCTACTGCAGGCTGACTTACTGACACAGCCTTCCAGTAACATGCTTTAGGAAAGGAGTACAGAAATACAAACACTCTGTGTTTTTTCCTGGCTATTGTGCATGACCTCAAAAGCCAGCTTTGTCTTCTTACCCATCTGGAGAGAACCACAACGGCTTAACTTGGGCTGCAGACTATTCAGAGCACAGAGGATCAGCACACTGAAACTCATCGATGCCACAAAAGGTTAGTTTTGGAAAGCATTTAAGGAGAACAGCTTTCACAGTTCTCAGACCAAACAACATAACAAATTAAACATATGGTGCAATCAGATGAATGATAATAGGACAGTTTTATTAGTATTTAATGTTTGGAGAACATGGCCATTAAAGTAAGTTCTGGCTGCATAAAGGAAAATGCTGAGAGGTAACACAAGTCCCTTCCCATGAACACCTTTAATATCCTATTCCTGGGTGACAATCCCAAAAAACATTAACATAAAGCATAAAAACCAGAATAGACAGAGTGAATAGATTCTTTCCTACCTTCATCTCCTCTTCCATTTCAGATAGTTTCCGCTCCAGGGCTCGCTTCTCCTGTTTACATTCATAACAAAGATGGTCACAAGGATTTAGAAGAAAAACTTAGAGTACATTTTCTTTTAAGGAAAAATAAGAGTCTTGTATTTCTGTAGGAGCATTCACTTAAAAGCATCTCAAAGCAATGCACAGGTTATATCCAGGAGCTGATCAGATGGGACAGGGCAGCTGGTAAACCAGCAGGTGATATGCGCTGGGCCCATTTCCACAGATCCTGAGCTCTCTTCACACTCCTTCAATGAAACTATCCCCCCACCTTTAGTGATCCCAGTTTTCAGGACTTTCTGATATAATGTGATTTTGAGCTCTGTAGGTGAAGCCATGGATTTAACTTCACCCTGCTAAAGGAGGCAATGACAAAACTCAAGTAAGAAACAGTGAACAGGGAAAGGTGCCTGGAAATTCTGCTTCCCCAAGATTTAGGGCTTCAAATCTGTAAAGCTGACTGCTTTCAGTATATTTTGGACTTCTACAGAGGTAGGTTCTGCCATGTGAGTACTAGTGATGCCCTTAGTGGACAGCTAGAGCCCTTGCCTTGCCCTTCAGGGAGACATCTAGACTCCATCAATGACTTTTTCAACATGAGAGGGCTCAAACCACCCCAGGAAAGCACACTGAGCAGGAGGAAAGAGCAAATGTGGGTCAGAAACAGACTTTACACTCTCTCTCCCATTCCTTTGCCCTCTCCAAAGAAACATGAGGCCAAGAAAGTGGGGAAAACACAGCTTTTGAGTGTGGCTGTGGATGATAGGTTCTGGGTCACTTTTTTTTTTTTTTGTCCACAGCACACTTTATCCAGGGTTTCATGAGTGCAAGATGAGTAAGCCAGCCTGGAAGCAGTTAATGCCATCTTCACTGAGAACAGTTGGGCACTTTTTTCCTCTCTAACTCTCAGAAACCTGTACTTGTGGCTGTCATGATCCTAATTCAACAAAAGCAATGCAGGACATTGCCCCAACTTGGAAGCATCACAAGTGTGGGAGATGGGATGCGTGGTATGAGCTCCCTCTGGTTGGGGATGTCCACTCAGGGCAAGTGCTGACCACCACATTCTCTTTTTTTTCCAAAAGAAAAGCTCCGCTTGTGTCATGACTTTCCCCCACAACTATGTTCAGATGACAGTGATGGTTGCATGTTTGATAACCCCACTCAGCCTGCTTTAAGCACACCTAGAAATCAGGCCCACACAGATCACTGCTTTGAGAATCTCAGTCTTGGGGTGCAGAGATGCTCAGCTGAGCTTACATGGCAGTGCCATGGCCTGAGCATTAGCTCAGCTTCAGCAACTCGGGTAACTTCAACAGTCAAAGCCTGGCACCTGCGCCAGTAGGTATATCACGCACTTGTACTAAGGGCTGATGTGCTCTGCCTAACTGTCCAAAGTGGGGATCCTGAACATCACCTCCTCCACACTATATCTGGCAAATCCTGGGAAGTGTTCACACATAAATAATTAAGGTCTTTCATGATAGGAATTAAATTTAAACACAAGGTTTGACCATCCAGCAAAGCTCCTAAAAATTCAGGAGATGAAACACTTTAGGAGGAACCTCCACTTCAGGCAACCCTCCAACATGTAAGTGGATGTTACTGAGGAACTGGAGCCAGGCTCCAGCTTTATTTAAGCACTGAGGTACATGGTAGGAGAATGAGCAGTAAAGGCCAACAGCTGAAGCAGGGGAGGTTCTGACAAGATAGAAGGAAACAAAAAATTCACTGTGAGGATAGTTACGAACTGGAAGAAGGGGCTGCAGCTGTGGAAACTCAGAGGTCTTCATGAAATGATGGGACAAAGCACTGACTAACCTGGCTGACCCTGCTGGGATGGACTACAGGTCTACTCGGGTCCCTTCCAATCTGACCAAAGCTATGGTCACTTAAGGCAGAGATTCAGCTAGACATTGCCTGTTCAGCTTAGCTTACTTAACTGTTCAGTTAAGAGGAATGAGCATTCAAACATTCAGATTTCAAGCATAATCACAAGATAGACACCCAGCTAGTGTTTTGCCTTGTTCTCCCCACCACCCCAAAACAGTCTTTATTTATAAGGATAAAGAATATTTTAAAGCATAATGGACCAACAGTCTCTTAGCACGATACAATACAATTCGTTGGTCTGCAGCTTCCCGTAACAAAAGAAGGAAATCAGAACTAAGCTGATTTGCAAAGAGAGCAGAAAAATCTCAGATGCTGAAAAGGTCAGGATACAATTATCACTGTGCACTGCTCCAGAAGGCAAAAATATAACTTATCTTTTAATTAACACTTTCCTTCAAGAAATTACTATGCCCTGCAGAGCAACATAAGGCAAAGATTACAACTCAGAAGAAAGCAGAGACACATACCCTTTTCTCCATCTCCAGCATGCTGGACCGGTCAGAAGTCTTCTCCTGTTTCTGCTATGTAAATTAAAAATAGAAAGCTATTAAAACTGAGAGGCATTCACAGGATGCTGCACAAAGGCCTAGATAGCCTACAGATGCACTTGCCCAGAGAAGAAGCAGTCTTTACAGAATCACTCACACTTATTTCTGTGAAAAATAGGTCTCCTTTATAGCACCTTCCTGCCAAAGAGCGAAATCCTTTCCCATGCTGGAACATGCACTGGCTTGTCATGGGCCACTGCTCAGTTTCTCCAGTCTAGGAGAAACTGCCTTACCTGGGTTGCTTTTTCCAACTTTGATTTGATGTCAGCCAGCTCAAGCTGGGCTTCTTGCAGTTTTGACTTCAGCTTTTGGTTTTCAGACAGGGCACTTTCATATAACTGAAACATGAAACAAAAGATTTCAACTAACCAGGCTGCTCTTTGGCTGCTGCACAGACCCAGTTCTGCCGTGCTACTTTGAGTAGACACGTGTCCTCAGCACTGAGCAGAGGCAGCTGTGTGGTTTGCTTCGCTCCCCCATGTCAGGATATTAGAAGAAGGGCAAACAGAACTAGTCTGGATGCTTTACCTGCATCTTCATAATTCACATGAAATAAGAAAACAGCTGTTTAATTTTGTAGGGTGTTTAAACACAGCCAAGGGGCAAAGAAAAGGGATGCTTTTAATTTAGGTAAACCACCAAGCATAATAAAGTACTAAGTTATGTAAGCTAGATGTATCTGAACCTGTGATTCCATTGTGCTCCCCAACACAACACACCCTAGTTGCTCTTGTGTGCTTTTAGTTTGAAGAGGAGGAGAAAGAAGGACAATTTTAGGCCACTCCAAAATGGACTTTTTCCCTTCACTTCCTTCAAACAAGCAGAATTTCCATCCCTCTAAGAGGACAAACTGGGCATACTGCCTGCCTCTTCTGGTCAGACATGTTCATGAAGAAGAGTAAGGTGCTGCTTACCGTGCAAGGCTTTTCAGCATTATAGTCATTTCGGAATTAAGGCCATCTTAATCTGTTTACTTTTCATATGGTCTTTGCATTGATACTAGATATGCATGGCAGTCCATATTACTACCTTTCAAGGATTATGCTGAAAGTTTCAGAGATTATAGAAAAAATAATTCTGTACTGTTGTATCAGCAAAAAAGAATTCTGCAGGGATATGTATGCTTCAGCCATGCTGGCATGCTCGACAGTATCTTTTCTTGCTCCTTTCAAATCCCGCCCAGCATTTCTCCAGCCTGACTCCTCAATCCCCCTCCCCCCAGGTAACTGACTTTGCATGGTGTCCTTTAACGCCTTGTCTTTTTTTGACCCTCTGAAGGGCTGATGCATTTGAAAAAGGCTGGTGTGATGCCCAAAAGCAATGGAAACAGGGAAAATGAAAATAACCTTTTTCTTTTTCTTTCCAAAGACTCTCAGTGCAGGTTTCTGCAGCAAGAGGCAGCTCCTAAGGTATATGCAGTGACAATAATACATTTAAAAAATCCTACTTTTTTATAGTCCCTGTTACTCTCCTCTTCTGCTCTGCTGCTGAGGGCGGCTAACCGGTTCTCCCTCCGGGTGTAGGCACTGGAGCGGCTGGAGGCACGATCACTGTAGGAGGAGTCACCGGTGGTAGTGTTCGTAGCTGCTTCCAACCTAAAACACAACGAAGATCTAGCACCATGGAGCCGCTGTTACTTTGGGACAGCCAGTATGAGCCCGACTGGTTGGGACTCGAGGCCATGGCAGAGCACAGGCGCTGGGATGGCTGAAAGCACCTTCCACCCCACAGCAGGGCATTGCTGCTGAAGGCCAGGCAGCCACCATCGTTTTAAAAACTGGAAAAAATCCAGTGGGTATCAGCCCAGACCCCAAATGGGCAGTAATGTCCCATGGACCTCTCATCTTCATGGTGGGAATGGGCTCCATTTCTAATAGGGCACAGAGGGTTTTTCTTCTCTGCAGAGTAGCTTTTAAATAATTTGAGGAGCAAAGGATGAAGGCAAAGTGGCCCAACACTTGAGCTAAGGTAAGAACCAAATGGCCAGTACCAGCTTCAGATTATGCTGTTAATTTGAAGCACAGGGAATCCCCAAAGCCATACAAAAACATGCTGTTGATAAACATTAAATACAAAAAATGCCAAAGAATAAAATTCTTACCTGGAAAGTCTTTCATGCTGAAGGAAAAAATAAAGAAAGAAAAAGGGAATTAATAATGAGGAGAATTAAAGGTTCAATTAAAGAACTGTAGAGCTACCACGCAGCAGCAATTTCCTACCCCTGATACCAGCACCTAGCTCACAAGCTAAACAGCACTGCTTTCCATACCTAAACTGGGAACCACCAATCCCTGCCTGAATCTTTTCAACTCCTTCAGCTTCTCTGAAGTATTTCAGATTTCATTTCTTTTGCTAACCTAAAACCTACTGAACCTTGTTCTTCAAATCCTTGTTTCCAGAATTGAAATCCATTCCTTCAAACAAAAACTAATCTATTGTTTCCCTTTTTAAATTCAGTTATTCTTCCTGACTTTGATCACTGATCACTGTCCTATGCGTGATGTGGGTGACAGGTATTAATGGACCATGACACACAGAGCTTGCTGTGTATTTGTGTTGAACTTCAGGAAACCACAAACCATACTTTTTCTCCATGGGCAAGTACCTCCCCCATGAAGAAAAGCTTCACTGTGGCAAGATGATACACAGCAGAAGCTGCGTGAGGAAAGGAGACTAGCCTTATGCCAGTGAAGAGAGTGGATATGTTGTTTGAAGCGTGTTAGATTCTTCTTTCCTATCAACATCCAAATCACCCCTGTGCTGTCCTCAACGCTGCCTTTGCTGCAGCCCACAATTGCAGAAATCAAATGGTAATGGCATAGGTGTCCTGCAGGATACACCGCACTGACCTGCCACCTCCTTCTCCGCAAGGTTTCTCTTTGTCTGGCAGACATTTACTCAAATTCAAGGTGCAGTCAAACTCTTTTTCAGTCCCTTGAAGTGGAAATTGTGCCCAATATTCCCCTACTAGTTTTATTAGCAGCATCATCTCTCTGAGTAAGCACGAACCACCTGCAGGTGCTACCAGTTATTTCCCTAGACCCTTTTAGTAAGTGCAAGAGTCAACACAAGAAGGACATTACAGAGAAGACAAAGGGTCAGGCTTTTAGTGCCCAGACATGCTTGTGCTGGAGTTTGTGCTGCCTAGATATACCACTAAATCTAGTGCTAAATGCCTTGCTGGGTGGCAGATTTGCTGCCTGTCCGGCACCCCAGGGTTTGAAGACTTCAGACCTCCTGCTCCTGCCTGGCACCCAGACAATACCTCTGATTACTGGGCAGGTATGTGGGAGCAGACACACTGCAGACAGCTGAATTAAGTCACCCCATTACCTGGAGAAGGAGGGTAGACAAGTGACCCTGCAATCTCTCTGCTCAAAGCCTGAGGACCACAGGGGCAAGTCCCAGAGCAGCATGGACTGTGCCCAGCCTGTCTGCAATGTGCCCTTTGCCTGCCAGATGTATTACGTACACCTAGTTTTTAAGTTTTTAATTCAGCCTCCCCTAATGTAACCCTCATCTTAAACCCTGATTCAAGACAGGAGCCTCCCCAAGGAACCTGCAATCTCTGCTTGCTCTGCAACACAGTGTGCAACACAGCAACTCCGACGTGAGATGCAGTGATTTGACCAGTAAACAAGAAACTAACTGAAGAATCCTGGCACATTTTAAGACTTGCGGATGGACAACACATTCAGCAAAGCTGCTAAATGCAAAGCTCAAAAGGACAAGTAAGCCCTGCTATTAATTAGCATGTTCTCCCTAGAGTTGCACCTGCAGGGCAACCCTCAGCCAGGCTTCTGGGGCAGGTCTGGGTGCCAGCCCCATGCTGTAACAATGGTCACCAAAGCTCCAGGAGCCCATCCCAGTGCTGGCATGGGTCCTGAGCCATGGCAGCAGGTTCAGCCCCTTATTATTTTATTTGCTTTAATCCCCTCTTCATGAATCAAAAGCTTTCATTGCATCATGCAGGTGAGAAACAAGGGACACAAGAGATGGCTTTCCACCATAGCTAAGCCCCGCTGCACTTCCATAAGCAATGCTGGATGCTGTCTGAGAAGCTTCTCATGGGGCCAAATACCCAGTAGCTGCCTGCTGCTGTCACAGGGACATCTGCCTGCTTGTCCAGACAGCCGTGGCTTGGGCCACTCTCCATACGAAGCTCAAAGCCAGTAAGTTGGGAAGCAGTTTCTGTATGGCTGGCCTCTAGCATGGGGCTATTGTTAGAAAGATTTCCCATTTTCAGCTGCAAACATGCTGGCTGATGTCTCCATGGTCTTTTGTTAGCTGAGCTTGTGACATTTGCCTCAGCTGCCTGACAGCTCCCTTTTAATTTTGGCCCAATGACCAAATCTCCCTTACTGAGTGGGAGAGGGGAATTAGGAAGTGATTAACAAGCCTCTTGGTGAAAGTTATTTGTGCACTTTACACTAATCCCCTTCAGTGACGACTTTTCTTATGATGATAAACGGCTAGGCAAGTAATCCACTTAATATCAAGCTTGCATATATTTCAACAAACACACCTGCTAATGTATTTGAACAGTGCTGAGGAAGTCCACATGCAGCTGGGCAAGGCAATGTGGAAATCAAGCCACAAAATCTGAGCAGGTCCCCAGGACAGCCTGTGCACTTGCAGCAAGAGGGAAAAATAATTTTTGTCTTTTTTTTTTTCCCTCCAAAGAAACTAATAATTTCCACAGACAGAGACAGCAGGGGTGTGTTTCTGCAAAGGAAGGGTGGGATATGAAAGGAATCACTTTAAACATAGCTGCTGGGAACAGCAATGGGAACCCCCGCTATGTTTATTGTATTTAAAACGTTCCTGTGATGGATACTGAGATGAACTGTTTCAGACTGCAATTGTCTCTGTGTATCTAAAGAGAAGAAAAGAACTAGATGAGATGAGAGGACCTGCACCACTCCTGCTGCTGCTGCCAGCATTAGAGCAGAGCAACCCTGCAGTGACCTGCAGCCACCCAAAGCACGCAGCAGCTCCAGGACTTCTCCAGCCAAAATCTGCGTATTTCTTAGCACTCAGTGATTTCTCCTCCTGTGACTTTATCTCCCTTTAGGGTCATTTAAAGTACGTATCTGCCATAAGACGACTCCAGTGTCTTGCAGAAACAGCAGAGAGCTACAGGAAATCTTTGTGTTCGCAGCTGTTGGGAACGCCGGCATCTTTCCCTCACCCTTCATTTTTCAGGTGCCTCTCTCCATGTTCCTTCAGCTAAAAGTGGTATTGCTGAGACAAAGATGATTACATTTGAAAGGAACTGGATAAAGGCTGAGGTCTGGAAAGCAGAGCCTGAGCAAAATGTTACAGCAGCTGTTGGAAGTGTCCCTTCCATAATGAAAGTTGCAGAACAGTTTTCACCAGCAGATCCTTCTTCCACTTGCTGCTACCTTCAGGGAAGGAGGGAAGATTTATTTATTTTGTTTTAAATCAGTTTCTGGCTCAATATTTTCATGGGTTTTACACAAAGGCCAGTGCTTGTGCCAATATTTCAAGGAGCAGCTTATTCAGGTGGGTTTTTTTTTTTTTTTTTAATGATGGAAGAGGGGAAAAAAATCCTAAATAAAAAAGTTCCACTTTACACCTTCAAAAAAAGGCTCCAACTAAAAGAGGTGACATGGAAAGCAGCAGTTCTTAGCACAAAGAGAGGCTTTGAAGCCCGAGGAAGTGAGTTAAAACACAACTAAAATCTCATACTCCTGGGAGGTGGCTGTGCAGCGCAGGAGGTATCTGAGAGGGGAAGCGTGAGCCCTACATGCAAACACTGGACTAGGCACTTAACTGAGACATCCCTGCTATTTGCTCAAAGACAGACAAACATTTTCAGAGGCCATTAGGATATCACATTGAAGAAATCTTTTCCGTAGAAAACAGCTTCTTTCTGGCTCAGTTCTGCCCTGCGTTTGGTCATAGCACCCTTGGAAACCCTTGCCACATGGTTCCAGCTGCACCTGCACCATCAGCTCAGCAACCGCCTCTCCTTTACTCACTGCCCCTTCTGTAAAAAAACACAAAAATACTAATTTAAACTTCTGCAGCATTAGCTAGCTCACTGAGCTGCGTATGTAAATAATGAAGAAGGTTCCGCTTGGAAATGCCATCCCAGAGCTGAAAACTCCGAGGTCAGAGTCAGAAGGTGAAGAACAAAACTCTCCCCGCTTCATTTCTGGAAAGAGAAGTTGGGTGCAAACAGAGGGAAACAAGCTGAGGCACCAAACATACACTTGATAAGCTGGTGCAAGAAAGGGCTTTCCCTTCCTGGTTTTTTCTTAAATTAATACTGTGCAATCTGTTAAGGTTAAAACAGGATGCTGACAAACTGCTGTATCAACTGTACGAATGCATTGGGTTTTTTTCTTCCCCTGGCAAATTTGGAACAGCACTGTCAGTTTTGCCCAGACTCCTTCATTTCCCTTGGGATCAAAAGTTTGACTAGAAACATTAACAACCAGGGAAGTATCAGGTTGTGAAATTATCCTTCCTAAATCTAAACAGGGTCATATCACTGCAGGGTTTGGGGCGGGGGGAGGAGGACCCCAGGGAAAAGTGAGGCTCTGGAAGCAGCTGTCCTGATTCAGAAACCAGCACGGCAGCCAGGACTGAACCAAGACCCCAGCACTCCTGCTCGAGAGCACTGAGACACCCAAGGGGAATACTTTCAAAGGAAAACTTAAAACCACAGAGCACTTGCAGGTGTGCTTGCAAGTATCTGGTAATCGTCAACTCGTAGACCTCTCTCACCTGAGAGATCACATCACCTTTCCTCCCGTCCATCTCACAGTGGGCAGCACGTTCAGGTAATGCTGGGGGTGGTGGAGGACAGCAGGGTTCAGCTATTCTTGCCAGCCCTCCCGGACAGGGTTGGAGACAATTCAACCCAGGTGAGCTGGGTTGTCCTGTGAGAACACAGGACATCTGAGATGGGACCTGAGAAAAAGCACAAGAGCATCATACTGGACTAATCCTCCCTGTGCAAGCTGCTTTCTTTTGAGCCCCCCAGTTATCACTGTGCTGACATTGGCCAATCCCAAGGAAAAGGCACAGCTAAGTACTGGCTGTGGCTTTACTTGCCCAGACTGCCAGGATGCTGCACAGTGCCAGGAATGCCATACAGTTTTGATTTTAGAAATGTTCTTGGACTGTGGAGGGCAGGAGCCTTCCCTTAAAAACTCAGAAACTTCTACAGCTGTTAGGAGTTCAGTAAAGTATAATTAAAACCAAATTCCTCATGGAAGGTTTAGATAAAATGCAGCCCTGAAATGCAGTGCCAAAAGAGGGATTGGCCACTGCTCTTGCCAAATCAGAAATTGGCCTAATTGCTTCCAATTGTGTTCTTCTGCGGCTGGGATCTGACCCAGCAAAGGCAGAAAATGTCTACTATTTACATTAAAAAAAAAAAAAAAAGAAGAAAAAAATAGATGCTTTGAGAACATTTTATGCTTCTTTTTCCTGAGGTTGGCCAGTGGAGATAATGTGCACTATTTTAAGATAGTTCTCAAGGAATTTATTTTGGTGTGTTTTGTCTCAGAGATCCTGATCAACACTTATGATTAAATAACCACCATTTAACAAAATCTCAGAGCATGCTCCAGCCCTGCTGTCCTCCCTTTTCTTAATCAAGAGGGGAAGTTTTAGGAACCCCTCAAATTTTATTTTTGCATTGGCAAATATCCTCCTACTGAGTCCTGTTTGTTTTAGAAATTAAATGTAAAATAAAGCCAGCTGCTTTTGGGGCCAGTTCTTTCCCTCTTATATGCAAAAGCCACCACACTCCTGCAATTACGTAGCTCTGCTGCTCCTACACCTGCATAGGTTTAAATGTTTGGCTGCACTGATGCAGGGCAGTTGTAAAAAGGACAGCCTCCCCAGTGTGTCCTGTTGCTGCAGGCAGAAGTCCTCCTGGAGCTGGCATAGCAAGAGCTGAGGAAAAGCAATGAGGAAGGCTGCCTGGTATGCCTCAGACCCATTCCCATTGGGTACAACTCAGATTGGTGTTCCCCTCAAACCACATTTGCCTTTCAAGTCAGGTAAACCAGGAGTCAAGTTTGGTTTTCCCGTCGATGCAGAATAATTAGAAGGTCTGGCTGAACTCTGCTTTTGATATAGTTTTTTGAGGTTATTGGGTCCCTCGGAAAGCTGCTCTGCTGACCTGAGAGCTGTAGTTTGCTACAGCGTCCTGTTAGCTACAGCTGCCATGATGAATAGTGCTGCCTTCCAACTCAAGTTTGCATTTGTGCAAATGCAAGGATTACAAAATCCCATTGATATGATTAACAATCCAGTGTAGCCAAACCACATCCATATAAGCTCCAACTCCCAAAAGCCTGATGGCAAAATATGTTTTCACAAAAATATAAATCAATAAACTTTGCTTAATAAAAACTGCTGTTACTGAAGCATAATATTAAAAGGCTCTCCAAGATGGAATAGTGGCTTTGGCAGCTGGCTGCAACAGATCACATCATTTTCAGTATGGCTAGCACGTATTTAATCAGAAATAAATATATATGGCTGTAATGGACTGATGACCACATCCTTTGCCATCCCAAACACATCTAAATGTTCTGCAGTTGTACACTGGTTTGTGTGATTGCCAGCCTGTGCCTAAGTTCCCCGCACCCCTCACGTGGCCCATTGGCTTTGCAGCAGCTGTAGTTTATTACTGCCATCTCTTGGGTATAAAACTCACCATGTAAAATGTCAAGCTGAATTGTGTTTTAATTTAGTAAAGGCCACGATTCAGAAACATGGGTTTGTTGCTTTTATTTTTTTTTCATTCTTTTCTAAGGGAACAAATTTTATTGGTGAAAAATTTAATTTTGCAAAGCGACATGATGTTAGACAAAACTCTCCAGACATGAGGAAGTGAAAGCTGAACAGCCAAGTGACAAAGGAAGAGAAGACTTCTGCTCCTAAATTTCTTCAATATGAGAATGTCACAGGTCTGTAGGCAACATCTTCCTTGCCCCTGCAAATGCTCTAGCGGGACATCTTCAGGTGTCATCATCAGATATTTAACTACCTATCTGGCCTCTGGCCAGAATTCAAGCTGCCTAAAGCCAACCTGACAACTTTTTGGTGTGAAGTATGCTCCAACACCCGGCGAACACCTCCTCCAGCCTGCAGCCACATGGCATCCCTTTGACAGCTGCTATGGCTGCAGTCAGTGCTTGCATGGAAAAGCATCTAGGGCTGGTTTAGGTATGCTGACCCATCTGTACCACACAAAGCATCTTGCACTTATAGAATTAGGACAGTTTATACTGTCTCTCTCCCCCTGCCCTCATTTGTTTCAGTCTAAAATAGCTCCAGACCAGCTGCGAGTCAGTGATCTGAACCTGGAGCTACTTTGATCTGTTTGAAGACTTCTGCTCCAAAGATCTTACTTCTACTGAACTGCAATAGTAATCTCAGCAATTTAGGATCATTAAAAAGAATTCACAACTAATTGTAAAAAACAAACAAACAAACAACAACCACCTCCAAACCAACAACCACCTAACAATTTCCCAAGGTCCATATGTTTTTCTTTGACCACCAGTTGCAGCTCCAGTGCATGAGGCACCATCTCCACTGGTGGAAGACTGCAAGCACAAGACACATCTGTCAGGAACAGCATAGGTACAGCTACTGGTGCCCTGGGAAAACGGATGTATTCAGCTCTGAGTCTCTTCTAGTCCTGATTTCTATAGGTTTGTACTCATTTTATGAAAAACAAAACTATAATGGGCTCCTGAAACTGAAGTAAACATTGGTTTCCAGTTCAGCAGTTTGAAGTGGTTTGCTGCCTACAGAGTCTCCATCTGCTCTCCCCATCACTGGATGTGACCACTCGTTCCCATCCCACAGCACCTCCCCATCTCAGTTTTGCCAACATGTTTGGTTTTGTGGCTGTATCATGAGCTGACCCAAATTAAAGGTATCTTCTTTCTCCTTCTCCCTTCATCCCTTTTACAGCCCAGGCTGATGCCCTGGGCTGGTGCAACTTCAAGTTGTCCTCTGACCTTCTGGCCTCCTTGGCCTGCAACGGGCAATGGTTTCAAAAGCTGAGCTATACCAACTGATTGCTCTATGCCTGCTTAACCAGCTTCTTCAAAGGCACCCGTCACTGACCAAGCAGTAGAAGGTCAAAATAGGAGTTTAAATGAAGTTGTAGTATTACATCGCGTGCTTCTTTCTGAATCATCCATGACCATTCAGACTCTTTAATAGTTAACAGAATCCCTGCTATGGCTTTGGCTTGGATCAATTCACTCTGTTCCTCAGAAGGGAGGAGAGCTGAAGAAGAAAATTTAGCTGCAGGGACACAAGCCACTTACCCATGGGTCAGAGCATATGTCCTGACCCATTTTATTTATACACACACATGAGGCCAGTGACAGGAGAGGAGTCTGTCTACTGAGTCACAGCAGGGAACATCTAATGGGTGGTACCCTAAGAATGACTAGAAGTTCCTGATATGCTTCCAGATATGGACACTCATAGATGAAAACTCAGAAAAACCCAGAGAATAAACAGAACCCAGAAGGATTTCTTACTGATACCCATCTAAGGAACACGATGCTTGAGAAATAACCAGTGATAAACAAATCAAGGTGCTGAAGAACACAGACTAAGGTTAACTGCCTTAAAGTTCAAGTTTCAGTATCCCACATTTTTTGTTGGCAAATGGGAAAGGAGGTAATCATTTCCACAAATACTGTGTAACTAATCAGCAATCCAGAAATTAGATAGAAAATGTCATGAGACAACTTATTTGACCCCATTTCAATTTATGCAGTGTCATTTTTATCCCAACTAGAACAAGACCAAGCCACGAAATGGAAACCCAGGAAGATAAAGTTTTCTGGAGAAATGTTTTCATAACACTGTTTATTCTCTAACACATTTGCAGTGGCAGCACAGCAAGCCAAATGATTCATATAGGTCTACCTAATGTGAGAATAAACCTGTTACCATGAATATCTGAAACAGGATAAAACTTGTTGCAAAAGCACTCACAGAGTGAAAACTGACTGTCAGGGACATTTATACTCAAAACTCTATGAAAGCTGCAATCTGATCAGCATTTCTACCAAACTCTCAGCGCTCATGGACATCTCTCACTGACTAAAAGAAGTCTGGTTTGGTTGCATTACCAGACCTCTAAGATTTTATATCATTATTTACATATTAATATCCAAACCATGCTAGTTTTATTTGCATGCCAAGCATCTGCAGCTCAAACAGCTAACATTTTTGTGCATCAGCTTTTTTCCTTTAAGATTTCCTTTGCATTCTAGACATACATGTCCACATCAAAATCACACCCAGATTAGAAGCATTTGCTGCTATGGTAATCACTTCTTAGAGCAACTGCAGGCTTGGTTTGGAGGCTGGCTAACAGATGGCAATGTGGAAACCATTGTTTTTTATGCTTAAGTATTACTATTAAGCGACTGGGTGAAAACATATGACCCATACAAGGCGATGCTTTTGCATCCCGCAAACCACTTAGTGCAGCTCCTTCAGATACTCCAATGAAAGGCAGAGTAAAATCAATCAGTACAGACCACTGAGTACACTTAAAACCTTATTGCTGAGCCCTTACTGACAAAAATTCGGCTGGAAAGCTCAAGTAATAAACAGTGAAGGTGGCTTAATGAGGGAGCAATCTAACATCAGAGGGAAAAAGTCTTGTAGTGAAACTGTATATGGCCAGAACAATAAGAATTATGTAGAGTCTCTCAAGAAGCGAGTAACAACCATCAAGTGATGGCAGCCAGAGGGATGCAGCCACTATTGAACAAACAGCACATGTGCATGCTGATGAGGCTTTTAACTTTTGATGGTCTTGTCTATGGCAAAAAATATCAGATGACAAGACAAGAAGGAGCAGTCTGTAAAAGAAAGGAAGGTTGGTTGACAAAGAGGTGGGAAACAGCTGAAAAGCTGCAATTACAGTCTGTGCAGTAAGTTGGAAGCGTGCATTCTCCTTAGCTTTCATTTTCCTATCTAACCGATATCCCATGGACAAATACAACGGTTATCAAGCACCACAACAAACAGATAGATGAGCCTAAACACAAACTACAGGGTATTTCCTATGAAAAAAAAACAACTAGCCCAGCATAAATAGGATTTAAAAAAGAAGAAAATTCAGTCCTTGCCTTCACCCTCATCCTTCCAATCCTGTTGTTTATTTGCTTACTTATGCACGATAGGTTTCATACCATGGGTTGCCTGTTACACCCTTGGAACTGACGACGTGACTAATTTTCTGAGGAAGAGAAACCTCAAGCTAAAACAGTATGGTGCAAAACTTGTGATGAAAAGGTACCCACTGCCACAAAAATGGAAGTTTTTGCCAAATAATAGGACAATCTGAATTATTTCAAAGGGATTTGAGTTTCCACTTTCTACCAACATCCTCATTAAAGCGACTGAAAAGGTGGAGCTAGGAATGTTTACCATGGGTGATTTAACAGGATTTACTTGGCTATTTCTGTATCGGTGACTGTAATTCTGGGCTGCTCTGTTGTGACACAAGAAATTGAGTATTTTAGCTTGTGGAGGTTCAGGGGCAATAGGACAGTGCTGACCCTGCACATGGAGGTGGTCATACACTAACACCCTGCTATCACCAGAACCTCCTCTGCCTGCCTTTTGTTTCCATGCCCTATTCAAGGATATTGCCTTTCTTATGACTTGTATGAGTTCACTGCAAAGTGCTCACCCTTCTCATCTGTGCATGGGAGGAGATTCTATCAATTAAAGGTGGAAAAAACCACATGCAGTATTATCATAACACCTAAGGAGAAGCATTACAAGCAGCACAGCAAGTGCAGCAGGGAATGCCATAGGAAACTGCTTTGCAAATGACATTTGAATGGAGATGTTTGGCACTAGTACCTTAATAAGTAAAACCTTCTTTGCTTTTCTGGTTCTCTAAGAGGTTTTTTCCATGTCTGTACCATGTGTGAGGCTCCTGGACTGCTCATGTGTTTTTGCACCCCTGCTCAGCTGGGAACGTTTAGAGTCCACAGGTCTGCTGGTATCAATCTTGACTGGATGGAAAGATGAAAGACTCCAAGATAGCACATTCCTACCTGCTTTATTAAGGCTAGTGGCACCCTGCAGCAAGGGCTGCTGTTACTGTGGGCATGGGAGAGCGGGTGGGGGGGAATACACACATGGGACAAATTCATAGAAAACCGCACTCCATTATTTCTCTTGCTTGTGGCAGAATTATGTTGCCCTGGAGAAAGAGTTAACTCAGATATTTTGTTTTAGCCCCAAGTAAATCATTCCCTAATTACCCATTGTTTCCTACAGTGACTCCTGAGTCGATGCTGCACTCAGGGTCTGGCTTCTCCCACATGGATACTCTGGAGCCACAGCTGGCATTACCATTACTGCTGCAAGAACCGCCAAGATTTCTGTGCTCACGCTTGCTTTCACTGAAATCCCACTGCCATCAGAAGCTGAGGGAAGCTCTTCTCTGGGTCCTCCCATTCCTTCCCGGCACCGTTCTGTACCCACCTGCTGCCTCTGACCCACATGAGAGCTCCCACCACCTCCTCCAACACCCATGGGGGCCCCCAAGAGCCTGCAATCCCATCATGGCTATTGACAGAGAAAACCAGCACCTCCTGTTAGTTTGCATCAAAGCAGACAGGCATGCACCGTGAACTCTCATGAACACCGTGAACACCTGCTCTCACAGCAGTGAGAGCTCTTGCAAGATGTTTGTCACTTGTTTATATGCCTAGACGCACAAGGGAGGAAAACCAGTCAGTCTGTGTACACTGAACATGACTGATCTTAAAAAACATGAGTTTTGAAAGAAATTAAAACATTTTCAGCTTTACTCTATAAGTAAGAGCACATTTGAAAGGTTTCCCACCTGCTGTTAAGCTGGTTATCAATACTGTGGCAATTTACTGAGGAATGGTAAGCACAGCTGTAAAAACTGATGAAGAAAGTCCATCTAAGTAAACAGGGGATAGTTTTAGACTACCTAAAACCTCCCCAGAGATACCCCAACATGCAGACAGGAAGAAAGCACAGACTCCTGCCCCTGGGTGAAACAATTAACAGCCCAGCGGCAACCAGCAGCCAGGAAAACCGCTGAGGCTGAAGTTCCTGAGGTCAGGGACTGCTTCCATTAACACCAGGCAGCCGGTTAAAACCCTTTTTACGTATTTCGGGCAATACTTTCTCCTGACCAGGATCTGTCACTTCAAAAGGAGCAGACAATGCATATCAGATTTAAGCAAACACCAGTGCTCAGATTAATTTAAATCTTACATCTAAAATTAGCCTGCCTTTTTAAAACTAATTCCTCCAGGCTTTGACTCCGGCATGATAATATTTCTTGACGGCAAAGAGACTGCCTGTAATAACGATACGGACCCAGAGAGTTTCATGATAGCCTCTCACATGACTCCAGAGCTATTAGCAATACTGTTACAAAATGTTCCCAACTTTCAAACACCTTGGTAGATGGGCACACCAGCTCTGGTTTGGGGAGGACTAGCTAACTACCTCAACTTGCCTTCTGCTACAGGTAGTTTTCTTCATTTTTTTGTTGTTGTTGAAACTATTAAACTATACCACAGGTCAGCAGAGCCCCAAGGGTGAAGGCTGGATAGGAAACCTTGTTTCTCCAGCAATATCAAAGCATTTATGGAAAGAGCGCAGTTTAACAAGCTAGTCTGGTTTTGCCTCATTTTCATCAGTGAGGTTTTTGTCCAGCAATAGCCTACCATGAGAGTGATGTTTCTGTGAAAAGCAGGATAGGGGGGAAACTACCATCACAGTGACCTCCTACAGCTGTTAATGCAAATAATCCCAGTGCAAGGGCTCTGGCAGCTTGCTTAAAACCTGTTGCTGTAGAGGGACCTTCCCCAGTTTCATTTAAACCACAGACACAGGTCTCCAAGGGTAAGACAACAAACCACCACCACCGGTGTCTGCTCAGACCACATGCCCAGCAGGTCTCTGTATAATACAGAAAGGAAAAAGCTGCTTACTCTGAGTGTCTTTGCAATCGGGGAAGAAGAGGACGGGGGAGAATCTGACTGAGTCTTCCTGCTGCGAGTATATTCTTTACTCCTGGTGTACAAAGACGACATGGCTTTGTGGGCTGGGTGTCTTTGTGAAGTCTTGCTCTCCTGTTGCTCGACGGCACTGGGCAGGTCCTTCTTCCAAGGTCAGAACAAACTAATTAAACTATTCACAGCTCTGGTAATTAAACCCTGCTGTTTAGGGTGTATAATTTTAGGCATTAATCTGCTGCAGGGAGAGCTGAGGCTCCACAATGTTTCTTGTCCGAGAAGAAAAGAAAGCGTCAAGGTCTCGCTGTGCTCCAGCGCTGGGCATTGCTCTGTGCCAACCTCATTGGCCGGGCCCCATCCTGACTTCTCCGCAAAAGGACATTTTCCCCTGGTCCAGAGCGTATGCCACAGGACCAGAGCGATCTCCCCCCAAAACTGCAGGAGGCAAAAAACTCCTGACTCAAGAGAGAGAGATGGAAAACTGGCTGGGTTTATCTAGACATGAAGCTTTTGGGAAAAAAAAAAAAAAAAGAAAAAAAAAAAGAAAAAAAGAAAACCAAAACCTGTTTTACTCTGGAGTGCTGCTGTAAGCTCTCTGCCGTCACTGCGCAGAGCTGCATGCTTTAAGAGAAACGCGAAAGCGTAATTCAGGAACAAACGCTGGTTTGGAAAGGGGCAGTCCAGATGAAGTTGTGTTTTGTTCTGTCCTCCTCCTCCCGGGCCCGTTACCCACGCGCAGGCTTCTCCCGTCCCGCCCCGCCACTGCCTTCTGACATTCCAGATCCTGACTCGTTCCGCGAGGAATGCTGGAGGGCAGCCAGCAGCAGCGATTCGCTTTCAGCTTGGGATTTGGGCTGCCACTTGTAGGGAAAAAGGGAAAAAAAGAAAAAAAAAGGGGGGGGGGGGG
>JAVJGG010000053.1:6717217-6746811 GCA_035590195.1 Aviceda cuculoides | reverse complement strand
CCCCCCCCCCCCCCACCCCCCCCCCCCCCCCCGGGGGGGGGGGGAGGCAAGAAAAGAAAATAAGTTACAGGCTCCTAAGGCCTCGTGGGCTGTGAGCAGGAGGTTGGAGGCAAACCGATGGCACTTAGCAAGCATAAATTCTAGCACGCGTTTTGTGGCTGCAACAAAGGGAGATCTTTTAAAGGACACGGAGCAGTTCATACCATTAAAGGGAGGACACACTCATGCAGCACAACAGGATTTTTGTTTGCTCATAAGCCTGTTTGGAGCTGCGAGAAGGCAACGCAGAGCTTGTGTAATGTATGCTCATTCAAAAAAGCATTTGGGATTGAGGAAGAAGGGAGAGGAGCTTGGAAGAAAGGAACAAGGGTGGGGAGAGCATGTACCTCTTAAACTTTCAGCTAGCCCTTTGTGGAGCTGTGCTGCTGCACAACCTAGCTCCCTGGAAAACTGCTGTGCAGTGTCTCAGAGACAGCAAGACTGTTCACTGCAAAGGCAAGTGGATGCCCCTCATGTCCCATCTAAATAAGCCCATGGGATGGTCATTTGAAAAATGCCCACAAACACCCAGCGGGTGCACTGTTTTCATAGCTCTCATACACTAAATACAGTCTTGCAACCATAAGGTTACAAATTTAGTTTTTTGCTGGAAAGGCATCAGCCCAGGTATCTGCACTGGACCAGTTCTGGTAAGGCAGCATTAACGAAACAGTACCACCCCAAAGGATGTGTCCTCATCTGGACTCATTCACACCCACCCCAACCAGCTTCTGACCAAGTCGCTGGGTGCCTGCAGTTAACCTACCTGCATTGCACGTTCTGCTCCAGCTCCACAGGCTGCTTTATCATGAAACATTTCCTAGCAAGTGCAGAAGAATATCTATATAAAAATATTTTAAGAGTATTACTACACTTGGCTATGACTCTGTTGATCTGAAATATTGCCCCTTTTTTTGCACACCGCTTGGCAACCGTGTAATTTTACTGACACATAGTTGGGGAAGGATGCTTGGAATAGCAGCTGCATTAATTTCCCCTGCCATCCAGCACGTTCACTAACTAGGGGCAATGAATGCAGCATCGCTATGTAACCATAAGGAGAGGGAAATGGGACTGTGGGATTGTCCTTCTCTAGGAAAGTCACTTTGAGATCAGGTTTCTACTTGATACCTCATTGTGAGGACGGAGGGGATTCAATATTCACTGACTGCGGGGGTGTGGGGAGTTTGGAGAGGTCTAAAGCTGCCTGGCAGTATTTCTGCATTCCCTTTTAAAGGTATGGAAATTAAGTCCAGACGCACAAGAAGGTTGTGGCAGGCACCCCACTGCTCAAGGAGACTGTGGCAGGACCTTGATCTTTCCAGCTTCCAACTGTTGCACTCTTCACCTCTCCCAGCAGGCTGGAGTCTGACTCTGCCGTACAGCGACAAGGTAATTCAGACATTTTGAATGCATATTTACAGAACTTGGACACACAGGTGATCCTTTGGCACTAGTCTCAGTTTCTGGGATTTCAAAACAGTACGAGTAAGTGAAGCTGGGCTAACCCGTATGGCCACCAGCAGACCGGAGTGTCTCAATCACAATTACAAGGCTGACAAAGCCCCAGCTTAGTCACCAAGGTGGAGTTAAACAGCTCTAAATTGCAGGGTTTTGCTTTCTCTCCCATCCAGTCCTAAATGAACCGTTGCCACATCCCTTCATGGTCACATTTCTGCTGAGGAGGGGCGGGAAAGCTCCAAAAATCAACATTTTGGTCCAGAACTCACAGCCTGAGCCTCAATGCAAAACAAAACCTGAATTTTTTATTCACTACTAATTAAAAGTTAATTAGTCATCAAGTGCAGATGCCTCACTGATTGACAAAACACATCTTGGTGGACAGTAACTCATTTTAAAGAGAAGGGGTGGCATGAGAATTAGTATCCTTATTAGCCAGGAAAAAGACAGCAGAATGAGATGCAATATGGCAAAACAGGCCAGGTTTCATCATTATTTCAATGAAGGTGCCTAATTTATGGGTTTCTTCCTGCCGTTTTGTACGGTTTACTTTCAAGAGTTCCCCTAAGTATGAAACCCAACTCTTCCTTTGCAGGGCTGCTGTCCTCACATCCTGATGTTTGTAATATTCAAGGTCATGGTTTAGATCTGACTGTTTCTGTCTGTTCAGGATATTCCTCAGTAAGAACCAGCAGACTGGTCTGTGCTGTGGTGCTGCTTACTTTGCTAATGAATATTTACTTATACAAATACCAGAAAGACATGCAAAAAAAGTCATCTTCCATGAGCATTTCCACAACCACTGGACACAAATGCCTGAGACTACCCAGACTGTTAAATTCATGCTGCAGTGTGTTTCTGGGCAAAATCAGCTTAAAGTTTCCTCTCATCTTTGAGTACAGCAGCACAACTGTACTATAGTATATTTCCTATATTTATACGAAATAGTATATTTCCTGGACTTAGAGCTGTGGTCTTGACTATGATCGCTCTTTTCAGATATCTTTCCTTTTCCTTTCAGATGGCTGTCCTCTCCCTTCCTTTGGTAATGACACCTTTGTTTGTAGCCAGTTTTTTTTAATTAGTTAGAGAGGAGGACCCATATCCAAGAAAATGAAGTACCAGAAAAAGGATGAAGCCCTGAGCTAAATGAAGGGAAGAAATACAGACACTCCTTTTATCTGTGTTGAAAATCTTCACCTACAGAATGTGACACTGATAAAATAAATTTAAGCAGCCGTGTAACTTTCCAACCTGCAGTAGACAAAAATGGGAAACAAAGCTAGGAGTTAAAGCCAGAGCTGCAGAGTGATGCTCACGGGTGATGTGAGCCCACAGCATGTTCTCTGGGAGCGCAGAGAAGGAAAGGAGAAGCCCTCTCGGGAGACCAGAAATCTAATAAAACTTGAAGGATGAGGGAGGGTAACTGGTATTTTTGGAACAAATTATCCCAAAACTATCTCCTCAAAGTCATAGCTGTCATTTCCCACATCAGGTTTACCACACTCTCTTGTACATCACTGCATTACTTCCCATTCAGCTGACTTGTTTCATTTGTAGCCAAACTTATCTCCCCAGCACAGGTAGGTACTGGAGAGCACACTGGCACCTCCAGCTACACAAGGCTCAGCTGATGGATGAGCTAAGCTGAAGACATGAACTGGGGCCATACAGCACCAGGATGCTCTCCACACCACATACCTTCCTGCAGGGCTTCCTTGGCCACATCTATGAAATTAAACACAGCCAGGGACCATCCCTGCCCACAAGCACACAACCCTGCAGACCACTGAGCTGTTGGAAGGTCTCTGACATTGTCTCATCCTTGGCCAACCAACGCTTTTCCATGCACAACCTGGGCACTTGTGGGGACCGTTCCCAACAGGCGCCTTGGACACAGCCACACAAATTTGGAGGATAAGAGGGTTCAGTAACATGGATGAGTCCTCCTTGCCAGCAGGCCTCAGTGCTAGAGAACAGTCAGTTAGGTACACTAGACTAACACACTCAGCCTTTGTGGATGGGGTCTCACGGGTGGCACAGCCCTTATTGCGACCCTCTCCTACGCTAGGCCAAGCAATGCAAGAACATCGAGGCTGTACTGCAGGGACAACACATGTGAATTATAACCCAACCGGATGAGCAGCAAGAGGGAGAGGCAGACAGCACACTTCATGTTTTCCTTTGAACCTATCGCCGAGACTATTTTGCTCACTTTTCTTTGAGAAGCAGAGAACCCTCTCATAATGCAGCCCCAGACACTGCGAGTACCCCCTTCTACAGAGTTCAGTTGTTTGTGATTCAAGTGTGAGTCAATCACAATTCAATTGTGAGTGATTGCAACCCTCACTTCTGGATTTCCCACCTGCAGGAGGAGAGCGTGCTGTTTGTGTGTTGAGTCATGTTCCAGTCCAGGGAAACATTGAAATATGTAATCCATATTTTATGCAATACTTAATTCTAAAGCCACATTTGTTTGCATGATACTTCTCTGGGAAGACACAGCAAAATAAACTATCCTGGAAGTTGTTTCCAAGAGCCAGGCTACACAGCCACTATATGCCCATAAAATAATTGTTCTGGGTCTAAAGTAAATCTGTAAAAAAAAAAAAAATCCAGAGAAACTTAGTTTAAATATGAAAACCCCATTAACTACTGAACTACTGACGCAGGGGATAAAGAGCAGAGTCAAGATTAGATTTCCTATAGCTTTTGTGTTCCTGGATTAGCATACAAAACTGAAATCCATAGTGTAAGAATACTGTACCTCCCCTTTGTAATAATGTTTATATTGAGGGCAAAGTTTAATAAATCCTGTGATTCCCTTCACCTCAGGATGTCCTGTATTTGTGATCATTTAAGGCCTAATAATGTGCAGGCTTTGCACAGACTAAATGGTACAACTGAAGTTGTAAGTCCTTAAAAGAGTTTCTTACTTTCCTTGCACCTGTCTTCCAATACATCCACATCCAGACATAAGCATTATTTGCAAAAGAAAAGCCTGTGATCAATCTAAGATTGGGTCTGACAAGCCAGGAGTACTGGTTTGTTTTAACATGCAGGACTCCACAGTCAGATGAAAGGTTACAGTACCAGTTATTACTGCACCTCGGGTACTTGCACACCAGTTGTTTCCTCCTCTACGTGGGACCTTGCAGTAAAAAGTCTCTAGAGTATTACCAAAACATTTGGAAAGGAATTCACCCACAAAGAAAAGGCTGAGTCTTGTTAAGCCTCCTTCTCTCACATCTTTATTCACTGTACCCATTGCTTTTTGTGCAAAGAAATTCTGCTGGTTCTGCAGAGAAACTGTTCATTTTGGTGGATAATGAGTTGATTTGGAATTAGCAGCACTGTTACTTAACCCAGGAGATGTGACAAAAAGACAGTCTTTAAAAGTTGTAATAATAAACCTTCTTTTTTGTACAGCTGAGTCTCTATTATCTATGAACTGTAATCCAGTTTGCAGATACACTGTAAGAATCCAGAGGGGCTGCCACTATGTGGGACAACTCGGGGTCAAAGCTGTAGCAGCTGTATTCACTGTAACACCCAACCCACTATTATTTTGGATAATGAAAAGTTGATTGAAAATACATGCTATATAAAAACCACTTTAAAACACTGTAAATAAATTACTTTAAAATTATATGTAAGCTTTAACAGGTTCAATTATAGTTTTGCAGGGTTTATTTAGAACTGAAAAAGGCAGTAACTGTTGTGTTCGGCAGCAACTGTTGTGTTCGGCAGCAGAATGCTGAAGGGCTGTAGCAAAGAAATTATTGGTCAGGCAATAAGCTTTTTGTAAACGTGATGTGAAGGCACGGCAGCAGTTTGCCATAAATGGAATACAAACCGTAGAAGTGAACAGGCTTTCATCTGCAGTGCACTGACTAGGATTCCCATGAGCAGATCTGGCGTTCATGTCTCACAGAGAGGAAGCAGAAGGGAAGGATCTTCCTCTCCTCCCAAATACACACGCTCGGATGACAGTCTATAATTGCATGTATAGCATCATACTTCCCCCGCTTTTTATTCCCATCACTAAATTTATCATAAAAAGGCTGGAAGCTACACCTATTAGGCATACCTGGATTAGCATTAAGCAGTAGAAGCAGATAATTTTAGTGTGGGCTGATAATAGTACATTTTAAACATAAAACTTCAGAATTCTCTTCTTTTTGCTTTCTTACAAATACAGAAAATAAAAAGCAGTAGTGAAGAGAGTTTAAAAAGCACCATTCTCAGAACAGAAACATCATGTTAGCACCTGTCAGTGTCAAATTATGCATGCAGGAGAAAAGTTTTGCAGCAGTTCAGTGGAGCAGAATTGAGTTTTTGGAAGAATGGACAAGTTGCCTCGAACACTCAGATCCAGCATTTATAACAGGACAAGAAGTAGGGGTATCCATTTGACACCTCTGGGGACCTCCCTAACTCCAGAGGTTGAAAACTGAATTTAAAGAGAAGACTGCAGAAGAGGGAGAAGGATTTCATTATCTTGAGTTCATCATTTCCAGAAAGGTTGGATGGCAATGGTAGCAAAAATCAATAATAAAACCATGCTGCAGCAACAGACTCCCGTTAGAAGGAGACGGATGTGGCAGTGACTGCTTTGCCAAAAATAAATGTCCCAGAGAGCACAGATTTGATTCCATTCAAGGCTGTAAATGCAACCACGGTTACAAACCTAGAGGTCTGGGGTGACCCCAGCACTGTGTACTTTCATGCCATAATCCTCATGATGTCTACACACAAGTGCAAAGACTGATGTCTACAGATAACTTGCTTCAGGCCCACCCAAAACCTGACACTGTATTTTCACAGTCAGCCTTCTTTCCTGAACTCAATATCATGTTTCATTCAAAAAAAGCAGCATGATAAAATCCAGAGAGATGCTTTCCACTGTCCACTCAGAAGTCCAGTTTAGAGCATTGCTCGTGCCAAAAATCAAGTGATTTCATCCAGTTACTACCATTAAGGATAAAGTAGTGTTAGACCATATTTTCCAGTCGAAGTCGTTCAGCAGTTGCACTCTGCAAGTGTTTATGGACAGGTTCCCTCTTCTCCAGTCCAGCTTTCTTACAAAGGATGAAGAAGCACAAACACACTGAGTTACAATGGAGGAATGCAGCAGAAATTTGCAAAGATATTAACAGGCCGTGTCAGGGAAAAGGAGAAAGCAAACACTAATATAAGAACCAGATGTAAACATAGCTATTTCAAGCTAAGGGACTTTCCAAAATATGACATAGAGAAATAGAAATCTTGGGGCACTCACAACACAGTCATGATCCATTTTGCTCTTTATCTAAATTCATCAGATTCTGCATACCTCCCACCCACCCTAGCCACTCCACAGCTATAAACTCTTTCTGTTAGCTTGTCTGTGGAAGCAACCAGCTGACACAAAGCAATACTCTAGTGTCACTGGCCAAACAGATATATAACTTCAACACATCGCTATCTAACTATGTTTCAAGCCTATTTCTGGCCTTCCTTCAACAGCAGCAGATTCTGGTGCAGAAGGTTATGTTTGCTCCCAGGGATGAAATCCAGGAGTGATGAAAAAAAGTCTGTCTCTCTCTCTCTCTCTCAAAACCACAACACACAACAGGGCCCAGCATTAGGTACATGCTAGGTACCTACTGTAAGGAGTAATGAAAAGGTGCTGAGGTATGAATTAAGCCAAAGCTGGTGGGCAATTCCTACCAGGAAGGACTTTTGCAGCTTAAGGATTCTCCATCTTGAGCTACCAAATAATGAAGTAGTTTCTGCCAAATAGTGTTACTTCTAGCAGGGAAACTCCATGTCCAAAGCAAAAAACTAACAATAACTTTCCAAATATGAGGCTCTTTCTGAAGAGAAGCATGTGGGAGGATATAAACTCAGAATAAAAAATGACCTTTTAAAGACAGGCACAAACAGCATTACCACGCTTGAATCACTGGAACACACAATTTTTCCTACAGTGGCAGTTTCCAAAGGATATTTTATTGCCAGGGAATTTTACTTCAGTTTTCCAAACAATTCCTTGTTAGCCATCTGGCAATACAGCTTCTGCTTTTTGCTCCTTCTGGACATATCTGGAAGATAAGTCATTTACTACTTAAACATGGCACTGCACCATTCAGCATGGTACATCCAAGCAACAAGGACTACCGGCTTCACAGGGGCTTTGCCACATTGCCACAGAGGAACATTCATCAGCAGGCAGGTGAGAAGGGCTAGGAAGGAAGTACTGAGTACGACAGATTTGAGTTGCATCTGCTAAAGCCATCTCCTATTGCCCATGCACAATTCACCTATTCTGTAAGGCAGACAGCCATGTCAACATGACACAGCCATTAAGGGCTACCCAGACATCTACTGCTGTATGCAGGAATTGTAATCCAGAAGATCAGAATTTTTGGAGGATGTCTTCAACTACATCAGGAGAGACATCCTCCCCATGGCCTGCTGGATGACTGACAACAAAGTACTATCATCAGCTCCCAGAGGGGCAGAGAACCTGCTATAAGTAGTTAAGCAGTTAGATATTTTTCCTTTCCATAATTTTGAGCATGTCATGATGAGACGGAGTTTGACAGTTTCAAACAAAAATTAACATGATGCTCTGTTACATGGATAAGCACAAACAAAAGCTGTTAACCTTTAAAAAGTAAAAAATTACAAACACAATTAGACATAAAACAATAGTTAGCTTTATTCTGTCTTTGGGATATGTTCCAGGGAGCAATGCTGTTCCTCAGGCCAACAGGTCTAGGCTAGCAGCCGCACTGAATTTGACTGGTCCTGTCTCCTGGAGTGGCTACACTGCATCCACACTGCACTGGAGGTGGAGAGATGCATACACATGGCACTGATCCTGCTGCCACCCTATCCATCACACTTTTCCCAGTTCCTTCTGGGAAGAAAGCAAAAGGATCCTAGGACACCTGTGAGATAGCTGCCATGTCGGCAAAGGGACAGGACCCTGGGGTGAAATGGGATAATTTGAACTAACTGCAGAGGCCTCCCAGCAATGCCAGCAAAAGCCAAGGTATCTGGTGGGTATCTGATGCATTGCTAACCTCAGCTCCATTGCCTCAGGAGAAATTACTTGCTGACAACTGAGAAAGATTAGTCACCTCAGACTACACCGAAATTCCCAGAGTAATTTACTAAACAAGACGTTAAAAGCATAAAGTTACCTTAAATAGCTATGAGTCTATGACCTTGTAAATCATTCCTGGAGGACTCACTATTTTGCTTCATCTTCCTGGGACTTGCAGATCGGATTTTAGCTGGTTTTGTGTTACTTGTCTCCATCTCCATCATGGACACTGCTTCACATTACACCTTCCTAATTCAGCAACTTGGTGAAATAGAGGAATTAACCTGAACACATTTAGCTGTAACTCTGTAGTCTACATAGCAGACTTGGATTGCTTGGCCTTACGCACAAACAATATGTTTTCCCAGAGCCGTAAATAGGAACTGAGCAGCCATACTGATGATTTAAATGCTGTACCAACAGGGATAGTAGGCAGCAAGTCTGATGCCATTCTCAAAACATTAAGGTTAAGAAAAACCAGCACGAGCATATTAGGCTGGAGAACTCATGAGGCAAATCATCTGTGCAGATGTGAAATTTTTTGTAGAAATATTTGCAGAATGAATTTAAATTTCTATAGAGTCTTCTCTCTCCACCTCCCAAAGAACCCAGGGCACTCCAGACACAATAAAACCATTCTTCACCGTATATATAGCTCTATGGCAAAACGTTAGCTCATGCTCTGGCAGCAATTTTCTGCTATTTTGTATTGCTAGTTATACACATATTAAAAATCTCCTTTCCTTGCAGCATACAAAACCCCTTACAGCATTTTGTTTATAAACAGGACTAAACAGAGATAATCTCTCGCAGCCTTACATTACACAAAATTAAACGCTCTATAATTTAACTATAGTCATGCAAGTGACGCACAGTACCACCTACGTTACCTTGGACATGGGCCAGATGGCTTCCCTCCCATGTCACACTGCATCTATGCTAGAAGTAAATATTCAAGGGTAAAACCAGGGAAAAATACTTGTATCCTTAGTCCCCAGAAGGGACCCTGGGCTAGTAGCAGTAAGGCATAGGATGAACAGTACCATATAGCACTACCTAGATTAAAAGATTTTACTTTCTTAGCAGTTAGCAAGAAGTTCACCTATTTTGTTCCCTTTTACTAGTCAACTTTCCCTTGTATTTCAGCAAAACAGCGCAGCCTGTGAAGACATACCTTACCATATTAGGCAATGTGAGTGCAGAAAGTGGAGGACTTGGAGCCTTCCTTAGCTTAAAAAGACAGTCCTCAGGCATGTCTGCAGCCTGCACAGTGCCACACTTCACTGCGCTGCGTCAGGGAAAGAGGGCAATAAAATAGTGGGATCTGGGGTAGCTGCTAGGACTCCTAGAGCTCCCAATACATGCAGTCTGGCTACGACAGGCAAGTCACAAAACATTAACTAAAGCTATTTCTGATCTTTTAGTTGTTTATCAAATCCATCTTTTAAAAAAGGTACTCACCATGATTACAAAAGCTAAATGGGAAGTCTCTGTGGAAGATAAAATGCCACTAAAAGCAAAAATACAGGTGAGAAATAGAACATATCAAAATCAGGATTCCCAAACCATAACTCTGAAACAGCTATAACATTAAGACATTTAGTTTGCCTAAGGGATTTTCCAGTTCATTGGTCTTCCCTTAGAATTCACAGAATCAAGCTTAGAAATTCAGTCCTTTTAAGATAGAGATTTAGTTTTTATTAGTATCCAGTTGCATCTGGTGATTTCATGTTAACAGTACAATTAGACAGAACACATAATATTTACAAAGCAGAGTGGGCTTGAATGGTGTTTTGCAGAATGTAAACTACTCATGTTTTGTAAATCAAAGTACAGGGAGACAGGAATGGAGCCTATTTAATACACTTACTGTGATCACAATCCATAATCATATGTTTCAGCGTTATTCCTGCATAAAAGTTAATTCCATTAATGTGTCTGGGTTTTATACTGGGCTATACAGACTGTCCTGGAAGAAGTTCATGAGACAGATGTTTTCTTTGACACTTTTACTGCCCAGAAATTGTTACTTTACCAACATGACACTCAGTGCATTCCCCTGTATTTAAAGCTTTCCTTTGACAAACTATCTAACACACAGGTGAGGCACATTTGCAATGCCACTGAAAAGAAATGCAAGGAGATAAAATTATTTAAAAGATTACAAACATTTTTCTATTTCTGTTACGTATGGTATGTCATTTAAAGTACGCTTTTCTTCCAAATTCACCCCCAACTTCTCCTGCTCTGTAATAGCAATGGCATAAGTCAGGTGTAAGTCAAAGCCAGAAGAGCCGGGGATAAAGGAAAATCCTCTACAAAACGTAACACTGGGCCATTCTCTTTAGTCTTCATCATTATCCTTCAAATGCTGCATCCCAAACTAGAGCCACTGATTTATATCTGCACTGATTGTATTGTATTTGTACTCACTGGCCTCAGTACAACTGAATTCTTGCTGATATTTCAGTCACTGGCTTGCAGGGAGCAGGAAAAGTTTCCTAATGCCAGCCTACCCACACTGCTCAGCCGGGTACTAATGTGATCTTTCAGACTCTTGCAATTTTTACTTTCTGAGAAATGGAGACTAGACTGTGGCCAAACTGTTTTACCCTCCTCTGGTTTGAGCTCAGGTCTCCACAGATTGAACAAAGGCTTTTTCCTTTACATATCCTTCCCAGTGGAACCATGCAAAAAACTCTCCTAAAGCTGCTTCCCCAGAGGTTTTTTCCAGCTGAAGTCCTTGTGCCCTTGAACATTTATTCCACAATAAAACTTTGTCTGCTCTTCCAACTTTCCACAATGCATCCAAGTAGTCTGCATCCAAGCAGAAAGGCGGGGTTGGTAGCAAAACACATGAAGGTTGCCTGACACATCCTATTACAAGACTGCTCGCAGTTGCCTAAAACTCAGCCAAAGCATCTGGGCTGGTTTCCCATGCTGGTGCTCATAAGTTTCAGCCAAAATAATTCATCCACTTCTGAGAATTAAAACAACATGTATTTGCTCCTTTTTCAAAAATCGCATCTACCTTTCCCTTGCTGAACTCCAGTGCTGCATAGTTTGGAGGAGGGAATTCAAGTAGGGCCTTTTTT
This sequence comes from Aviceda cuculoides, assembly GCA_035590195.1. Taxonomy (NCBI): domain Eukaryota; kingdom Metazoa; phylum Chordata; class Aves; order Accipitriformes; family Accipitridae; genus Aviceda; species Aviceda cuculoides. Next base: position 6,735,120 of record JAVJGG010000053.1, on the reverse strand, counting down.
GGCTGCTGTGAAAATTTTCCTAATATCAGCCAAGATATAAACACTGGAGGGAAAAAAAATAACTGCTCACATAAAATCAGGAAAATTTTTCGGGGTCTGCAACTAAAATGGGACACTTTAGCGTGTTCATGTTCACAACTCTGATGGTGGCACCTGCCATTCTAGAATTATTATTATTATTATTGATGAATTAAATGACTATTAATTGTACTTCCTGCTTGGTACTAGAACTGAAAGCAAGAAGCTGTTCCATAATTCTTGCCAAAGTGATGATGGCCAGTTAGCAGGACAGAAATCTCTCTGATCGGGAGGTAAAATAAACCAGGGAAGACTGACCAAGTGACATGATGCTGGAGGCATGCAGTAAAGAAAATGAACTGGAAGCTGGATAAAAACAAGAGGACTGGGAGTGTCCCACAAGAGTGGGAAAAACAGCACCAGCAGAGTGGAAGGAGAGTCTAAACCAGGGTCTAACATACGTGAGGTGCATAAGAAGACAGGGGACTGTTGCTACAAAGCATGTGTGCAAAGGGGCTGAGGGAACAGAAGGGAAGCTGCTCTGCTATTAGATGGGAACCCACAAGAAAGTCGTGGGACATGTAAGACAAAAGAATTCCTTGCTATTAATTTGGGGAAAAACAGTATCACTAATTGTAAGAGACCAGGCAACCCTGAACTTCTGGGCAGGAACATACGGTGGGGTCTTACGAAGTGCAGTTTACCCATTTACCAGAGTGGCGAGGACTGTGCTCAATAGAGTTTTCAGCAATTTTAGGACTAGACTCTAGGAAGCCTCCAAACCTGCAGCCTCAGATACTCTTTTGTCTTAATTTAGCTAATCTGGGACAATTTCCCAGAAGAAAAACATGACTGCTAGAAACAAGGTATCCCTATTATTATTACTTTTTGCACATTACAAAATGTCCATCCTTCAGTCTTACTGTGAGACAGCAGAAATGTCAAAACAATTTTGAGGATGATCAATGGCTGAATGCAGGGTTAAGTGGAAGATTTAACGAAGCTCTGTACTGCTATGAACAGAAACTCCTGTGGGAAGAGCTGAGCTACTCAAAGCAGGTGGTGCTTCTATGGGAAGGAATATCCCACATTTCATGTTGCAAAGTAAGCACCGGGAAGGCAAAGGCTCACACTGAAAGATAAGCACATGCTAAGAGCCATCCCAGCACCATGTGAGTCTCCGGTCCCCACAAGGCTGTGACTTTGCCCCATTTTGACCGAGTATTGCAAAAAGAAAAACAAAAATATACTCTGAAGAGTCACTGAAAATTTTCAGCAGAGAACCAGTTAATTTCAACAGAATGATGCTTCAATTACTCTACTGAATTGCAAAGTATGTGGAAAGGCTACTGCAAGCTCAACATTTCATGGCAAAGATTAAACGTCACACAAGCAGGCTGACACCTATGCAACCTTAAATTTGCTATTTTTCCCAGGTCTTGCACATCATGCTTTAATAGTTTGCAAATGTATTTAGCTTTAACATTGTCAGAGTAAGTCATGTTGTCAGGCTCCAATGTGTTTTAGACAAATACAGACAAAACCAAATGAAACCGAGGCAATTTGGAAGGACTCAATAATTATTATGAAAGGAAAGAAAGGGCCTTGAAGGATAATGACACTATTGCAAGAACAGGGGAACAATGAACAATCTCTGATGTGTTGCTTGCCAAGGCAATTTCCCACAAGAAAACAGATCCATGAGGAGACAAAAGTAAAGATTTTAGAAATACAAAACATACTGTTCAAACTAACAGCACCAGGATGATTCTGAGATACAAGGTCATGCACCTTCCTCGGGACACCTGACAGCCATGTTCCCCAGTCATCACAGCTTCCGACAGTGCTCTCTGTAAGGCACTCACCCTTGCTTCTGCTGCAGTCCCTCCAGGTTTGAGAACTGCCTATGCAGCTCTTGAAAAGCCAACTTTTGAATTTACGTCAGTCTGTAGATATTCTTTATCTTTCAGACGAGAAATCAGTAAGCAGTTTGCTACTCAGAAATACCTCCCAGTTCATACCGAGCTCCTGAACAGAGCCTGAACTTCTTGTATAAATGAGAGTAAAGCCGTAGAAGGCTGCTTGCCACCAACGCTCAAGAGTGAAACAACAACTATTTAGACATATGTTTTCACTTACCCGAGTTTCCTTCACTTCCTCATTTCCATCAACTTCATCATCATCCTAGGGTGAAAAGCAAACAATATAATTAGGCAGCCTTGGAGACAACAAAATTTTATCACAGTAAGTTAATGTATTGCTTATGAATTGATGTTAAAGCTAGGAACACTTCTGTCAAAAGAATTGCCTGTCTAGATGCTTTTGGCTGATTATCAGATCAGGTTTGGTAACATAAAGGCCATTTAGAAGATCTTGGTACTGGAGACAGAATTACTCTCTTGTGATGGCTACCGCAATTTGAATGCTCCTGAAAAGTCAGTAGGAGAAGGAGTAATACTTCTTAATATACTTAGGGAACAAATGTGACACTTGAGAGGACTGCGTATCTGAAATGCTGATATAATATTGACTTTCAAAGAATATCCTCCACTTTAGTTAGACTCCAGGAGGAAAGACTAGTCATCCCAGAGAGCTTGCACTTATGCAGCCTCTGTGTAACCCACTACCTCTTTGTAACAGCTCCAGGATTTCATGGAGCAATGGTAAACTACCACGGCATCACATCTGACTCCATATTGAACTCAAGGTACTCCAGAAGTTGTCTCTATACGAAACTACAGCTACAACGGGGAAATGAACTAAAATTCTGAGAAGCAATTTGCCTTCTGCTCTGAAGCTAGTAATATTGCTACAACGATCCAATAGACAACTGGGCAAGCTGTAAAGCATTTAACTAAAAAAAAAAAAAGAGAAAAGAAATAATCAAATATGACATGCAAGTGAAAAAAAAAAAGTAAGAATCATTTGAAAATAATAAAAAGGGGCTGTTTACAGCAAGTCTTTCAAATAGAAATTCTGAGGTTTCCAGCAGGGCCATTTGACTTGTCTACAACTCCAAATATTCAACTTATCTACTGTGGCCACAGGGAAGACCATTGTGGTTTTTTTCATTATGTTGTGGAGGGCACTTCTACCCTCAAGGTGTATGAGGAAGGCTATATGTCCATAGCTGGACTAGAACTGTTGCAGTCTTCTTAACCATGACTTCGTAATACTTACTCTCCTGAAAAAGCTGATCTATTTTCCTACCTGAGTCTCTAACCAAGGTTTGGAGGGCTAGATTTCTTCCCTCAGACTGAAGATATCCTTTTGAAACCAGGACTAAGAATAATGACCATGACACAGACAGCTCTTCTGCATTTATGCTGTGTGTGTTCTCTGGTGCTGGGCAGGAGATCCAGACATAGGTTTTATTCCTCATGGTCTTCCTTTTAGGTGGCCTAAAGCGTAGCCAAATTTGGGCTCAGAGGTGTTTGAAAATACTGCCAGTGGCTTGTGACCGCCTTCTTCCAAAAAACCTAGACTTCCAATCTCTCTTCTCCCATTTGGGCTCTTTCACAATTCTGCAAGGATGGCACTGATTTATGGTAAGGAACAGGCTTCCCAGAGCCTGCTGCTTAGGTATTACATGGGCCAAACAGGGATGTGATTCCTTTCGAAGTGCCAGTCTGAAAAAGAGTTGGAGAGGGAAGGACTAATGGGAAATCAACTGACTTGGAAAAAAACCTGAAGCTTGGAATTGGAAGGAAATTCACCCTGAATATTATAGAATAAGTTTCTCTTCTCTAAGGAACTCAAACTTACATCTTTTGTTGAGAAAATGATGCCAGTGCCTCTTCGCCTCTCCTTTGGCCGCCGCCTCTCTCGGATTGACTGTTTGTTTGGAGATCTGTCGTCTAAATCCTGATCTTCACACTCTGGCCAAGCAAAGAAAGACTGCTTTCGTTTTGGTGATTTACATCTGTGCTTTTGCTAAGGTACTGGGGTTCTTTTCAAGCTGATCTAGGTCATCTTGGCTTGTGTTATATTACAAAGGAGTTACTAAACCAAATGAAATGGAATCTCAGTGTCCTACTACATCTGGTTACTCACACTCCTTCCTTTATCAAAGCCCAGAGAGGTTACCCCAGCTGTCACCTCTCCCCAAATCATCCCAACTGACTCCTGTTCTGAGGACAAACTGTACTAGGGGAATCACTCCCCCCAGCTCTAAGATCTAAACGCTCCATGGATTACTATCTCATTTACTTACCCCAAATGGAAAACATCATTTTATACCTCTCTGTTACAAGCAATAGGCTATATCCTACATTAGGATTTCCATTTAAACAAAACCCATTTGTTTTGTGAGGTGGCACCTCCCCATACCACTCCCCTCAGAACAACAAGTAAACTTACTCTCTCTGTCTATACACGTTGAAAGTTCTAAAACTCATGAAAATCCCTGAGCTTTGACTGTTCTTCATTCTCCTGGGTACATACCATTTTTCTCCATCTCTGTGGCTGCACCTCTGAAGTCTGCTGGATTCACAGAGTCAAGACCTAGATACTTATTTGCTCGAGTCAGGTATGAACTTGTATAAAGGAGAGGTGCTGATGTTGAAGGAGACACAGGTGTCGTAGGTTTGTCTGGTTGTACTGGGCACCTTAATCGCCGATAGACACTCTATAAACAAAGAACAATGACAAAAAGTTAGTAGAATGAAAAGAGACTAGCAGATTTGGGATTTCGGGGAACTGGGTAATCTTTCAGAGTGCACTGTTTTCTTCACCGCTGTTGGAAGTGATCACCTCCATCCACCAGATCAGGTTCATTCCATCGGATGGGGATGAATGTTAAAAAGCATTGTATAGCTATGGTGTGAGAGCACCCTCCCATTGCTGGGAAGTCTGGGATCAATCTCTTTGTCCCCACAGCCAATGGCAGGATGAACAAGTTATCTAATAGAAACAAATGAGTTAGAGTGAAAAACCAGAAGTGATGGGAGGGAGAGAAAACTGGTCTCTCTAGCTTTCCATTACACACAGAACATCTGTGGAAAAATGTGAACACAAAGCCTCAGTCCAGCCTGCACAGCAAGGATGGATCCAGGACACATTTCTATCATTAGCCTTCTCATTCCACTTTCTGTGATTTACACAGTTTTATTTTCTGGCAAAAGACAGAAAAGTGAAATTCCCAGGAGAGAGCAAAGGAACAGCTAACCTCTAACACCTACATATTCACATCCCTTGTGCAGATTGCTGAGGTGAGGTACTACTCCTCAGTATTACTTCTTTCCAGTAAGTCTGCCCTCTCCTTAAAATAAACAGACATCCCCAAAATAATTTCTCCTGATCTCAGCTATCCTAAATGGTTTCATTAACTCTGAAACAATGAGAATTGAGGCCAGGAGGATCACCTCCTCATCTGTATTTCTGCTCCACCGTGACCGGGTTTCCTGCCTCTCACTGCTGTCCTCAGAAGGCTCAGTGCTCTCAGCTTTCTCGCTTTGCTGTTCCTGAGCTTGCCGCTCTGCCCGAGACCGGCTGAAGGTTCGCTCTGCCTCCTGAAGGTCTGTCAGTGTCACGCCCTGGAGAGAAAGTAAGAGAGAGAATTTTTAAATGTATGCAATAGATTTCAAGTCTACCAGGTCAGTTTAAAGTGCCCAGAAGGCTTATACCTGGCCAGGCTAATGTTCCGTCTCTATGCTAACAGAAAGAAAAGAGTTCTGTTGCTTTTAACATATTTCTCAGTGTACTGACATAATCACCAACTCAAAAGGAACCAAAATATACATGATTAAGCTACAAACTAAAAGGCAGGTATACTGCAGAAATCTAACTCGTGTATGCTTGGGGAAGTATTTTCTAATAATTGTTTGCAGGAACTTTTGCCAGAACGTCTCCAACACAGTGTGAGGGTAGCCAAGCCCCTCGTCTTAAGTAATAATATAAGAGCAAAGAAAATCTTGCCTCTCTATTCATCACCTCTCTTCATCCTACACACAAGCATGAGTATTTCCATTCTTTACCTGTGTAGACCTGCGAGTCTGCCGGGCCTGCCTGGATCGTGCCTTCCTCAGTGATTCTGCTTCCTCATCCCGCACCGGAGTCAGATATGACCTGAAAAAAAATAAAGGGCAGAAGAGGTTAAAATAAAAACAGATGCTCAGCTTTCCTGTCTCTGCAAGCTCCTGAGCTATTATTCTCTTTCATATGGACAACAATCATTTTAGCTCCATCTACCAAGACTACCATCTTCTGCTTTGGGACAACTTTCCTACAAGCATATGATACACAAATGCTCACATTACATTCTCCCTAGAGTCTCTAAGTAAAGTCTTCAGTGTTGGATATGTTCTGTTAAAAAAGGTGCAGCTATTTAGTATATTATTTGCTCCCATGTCATTGCATCATTAGAAGGAAAAAAAAAACCAACAAAAAACCCCAAACTCAGACAAAAACCCAAACAACCACAAACCACCCCTCATTCAGATAAAGATCTCGGGAACAGAAATCCTGCACTGGCACATTCCTCAGACCCTCCTTCCTGTCATTATATTCATGATCATATTGCTGCAACCTGCTGTCTTCATCAATATGAATCCTATCATGCTAGAAACCGGCTGAACTGCAGGCATCTTATAAAGACAAAACACCTTGGAAAAAAGCGATGAAATTAAAGAAACGACCTTCACACACCAGAGTAAACCGAATTCCTTAATACCGAAACCCACACAGTTAAAATACAGAGCTGGTCACCACTATATTTCATTAAACCTGGGAGATTTCAAAAGAATTATTCACATGAAAAAATATAAGTTGAACTCTCTGCCCTGGCATTCACTGTGGAGGAACTGGAGAGGAATTTGGCAGCGGTCCTGCAGAGTCAGGGATCGCACAACCATAAGTCTGATTTCCGTAGTGGTGGAGTGGCTTCCTTCTTAGGAAAGATTAATTAGATTGGACTCTTCAGCCTGGTTAATAGGGAATGATTATTAACACTGTCTCACTGCACAAGGATGAGGGTGCCTGAAATGTTCTTTTGTAGGTCTATCACTGCCACAGATTAACAGAGTATCAAAGACCTAGATATGTTCAAAGAATAATTAGACAAGTGAGGTATGAAGATCTATCAAAGAATACGCTTACTTTGTCCTTGGACTCTTTTCCTGGTTCTCCACTACAGACCACTTTCATGGAAAAGGTAATGGGCTAAACAGATTTTGTATCTGATTCAGTAAGTTGAGACATTTATTAGAAAGATTACTAACTTTGCTGCACTGTGACAAAACCTCGGAGAATGAGGAAATCTGGATCACTCTAAAATAATCTACCACAATGGCTTTTATCCACCTTCACAATCTTGTGTTCAGTGCTGATTTAGCTGTGCAGCCAAATGCGGACTGACCTGCAGCGCTCAGTGGAGACATATCACTTAACCGGGGGTTCCTTGGACTATCCAGAGGTACATCCACGGGAGATAGTCACCTTGCACTTCTACAAGTGTTGGTGGGGCACATGTGAGAATCTCCTCACCTAAAACTGGTATAAGTATTCGACCCTATAAATCATGCCCTGAACTCCCCTGATCTTCAAAGAGTACAAGCAGAGTGCAAAGGATCGACTGCCCATGCTGGAGATGCCTGCACTGCAGACTTCTAGAGGAGATGAATCATGCTCTGGGAGCTGGCTCCAATGGAGATGTAGACATCTGAGCTGGCCAGGCTCACTGAACTGCACTTCCAGGGTACAATTTATCACCTTCAGAAGGAGCCTCCAGCACCGATCATGTGAATGCATTGCAGAGGAGCTCATTTCTTCCCATTGATCATCCAGACAGACACGCTTAGCTGTGATGGATATGCCAACATGGGAAGCGCCTGAAATTCAGAGGGATGATTGCCTCCCATGAATTCGCTGTTTCACAAACAAAAAAGCTGCTGTTTGAGTGAAAGCTGTGCAACTCCTAATTTTGTAGACAAGTAGTTCTCTTCTGCTCTCCTTTATGCAGTGCATATGTGCTACCCCAGGTAATAGCACATTAAGGAAACAATAAGCGTTTTCTGCAGCTTTTGACACAAGTAGAATAGCTGCTATTTGCACAGCATCCAGAAGTAATAAGTTGCCTACAGGAAGAACGCATTTGCAAAATAAACCTCAAATTAAGTTCAGAGCAGTAGTAAAAAAAAAAAAAAGTTCCTGAAACACACAAACCAAATAAATTTCTAGCTTTGAATCGGTGGAATTTATGTCTCATGCTCTGCAATGAGGACATAGGCATGTACATACATACGACGGGGCTAAGAGGAGGAAAGATGAGACCTGTCTTTGCCTGAGGAGGAATTCGGCTTGTACAACAGCACGTATACAGTGGACCACATTGTGCTTGTTCAGGAACGCTCCTGGTACATGTGAGCAACATGAGGTCACGCTTACAGCTGCTGAAGTACTTCTGCACACAACAGAAAATAATACTGAACTCCCTGCCACAGGATGTGAGAGAGGACAAAACAGGCTTTTGAAACGGTTTTAAAAAAGGTTAGGTGAATCCGTGGAGAACAGGTCAGCATCAGCTACTAAACAGGAGGCTGGGCATGCTGCTGGTGAGCCATGAGGGTGCCTTTGCATCAGGGTCAGAAGAGGCAGGTTTGCAGGAGCACAGCAAGGTTGCAGGATTTCCCTTGTTTCATTTTTTTTAGTTTATTTAGCTATAGCTTTGAGTACAGGAGTGTACAGATGTAGCAAGAGAAAAAAATCCATTTCGTGTCTCTTACCCCCTCATCCTCCCAGACTTTTTTCCTCTGCTCTCCCAGAATTTAAATAAAAATATGAATATGTTAAAACATCATTAGCAATTTTGGGTGTCCAACCTGTAACAGTGACTTATCTTCAGACAAGCACATTTTGCAAGTCAGAGGTGTTCAGTTTGGGCTGCAGCCTTTATCGATTGCTAACTTTTGGTTTCTTTCCATTTACACAATTCCCCACTTCTTGGAGCTCACCCAAAGCCATTTTAGAAGCATGAGATAACTGAATTTTCTGAAACAAGTCAGCAGAGCCACTGCACAGTGACATAGCTGGTTTCTCCAAGTAAGCAGCCAAAGCCTTTTGCTGGTGATGAAAGAAGGTAGTTGTGCTGTAAATATTTCAAATGCAAACAGCAGACACCATACCTGCTGGCAATTCAATCACATTTTTCCTCGACTTGGGTTTTTTCTGTTTTGTTTTTTTTCTTTGGGGGGAGGAGGGAGGGTAAAGACTGATTTTACAATTTTAGGTGATACTTCACTTTGCTTACAAGCTGAATTTTAAGAGACCTGAGTGTGCTAAATGGCATGGAAGAAAGAAAGAGAGAACAAATTCACTGCAAGGAGATGGCAAGTCTGATGCAGCCACAAAGCAAGGCTGAGCTGGATGACAGAGGGAGAGCAATACACTGCTCTCCAAAGCAGAAAAATTGCAGATCACAGCAAGCTGCAGGGGACAGACAGCAAATGGGGTACGAGGCAGTCTGTAAACAATCCACAGAGTTTTTAATTACGTTTTCAAGAAACACATTGCTTGCTAAAGTGCACTATCTATGTCATCCTATTAATTCAAGCAAATATCACATGATCCAAGCAGATATTCAAACAAATGGTCCTATGTGTTATATTTTCTTGCAATAAGCTTTCTCCGAGAAATACATGAAATATGAGCAGCCATCATGCCAAGTTCAAGGCATGCATAAAGCAGAACAGATTTTTCCCAGAGTTTTGGTTGCAAGTACAAGCAGGAGAACACAGTGTACGTGAGAGTCAGCAAAAACACTGCAGAAGTTTATAGTTCCCAGAGACAGACACAAGTGTGTCCTGCTGCCATAAGAGAGCTACAAGCTCTTGATTTGTGCATTAGCTAGAAAAAAGCTGAAAACTGAATGATGAATCTGGCTCCCACTTAATTCTTCCTATTTTCAAGAAAACACCTATTTTCTCTGTTAACTCTTTTAATCAGGACAGTGCAACACAAAGATGGATTCCAACTACTCATCACCATCTGAAGGCAAAAGGAGCTGCAATAAAATACTAATAGAAGGGGAGATTCAAAACAGGGCAATAGTAAGCCTGGATATACAAGCTGGTGAACCAAGAATACGAGACCAAATTTGTATGTCAAAGAACCTTTGCCAGAGGGAAAAAAACCCCTCATATTGTAGAGAGAAACCCCTCCCAAGTAAAGGGTGAATGATGCAGAAAAAGAAATTACAATCCCCTGTTAATTGGTGCACCAATAACAAGAACAGACGATGAATTTCTCCAAGAAACACAGAAGCTTCTGATAATCTTTTTACAATACTGGTCTCCTTTCCTGCCTTCCTGAACTCCTTCAAGCACTTAAAAGATCGAAGCGTTTGTGCAAACACCATCTACCACCACACAGAGTGCTTGGCAAAACAACATCACCCAGTCCCAGAGGGAACAACAATACTGTGTAAAACTTGAAGTTTTACATTACATTTTCATGCTTCAGTGACCCAGCACTGGAAAAGCACTCACCTAAAAGACACTCACCTATGTGTGTCAAAACTTGGCAACAAATTTGGAAGCTAAACATTCATTAAATGCTACAGCTGCCCTCTTGTCAAAGTGGATTCAAGGCATTTTGTCTTGCTGTCAGCACACCAAAAATTGAGATACACACCCCCATGAGCTGTAGTGGGCCATGATGGGGTTCCTCCATCCCCACAAGATCCTTCTCCAATAAACCCGTGTTCCTGTAGCAAGTGCATTAAGAATACAAGTTGGCAGGCCATAACTATAGGGTGTCTGGTCTCTGTGAATGCAGCACAGTTGGTCGTGAACCGGGGCTACGCTTGATGTGGCTCTTCTAGAGGAAAGCTTGCTGTGGGCAGGAGCCGCTTTGCTGGCTCCTCTCATCTCAGCCTAAATTCTCTTTCTAGTTCAGGAGTGACCCCAAACTAGACTAGACTAGAAACTATAGTGACAGTTTTCTTGGAAGCCAGGACAGACTTTTGCTTGTTCCAGATCTGGATAATATGGGTAAAGGGAGCCAGCACAGGTTTGGCTTCCTGCACACAAGAAGGTGTTCAGCATATGGAAAGCCATACAGGTATCTAAAATGTTTGAAATAGGAGTTCTTAAGAGTACAATATCACTATTCAAAATACTGCAGTATTTTAAAGAAATCTTTATCATACATATATCTACCTACATCTCTCATACGTGTGTGTGTGTGTGTACATATATATATATATGGTATATATATACACACACACACACACAGAGGAATAAAAGAAGACAGAAAAAAAGAAAGCCCAGCAAAAGTCTCAAGTACTGATAACTGTTCCCCTAGAAACAATTGGGAAAGTACAGCATCCCAGCAATGCATTCCTACAAACTGGAAATTTGCCATTAGCTAAGAAACTAATCTATAAGCTGGGGGAGGGAAGAGAAGCAAGTGCAAGTTTTGCAGGCAAAAATGCTGACAGCAGTTCCCAAAATACAATTCCTTAAGTTAGATAATGAAGCATATAAGCAGCAGCAAGTCAATTGACAATTGACATGGAAGCAATGACAATTACATGGAAACAGTCAGGAAGAAGAAACTTTCCCACTCTCTCATCCAAGCAAGTAACAGGCTTCAGTTCTTCACTGTATTTATTCCTGTGCTAACATGTTCTGTGCCATCAGCCCACTGCAACTGAAAATACTCATTAGAGAAATTGCCATGAAAAGTTGACTGAGTATAATTTGAGAAGATCATTCAACAGGCAGGAGAGAAGGATAACATGTCAGACTCAGCAAGCGCTGGAGCTGGGAACAGAGGGGAGAGACAGCCAGACAATGCCGAGTTATTTAATAAACTGAGGACAGAGGGATAACAGGATCATGCTCTTGAAGCGTTTCACAGCTGGCTTGAAAAGGCTCAGCTGAGTATCCACCATTTTCAGGCCTTAGCTTTCCTCTCTCAGTTCAGTCCTGGCTGTTGTGAGCTGTCATTGTGTTTCAATCTGGACTGTGAATTCTCAACTCATGAAAGTTTAACTGTCTGAATTTCAATCATCTATCTACAGTACAATTAGCAGGTTAACAAGCAGAATATGAAATTCTTTATTTGCAACAGCTTTGCTTTGCTCAACATATTCAGGTGCTGATCTGAGAGATTAAGAGGCTTGTGATCTATGTCACTTGTTAATCAAAACGACAAGTACCCTTTATCCCTCCTCAAAACTCACACTTTGATGTGATGTTTACAATGGGTTAAGGTTACAAGTATGGCAGCTGATGCTCTAAGAATACTTCCCATCATAGAGTTCTTAATGATTTTGTGTGTGCTTTCCCATCTGCCCATATTCATCTCTTTGTATGCCCTTCAGAAAGCAGAGCTGCTCCTTTTGTGCTGTGTTCCTATGGCAGCTACCTCAATGCACCTCCTCTGCAGGCTGGACTACTGCAATACAAAGAAGTGAGTAGTGCTCTAATTGCAGACCTAGGTGGGAACGCAGCCCTGCTCACTCTAAGCCCCAGGTGCTCTGTATTTCCTCTGCCAGAAAAGGAAAACACAGTATTGGTACCTACTGAGAATTCAAAGTTTGGGGCTGAGGAAGACAACACATGGATTGGAAGCTTTTAAATGATCAATGTTACCCCTTTGCAGTAATTAATGCCATTTGGCACCATGATAAAAGGTGAAAAGGCAACAACCACCACAGTGATCACATTCCTTAAACTGCCTACCTCACACTGGAGAAGGATTGCTGTTGCTGTGAACCTAGACCCTTAAAGTTCTTCCAGAAAAAGGGAAAATGTACTTGTTTAAAAACAAAAAAAAACCCCAATCCAGGAAATTTTTCTGCAAGTGAAAAGTACAGAGTACTGCAAACACAAAAAAAATCAAGCCGGCGACACCTTTTCCCTACTGAACTTCCCCTTAGTTACTGAATGCATTAATTGCGACCATCACAAGTACAAAGCTTTCCAGGTGGAATATTTTGAAATTGGTTTGTGTTCAGTATAGGACATTAGATGTCAATATACAACACTGAGCAGTTTGCCACTGTATCATGGAACAAAGGGCACTACTGTTTGCAGTCTTCAGAGGCTGAATCTTTGCATTAAAAAAAAATTGCCACATGAAACAGAGCAGGATGAAGCTCCATCTCCTGCCAGCTGATGAATGAAATGAAGACAAAGATGCGAGTGTCCTGCCTCTATCAGTATTCCTCATTTTCAAGTGAGCCAGCAAAATTTGACATTTTAAATAACCTCAAGCAGACCTACTACAGCTTTCCCAAAAGCTAGTTTACACAGTCTGAAACAGGGCAGGAAATCCCTGAAAAACAAAAAATTCACTCGGCAAAAAATCTGAATATTTGGGAAATTGCCTTTTGCAACTAAAAAATTAAACAAAATCAAAACTTGATGGTGATAAAGAAGGTTCAGCTGTTGAACTAGATAAACCGTAGGAGAAATGCCCACTTGGCAAGTCCATCTAAGCAGCCTTCGAACGCCACCTCGTGGAAGCAGCCACCGAGATACCTGAGCAGTTTCAAGGAAGACGATCACGAATTAGCCCTCAGCTGAATTACAGAAAATATCACCAAATATTGATCCTGTATAAAAGATTTCCATCTCCTGCTGAGCTAAGATTGCAATTTCTGAGCATGTGGCAGTAGCTTTGGTTCAATTTCAAGTGTCCATTGTTCTCGCGGACAGAACATTAAGTTTGCTCAAAAACTTTTCCTATAGAAATCCCAGTGTGGCTACCTGGCTTCCTTGGCTTCTCCACCTGTAACATCCATGGGTCGGTGCTATAGAGCAAAGAATTTAACAGAATAGCTGATTTTGTGCTAAATTAGCCCTCAGCTGTACAGTCACACAGTATCTCCACAAATATTTCAGGTACATTCTTTAGTTTAATGGCCAATTTTAGACACAGAAAAGTATTTGAACATGTTGAAGTTGGTAAATGCACATACCCTGAACATCCAGGTGGCGGTACCCAGATGGAACTGGAGCCCTGGATGCAGAACTTACCATTAGACAAATGTGTTGTTAGATACAAGGATTAAATATGTAAAACATGTCAGTGGTTACTATTAGTACATAAAGAGGAATTGCACACAAATTTGCATGTAGACAGGGATGGGGAAAGGCAGTTTTACCTTCTGCTTGCTCCATGCTGTCAAGATGCAGTTCTTTTACATTGGTTAGCTCAAATGGTCCCTGCTTCGTTTCCTTGACCATTCCTGGAGGATCCCACATATATTCCTGCTTTGGGTTAGCAGGCCAACCTACAGCCTGGGCTCCTCCGCCCAAAGCAAATGCCAAAATACACCCACCCCCCCCCCCCCTCCACCTTCCCCTGAGCACTGGATAAAGTCAGTCGGCAGCTGAGCATGCAGCAGCACACCTGCTCGCCTTCTTTACAGGAAACAAGGCTCAGCAGCAGTGACCCCCATCCCACACCTCGACCTTTTTCCAAATAAAAATGCAGCCTGATTTCTGATACAGCAGGAGCTATCTTGACTCTTCCCAACATGGACAATCTGATGGCCAAGCAGAATTCCAGCCCTCCCACGTCATCTGCACCAGCAGCCTTTTAAAAAGAAGGACAACTTTATCTGAAAGAGATTAACTGCAGAAGCATGGCAGATGAATGCTTTCAACAGCAGGTGCCAAATGATTGTTCAGTTCTTCACAAGAGAGAGACCTCTTGACTTTTTGTTGTCCGCTCTGTAGTGTGATCAGGAATCTGTCCCTTGCCATGCAGCAGCGCCTTGCATGAGTATCCCCACCACTCTGCTTCCCCATGGACCTCTCCCAGGAGAATTAAGAACACTCAGCTTTATGTCAGTCAGTGATAAGGATTACAGAGACAAATACTATTGAAAAAACCCCAAGGTGGTAGTGAGATAATGCTCACAGCTTTTTATACCAGTTCCTCTCAAGTGACATTTAAATACCCCTCAAATGCAAATCCCATAGCTTAACTTTTACAGAGATCAGGGTTTCTTGGTTTTTTGTCAGATAATAAGGGTTAACAGGCATATCAGGCATCCGCGCTCACCCTAGAGGAGTCATGCTCTGAATTTGGACAGGACAAGAATCACAAGGTAAAAGGACTTGCCAAAAATTGTTCCTCTATAAAAGTACTGGTGGAGGAGGATTAAGTTATTAATATATTATTAATATATGCTACTATAATTAGCAGCTGGATCCTTAGAATGAAGGAACAAAGAATGAAAAATAAATTCCTCTTGGGAATGAAGCAGAAAAGAGAAATGTTTGCTAGACACCTGTATCTTACATGTCAGTGAACTTTCTTTATCTGAAAAAAAATTTTTAGAGGAAACTTTAGAGGGCAAGAAGCCAGGCTGAGCACAGCCATCAGCCCCAAAGCTGCTAAGAAAACAAGCCCACCTCACTCCTACTCTTGATTTATCTGAGAAACTGGTCAAAATACACTCAAAAAATAAGGGAGAGATGTGTTTCCTGTCTCTAACAGCTTGCCTGACGGCAAGTGCTACCACCTTGCTGTAACCTTCCCAAGGAACAGGAAGAACAATTGCAGAATGCAATTGTATAAATAAAGTGGCTTGGGGGGAGTGGGGGAAGAGGAAGGACAAATTAAAATCTTAATTCTTACAAAAACAGGCCAGATTTCAAATTCAGGAGTGTCCTTTCAAACTGGTCATGCAACTGAGAACACAGACTTGCCTTTCAGAAGTTCTCAGGCAAAGCTTGTCTTACCCCACGTGAAAGCTACACACAAGCTGCAGGCTGCATGGTAGCCTTTTAAACTCTTCTGGGAACCAAAGCTTTCACATAACATGAAAGGCTTCAGAGAGACCCAGACCCCCCCCCCCCAGACCTTTCTTCTCAGTACCAGATGTCTCACAGCATAAGTCACGTTCCAGCTTGGCAAGATCTCCTGCAGACCCCTCTTCATGCTCCAAGCAGCCTCCAGCACACAGGGAGCCTGCGACATGAGGAGCCCTCTCAAGAGGCGATGCACTGTAGGACTCCCGGGGAGAAGATGTGACCACAGAGCCCTGCGCTGAAACTACATGGACAAGGTCGCAGATGAACTTTGCAAAGGAGCTGTCGGTGGCACTAGAGGCCGCTGTCGTCCTGGATGAAGGCGGATAATCCAGCAGTGGGCTGCAACCGAGAGGACCCCCCTGAGTCCCCACCACCTGCTTGCACCAAGTGGAAAGCAAAAGGATGTCAGTTTTGCACCAGGAAGAACAGGGTCTATGTTAGATACTGTAGGCACAGCATCCACGCACTTGTAACTGACCCTCAGCAGAGCCTGTGCTGTTTTAAGTTCAGCTGGACAAATGCATTTGCAATGCGAGACAATTTGACGCTGGCAGGAGATCATCAAAATGGCCAAAGAGCAATGTTCATCAGTGGCTCCAAAATTCTCATGAAAAAGAAATTGCCTGGCAAAAATACTGACTTTGGAAGATGGCATGTTTCCAGCCTGTCGGTATCAGCACACTGCAGTGCCGCAGCAGAATTAAGGGAGGCTGAACGTGCAGCTGGGTACATGTAAATACACACAGCAACGGCTTGGCTGAATGTCCAAGACATATGGTTGTAACACCAGGCAGCAATTTGCTACAGTCCGTCCAGGTAGGCAGACTGCATTATTGCATTCCTCCAAACTGATTTCTCCTGTGCTGCCACCTTTTCTGTTTTTTCTTTCTTCCCCTTTGTAATGACATGAGGCATGATTCACATTATTTTGCAGCTACTGGAGTGTTTGCTGACCAATTTAGCTAGCAAACAAGCAGCAGGTAAAACACGAGGGATGAAACGCTATGGTGAGCCAAGGTAAGGCTTGTTGGCCACCAAAGGATGCAAAACAGCACTCCAGAGCACTTTGCTAGTCGTCCCTCCCCAGACCTAGCAGTCTCTTCTGCTTTAACCTTTTGGCTTCACACAGGTAATTTAAGGCCACAAGTTAGGAGACATCCCTGTGATCTAAAATTAGATTATAAGCTCGTTTATGTTTTTGTTGCTAAGAGAAAGCTGGAGCTTTGGAAACACTGAAGCAGACCAAATGCTACTGCAACAGCTGCCGGCGGGAACTGAAATCCATATAGTGCTTCCTTGACAACTGTTTAACATTTCCCTTTTTTATTTTATTTTACTGGAATTGGTCTCCTTCCAAAATGAGCTTTTCCCACTTAGGTGACATCTCCCGTTTCTCTAGGTCCATGCTTCCTAGTTCAAAATGTGCAGGCAGTTCCCCAGTCGGTATATCCTGCTGTTAGAACACACATTCATAAATAAGTTTTCCTTTACCCACAAGCACAATGTGTGCTTTTTTTTCCTCTCAGTAGTTTCAGAGCATCAATTAAAGGTGGGAGGAATTTTCTGGTGTTTCTCTTTACATTACCATAAATCACAGGAGATGGTTCTCTAATAAAAATGCAGGAGACTTAAACAGATTTCTGTATTATTTATAGAAACTGATTTGGCAACAAACACCAGTGCAGTAATATTAATAGATGCTCTTTTGGGGCATCTATGAGCACCATCACAGTCAAGTTCCCTGTCTGCAGACAGTGCCAAAAGTCTGGTGGGTTTTGTGGAGCCCACTTCTCCAGGGAAAAATCTAAAGCTTCTGCAACTTGACTCTGAGCTTGCAAAAATGGAGACACTGTTGTGAAACAGTGTGAAGTGTGAACTGAAAGCACAATACTCACTCTGTCCTCTTTTGCACAACCTCACTTTGCACTGGAAGTGTCTTTTGGCAGCTCATCTCAATTCAACTGCAAATGACACCAAGCCAACTGACCCCATGCAAAATCATAGAATCATTTAGGTTGGAAAGGACCTACAAGATCACCGAGTCCAACCATCATCCCTGCCCACTAGACCATGTTACAGAGTACCTCATCTATGCGCTTTTTGAACACCTCCAGG
>JAVJGG010000053.1:6687837-6717117 GCA_035590195.1 Aviceda cuculoides | reverse complement strand
AGCCCTTTGTTATATTTTCTCTCCCCTGTCCAGCTGAGGAGGGGGGAGTGATAGAATGGCTTTGGTGGGCACCTGGCGTCCAGCCAGGGTCAACCCATCACAGGTCCACACTCAGATGACAGTAAGCCACAACACAAACTGAAAGGCATGAAGCTGGAGGTGCCCTGTCCTTCTGAAGGAAACCAGCCCCTGGTATAGCTAATCTTGTTTGGGGATGTTTATCCAAGTTCAGCAAGGTCTCCACTGAGCCAGCTCATTCTCTCATCAGCCTGTGTAAACCTCCTGTTATTACCCCTATAACATTACTAAGAGCTTTAATGGCGTTATTGTCCTCGACAGGCATGTTATTCCACCACGGTTTGGGAGCCCCTTGCTGGCCCCACAGGCAAGCAGGACCCACTTGCTCCTGGTGAAAGTGTGTCCTTTCACGGCAGGAGCAGAGGCCTGCAGTGTCTGAGGCAGCCCCAATCCCTCTCCCCCAGCACTGACACCACTCTGCAGCATGCAAGGCACAGAGGCGGTTGCTGTTGTACCACCACAGCCCTCCCGCTCCTATCTCTTGCCGAAGACAGCAGCCCAGCGGGCATGCTGCCAGCTCCTTACGCCAAGGTCGAGGACAATAACACGCTCTGTGCTCTCACAGCCGAATCGTGCCAAATGGTAGCAGATGGCGTCTCCCCCCCCAGACCCTGTAGCTGCGGCGCTGCAGTTGGCAAGCCTCAAAGATCGCCCTTCCCTGGGTGTTTTCTTTCTCCCTCCTCCATGTTGGCATGCAGCAGACTGGCTGATGAGGCTGTCACATTTTCCGTAAGTGCCCTGAAAGAAGCCCTTTGCAGAGCGGATCCTCCTGCCGGCCTTGGCTCCACACAGCCAGCGCATGGACAAAAGGGCAGGCTGCCCCCAGCCATGCACCGCCTGCAAGGCACACCACAGAGTGGGTACAGCTTGTTTCAGCCCAGAGCACTAGCCCTTCTCCTCCCACAGGAGAGACTGTTTGGTCTGCAGCAGGAGTCAACATAATACCATCGAGCACTGCTCCCTGACATTATTCCTTTATTAAGCATCACCTAAACTGTAGACCAGCTTCATTAAGACCTGACGGTTAACCTTGCACTTGTGTTTTGAAGCTCTCTCTTCACAAACACACATCAATCACATGTTCCTCCTTGTTATTTCTTCCAGAAAATAAAAGCTAACCTCCCACTGAAGTTATGAATGTAGCGGGGATCTGAAATACAGCACAGAAGATCAAGATTTCAGAACCAGTTTTGCCCATTAGCTTTATAAAAGATACACAATTTAATTAGCAGAGATTTTCATCTCCAGAGGTAGCAGTACAAGCCAGGACTCCATGAGGAGAGATGAGACAATGTTACCCTGGGCAAACACATTCACATCCCACAGAAAGGTTTTTCTTCCCTGTCAAAGGGAAGAAGTCAGCCTAACCCAGCTTTCACCATACCATTTGTTACCGAGTAACAAATCAGCACCATGTAGTAGTACATGATGTAACCGTGAAACTGGCAGGTAGGAGGTAGAAATTCTGCTTTTCAGCCTTAAATTTGACACCTGTGCTGAAAAAGCAAAAATAAGCAAGGTCCTCACATTCACCCTGGGCTTAAAAAGTTTGGTCCCACTCCTCTAACAATACAAGGCTGAAAAAGAAGAAAGATGACACTTTATGTTAAATAAGGATCAATGTTCCCCTAGCACCAGTAATGGAAATGGGGGAAGATGAAAGAGTCTGCAGAAGGACTGGATGAAGAGCAAAGGACTTGTGAGCCTCTTACCGCCACAGCCAACAGGGTGGAGGATTAGGTCAAGCAGCAACACCCCAAGCACATGAAAAAACATGAACCACAACTACCTTAAGATCTGGAAACTTTAGGAAAATAATCCAATTTCTACTCAGTTGACCTAGGCACTAGGAAGTACCATATTTTGAGGATGTTTGGCTAAACCATCTTCTAATCCAAACTGAGCTTGCATTTCTGACAACTTTCAGAGATGAGAGGGTTTCACAAACTCACTGCCTGCATACTTTTGCTTCCCCCATTGGGGGCATGACTTCTTCAAGTGCACCAAGGAGGTGAGATCTGCCTTCAGACTCAGTCACTGGCTTTCCAGACAGCTTCAGGCAAGTCACCTACTCTCTGTCTTTCCTGCCATTTTAGGTAGGATACCACCAGCTATTAGACAGAGGACGTATATGTGTTTTAATTGATTTACTTTTCGCATCTGCAGAGGTTCTTGCTGAAAATGGCAATGAGCATGGGAATTTCATTACTATTGTTATTGCTGAAGACCAGCAGACATCTGTACTACAGAACACCCCAGCTGATAATGATATCTTGAATGTCTATACTTTGGAGCATCCTGCCATAACATTTCTGTTGCAGTTTTTCCTACAATGCTATTTTCATTAGTTAATCAAGTACAGATCATCTTTTAACAACTGAAATACAGAAAGTGCACACAAGCAACTGTAATAAAAACATTCTGATCTTATCATAAAACTTTGTATGTCGACTAAAGCTGATGGATCCTCAATTCTGTGAGCAGAGGTAGACAGCGAAGTAATCATTATCACAATTCATCAAAATAACATCAGCAATATGAATATTTAAGAAAATCTATTCTCAAAAAGCTTGAGTTACCACTGCCTCTGATTTTTCCCAGTACTGTGTCTTTCCACTTCACAGAATTTGTTCGGGAATCTAAGTTTCAAGCTGTGCTTCATGATCTGCCAAGGATACTGCTGACAGGAAACAAGCTAAAAATTGAAGCCCTCAACAGGGTATCCAACACAGATCTGCATCTATTACTTCACTAGACTTTTTGATGTCGCCACTAGAGGGACATACATGAAGCTAAAAGAAATGAAGCTAGTAGCTGTCAAAGATGCTGTTCAGACTACTTTTGAGTTAAGAAGATAAAAGGCATTTTGTTTCTTTTGAGACAAAGTTTTTATGTATGCAACAGAGAATGCCAAAAGTATCAACACACACAATTTTGTATTGGCAAACAAAATGGTGTGTCCATAGCATATAGTTAATGGACATAAACACAGACATTGCTGAAGACATATTGTAGCTTCACAACTCATTCAAGCCATGCAGTTGGGGTGTGATTTATCTTCAGCCCCACAAAATCTGCACTATCAAAGCTCAGGAAATTCCTCACACCATAACAGAACAATGGAAAAAGCCAATATTGCTCCCTCCTCCCACCTTTGGTCCCCGAATCACTATCAAAAATTGTTAGAGCAACAAGCTCTCTTTTCTGCTACCTTCCTCACTTCCCACAGACCACCTAACTTCATGGGAACTATCTCTGCACGTCTGGCGCTACATAAGCCATTTGCCAACATCGATATTGACCATCAAGCTCCAGTGCCGAGACAGAGAAAAAAAAAATCTCATCATTGCTGCGATTACAACTGGTGGCATTTAAAATAGGGTGGGAATAAACCATGTCCCCAAATGTAATTTTCATGCCGTGAGCTACATCCTCACTAAGAGCAAATCTGGTGTACACATACACCGATGGTGGAAGACATTCACCACAAACTCAACCTGTAAGTTTGCTTTTATGCCACCTAAGTTTTTAAAGATGTCATTGCCATTATGCCCCAAAGTCTTGTATGTAGCAGATGACCTCCAGGATTACACCAGTGGGTCACACAGAGAAGCTTGTCCAAATGAATGATATTGCTAACTTAACCTATGGAACAAACACAAATCAGAGACCATGCACCACGTGTTAAACAGGGCCAATAAAAGCAGTCTGCTTCTAAATTAAAAGACACAAGTGAAAAATAACTTTCTATCTTCAGCTTTATATACCAGGCTTGAGTAATGGCAAAGGCAGGCAAAGAAAGCGCACTCATTCAAAATTTTTTATAGAGTCTGCGCGGTCTTCTGCCACATGAAGTTAATGCCACTGAGAACAGATGATTGAAAAGTAAGTGGAATGCTTTACAGGATAGAAAATTAAAGCTACAAGTGTGCAGGAGTTTTCAGAAGTGCAAAATAGACCA
Source organism: Aviceda cuculoides (assembly GCA_035590195.1). Taxonomy (NCBI): domain Eukaryota; kingdom Metazoa; phylum Chordata; class Aves; order Accipitriformes; family Accipitridae; genus Aviceda; species Aviceda cuculoides. Next base: position 6,713,078 of record JAVJGG010000053.1, on the reverse strand, counting down.
TAACCAGGAAATAGCATTCAGAAAGCAGGTGATATTACTACTACTTCTAATATAAATACGCACACTTTTAACCTATAATCTACTTGTTCACAAAACAAGAAGGGATTCAAGGGTTTATATACGAAAATTTGTGATGGCTCATGTTTCAGTAACTTCAAAGTTACACAGCTGAGCCATATGAGTGAGGATAATTTGTCTATTCTGCACACGCTGCATACCCCAGAGAAGACATTTAGAAAGGGCTCTTTTTTATTTTTCTTTTAAATAGTTCTTGCATCTAGATTTAATTTCTTCAGCTTTAAAAGCAGATGACCTAAACAGCTATAACTTCTATCAGATTAATTTTAGGCTGGGAAAAAAAAAAAAAAAAATCTACGTACAAGTATTTCTATAATTAAAGAAGCGATGTTTAAATTGGCTATTGCAGGCTCTTCTATGCTAGATATAAGTACTGGAGTTCTACCAGAAAAGAGACTGCATCTTCTGAATGGGAAAAGGTGCCCCATCTCCCCTTGCAGGATAAAAAGGACATTTTCTGGTAGTTCTTTAGTAGCCCAAGACTCAGTCATGCCAATCTTAATCTTTAAACGGATGTGATATCATGAGGGGATCTTCCATATAAAGGAGAGGAAGCAAAACTACTCATCACTCTGCAAGTACATGTCACAATTCTGGTCTTACCTTCTCCCCCAAACCCCCAGTAAAAAAGTTATAAAAACTTCTTGCTAGCTATCACTAGTTCAGATTTACACTTCCATAACATCATTAATTTGCAAGGTCTGTACCTCTCACAAAGATGCACGTATCATCTCAATTAAACATGTATAGACACGAGGGCACAGAGAGGTAGTACTTGGTCCAACGTCACAGAAGGAGTCACTGCTGGAACTGGAAAAAAAAAGCAGGTATCTTGAACTTGGTGCCTTTCCCTGGTGTTGTTCAGTAGCCATGACAACAAAGGCACAAAAAACATGGTTAAGAGGGATATTACATGCATTGACCTGTAGGGAACTGACCTTGAAATTAGCAGATTTTATGGTGCCAGCACAACAGCTTGGTGGCGTGACCTGCCATCTCATTTCTCAGGGATGTAGGACTGGGGATCATTTGGGTTTTGCTTTTCTAAAAACTGTGAAGGAGGCAAACCTTTTATGGGCACATCAGATATTTGCACATCACGAGACCATGCTCGAGACGGAAAGGAGTTCATTCCCGCTGAGCTCTCACCATTAACCTTGTGAGAAACAAGCAGCAAAGCCTCAGTCAGCTTCATTTCTCTGGCTCACTGACTCCATGCATTTCCAAGGGTCACTTAAAAAAAAAAAAAAACAAAAACAAAAAACCAAAACCATAAAACAGTTTAGAGTTGTTACAGCTTCCTTTGAAGGACGAGAGCGAGACAGAGCATGCCAGTGCATCCACATGCAGAGAGATGGCTCCCTACCAAACACTTTTTTGAGAAATAACTCTGTTAATAAGGATGGCAATGTGTTCAGGAGATCTTCAATAGGAAACAAGCAGCGCTCAAAGCTGCTTCAGCTCAATATAGCATTACATGGAGATACCTATGTCCAGTAAGGCTGGTGCCCATTTGATTAAACAGCCTGCCTGCTCCCTCCAGAAGATATCAGAGGTACAATTAGTTCAGTTGGCAGTATAAGCAATGCCTTTGAGGTCCTGTGCTCCTGACAACTAATGAAGAGGTACTGCTGGCTGTCAGCGTGTGCAGGGGGAGGCATTCATCTTTCTGGCAGCACCAATTAAATCCACCGGGGTCACACCAGGAGGAGATAGGAATTCAGTGTAGGGAACAAGTCAAAGCAGCTGACTGGTTTAACACTTCATTTTTGGGTTTTATATCATGGAGAAAAGGGAATCAATTTTGTGCTAGCCATGCAGATGGTGAAGGGAATACAGAGGATCTGCACCACAGCAAAGGTAGAGAGAGTACCTCAGTGCTCGGGTGTGTGCATATGTGTGCTAAGGAAAAACATGTTTTGCAGCAGGGCAGGAAACCTCTCAATACACAATTTTCTCCTAAAGTCAAGAGAAGGGAATATGCTTAGTGCATTGTGTTCCTAATGCTCTGCTAAGCCTTCAAGGAAAGATACATGTGGGTATATCCTCACCTTGGACATGGAAATTACTCCTGAGAAGATAAGGCAGAGAGCTCTTGCCCCTTATTTCTCACAAGGCTACATCTTTACAGAAAACAAACAGTTCTATTTCAAAACAACAGAGTTCAAAACCTTCTAAAACATTTCCATCCCCAAGACATCATGTTGAATTATACCACAGTCAAACATGTCAGCTAATCATCTGGCCCATTTGGTGCCTCACTGTAGAGTCCAACCTTTCCCATTCCACAGAAGTCCTGCTGTTATGTGACTTCTAGGACTGCAAAGTATTGACATCAGAAGAGAAGAATATTGAACTAGAAGCTACAGTGAGTATCTGTTATCCAACCTGTTGAGGTTCATGGGAGCACTACGAAGAAAACTGCTTGTTTAGCCAAAAAAAGATTTATCTGTAATTCCTGTTTTGTCTTACTTGTGTGCCTTAGGGAAAAAAATGCAAGTGAACTTACCAAATCCATGTTTTCCAGGCCTTCATGGGCCCTTAATTTAAAATGCAGCCAATCAGTAGGTGACAAGAATTATCACCTTATGCAGCCTTCCCATTTCAGATGTTTGAGAACTCATGGCGAAACTCTTAAAGGGCTTAATCTGCTAAGCACTGTGTATCAACAAGGAACTGTAGAGTTTTTAATAACTTTACAACACACTGGCAGCCATTTATCTTCTCAAACCTCACAACACACTTGTGGAGGCTAAAAGGCCTGTTTACCTACAGTGAAATCAGTGTGACATGCACATATGCAAAACAGATCCCTCCTGACTCAGCCATGGGTGCACAGATCTAAGCAAATCTAAGCTGACTTAAATATAAGATAGCTATCCTGCAGAAACACTGTAACATTGTCCTTTGGAACTAAAAAATTCATTAAGCTTTGAGAAGTGAAAGCCTATTACAGCAGTAGAAGCAAAAGAGTTTATTATCTAACCTTTTATGTAAAGGAAGCTTAAAAAAAAAAAAAAACAAACAAAAAACCCAACCAAACTCAAATCCACCTCATGCTCCCTACCAGAACAGTTCATCTGCATGAAACTTCATTTGCCATATGGTATGCAATTAAAGACATAAAGAAATAAAGAAAAAGGCCTGTGGACACCTCTTTTTTTTCTGACCAATGAAAAAATAATTTTAACAGTTTCAAAGTTCTGGGAATTAATATTTCAATCTGTTGCAGAGATTCTCTAATAAAGCCACAGGCTTTTGGGAAATGCTCTGTAGTCAAAGACTTCACAAGTCCATAAAGTCAGCCTAGAAACCTGATGAAATACTGCTCACTGTTCTGAGAAAGCACAGAATTTCATGCCAGAAAAATGAGATTCAAACATGCTGTGAACAGCAACAACTCAAGTCCTCCAAAATAATACAAAAATACTTTGTAGGGCACTCCTCACAACAGTATTGGGGAGCACTTTCCTAACATCAATTTGTAAAAACTACTGCAGATTTCTAAATTACCTGAAAATAATTCCTACAAGAAAAGCTGTGATGCAAAAGCAGACAAATTTTTGAACAGTATCATAGAAGTAAAGACTGCCAGAGTATCAAAACTAAGTCCTGAGACAGGCTCGCACATGGCAGTCCAGTGAAACCACTTTTGTTTCATATCCTTTCCAGCTGAAGCATTTGGGAAGGTAGCTTAAATATTTTAAGTACATATCCTATTTTGATTTATATCCTGTACTTCTACTTGAAGAAACAGAAGTTGTCTCATTGCAGCAATTCGTTTGGCCTGTTTTCAATTAGTACCAGAAAGGGAACCAACACTTCTGTTGCACAGCATCGAGAAACTGCTTTCTGAAAAGATGTATGCACAGAAAAATCATGCACAGAGAGAGCTCATCTACACCAGAATAAAAATGGTGCGATTCTCCTCAGCAATATGTTTGGGCTTGTTCTCTTGTCTACAGCTCTCAAACCTGACAAACTGACCTTAAACAAATGAAAGTGTACAGTGCTGAAGGTAATTCCTGTCTTCTGCAGTCTTCACCATCCACAACTCAAAAAAGATCTTGTGTTCCCTGATGGGAAGGGAGATAACCCAGGAGCCATACACACAAGAAATCAGCAGGCATGCAAGTGCAGAAAAAAGCAGCAGCGGAGACTACAACTTCCCTGAAATATTACATTTATTTCCTAACAGTCTCAATAACTCCTAAGAATGAAACCATGCCTTACGCTGCAGACACATAACTTGGGGCTGCACTGAGAATGCTTTTAGAGGAATGAACAGACTTTGGTAAATCAGTACTACCAATGCACGTGCTGGACTATGATACTTTGCCAATAATGAAAAAATACAGCACACACTTTCAAAGTTTACAAGCAAAAGATTCCACAAGGAATATCAAAGATCAATATTTGGAAATGTATGGTTTAGTTGAAACAGTTCTAATTAAATGTTAACACTCATGCAACTGAACAACTCATCAGAGAAATCTTTGGGATATTTGTCTCTCTAGGGAACTCATGCCTTAGAACAGAGCATGCAAAGAGATCACATGCTAGAAAACATGGTCCTGAAAGTAAGCTTGTCTTCAGTGCTGTTTTCTCATTAAATCTGCATGTAACACAGGACAGGAATGAAGAAATACATGATTTGAGTAACATTCAAATAGTGAAATACCATTGGAGTGGTGATCTGGCTTCTTACCCATGAGGCCAAGCTGCAAAATTATTTATCACTCTCATAGAGCAGGACATCAGACACCACATAAGGATCTCGAATAACAGCAACTGGGGAGGTAGCAGTATGAGCAGTTTAGTTTCCAGGAGCAAAGTCCAGTCAATGATGAAGCACATTCCTTCACCCATTCAATAACCAGCATCTCTTCTAGACAATTACCTACATAGTCACAGATTATTTTGAGCTGATGGTGCTTCCCGAGTGCATCAGGACATGAGGATTCAACTCCTTGGAGCTCCTACAAGCATCTGGACATCCCTGGGAAAGCTGCAGGCTCCTACCGCAAGGCTTTCTGTACTGCCCTCGCTCAAAATACCTTCAGGCAGCAACCCTTGGAAGGTCCAAGGGACTCCAAAAAAGATGCTCAAGCCTTGTGTGAAAAACAATGGATGAGTCTGAGCTTTCCACATCTCTGTGCTCAGCTCCTCCTGGTGCAAATGGGGTGCAGCAACTCAACTTAAGCAGGAATCAAGTCCCCATCTGCAAACTACCCCACATGCAAACTATGATGCTTTTCATATGCCTCTGTTCTGCATCTCCGTACCTAGGGGTGACACCTAGTTCACTGAAACACAGCTAGGTCACTCGATTCAGTTCCATGTGAACATAAACGCTTTCCCCTATTACACCTGCATACCAAGATAAAAACGTCAGGTTTCCTTTAGAAAGTAACTAATACACAGAATGAGATTTTATCTTCTACATAAAACTAGTAACAATCAGCAAATAAAACACAATCACTCGAACAAACCTAATCACGTAACTTTGCTACATGTGCATATTTCCCATTAAAAAGGTATAAATTGAAGCTCTCTTCTGGTTTCTGTTGAGTATGAAGCATCCCTCCAAGTGCAAGAGAAGCTGCTAATAACCACAGACGTCACTAATCACCTCATGGTCACACTGACCCCGGTACAGAAAACTCCTGCACAGAAGTGTGGCATGGGCCTTATGCTGTACAGGAGATAGTTTCACTCCTGTACATTAACTGCATCAGCACAGCAAAAGAAAAAAAAGGAGCAATTTTAAGTATTAAACCATGTCATATGTTAAGGAATGAACAGAATGTTTTCAAAATGCAAATTAAAGGCATCTGTATTTTAATTACAGCATCAAAACTGTGAGATACTTGTCTCCACACACATTTCTTTCACTCATCTTCAGAGACGGCTGTGTATAGAGAATTAGTTTCATAGTATAAACCTACTCCCACATACATTCCCAAAATAATTTGCATGTATTACCAATAAACAAACACACACGCAAGTTTTCAGGACGCCCACAGACATGATAGACAAAAAGAGGACTCGTCACTATTGCCTTTGGGATTATAATTAAGCTTACTTCAACCTCTAATATAGACAAAACAGAATCCAAGAGCAGCGTGAGCTTTAGCACCATACATTTAACACACCGTTCATTTAAACTGACAAAATAAAAAAATGCCTGCAAATAGATCCTGTTGCTACGTAGCTGTTTTCTCATATGAAAGCTAACAAAGACTAAACAGAACATGGGCTACAACATATTTTTTCTCTACTACATTCAATGAGTTTTGTTGCCGTCAGCCTGTAAAACCGACTTTTGTACTGAATCACTGAGAGGATACAGATGACAAACAGCTCCGTCACAAAAAGCTGGCAATACTTGCCTTGAGAAGCAACAGTGACACAATGATGGTGGCAAAGCTCACTTCATCTTTGCTTAACATACAGCTGACAACAGTTCTACAGGCACTGTGATGCCTCCACAGCCACCCTGAGTCTTGATTTTAATTTCATCCCCCAAAGACCAATGCTGTGGCATGAATGTCCTATCTGATTTCCAAAAAAATTTTTGGTCATGAACCCTTAGCATAATATCTCACCAAGAAAACTGCTCCAGTATGAAGTCACTATAGCTGCGTGCTTGTTAGCAAAGCGGGGGGGAGGGGGTGGGGGTGGGGTGGGTGGAATAAATATACTGGTGCTATCCTAAACACGTTCAAAACCCCATACACAGAATTAAAACCAAGCAAACAAACCAAAAAACTCTCCCCGAGTCTCAGGAAGGCTCCAGATAAATATTGAATGCAGCTCAAAAATTAATTGCAAATTACTTTTAAACTTGACTGCATAGAAAGATGGCATAATAAGTATTTTTGGGAAATCATGAGAGCAATCATGCTCTCCCATCAGCATTGCCCATCAGTTCAGCAGCTGGCACTCCCACTGCCAGCTAAGCATAGCTTGGGCAGCAGCCCAAGGCTTTTTAACTTGGGCATTAAGGATGACCCCAGGCTGAGGCTTGGCACATAAGGGCTCAGGCTGAAAGAAAATCAAGTGAGAGGTGCCCACAATTTCAAATCCAGCAATAAACAGTCAAATTACGTGAGCAGAAGCAACACCAGATGGTGGTTGAGACTTAACAGCGTACTAAAACCAGGGTGAAACATTGCATTTTCTGGAGGCTTTCTACAATTTAAACAACAGCCAGGTACTGTGGTAAAAGCATTCAAACTCAGCAGCAAAGTACAGTCTGACCTTCAGATGTGCTGTACACATCTCAAAGGCATCAGTGGTATTTGGGATAGCATCATACACAGAAAATGAGTGATCTCTGAGGAAGGTGGGCAGAAGGGCCTGCCTTCAAAATGTAAATGTTTGACTCTTCAAGCCTTATTCCATTACCGTTTCCTACCATCCTGTTATCAGCCAGATTTCCTCCTCTTAGGGAAAATTAGAAGCTCTATCTGAGGGAGCTTTCTGCAGCTCAGCTGTGGCAGGTCCCATGCAGGCAGTGACCCGCTGCTGCCATACAGCTGCCCGCATGGCTGCACAGGAAGGTTTTCGTGCCTACACCACACACATATCCCAGGCCTACAGTTAAATATTCCACACTCAATGCCAAATTCACATAGACCAGAGGCATAAGCAGCACACCCAGGGTGAGCATTATCAGACAGATTAAGGTATCATATGAATCAGGATATATGGAGCACCAGCTTCAGCAAAATCCTTCATATCGATGTCTTCACATGGCAGTAAAGGTGGCATTGCAGCCATTTTGAAATGGGAACACCCCTGTTTTGTGCGCTTCCTTAGCAGCACCTTCTAGATTAACCTGCTGCTTCTCCCATTGTCATGTCTATCAGGAGGAGAGAGAGAATCATCACTGAAATCAGTGTCAGTCCACTTCTGTCTGCTCCTCTTATCCCCTCCACACACACTGCTGTAGGGCACAGACCCTACTACAATAACAGCAACAGCTACAACTACAGAAGCTCAGCTTCTCTCTTTCCCATCTACAACATCCAGATGAAATACAGGTTTAATTTATGAAACAACTGATTGGAAGTCCCATTTTGCCTGGAAATTTTAGGTCAGAAAGCATTCTGTGTGTTCTGTGAGGAAAAAAAAAAAAAAAAAGCTGCAGCACTTCTTCCAATTGAAACAATTCTCTTAAAATTCAATGGAAACAAGATTTTAGTCAACCCCACACTTGCAATGTTAATAATACGTTTCTACCAACATTTTGACAGATGAAAAAGATACAGACCACAGTGAGAAGCTTTTTAAAATGTGACTGATTCAAGCTGGGGTGAGTGTTAAGCAAACCTCATAGATACCATGCTTGCTTTCTTTGCATGCTAACCCCTTACTGCTCATAGCTTTCATAATCAAATTCTTTGCCACGTATGAAAGGAAAAATAAAGCTGCACTGTGCTGAGCTGCATCTGCAAATTCCAGTGAGTGGCCAGTCTCCTGAGCTTTGAAATCTACTTCACGTTTCTTACACTACTACTATATCAAAATCTCTGTGCATCAGTCAAGACAACTACATTTGTGCCTTGACACTGAGGTGGTTTAAGAGCAAGAACATGGAGGTGAGTTTCAATAAACATTATCCTCTATTTACCCTTTTAAACAGCCATAATGGAAGAGTAAATTGAAAACTAATATGGGGGTTAACAGAATATATTGAATAAACATAGTGGGCTAACTGGATGTTGAAAAATAGAATCATTTTGGTTGGAAATGACCTTTAAGATCATCAAGTTCAACTGTTAATCTAACACTACAAAGTCCACCACTACACCATGTCCCTAAAGTGCCACATGTACACGTCTTTTAAATACCTCCAGGGATGGCGACAACCACTTACCCTGAGCAGCCTGTTGCAATGCTTGACAATCCTTTCAGTGAAGAAATATTTCCTAATACCCAATCTAAACCTCCCCTGGAGAAACTTGAGGCCATTTCCTCTCATCCTACTGCTTGTTTCTTGGGAAAAGAGACTGACACCCACCTCACTATAGCCTCCTTTCAGGCAGTTGCAAAGAGTGATAAGGTCTCCCCTCAGCCTCCTCTTCTCCAGACTAAACAGCCTCAGCTCCCTCAGCCGCTCCTCATCAGACTTGTGCTCCAGGCCCCTCACCAGCTTGGTTGCCCTTCTCTGGACACGCTCCAGCATGACAAGGAGCATACAGAAGCACTCCTAATATTAAACATAGGTGTTCTTACAAAGATACTTTTCAGTAGCTATTTCAAATTATGTCCCTGCTTACAGAGTTGATAAATGTGGCTCATCCAGAATATTTGCAATACCTTCAAAGCACTCCCTGGGCTAGCTCTGGAAAAAAAGAAAGACAAGCCCAAACAGCATTAAGAGTTCAAGTATTTTCCAAATAATACAGACCACCTTCTTTCTTGGATCTGATGCAGCCGAAGCAAAGAGAAGCCCACAGCAAGCATGCCCTCCCTCCATGGGAAAAGTCACACAGCTGACTGCAGATTACATGGCACTGCTGAGCTCTACCATCTTTACCTTTGCAAACTGATAATTTCCATTATTGCTTTTCACATCCTTTGACTTCAGGCCATTTAAAATATATCAGAGTGCTATCTCCACTCAGGAAGGTCTGTATTTTAAGAAGTTATTATTTTAGTTTGAAAGAATCTAATTACTGAAAACACTCCATGAACTGGTTGCTAGTTAGAAATACACAGTTCATCACTGCATTTTATTTATTACCATTTACTTTCATTGATGCCATTGGAAGAGACAGATTTTGCATAAGCTAACCTGTTTGCAGGAATAAATAGGGATCATTTGATATACTGTACTTAAATGCACATGGTAAATTTCCTTTGAAAAGAGCACCAGTTACCCCAGGTTTATATTTCCCCAGTCCTGAAATAACATATGATAAGAAAGAGATACCAGCAGCTAGATTCAGAGTAATTCCAAATGCTGCTACTGCTGTAATAGCCTTGGTTGCACATGGCAGACTTCTTTCGATTGACTAGAAGGAAGACTTAGCACAGAGGTAGAAATGCTACACACTCCAGGAATGTTTTCCCCCACTAACAGCAGAGGGAACCCAGGGGACTTGTGCAGCAAAGATAACTCCATCGGGCCACATGTAAACTTAGCTGAGCAGAATCAGCGGGATGGATTTTATCTGAATGTGTCTCAGTCCAACGCTCTTTTTAGGATGGGATTCATGTTACAGAACCTACTGCAAGTGGCTACTGGGCTGTCTGTCCCTCTATACATAGAGGCCTTAGGGAAGAAAAATGCTGAGATATTGAAAAGACAAGTATAAAATTATGAAACTAAATTTAACCTACAAGCCAGTGATGACTCAGTTCAAACCTTAAGATGGAGCAGGGGCAGCAGCCTGTAACTCCATGTAGCACCTCAGAAACAGTTCTTACACCCCCACCATCACCACCACGTGAGACCTGATCACAGAGGAGGACTGACACACACCGGCACTCTGCTCACTAACCTTCTGCGCTCCCTGGCTTCCTCAGCTGAGAAGTCCTTTCCTGTAGTTGAGGCAGCACCGGCATTCGCAATACCGTTAGCAGAGCCGAGTATAGCACGATTTGTGATTACACCTAAGGGGGTGCTAGCAGAGATGCCCTCTGTATTTTTCTCTACAGCAGAATCAGTTTGTTGCCTGAAAGGGGCTCTGAAATAGAGAAGACATAATGGAAAGCAAAGCAAGTGAACTCAATTGCTGTCCGAGACCAGCCATCTTGAGGGAGCATTGACAGTTCATTCTCCTCGTTCTAGACTTGTGTTTTTGTAGAGAACAGCACACATTAAAATGAATTTTTAAAAATTTGTAGAAGAATAAGCAGGAGGAATTCATAGTCTTCACATCCCTGTTTGTAGCAAAAACGATTAGAAAAATGTACCTGGTGAATAAGCAGAAGGAATGAACTCCAAGAGCTTGTACATTGAATGCCCAAGAGCAGCCTGAGTAACACATTGTGTCTCTAACAGGGTAGCAAGAGGGCACAACTGACCACTCCAGTGAGTGAAGAAGCTATGGTCATATACGGGCTGTTAACTGCCTGCTGGTGCATACGCACTACTGAAACTGTCCAACATAACCATTCTGGGATTTCTTATCAGCGCTTCCTGCATAGAAACGCACTTCCAATCTATAATCCACTCCAGAATTCAGAACTTCCAACCTGAATGCTGATTTTCTGCTGTGTTATCTCAGCTGTGAGCCGTTACCTGGTATATTGGCGAGCTGATGCAGTAGTGTTCGCACCGAGAGATGTGGGACAGGAAGAGACAGGTTGCCACGGGCTGCCCAATGAGGTAGATGAACCAATGGTAGTGGGTGAGGTAGCTAGAGATGTAGTGCGACTGGCTGAAATGTAGGGACTGCTGAGGTCACTACTTCTACCAAATGAAGCACTGTAAAACATCACAAAATCACGTCCTTCAGAGCACAGTAAATATTCAACAGAACATCACAACTGGGCTCTCAGCTGGAAAGGGAGCAAGTATTACATCTTAGCAAAACGTATCCAAGGAAATTAGAGCCCATTGGAGTTACTGCAGGTCACTCATGCAGGCTAGTGCTAGCAGCACCCCTCTTAGCTAAGCCCAGCTGAGTTTCAGTGGGAGAATAACGGTATGAAGGTGAACTGGTGAAGATTAGGGAAGGGAAAAACCCTACCGCAGTGAAAGCGGTGCACACAGAGCATCCCTGTGTACTGGGGACAGGTAGAAACAATGAGCAAGGATGAGGTTGCTTAAAGCAGGGAAGGAGAGAGTGACATAAGCAAGTCTGGCTGCATCACCCTCTAAGAATGCTCAGGACTTCCAGTTTTAAGAACTTGTTTTCAGTGGCTTAAAGCTTTGGCAAAGATGATCAGTTCAGGCTTTAATTTTCTCTAAGGCATGTTTGGCACAGACTCTGTATTTCTGGAAAATAGCTAGCAAAAGTGTCCAAAAAATATTCAAGAATGAGCAAGGGAAATACATATTTTGCCAGTTTAAAACAAAACCCTTAAAACCACTGAAAAGCTGTAAGTGTTTAAGTGCTCATACTTTGGAGAAGAGACAGGAGAAAAGGAGAAGGGCTCCCATATGAGGATGTACCCTTTCCCTTTTTCAGAGAAAATCCACCCTAAGTGGGAGAAGTGGCACACCTCTAAAAACAGACTTGATGAAATCTGGCAAAATCTCCTTGTTGCATGTGCCAGAGCCCCATATACAGGCTGCTCCTTGTCTGCACAGAGCAAACGAGCATGCATGCATGATCTAGGATCCTGCCACACCTTTCCCAGCAACTGGTATTCCTGGTTGCTACTGGTCAGACTGCGCTGTCTGTAGGATCAAAGGCTAAGAAGGCTGCCTCTCACCTCCTGCGTCCTAATGACTCCCATGCCAGTGCACATGGAGGAAAGTGGTTGCACCAGGAGTAAAAGCTGACCTAGAGGAAAAGCAGACCAGGACAAAGAGCTGCAGGATTATGGGAAAGCCAGGGACAACAGATTGGAACTGGAAGTCAACACTAGAGCAAGAGTCAGAGAGAGCAGCCCAAGGCTGAAATAAAACTTGAAAGGGGCAGGACAACAGCCAAGGACAGGAGGTCGGAAGAAGGATCCAGTCCAACTCACTTAGGCACCCAATTTACAAATCGGTTTTATGTGCCAAGGACCCCAGCCAGCCCAGAACAAGCAGCTGGTCCCTAGACAGCCAAAGGAGAGAATGGGGCATCCTGGAATGCCTCCACAGGGAGGAACATTACATTTGGGCTCTTCAGTTGATGGCTGCTTGCCATATCCAGGTCACAAAGGAACAAGCAAGTTATTGTCACCAGGTAGCAACCTCCACCAGACCCTAAACAAAGCTTCCTCTAGAACACTGGCCCCTGCCTGGAGTACGGGGGAGCAGGAAGTCCTGTTGGAAGCAAACACCTCCCTTCTTGGCTCTCTGCACCAGTGGAAAAGGCCAAGCCCTGGAGAGGGCTGGGAGGAGAGTAAGAGCAGGGACCTAAGCCTGGCTGGTGTGGGTGTGCAGAACAAGCAGCCGTGAAGTTGCAGAAATGAGTGTACTGAGGAGATGATGGTAGTGGAGTGTGCATCTGGGGAAGGAACAAGAGGAACGGCAGGGGAAGAGATGGTGGCAACCCTGTGGGGAGCAGGGTTGACGTGGCACCATCCTAGGAGAGTCCAAAGCAGAGAGGGTGGGGCAAAAGGGGTGGCTGCAAAAAAGAGAAGGAACTTGGTCAGGGAGGACATGGGAGGGTTATTAAGACCTGACAAGGACTGTCTTTCAGAAGGCAAAGGTAATGAGTGAAAACGGGAGGCAAGAGGATGGAAGCAGCACCAGGTGCCTGGGAGAGCAGAGATGTCAGGGAGCTGAGAGGGGAAGGAGGAAGAGGAATGGAGGAAAAGAGCATGGTGATGGCGTTGCCAACTCCTACATGCACATGCCCCGGGTCGGAGAAATGTGGTGCTGGAGCATCACACGCAAGCTCCTGCTCACAAGGAGGGAGCCAAGGCATTGCCAGCTTTACAGGAATTCACCTCCCCACCCTGTCACCTTGCATGGGTAGCATTGCACAGTTTGAGGAGGACTCTAAGGCATTTATTCAATTGTTCACATTTGATCTGAACAGGACTAGAAAATTGCAAGAAAAAGGTTAGCCGGGGAATCTTCTTAATTAAGACCTGTGGTCACACGAATCTGTAAAAGGGAGGATTACAAATTTATGCTAAAGAATTCAACATTGGAAATAAAAAAAGGCACTGACACACTGCTACTCATTCTCTAACATAACCACCATAACATAACCATCAGGGAATGAGCAATGAAATGGAAAGAAACATTTCAAATCAATAAAAAGCAATACTTTTGAAAACAGCTACGGCAAGTAGAATTCAAAATCTTAAAAACCTTCAAAACCTTAAAAAAGCTTCCACATACGCTAATAAAAAAAGGTTTGCACAAAACACTTAACTATCTTTTTTGAACACACTGCCATAGGGTATTGCAGAGATCAAAATAGGATTTGCTTATGGAAGTTGGCCACAGTGATGGCTATTAAGAACAATGGTTAAGTATAACCCCTACATTCATGATTGCTGGAAGCAGAGTGTGGGAGGTGGAAGACACTCTTTTGCAACTTGCCCTTCAAAACCAGTTGCTGTCAGAAACAGTCTGGAATGCATGGACTGTTGGCCTGAATTGCTGCATGGGTTTTTATGTGAACATATTTGCAAATATGTAAAATGAAGGAGAAACTAACTGTGTGAAAAAGTTATTTCGTTCTGGTGTGTGTGATCCCTTCCTGTACGGCATCACTTATGGCTGATGTCAAAGGAAGGATGCTGAATTAATTCAATCTGCTAGGCCAGTTTTCCTCTAAATCCTTTAATATAGAGGTGAAGTGACCTGACTGTTTGAAGGCCAATATGCAGTAACATGGAGAACAAGCTGTCAGAACAGTGTTCTGTGAATTTTTGGGCTAGTGGTACACCCATAGAGAAAGCAGAATGAATGACAGTCACTACCATTACAGAGAGAGCTTTAACATTTGCTTCAACTAAAGCTGAAGAACATTTGCAACACTGCTGCAAGTTATCTTGTTCCCTTTTAGAAGAAAAGCCATTTTCACCATCTTAAGATGATCTGTTGCTGCTGTTTGCTCTTTGTTTGGCAGGTCATATAAAGCCCTTATAGAACATAACTAGGTATCTTTATGGAGATTAGTTAAATGCTAAAGTAAAGGGGAAATGCAGATGTACAGAAGTCATCCTCTCAGTAACATCCAAGTATGCCATGTTCACTTCAATTCTTCCTCTCTGAGAATGAGCTTTTATCTTTTGGAGTTGTGTTCAGAGTTTTGTTAATATTTGGAAATGACAAAGAGCTTATCCCTAACAGGCAACCAGGTGCCTTTCCTCATCTTAGAGTCTGATGCACAAGGCTGGAGAAATTAGAAGTTCAATATGATTATATTTAATTTCTGTGCTCTCCTGTAGAAAACCATACAGGATAGAGGTCAAATTGATCATGATTTTACTGTTTGTACATAAAATGCAAAACCACTGATCTCTTTAAAAAAAGTACACTTTATTCCTCCCTGGCAAAGCTATTATCTGTAATTGCTTGTAAACCAACATTCTCCTATGAGAGGCCAGAATTCAGCCTTTGTAGCAAGAAACTGGTATTAGCGAAATACCACTGCCAACCAAAACCTTTGCTAGTCTCTGTACAGTTTAATCAAGGAAATACAGTACAACTATGTGAATGTAATACTAAATCTGGTTCTGGATTAGCTGAGATAAACAGGCAATGTTTGTAAAATTTCAACAGACAGCCACATGAGTGACTGGACTGTCTCTCAGACTAGGGAACAGTAAGGCATGCCAACTGCAAGAGACAAAATTTTTCCAATGTAATCAGCTGCGGCTTGTTGGACTGCCTTTAGAGAGAGACAAGCTACAGAGGCTGGCCTGTCATAATGTCCCAGGATAGCTGTGAATTCACTGGAATGGATCAGCAGATCAGGAGAAGTCTACTGCTTGAAGTGGCTGTCTGTTTCACCTTTTGTGGAAACAGGTCTGTATATGCTCAGCAATTGGACAAACACATACTCAAGCACAACTTAACTCTATCAGCATAAGTACTAGAATGCAAAAACTCCGCATCTTCTCAAATATCTCAAGCAATTGTTCCATCTTCAGGACAGTTATTTAGTTTGGGGTCTAGAATTTGGTGAATCACAATCTAAAACCTTGAAATATTTCTGCCCTTTTCCTTAAGCACAGTTCAAATGGCTTTGCAGCATGACATGTTTATACATGTTGTTTTGATGGTTTCCAGTATTAGCTAAAATAAAGGTGAGGTGATGGCACTGTACTTGCATGAAGAGCTGATCCTCCAGCTCACAACTGAGATGAGAATTCAGTAATGTATTATTTGCCTTAACAGAGCAGGGCATTCATTCACCTCATTCAGAAACAGCCATTATCTGGTACTTCAAGGAAACTGAGCCTCTGCCTTCCAAAGGGGTAAAAGATACTGTCAGTTAAAGAAGTCATGCACGGGATTGCTTTCCTGATTCTGCTTGGCTAGTTTACCAACATTCAGCCTCTACAATTTCACATACACTGTGCAGAAATTGCTTCCTTACTGCCACAAGAAAATGGTTGGAGACATCAGTCTTACTGCTTAGCAAGTGCTGTAAGTCATGCACAAGAACACTGCCACTTTTCTGATAATGATGCCATAAACATGGACTAATGTAAACCAAAATTAAAGATAAGCTACAACTTACCTGTCAATAGTTATCTGAACAATGCTTTCAGACTGTAATTACTTTATTCTCTTTTTATGAACAATTTTGATTTTATTATCTAACCATAATACTAGCATAAAACTGAGAAAACACTTTGCATTTGAATTATGTGAACAAGAGTATTTAAATTCAGTTTGGCAATTTAAAAATCAACAAAAATGATGGCCTTTAAAAATACTATTTAGCAAGACAAATGTTGGCAAACCTTTATTTTTATTTCCTGCTCTCAGAAGAAGAGAGTCCTGAAGCCAGTTACACTGATGCAGTAAGAAGCAAGCAGGAGGTGGAAGTTTGGGAGGCATGTTAAGAGCAGAACTGGCTGCCTGGGAAACCATGTAAGACAGAATTGGACATACCTTTTCAAGTAGGTAGACACATAGGTAGTAGGTGCACCAGAATGGGGAGCTTCATTTCCCTTTGATTCATCCCTCCACAGCTGCCGGGTGTAAGATCCGCTCCGCACTAGGTTAACAGCTGATTCTCTAATCCAGGAGAGAGCACAAGGTTTGTTTAGAACAAGTTTTGGAGTCTGCTTTTGACTCCTTTACAGTTCCACAACACAAGTCCTTCCCTTACACCTATGTGCACCGTTGTTCACAGGTGACACAACTCACTGAAATGCCACTTCTGGCCTTAACATCAGTTTCTGTTATTGCCAGTTGTATTACTTGAAAATCACCAAGATAATGTATTGTTTTGCATAAAGAGGAACAAGATCCTTTTTAGTCAGAAAACTTGCAACTGGAATTTAGATTGTCCACAAAAGTAATCTAACATAATAAATAACATCATTTGATATTCTCTCTGCTGTCTTGTATCAAACAACACTGCATAAATGGACAGATACTGCAACTTCAGGGGAAGTTTTTATTCTCCAAGGTATCCAGGCATTGACAGTAACACAGTTGAGTACTGCAAATCCTTTGCTATACTTAGCAGCAGAAAATGACAAACAAAATATTTTACAATATCTAAAACTACTTGAAAAGTTATCAATAAATTACTAGTAGTCCTGTTTATCAAAGTTATCTGAAATCAGAGCTCCTTTTCCTAACACACACTTTGGCAATATGTCCTATTCTTTTCTGGTCTTGGACAAGACCTCAAGCTTGTAATGCAACACAAATCCATCCACTTGTCAGCTTGCAATTATTTTTCATTTCTCAATTGTCATGTCCATGCTGATGCCCATTCAGACACCTGTGGGTTCCACGAAGTGAAACTCAGCTGGTTTGAAACAAAAGAATATTGGGAAAAATCTGTACTACACAGTACGTCTAGGCACCATCTGTTCATGCAGGCCCAATTCTCCTCATTCCCTACTTTAGCAAGCAAAGGACACTGATAAGCAGTCAGCTGGATATGCCACTCAATACGAGCTGCTGCCAAAACTGCTTAAGCTTATCAGCAGACACAAATTGTCTGCTAAACTCCAAATCACAGTGACTGGCTGAGATTAAGCAAGAACACAGCAGGGAGGTTACAGCAAAAGATCAGCAAAGAATCTCAGCCTGTGCTGAAATTCTCTCAGGGTGGTCATCTGCCATGACTTCTTCACAATTACAGTTCACAATGACTTCTCTGTATGTGCCTTTCTACCACAACTGTGGAAGTGGCTGGAAATGAGGCTAGGCTCAAATTTTACTCCTCCCAGCACAAACTGTGAAGAACCTGTTTGTAGCTCCTCAAACATATCTTGAGATACTAGATATTTATCCCATTTATACTGTGGTTCTGTCCAGGGGCAACTACACACATTCACCATAAAAACAAGCCCTGCAATGGAAACAGTTCCATACACCAGAGAGTTCACAAACTCAAGCAAATCAAAAAATGACAGGTGTATGAACAAAGGGACTGAAGGTGACTACTGAGCAAGCGACAGAAGTACAAGTGTAGGTGCCAGCTACAAAATGAGGCACTTGCATATAAAAGGAAAAAATATGCATAAATCTAGTTTCCTGGATGGAGACCATATACGGATGAATACAGGGGTGGAAAAATCAGCGTGTTGCCCTGCTCACCTAAGTGAAAAGCAACGTACCAGAACTTTTATAGATCAGAGACAGCTCTCAATATCGTGAATTCCTGTGTACTTGGGACTGCTGAGAAAATAGATGAAGCGTGAATATAGAAAAAAAGTATTCTCAAGGAACTATTGACAGGACAGAAGCTGAGCATTAAGTCCAGTCAGTCTCACCTGTTCTCTTTTTCTTCTATATCGCTCGTACTGCTTAGTCTTCTGGGGGCTATTGTGGCAAGATAGCTCTTGTTGTCTTTATCCTGATGAAGGAAAAGAAGTACTTCAGCTGCACATCTGTTACACTGCCAGCACATTCAGTGACAACTAAATTCATGTTCAAGTTTCTTCAACTAAGAAAGCATTCTTCTGTCTAAAGACAACTGGTTTAAGTCATTTTCTTGGGCAACACATTCCACAGCATAAAAGTATCAGTTCTGAAAATGACTTCCTGAAGAGCATGCTAGTGAATAAAAGCAGCTTCTAACTAGAACTATTTATAAATCATAGAATAGTTTGGGTTGGAAGAGACCTTTAAAGGTCATCTAGTCCAACCCCCCTGCAACAAGCAGGGACATCTTCAACTAGATCAGGTTGCTTAGAGCCCCATCCAACCTGACCTTGAATGTTTCCGGGGATGGGGCATCTACCCATGGGCAGCAAAGTTACAGCTAGAAAATACATGGGATGGGATTCGCAAATACACCTAGTGGATACAGGAGGAATCCATATAGGTGACAGTGAAGGAGAATTTCCACTGCAGGTATGTGCTGCTGCCTGGATTAGATATTTTCCAGTAA
This sequence comes from Aviceda cuculoides, assembly GCA_035590195.1. Lineage (NCBI taxonomy): Eukaryota > Metazoa > Chordata > Aves > Accipitriformes > Accipitridae > Aviceda > Aviceda cuculoides. The sequence continues at coordinate 6,693,837 of JAVJGG010000053.1, read as the reverse complement.
AAAACAGGCAATGTTCACTGGCAGCCCACTCCAAAACGAGCAGAAATTAGGTCAAAGGGGCATCGAACTCCAGTTCTGCAAGAACAACTGACAGGATAGGAATAATTTTACAAAGAAAAAAAAAAGAAAGAACGAAAGAGACCTAAGTTTGTTATGGATGCAAAACCCAGCAACAACTCAAAATGAAAGGGAAAGGGTCTTAAACTGTGAGGTAAAGTCTGCTCAGCTGGGATGCACTAAAACATCTTTGCTGAAAGCCAAACCTTTTCTTTGTTGTCTAATAATGCAGATATCCGAGGACTTGATGAAGAACGATAGATAGAAGTCTTATCTCTCTGCGCCTCACGAGTAGCAGCAACTTCACTCAACATGTTGTGACTGCCAGTCTTCCGTAGTCCCAGTCGCCATGATGAAGGTGACTCATCCTTCTGCTCGTCTGACTTGCTGAGCCAACTGAACTGTAGAGCAGAAAAAGGGATATTTGGAAGAAGTAAGAGCACTGCAAGGCACAATCTAAGTACTGAAAGTGTTTCAACAAGCTCCAATTTTTGCTGGGCTACACTTGTAGATATAAGATGGAGTGACTTCAATTTCCTGCTTAGCTTTAATTACACGATACAGTTCAAGGTGAACTCACAGGGATTCAAACTGCTGTAGTGCCCTCACCCCAAGGACAGACGATGAAAGAAATCTCATGTCATTGTGCAGCTCCTTTGTCTACACAATGCTCTCCTCCAGCTTTGCAGAAAGAATATAAGGAACAATGAATCTTTCATTAACACCTGTTTAGGAAGGAGGAATTATTCAGTAAAGGCAGAAAACAAACAAACAAACAAAAGTAATCAACTCTTTTGGGAGTAGCTGCAAATAAAACTCTTACACAAATCAAACTGGAGAGAGTCCAGGAGAAGCCATTAAGATTATCAGGGAGCTGGAGCCCACAACATGTAAAGGGAGAGACTCAGGAAACCTGGCTTGTTTAGCATGGAAAAGAGAAGGCAAAGAAAGGATTTAATTGCTCTGCTACTTGGGGCATGGGGTTTAAAGAGGATATGGAACCAGATGACTTCTCAACAGTCTACAGTGAAAAGAGAAGGAGGAACAGACAAGTTCCAACATGGGAAATCCCAATTGACATGAAGACATACCCCCTGGTAGAAGCGATGCTGCACTGGGACAGGGAGCAAGAGAGTGGGGCATCTCCATCCTCAGAGACTTTTTAATACTCAGCTGAGCTCAGGTAGTTGAAAGCGACATGACATAAGCTTGAAGTTGGCCCTGCTTCAAGCAAGAGATTGGACTACAGGCTTGTAGAGGCCCATTCTACCTTAAACCTTTTGATAGTCAGGTAACTGCATATTCTGTACATACTACAGAATGGACCTTCATGCTTTTTCTTACATGAGGCACTTGACAAGCATATATTATTCCTCAAATACACAACTGCTTTAATGTACAACTTCAGTTATAACTATCAAGTCTTACAAAAAGATGCCTACTGCCATTCAAGAATGGAGCCCGGACACCACAAGAGATACTTCTACAAAGACAGAGGGCAACACTGAGTTGCATAGGAAATAAAGCAAACAAAACATTAGGAATTGCTGGAAAAGAATAGAATATGAAACACAACACCATTATATGTCTATGGTACGGCAGGGTACAATCACATCTTTGGTATCACACACAGCTTGGCTCCACAGCTTAAAAGCAGTATAGAAGAAGGGGAAGAGATTCTGAGAAAGACAACAAGAATGAGTAGAGCAAGAGAGCTTTTGCATGAGGAGTTACTCAGTGTATCAGCAGTCTCCAGGCTGAGATATGACCAAGGTACAAAAAACCCTCAGGGGCATACAGAAGGGTGAATAAGGATCAGTTATTCCTTGTTACTTCCCATAAAGGAACTAGGGGCATCAAACAAAACCAGTGTGTGGCAGGCTTAAAGAAAGAGGTGCAGAAAGCTCTGTATAATATGTAATTAAGCTGAAGAACCCTTTGTCATTATAGGATCCCAAACATTATGGGCACTCAAAAAGTGACTGCATAAATTCACAGAGGAAAAGTCGAACGTGGGCTACTGAATAAAAAACCAAAACAAAACATAAAAAAAAACCAACACAGTTTCAGCAAGTCCCTGAAATGTAAATTGCTTGCAGGTAGGAGAGAAGTCCAGTTAGATTCTGTCTTCTCTAGTATCTTTTGATGGTCACTGTCAAGGGCAGGATACTGGGGTAGACAAGGCTTTCTGCCAAAGCTGATATAAGCATTATTATACCATATTCTACATAACACAAAACCTGACATTATCCAGAATAAATGAAGCTACTGGGGAGCTCTGCCCTGAAACTCATTGACTCAAGACTGCAAACAAAATTATCACTGCAGTATTTTAGCAATGTTTCTTAGCTAAGGTTATTTTAATGCAGATGCACAGAGTTAATCTGTATTCCACTAATGCTAGCACTTCCAGTCTACTGAGCTACACAGCTCTAATGCTTTAATGTAGTTTCAACACTTTCCTCAGAGAAAGCTCAAATCCACAGTAAAAGCCACCTTCTGTAATTTCTGGACAACAAAGGAGAAGCACATATTAAGAACTCCACAAATGGAGGGCAACACAAGCACTCATTTTCCAACATAAACCCCAATCTGACAAAGAGAGTTACAGAAAAATCAAACATGTAAAAAAAGGTAAAGTAGCTGATTTTTAGTGATTGAGGTCAAATTAATAACTGCTTTGCACACAGGCCCACTTCTATACCCTCACAGCCTTATTCTGCGTTAAACAGCAGGAGTGAGAACAATACTCTGCAGCTGGGAAAAGGTTAACTGAAGTGCTCACGTGTCCTAGTATCCTTCTACCTCTAATACTTCCCCTGCTAAGTCAGTCTGAGTTGAAAATGCCCAAAGGAGCTCTATTTCATTAGATCTGGATGAAAAGTTAGACTTGGTAGCAGGTCAAAAATAAAAAATTGTGACTAAGCAAGAAACATTTTCCTTCTAACATGCACCTAGTGCTTCAGACTTTGGCAAGGTGCTTGCATTGCATAGCTGTTCTCTATATTCTGGTGCAAAAAAAAAAAAAGCAGAAGCATAAGTCCTCAGCAGAACACAGAGTCTCCTGGTGCCATCTAGCTGAGTGACATGAGAGCTGGAGAATTCAGATAAGATTTCAGTAACTCTACTTCACCTTTAAAAAGCTTTCATAGCCTAGCTATCATAGTCAGATGCAAACTTTATCCTCTGCACTTACTGGGCTGTAATATCATGCCACTGAATCAAGTGAATTTGGCAAGTCAGAGGCACTTTAGATGATGACGCCAAATTCACAAATTCAGCAGGAACCAGCTCTAGTGAAAGATCTCCTGCTGGTAAGAGATTGGCATCAGCTATCTCAGAACTGACAGTGACACAAAGCACTTGTGGCAAGCAGGGTTTCTCTTGTGAACAGCGCTATTTGGTTTGGAGGGTAAGAGATTCAAGAGGAACCTTATCGTACAAACATCCCCCTTTGTGTCAGTCCTATACTGTTGTTAACACAGCATCTTTATCAAAATAGCATACTATCATGCTTTCCTAAATTCAAGTCTTACAACTCCTCTGAAAATCGGTTTCAGAGCATCCATTTCCCAGTAAAACCTACTGCTTTCGAGCACTGTTGGAGTCCCCATTGATTCCAAATTCACTTACTCTTCTGGCAGATGCAGTGAAGGAGTTGGGCTCGGGTGGTGGTATTTGCTCAGCGATGCTAGGCCTGGTTTCATGGCTGGAGAGGTTGGCAAGGGGCTCTTCCTTCCTTTCTACAATTTTAAACAAGAAGAGAAGCCATATGTTTCAGTATTGCACTTCCAAGGCCCTTCTTTACAAGCACAGTGTGCACTAAACTCAAATTCAGTGTCGCTGTGACCTCTGTAGGCCTTAGATCATAAAGCTGACGTCAGTGCCAAGGCTAACCAGGGCTTTCTGCAAGGAGGCTTTCCACTTACTAAAAAATATGATGGTTACATTTGCCAGGCAAAGCTGTTGAACTTCATCCCCACAGACAAGCAAAATCTTTGCAGAAAGCACCTTAGGGAGGACAAACAGATTTTTTGTTTATTCGCAATTTTGTTTCCTCTCAGGAATTGTTCTTCCCTTGTAAAACTTGAGAAAAAAAGCAGAACATGCCATTCCTATTGTAATACATGAGTATGCATTATAGCACACACCCCCAAGTGGGCCTGGTGGTGGATTTCATTGCATGGTGCTGCTGCAGCTGCTTATGCTGGTGGGTAGAATTTCTGGTCTTCTACAGCAAAATCTGTTTTTCTACACAAAGCTAGGACTGATTCCCAACAAAAATCTTTAACAGGGCTCAAAGCAAGCTAAGCAAACCTTATCAAAGCTCACAGCTGGCTCCCTGCTTGCTAGACAAGTGCAATCGTCCAGTATTAAAAGTTTTTTTGTATCTATGCACCATGCTTAACAAAAGAATATCCACCAGACATTACTAGGGAGACAGTAAGCAGAAACTGTGTCTCAGGCAACAGGTTCAGTTGACAGGAGTGCACAGGGCTTTAAGAGAGATTATTTACCAAACACCGCCACATGCAAGGTGCCTGAGAAATTAGGTACCTACACCAACAAAACAACCTTTTCCCCTTGCAGCTATGAGTGTCTCACACAGTCATGGTTTTGAAAAACAGTCATTTTAACTGTAAGCACCCAAACAGTACTAGCAAATGATGTATGTGCAGTGAATAAAGACCTTCTATCACACATAAAAAGCAGTTTGGTAGGGAGCATCTGTGAGGATGGCACCTTCAAGCGCGAAGATCAATCTTTCTGAAACAAATGTTCTCACTCCTAGAAAACAGGATTCAAAGGACACGGAAAACAGAAAAGAGCAAGCCAAGAGAAACATTTAAAAGTAACGCGCAGTTAGCAGGACTGACAAATCCAAAATTAAAGAGACAAAGATGCACCTCCCCTAGGAAAGTTTGCATGATATTGAAGTCTCAGCCACCACTCCCTCTCTTTGTGTTATCTCTGAGCTTCCATCAAAGTCATCTAAACAGAGTATTTAATTTCTTGAGCCTAACACTCAGATGCATTGCACTCTCAAACAGGCCTTTTAGGAAGGGGCAGTAGGTTACCCATTTCTCCTTGCAGGCCTGACTTGGCATACAGCAGTCCATGGAAATGCATACAGACAAAAAGTTACATGCTTGCCATTTCCTGACTTCTTGAGACTGAAGCCTGTAAAACACAGAAGAGTCCTCAATATTGCAGGATGGGGAGAACAGACCTGACCTGACTGCCAGCAGGCTTTACAGGCTGGGCTAGATAGTGACTGGTAGCCCATTCTGGAAGCTTATAGTACAAAGGTCAGCTTTTAAGGTCAAGCCTAATTACAAGGGCACAAGCTTAAGTGGTAATGACAGGTTGGAAAGAACTCTAACTGTGAGCAATGTGACCGTACGGAGTCAATTGCAGAAGGACAGGCAAAAGTGCCTTGTACCAGCAGCATGAGACACTGCATGATCATAGGCATTGTTGTCTTTAGGGGAGGATCCCACATTTTATTTTAGTAAAACTTCAGCAATAAACATTATGAATTCCAATCAAGGGAAACCAGCAAGGATTAGTTCAATCTCCCCAAACCAAATTTGGTGAGACTAAAAATTTAGCTCTCTAATTTGGCATAAATATAATTTTTCTTAAAGTTTTTTGGGTTCAGGGTTGGTTTTGTTTGTTTGTTTAAAAAAAAACACAAACAAACCACAAAACATTGAAAGCCTTCCTGGCCTGCTTTAATTCACAATAATTCTCTATAATAACTATCTAATAGTTATCAGCACAGATAATGACCATATAATTTTATACTGATCTTTTTTATATACAACTCAATGCCAAACTGTTAATTGTCCTCAAGAGGAATAAAATGGCATTAATGCATTTAGCTTCCTTTGTTTGAAGAACACAAATTTCTTACAGATTGTAAGAAACATAGTACTCTCT
>JAVJGG010000053.1:6625022-6687810 GCA_035590195.1 Aviceda cuculoides | reverse complement strand
CCTCTTCAAAATTCTTCTCCTCCCACAGTCTCTGTAAATTCAACAAATTTATCGCAACCTGAGACCCTTCAAAACATACCTCAAAATAAACTTCTGTATTATACTGCCATCTTCTACTTTGCTCTGCCTTATGCTCAGTTACCAAAGGAGTTAAACTTTTTTGGTTTAAAAAGATCACTCATAACAATATTTTGGCTTTTTTTTTTTTTCTTCATATGGACTTTGAACACTTTAGAACAACAGTCATCATCTCTCTGCTCAGAATTGCAAAGCTTTGTGAATATTAAATCTCAGAAGAAAATGAAGAGGAATAAGGAAATAATTTCCATGTTTTCAAAAACATGCCTCCTGTAATCCATCCAAGCATTTAAAATGTCTAGCAGATAATAAAGCATAATTGTTCTTAAGACTATCTTTGAAACCAGTAATAATGTGACACTTAAAATTTTCTATGAAAAGCTGTTTTCATCCCTACTTATCTTTGGAGTCCTCCTATGTGGGCTGATGTTGCTAACTCATGGATCTTGTTTTTAAAAGATTACCAAAATCGTGCACCCCATTCGCATATGTGACAACTAGCTCTACATCCAGCTGGACAAGTTCATGTTCATTTTATTAGAGATTTGAGAAGTTTACAAGGTAGGGTTTCAGTTCTGATTGAAATTTCTCAAAGGAGCCAATAATCTCTCAAGGAGACGAAAGCACAGGTAACAAAGCCTAAAGCCTGATGCTTAATCATTACTTGAATGTTTTTTTGTCTTCAATTTGATTTAGCTTTAGTGGTTTGAAATAGATTAGTATAATGCGCTTTGCTCAGTGATTTAACTCAGTAAAAAGACCTGTTCTGGCTTTACACAAAATTTAATGCTGAGTGTTGTAGCATTTTCCTTGCTGAAGGATCTTATGCTGTACCTGAATCAGTTAAACACCACATAGCTCCAATTCTTATAGCTATACATACGTTAGAGGTGTTTTGGTCAAGTTTCTACCATGTTTACAAGAATTGGCATGTAGCTATACAGGGCTACTCTCTAGTAAAACCCTGATTTATGAAGCAAATAAATGTGACTTCTACTGCACGTCTGCTTCTTCCACTGACTTCTCCACTACATTTGCTTTATTTAAAAGCCCAAAGATTCTTTCACCATGTTACTGTCATACCCAAATAGCTTTTTTAACCACCAGCTCTGCAAAGACCAGCCAGGATTCTCAACACCTCTCATACTGTGATAAACATCATAATTGATACAATTAGAACACAGGTGACAATTTTACTGGCACAAGAAGCAGGACAAAACTGTAAACTACACTTCTCTGCAAGGACTTATTTTTAGTATATTGGGATATAGGCCAAGAAAGCTGATGTTAAAAGTAGTTTAAACATTAAACACATCATAGTCCAAGAACCATCTCTGTTTGCAGAAGTACAATTAAGTCTTGGCTTACTGTAAAATTAAGTATCTTTATTTAAACTTTCTGTACTGCGCATACATGCTGTTTAAACTAATTAAGGAAGCCACAGAAATTATGGAGAAAGAATGGGAGTAGGATGCTAGCAATATGCTATAACATAAAGGCTAACATGACTTGACGTACTTAATCCTTATTTTCCACTATGTTTTGCAATTATTATACATCACAGTCAGAAAAAAGTTCCTCATCTCTATAATTACACTGAACAGCTTCAGCCCCTCATTCCATTTCTCTGATCCAAATACAACAGGCTATTACCTTCCTACACATTCAATTGCTTTTCTACCATCTTGCAGTAACTGAAATATTCATCTCGAAACTGACCAACAAGAAAATAACTACTCTTTAAGAACAACCTATGAACAATGTGTTATCTTAAATTCAGGTGAACTGGAAGTAGAAATTAAAATACTATCTGCAGCTTTTTTTTTTTTTTTAAAATTATGCTACATTTAGATCAGCTTTTTTAGTACACTAGCTACAGAGTTCTCCATATTCTATAAATATACACTGGAAGTAAGACTTTCAGGATGTCTTTAACACCTAAGCAAAAAAAAAAAAAAAAAAAAAAAAGGCAGTTTTCAAACTGATCCCCTAATATTGCTGGGCTAATTATTAAATCTAAGACTGTACTAAGTCTTACCTGACTCCTTTTCAGCATCTGATTCTGAAACTTCATCTTCTTCAGCTTCTTCCTCTTCTTCAGAACTAGAACTGCTAGAGTCCTTGTTCTCTTCCTCCATTTCCATGGACTTCAGTGTGTCTTCCTCATAAAGAATCTTCTCTTTGCTGCAAGGTATAGAAATTTTAATGACTACCAGGTGAGCAAATTATTTCTGAGTTCTACTTCTGAGGAACACGCAAACATGATTTGCTACATATAGAACGAGTAAAGGACAAAATCCATCTACAGACTCAACATCCCAGCACTTCCGGCACTGCCCATTTGCCACAGATTCCAATGCCAGTCTCACGTTTCCTAAATTTGCAAGTACTTCTCATTCCAAAAGAAATGTGGTTTCTCTTTTCCCAGTGCAACACAACCCATCAGCTTGGCTGTACGGCTCTGTGCAGCTGCAAAGGTGTAGTTCTCAGCCCGAAGGTCAAATTGCTACTCAGCAAGAGCAGAGGAAGGGGGATCAAGCACCAGCCCAACGACTTGTTCTACCATTCAGTGAGTATGTCAAGAAACAGCTAAAATAGTATTTGAGAGAGCTCAAATTTTTAAGAAACCATGAAATAAACATGAACAGCAGTGAAGTTTTTTTAAAGCAGCTGAGGCCAGCTGATTGCCAACAGTTGAAGCTGGTCTCCCATGACTCTCTATGCAGCTTCTTTTCAACAAAGAAGAAAGAGACATACCTGGTGAAGAGTCCGCTTTGAGGCTTGCCATTTATGTCAGCTTCAATTAGCTTATTCCTCGTCTCCTTCTCACTTCGCAACTGTCAAAAAGTCCAAGATTGGAGAATGAATGAAAAGACACATCTTAACAAGCCACCAAAGCACAATCCAATCATTACCACAGCAGAAAGCCATCCCAACCTCATTAGACAAAAAATACTGTGGATTTGTTTAACAAGCCAATTCAACAGATGTACATCTGCAAGAGCACTTATGTCTTGCACTAGAGCTCCGTAAGGGCACAGCTACACACCCAGCACGTCCTTAGACTCAAGCTGCAATTTAATAAAACCTTCAGACAAGTTTGCAGCAGTCTCTGCTGAGACCCAGAGCCAAATCCTGACTTCCACAGCACCGCCCTGCATCTGCCCACATAGACACAGTGCTGGAGGCCTGTCCACATGTGTTTGTGTGCTCATGAAATCAGGCTAGACTCAGTTAAAAATATGCTGGCTTTGTACCTATTATTTACTTGCTCTCAGAGAAAAGCATTCACGTATGCCCTGTACAGGTAACCAGTGGATCTCCCATGAGGATGGGTCATGTCGTAAATCTCTCAAATGCCAGAATTAAGTCATTGCACAAGAATACCTGTGATCACTGTGGCAACTGAAATATTTTGCCCAGCAAGCAGCAATATTAATTTTGTCACCACTGATGGTCAAAAGAGTAACCAGAAAATTGTTTCAGTGCCTTCTAGAAGCACAGACACAGCTGAGGTAGAAAAAGGGATGGCAATTACAGGCTCACTTTTAAGGGTTTTCTCTTTTGTGTCATGTCTAGCCTAGTTTTCTTTCTCTTTTGATAGGAGCTGACACCAGGCACAAGAGGAAAAAGCAATGCAAATTCTGAATGTGGGAAAAGCTACATGGAGTCCAGCAAAGAGACAAAACTTGGGGCACAGCATGTTGTTAAATAAAACAAACTGCTGGAGCACAGTAAAAGGAAGTGCAGGAAACAGCCTGCTCCATTCACAGGTTGATTCAGAGATTGGGGAAAAAAAATCCAAACCTAAATTAAATAAATTGCTTCCAGCACACAAAATCCCCTCTTCTCTCCAATAACATCAGCAAATCTTTTAGCAAGGACAGCATATTGTTCCTCTACAAGCTTTAGATTTAAAAAACCCCACCGATTTGAGAGCCATTTTGAAAGCGAAGTAATGTACTTAGAGGAATGTCATGGAACTGCCTATTTCATCCTTAACAAGTGTAACTTCTCTATTTAAGTGATAAAAATGGCACATGATAAAACACACATGATAAAATAACATTTCTGTTTAAAAAAAATCATATCCACTTAAAAAAAAAAATAACTGTGATAAAATCTGGATTCTTCTCTTCTTCCTAGTTCTACTATCATTTGCTACACTAATTTAATAAATGGAGAAGGCCTTTATATAGTGCTACTATATAGAGAACAAGGGGGGTTGCTAGCCCCTGTGAATCAGGCCTAAAAATGGGCTAGCATCCATCCAGAAAAATTCTCTTTGTTGTTTTGCTTTTCCTTTTCTTTTTCTTCTGAGGAGTGCAGTTATCTGCAGAATCCTGGTGTAGCGAGATAGGAGGAAATCCAAAATACAACACTGATAGTATTTATCAACACCTCATTTAGGGAGAAGCTGATTAATTTTTTAAAAGTTTCTGTGAATGTTAAGGATGCTATTTAAGGATGACAGCAGCTGTGTTATGATCAGAACTTGAGTTCTACCACCCACATTTGTCAGTTCCTCAAAATACTTTCCTGGGTTTTATCAGCAGTGTTCTCATTATGTCCATTTCTGAATCCAACATTTTAAATGATACTTATAAATTTTTATTTTTTTTAAAGAAGGTTAATTTGTTTTTTGGAAGCACCCAAATGAGGTAATTGAGTAGACCAGATGAACTACAATAAAATGCAATCCAAAAGCAACTTTCTGGCTTGATGACAGGCTTTACTTTGATCAAGATATATTTTTGCTTTCCTTTTTTATTCCAGCTTTCTGCTTATAACTCCTTCCAATATCTCCATTGCATTATGAAACAGCAATTTAATGTGGTTTTGAAATCACCAATTCTTTTAGTCCAGAATTCCCTGAAGTTTGTAATTTCTTCTCACTCAAAAGTCTCCCTATTGTAGGAAAGGCAGACATGGTAACAGACCTCTTTCTCAACACTGACAGCATATTTCCTTAGATGCAAACACAAAGTTGACTTAGGTAATCACTCATTAAGAAAAGAGCAGTTTGATGCTAGAGAGCTTGCCAGCTAAGAAAAGCAACTGCAGAATAATAACAATTCCAAAGATGAACTATACATTCCTTACCAGTTTATATAATTCTGCATGTCAGCACGCTACTGACCTTCTTGATGCAGTCATCCAGTTTTCTGGATTTCTAGCTATTAAAAATATTGGTGTAATTAAAGATTCCAAATGACTAACAAAAAAAATAGCTGCACCTCAGTTTCCTGCGTCTGTTGACACCAAATGTCTTAAGAGAACACCTGTGCGTGAAAAGGTAACTGGAGAGGTGGAAAATTATCTGCCAGAAACTCACCACAGACTGTTTCTTCTGCAGCATTTCTAAATGCTCAACCAGTCCCTCGTCAGCCACATCGAATGGCGTCTGGCCCTGATGCAATAAGAGAAGACAAGAGGATATCTGATATGGCATGGTGTTAATATTCAAAAAAGCACTATTTACCAGTGAAGAACAAAAGTGAATTATGCTCCACATCCTCCCTCCCCAAATGCTGCGTAACATACTCTGTTTCATTCCAGAGTACGAAAAGCCATGTGACAGGGATGGTACTTTTATAATTCAATCCATGATCAGAGCAACCTTAATCATGGAAGTGCAGTTCCCCGATTACTGCTGCTCAAATCTAACAGACAGCACTAACATATTTGAGTTTTGAGGTTTCCAAAAAGTACACTCTTGTACTGAGAAGGAACGTGATCAACCCGTTCTACTGTATCATCATGTATTTGAACCTCCTGAAAGACTGCAAATCATCAGCAAGCCAAAAAAATTGGGAGTCATTTCCATATCCATAGCCATTTACAAAGTAAAACATAAAAATTACTTTGGGGCACAAAACAAGAAATCAGTTACATTTTCACTGTAACTAAAACTATAATAACCATTTAATTAACAACACATAATGAAACCTGATGGCTAGGGATCAAATAAATACAGGTTGCCTTCGCTATCTGACCTATCAAGGGAACTATCCTTGACTGGACAGAGCAGGTAATGCAACAAATACAACTGTGTCTGTTTCTTTTCAAGCTTAGCACAATACAAAACCCACACACATTCTGAACACTTTGGAAAAGCACCTAGTAGCATGTAAAGCAAAAAAGATTCCCTGTACTTTGACGCCAAAAACCTCACCACACTAAAAGGGCTCTTTCTCATAGAGCCATTTCTTTTACAAGGGTTTCCAGTACAGACAGATGCACTCAAACCACACAGTGCCACATTTCTCTTATGAAATTATCTTGCCTGCTTTCATTCCCTGGTACTGTTCCAAGTACATACAACCTCATTTCCTCCCCCAGAAGCAGCCACAGCACAACTGAATCCGCTCCAGCAGGAAGTGGTTCACAGACACTGCCTGGACATCGCAGCGTGGAGGGGAACACAAAGAACAACCCTGGACAAGCACACATTAGCTCTTGAAAATCCACAGGCTCTTCAAGGAAAAACTTCTAACTATTTGGATGGAAGAGGAATTTTTCTTCTCCTTTTCTTTTGTTTTTCTTCCACCCTATTTTTCTTTACTCATTTCTCATGAATCTGAGTCAATTTTTCAATTTTGACCAATATAGTAGAATAGGAAGCATTTAAAGCTGACAGTTTCTCAAGGGTTCACTAGTTTTCAGTGCATTACACCTCAATATTAGCATATTATTTTGCATTCCAAGACTGTCTTTTTTGTTGTTGTTTAATTTTTCAGGATTATATTAAAACAGGAAGACACAGATTAGTCCCTATCCTTTCTTACAATCTTGTTCCTAAAGTTGAATCATGATCTTTTCCAGTAATACTTGAAATTTTTCTGCCTTCCTGCAGTCAAGATTCTTTATTTTCTGACATTTTTAAATGCTCTCCAGTGCAGAGCTAGGAGAACTGCTCACCATGTAATTTTGTCATGGCATTGGATCAAGTGGTAAGCAATAAAGTTGATGTTCATCTGTCTATAAAATAAATTGCATAAGTTGTGCCAACATCTGTGCATACTAACCAGCTTGTTCCTGACGTCCATATCGCACAGTGCCTCAGCCAGGATGGAACAAGCTTCCTTCACTCCCCAGTGCGCAGCAGCATGGAGCGGAGTCCAGCCGTCATTGTCCTGGACGTTCAAATTAAACCCAGCCTGGATCAAGAGCCTAAGGAAAGAAGCAGTATTGATTTCTGCCCACCTGAGAATGGCTTCTTGACACAGAATAGTTAACACCATGAGCCACAGAGTAGGCAGCATGGTTCACAATAAGCCGGTAGTCTCTTAACTTGTTTATTCACCTAAGCAACATCCCACTGATGTGCTTGTAACTGTAACAAAACAGGGCAGTAAACAAAAAGTGGCTTTGCTGTAAAACCTGCTGGAACACATCTTATTGGTAAAGTTCCCTTTCAGCATGTCCTAAACTGGGAGAACACCTTAATGTTCTGGCGTCGGTCACCCAGTCTGAACTCCTGCTCCAATGGACGAGAGACACCAGACTTGCTTGGGCACTAAGCAAACAAACCACATCTCTGCAGACTGCCATCTCCATAACAAGGAGCCAAGCACAGCACCTGGCAGGAAAAGGACATTTGGTAACTGGAGCTCAGTCTTGGCTCTACCAGAGAACAAGGCCACACGGTAGGAACGGTCCATAAGGAGACGATGCCAGGAGGACTGCCAGGTAAGCAGCAGTGACATTACTGTGATTGACAGATGTGAAATTTGCAAGTTAAATAACCCACACTTGGGTTAAACAACCCAATATGCATTTTTGCAGACTAATCCTTGCAACAGTTAAAGCAAGTCTTACCCAAGTGAACCTGCCTTGGAACACCCTCACATTACATCTACTGCTGTGCACCTTTCACCCACTCCCTCGTCAATCAGACCTGAACACTAGTGTTTCATAGCATCTGGAGCTTGAATATTTAAAGACAAAACAAACAGAAGAGAATCAATTGTAGTCTGAAGATTTAGAGACACATGCACACTGGTACTCCAGTGATCAGATGAAAGCACTGAGCAGCTCATGTATCAAAACTGACTATTATCCAAGTTGCTTAAATATTGAAGAGCATCCCAGGGGAATTCTGCAAGTCTGGTAAAACTGCTACTGAAAATTTCTGTTGTGGGAAATCCCACCATCCAGAGCCACCTTCCTGCGGCACAAGGGAAACCCAGCACGACCCCAGAACGGCACCTACAGTTTTGAAACTCCTGCAGCTTTACACCGATGCGTTACTGTGCTAAACAAAAAACACAGTCATACTATAGCAGCAGTGTGTTTCTCTGTGAAAGAAATTTTAAATTAGGTGCTGACTTTATGTTGATTTTCCAGCTGGCAAAAGGGAGGAACATAGCTGCTAAGACACTCAAGGTCACAGACAAATTCCACGTCTCATTTGAGAGTTAGCTAGCTCCTGGCTTTCAGCCCCTTTGGTTTAAGTCACTGAAGCTTTGTATTTGAACTTACAGGGTGACCATAAAATACACAAGGGTGAAATAATGTCAGCTTTCTGTGAGATGTTTATCATTATAACAATTAATGCCAAGGAGTAGCTGTCCAGAACTAAGTCACCCCGTAAACAGTGAATAAAGCCCTCATTGAGGAGAACTGGATATACAACCCTGCACCGAAAGTCCATGGGACCAACACCTCAAACTGAGGAGATATTACATTTCTATTCCACATAGGCTGTGTTAGATTACTGTTCTTGGGCACAGTACAGGCACAGACAGCTTATAACTCAATCACAAGCTCTAATGAATGAATACTAATAGGAAACATGGAGAACAACAAAATTACTAGGGCTTGACAAGAAACAGCTCTTACACATCAAGTCATGCCACTTAAAACTGTGAAATTAAGGATCAAGATGGATGAATACTTTCAGAAGGGATTTTAACCGAGGTAGTAGAATAACCTTGCTGATGTTTATGGGCAGTTCCACCCATACATAAAGAGTAGAGAAGAAAGCTTTACTGTTGGAAACATTAATTTGACCTTACCTGTGAAAATAGTCATGCTTTATTGCCAGGAAACACTACATTGGGCAAGTGCATTTTCTTAATAAGCTTGTTAGTACCAGAGTGGTAGAAGCAGAACTGCTATGTGTTGGAATCCCTCCGTCACTCCTGACAGCTGCAGGAGCAGTATCATCAAGGGGCAGGGGGCAGTGAGACAGGGCTGGACACTGCATTTTTCCACTAAGCTGGTCACGTAAAGTGTTGGGGTGTTTGTGATTGTCATACAGCATGCATTGTCACTTTGTAGGCTGAAACTGTACTTCTATCCCCTAATACTGTTTCACTTGCTAGTCCTAAAACTATTACTCTAATAGTGAAAATTAAACCTTCTAATTTATGTCTCAGTCTCTGAAAACCTTTCATCACTTTAAAGGCCTAGAGGTATGAAAGGGAATCTTCCAGTCCCTTAATATTTCTAGGTGAACCACTATGGTTGGGCAAATAAATCTACAGAGCCTTTTGACAACCAGCAGCCTGAAAATCTCAGTATGAAACAGATTTCTCTCAACTATAAAGCTAGATGTGTTTCTTACAAAAACCAGTCTTAAATCAATGCACCAGGCCTGGGAAGGAGCTCCTACCTCATGACTTCAGAATAGCCCTTTGCTGCAGCAACATGAAGAGCTGTAGCCCCTGTTCGAGGCTGCTTTATATCTTCAATTCTCCCACTGTTCAGCCACTGTCGGGCATCCTGCAGCATTTGCTGCTCCTCTTCTTTTCTCGCCAGGTCTAGGTCTACACCTAGGAAGGTGAAGCACAGAAGAAGATAATATCAAGTGAAAGCTCTCATGAACATGTTAAACTTACCCTATGTTTCATTTGCTATACAATATTAGTAACCTGTTTGTAATCTTGCACAAAAATCAGCAAAAGCATTTTCTAGGATTTGGAAGAACTACTGCATCGCTGACAAAGACTTCAAAGCTGTCTGACTTAAAAAAAAAATAAATCTGAAAGTTGAGCCACTGGCTGCAAACCAGCCCAACTAACTACTAGCTCAACTGTGAACCAACTATGGGTGGAAGGATTGTGCTCTAAATATGCAGTGTCCTAGACTGAAATAACCAAGTCATAAACAACAGCCTTACAAACTGAATTAAACAACAGTGTGAGTATAATCTACAGTGCAGATCTGAACAGATGATCCTAAGATGCCTCCTGCAAGAGCAGCACAACCCCAACTGTATGGTCACTTAAAATTCAGTATGATTTGCAAGCTGCACATACAGAGATCTCTGTACTCCACCAGCACCATTGGTGCCAGGCACACCAAAAGAAGTATTTAGTTAATTCCACTGAGTAGCAAACCAGTAGATTCTGACAAAACACAATTCTAAATTATTTTGGGGATAGAAAGAAAAAAAAAAAAAAAAAATCTAACCTGATGGCTTAAGAGATCTGCTTTAGATGAAGTCAGATCAAGTAAGTCCATCAATACATCTGGTATAACAGAGACATGGACTATGGGGCTTTCTGATAACAAGAGGGAGAAGTTTCCTACCCTAGGAAAAAATTGCTATGATGAGGAGAGGCCAGGTGGGTTTAGCTGATGGGCTGTGTCAATTGTCACTAAACCAACAAGAAGCAAAACTATCTTTAACTTGTTTTTGTAAGTGGAGTTTTCATTACAATGAGGTCCTGTAAGGCTGATGTATCAATCAGAAGCACAATACAGCTCTGTACAAGATTAATCAGACTAGAGCTCGCTGACTCAGGAAAAAATATGAAGAAGATGACAAATCTCAAAAATCAGGAAGGATTTGACAGTTGAAGAGCAACTGTCCCTATGGATTAGTTCTTTCAATATAAGAATGACACAATTCCCAATTAAATTATGGGGCATTAGGTTCAAAACAGAACAAAAGAAAACACTTAACTCAGGGTCTGAACTGTGAAAGCCACTATCACAGGATGCTGCAAAGATTAGAAATACAAGTGGCTTCAGAATAAGGATTAGACAAATCTGTAGTCATTAAACATAATGCTACACATTATGTTCCCAAGAAGGACTGCACAAGTTCATGAAACAGAAAGCCATGGGGGATTCGCGAGGACACAGAAAGCCTATCTGGCTCAGGAATTCCTTGAAGTACAGAGCCTGGAGGCTGGGAAAATGTTTGGGAGAGGAATCATACATGCTTGTCCTGTTGTTATAAATGCACCAGGCAGCTGCTTTTAGCTGCCATTGAAGACAGGCTACAGAGCTGGATGGACGCTTATTTAAAATTTATAACACATTTACTCCAGCAATTATGATCCTTTTAAACTGTGTCAATGGGAAGCTTCTCAGTGGAGACAGATGGTTGTTTCAGGGCATCTTAGCAGGGTGCCGCTAATGTGCTGAAGCAATGAAAAAGCCAAGCAGAATCCCAAGAAGTGTCAGGCAAAATATCTGCAGTTGAGGCAGAATTACATGAAGAATTGTGTCTACAGTCAGGTTTGGCTGTCCAAACCATGCCTGTCTCCTTTCTGCAGTCATGCTTCCCTAGATGCCCAGAAAGATAGAGATCCTTTCTTTATATCAGCGTAACTTGTCTCTCTTTAAAGTAGGTATCAAGAACTGTACACAGTAATAACATGGTTGAAATCTTACAGGGCATGGTTTGGACAGCCCAGTAAAACAAACATTGACTGCTGACACAATTCTTTTACAATATGCGAGTAGACTAAATTTAAGGGAGAAGGGCTATTTAAGCATATTTGAAAGTGGAGGCAAAAGAGGAACAAAATAAGAACACCTTGTCACAAATACTAGACTAGAAAGTGAAAAGCTTCTATTTACCAGAAAGAACATGATCCTGCATCAATCTTACAAGAGGAACAGTAACAGAAATAACAACTAGTTCTCAGATGGACAGCTACAAACTCACCAGTGGAACAGTAACACAGTTCACAAAGTAGCAACGGACTGATCTCTTCCTAACTATACCTGAAAATAGCCTCAAAAATAAAGTAACCACCATGCGTCAAGCAGAATATATCTGTTGGAGAGGACTGGATTCAACCCAGCATCCAAACAACCCCAAGATCAACCTGCAGTGATAAAATAATCTAGACTGGAAAGAACCTCTGGGGGTCTCTAGCCCAAACCCCTGCTCAAAGGAGGGTAACTTCAAACCCAGATCAAGTTGCTCAGAGCTGAATGCAGCTGAGTTTTGACTACCTCCAATGATAGAGATTCTACAAGTTCCTTAGGTCCCTGTTCCAGCACTTTCCTGGGAAACCTTTTCCTCAGAACGTCCCTCATTCAACCCTATGACTTCTTCCTCTCACCCTGTCACTGTGCAGCTCTGAGAAAAGTCTGGCTCCATTGTCTCTATAGCCACCCTCAAGATAGTGGAGTACAACAATTAGATCCCCCTGTCAACTTTCTCTTCTCAAGGCTAAATACGCAGTCCATACATATCCAATGTGGATAGTTTGGTCTGTATCAGCTCAATTTGCCTCGGTTCATCACTTCCCCCATAGATAAATGCATCCTTCAAAAACATTCTTGATGAACTTCACAGATAGGGTTTAAACTTCTTACACATATGTACAGACACCTAACCACTCACAGATTAATTTCATCAGTATAAAGAAAGTTTGACACTGATGAAGCATTTCTTAATTATAATACAAGTTACACTGTCCAACATTTCTTCTACCAGTGATGTTTTTGCAGGGACAGCACAGAGGACAGCCCCTCAGACAGGCATACCTGATGAGAAAGGGGGAATGGCAGAGCGGACGGGCTGCAGAAGTCTGTGGAAGCATCAGGATAAAGCAGGTCACTCCAGGCCAGGCATAATCATTTCCCAGTCCCTGCTCTTGGCAGGTCTGTAAATCTCACCTCTGTATTATCAAGTCTTAGTGAAACAAAAACTTTCATTGATACCAGAGGTCAGAATTAAATCTTACTCTAAAAGCAAACAGATCTAAAGCATCAGCTTTCAGTACTGTGGTGTCTTGCTTTGAAGAATCCTATTAAGGACAGAGACTGCACACCACAAACCTTCTGCATCTGTTCCACTGTTCTGCTACCAAAGCAAAATTTGTCTGCTGCCTCTTGGGCCAGATTTCAGATCTCTTCACCTATAGACAATAAGCCAACAGAATTTTCTTATAGAAACTCTTAGAGGTCTAACTCTCACATATTCAATCCCACTACTGATTTACCTTGTTTCTTTACTTGTTCCAGAAGCAGGTCCTTCATGGCTGCTTCCTCTGCGATGTCAGATGGGACCTCACCTTCACTGTTCACAGCAGCCACATTGGCTCCATGACTAATTAAGTACCTACGTGAATGAGACCCATACCAACATATTAGACCTTGTGTGCAGGTTTCAGTGCAACTTATACAGTAAACCAAGCAGCAGAAGGAAATATTTGGCTTTCTCATTCAAGTTCAATTACCAAATGAGTATCTTATTCTTATCAAATTTCTAGACTAAAAAAGTTCATTATTAAATGCAAGGTCCCCAGTCCATAGCTCAGTTTTTGTTTCTCTATATTCAAGTACCCCTAGTTCTTGCACTAACCTGATAGATTATGCCTTTAAGTAATTAAAAAAAAAGATAAGCCAAGCCATCATAATTTTTTAAATTTGTCTTTTTATAACTACACCAAAAGTTCATTCCAGAACAACTAATGTCTTTTTCAGCTTGCCCATCTTGTAACCAGTAAAATTCAGGGAAGTAAAAAAGTATCTGCTTAAACACACAAATATAGGATGGTGAGGTAGGAGAAGATATTTTTGCTTGGTTTTGTTTTTAAAACTATTTTCAATGCCTTTGAGAAATAGTTATCAGTATTCAAATTTTGGTAACTTTTTGGTAGCTGTGGTGGACTAAATAACTGTTAAAAAAATAATAATATCTTTCATTTGAAGAACTAGTATTTGGGAAGAAGAAAAACCAAACCGATAAAGGACCGTCCAAAAAGCTAAGAATTGTTCCAGGAGGAGTACAACACACTAAATGAGCCACAAAAGATTTTTTGTTTGTTTGTTAGAATATATTGTAGAGGACTATCTTGAGAAATACTATTGTTTTCCCTTATTCTTCTAACCTATAACGCAGATTTTATCTCAGAAAAATTATTTCACTTGGGAAACTACCATTTATGTTTGCCTGTTCTTTGGTTCCAGTTATTCTAGCACTCCAGGTCACATATTTGAGCAACTCTCAAAGTCTCAGAACAACATGTTGGTGTACAACAAGT
The DNA here is from genome assembly GCA_035590195.1 of Aviceda cuculoides. Classification (NCBI taxonomy): domain Eukaryota; kingdom Metazoa; phylum Chordata; class Aves; order Accipitriformes; family Accipitridae; genus Aviceda; species Aviceda cuculoides. The sequence continues at coordinate 6,673,492 of JAVJGG010000053.1, read as the reverse complement.
AGTCTGGTATCAGTATCTTGTCTGGGACAAACAGACTATTAGTCCTTTGTGAGCATAGTGAATGCTCAGATCAGATACAGAATGCTATTTCAAACCCTGGAATCAGAAACTGTGCCAAGAAGAGTCAAATCTTTGTTGGGCATCACTTATAGCTGGTTCCTGCTTTGCTATAAACATCTACTGGACAAAACTCTCAGTTATACTTAATGTCTCTTCTTTCATACATATTTCATGTTTGTACTCACTGGATTATCTAATCTCTCTACAGCAGGCCACAGAATTTCACCTGGTTATGTCCAAACTGAGCCCAATATCTTGTGTCGTAAGCAGAACAAAAAAATACGATGAGACAATGCTCTAATTCTAAGTGAGTTAAGTAACAAGCAGTTACTTTTATCTACTTCTCCATTTTGTGAGACAGTATGCAAGAAACAGAAACATAAGATCTGAATGTGAAGAAAAAGAAACAATGCTGTTGGTATACTGGTGACTCCGGAGCCCAGAACATTGCATTTCTCTCTCAAAAGTCTCCACACAACTGTAATGCTGCTCACATAGGCCTGTCTATGGTAAGAAAACAGTCACTTTGCAAAGCCTCAGAACAAGGGTAAGCGCTGATGCAGTCTCTCTTTGAATTCTTTTGATAGTATCTGCCATGTGGAGTTTACACCAGAATAGCTATATGCATGTAATTACACTCATACATTTTGTACAGAGACAGAATTCTTTTCAGTTAGAGGAATAAAATCCCAAATTGCTCTTAGGTAACACTTAAAATTTTGCACAGACTCCCTGCTGATGGAAGCGCACAGCAAAGACAGTCAGCAGCAGCAGAGCTGTGCTTCATTACAAGTTTCTATTAGTGTGCCTGCCTGTCAGCCATTGTGCTTGCCTTTTGCTTGGCATTTCAGCTAACATATCTAATGAATCATAAGTCACTGTAATGGGATCAGCAAAAGGCAACCAGTTGCAGGCTCCACCTTAATCCCCACAAATTAAGAATTCAGTAACAGGAGAAATGCATCTATTTTCAGCATTGCTTCCCAAGACACTGTATAAGTCTCAGAGCATCAATCGCCTGTGTACCTGCTCCGAAGAGGAAGATGTGGAAAGTGTTATGAATACCCAGAATAGCCTGAAACTCACTCACTCTGCTATGTTCAGATAGCCACACGATGCCACTGCATGAAGAGGGGTCCAGCCCTCGTTATCTTGCTGGTTCACATTGGCTCCATTTTCTACAAGGAACTTCACCATGTCCAGGTTCTCATCTATACAGGCCTGAGGGAGAAGGGGAGGGAGGACATTCAGGGGAGGGAAGGATTGAAGAGAAAAGGGGAAGGAGAAAAAAAAAAAAAAGAAAAAAGAAAAAAGGTGTTGGTGTTAAATCAAGTGTACAACCTCAGTTTGCAGTTTATTGGCAGCAGGTAATTCTTGGGCTGAGTTTCCCACACTGTGAGCTAGCATACCTTAAAACTTAAGGTAGCATGAGGTTGGGAACTAAAATAAATTAATTTCAGGACTTTCAAAAATTAATTGTAACTCAGAGAGTCCCCAAGTGGACAACATCTACATTTGCTCAAGCCTTACTTCTCACCAACTGATCTGTTTCCTTCCTCTCTCCCACACTGTTATCTCCCTGGAGCAGGGACGCACTGTAAAATAATACATCTGTATTAGTTTTAGGTATGGCATCAAATTCCTCTAAGCAAGGCAAGCCATGTATTTATTTAGATTACATTGTTCCCTCAAAATTTCAATGAAATAATGTCATAACAATGAATGAAATGAGGTATCACTAGTGGTAGTGATGAGCAGGGAAAGCATGAGGTCAAGAAGCCTGACAACAGAAGACCCTCTGTATACCGGATGTTGCTCTTTTACAGACATAATCATAGCAAAAGTAGAATTTGACAGAAGCGAATAACTTATTTATTCAGCAGTATTTATTAATTTTCCTGAGTATAACAAAGTACAACTTTTCCCGTTAGCTCTACAGACCCTGTGAGCTATTGAATAGAACGACAACCTTTTATTAGCTGCTGTATGAATTCCAGAGCCTGTATTTAGAGAGACCTGCTAGCTTTGAAGTTGCCAGAAGAAAACCTAGCTAGATTTTCAAGTCTCAGTGCTTCTGTTGGGTGGAATTCCTCCTTCCTCAAATTCCTGGCTACAGCACGTTCTGCATTACATTTACAGTTCACTGGAGGCTGCTATTTAAGGATGAGCTGGCAATTTAAAACATACGTCCAAATGCATGTGCCTCAGCTGAGAAGCACCAAGCATGACTGGGAGGCAAAAGGACTGGCTTTTACAGCTTGTCCATTTACAGGCAGAAACCTAGGTCCTCATTACTAAAGAGGGAATCAACTTGGTTGAAATTCCTCCAAAATCACAGTACTTGGTTCTTTTATATAGCTTGATGTGGGCACATCTATCAGTTACAGCAGTCAGATGACTTCCGGATGATCATTCTTCTAAAATGAGCAACACTGACTATCCATTCCTATCCAAGCAAGTAACGAAAATGAGGAAATTGTCTTTAACCAACACCCCACTCTCTAGCCCCTGGTCCAGGAGACAATCCTGTATTATCTAACACATTCATCTATGCTGCATTGCTTATTTCAAAGGAGAGGCATGCCCTACACCAGAACATCCAACGCTTGTTATTTCTACTGCAAGTGCGAATCCCAAAGTAGCCTTTTACCCCACAAACACAAGTTACTCCTATATTTGCTTGGTTCACAAGTAGCCATGCAAAAGGCTACTTGTGAACTTTAAAAGCAAAAGCTTTTAAACCTCTTGCCTCTAAGGAAGCATGCTCCAGAAAACTAACTCCTAGTACGGTTACTTGTCAAATGCTGGAAAACGCAGAGTACATCTATGGTGCTAGGAAACAAAGCCCCGGGAACAGAATCAAGCACCGAAGTCTAGACTGCACCTATGCTGAAGCGTTAGCATGTCTCCTTGTTCTGTTTTAGACTGGTTTAATCTTCCTCTTTGCCAGAAAAGCACAAGCATAATTCTAGAAATAGTTTACTTTAGAGACTGCTCCAAACCCAGAACAGATGAGACTGCCCCTGGGTTGGCTCCCTCCACCCTGCCCCAGTCCATCAACACTCTCCCACCTGCAGGCATGAAACAGCTTCATCCTGTAAACCCAGCTCTGGCGGACTTCCCTTAGATTATTTCAGGCACTAAACTGGGAAAAAAAACCGCAACCCAAACCAAAAATATTGGGGACTGAAGAGAACCACACTGAGGTCAGAGGAGTGCCAGGTCCAAGCATGACAGGGTAAGACATGGTTAGGTCTGAGCAAAGTAGATGCAAACCAGGTTCTACCACCAGCCTCAGGAGCAAGGTTTGTTCCTTCATCCTCATTTATTTAGATCATCTGGTCCAACCCCCTATTCAAAGCAGGGCTAAACCTGATGTTAATTCAGGTTGCTCAGGGCCTGCTCCAGCTAGTTTTTACTGTCTGCAAGGACAGAGACTCCACAGCTGGCCTAGGCCCCTGTCCCAGTGCTTCACTATCCTCTCAGTGGGTAATTTTTCATACTATCTAATCAGGACTTTTCTTTCTGCAACTTACGCCTCCTGCTGCAGTAGTGCAGATGTAGCCTCTAAGTGTCAGCAGGTGATGAGAGCAGGAAACACAAGCCAAATATTCCTACTGTACAGGGGAACTAATGTGTGCCCAATATGCACATGATTAATTTTAAGACATATTCTAGAAGGGATATGCTCCTGATTTCCATAATCCTGCAAACTATGCAAATAGATCTGTTAGTGGCTTACATCCATAACAATGCATTCGAATGCAGTAGGAAGATAAAGTGGGCAACGCACACAGAGGTGGACATGGATACACAGAGGAACATACTAATCCCTTTTCCATTCAAGGAGCAATTTTTGGGGAATTCAACTCTGAGCCTCAAAAACTGTGAGCAAATCTGTATTTTATTGCGATATACTTCAAGTTTTCCCCCAACACACCTCAAATAAATTACACTTGCAATCTTATTGATGAATTGTTTACATTTTGACCTGGGAACACAAACATTACATATCACTTTTTAAATAAAACTGACTTCATCGAAAAGCATATTGCTCTGAACAGCTAAGACAAGTTCACCCACACAGTAGTTTCTTTTGAGCTCAATCACTTCTGGCTGACTAAAGAACTGTAGCCTCAAAGAATAATTTTATCAGTGTGGCTCTGACGAAGCAGCAAGGTAGCTGTTTCACGCCTGTGCATATTTAGTGCTGTGCTATATTTGCATATTACCTGCAGTTTGAATGTAAATCTAAATTTAGACTCAAGAATTTAGACTCTATATTGTGAGCTTTGTATGTATTTGATAGAGAATTATATTTACATTGTTTATCATTTAAACCACCCCAATACACCCACTACATCTGCACATACTTGGAATCGGCCAAAAGAAAACACCAGTTCTTGGTCAAGCCACTGGATATACTGGACTCTAAAATTAAGTATCTGTTTAAAGGCATAGAAGAGAGCCCCCCACCCCTTCTTTTAAATTTCTGTCTGTTATTGGCCTTGTTCTGCTGGTTCCCATCTTACATGGTTCCTATGGAATGTATGCTAGAAACAGAAGGGATAATAGGATCAAACCCCACCTGTTCCTACACTGAAATCTGCAGTAATTTGACTCGCCTGGCTTCTGAAGAGATAAAATTATGACAAAGTGACAAAGCTACATGGGTGCTGACAACAGCAGGCATTCGCTCGCCTCCCCAAGGGAACCTTCACGCATTTCATGCTTGCTGTTTGCATTTGCCAGGAAGATAAAGTCAAGCACAAAGGTGTATTAAGTCCTTAATGGAGCAGCAAAGTATTCTTTAATATCTAAGAAAAATAACCCTCACTCCACCCTTCTGCATTTACCTATCATGAAAAATGGCTGTCCAAGTTATGTGATCAAGCAATGTGACGCTGCTTGACAAATATTTATTTTAGTATTAGTTAGTGATACATAAGAATAGAAATGAGCAGAGTTGAGTAACACGAACAGTTTTTTAAATGACTTGAGGCTGTGTTAACATTGGCAGGTATGACTTCTTGCCTGCCTCAAATATCGAAATGCAAGGATTTTTTTCATTTTTATAACATTACATAATATTAATTCTATTGGTCAAGATTTTAATAAGTGAGGTGGAGAAGGAGTTTCAGAAAATGGCATTTGACAAACAGAGGTACTGAATAATCCCTGTTCAGTTCTGAAAATCTCATCATTATCTCATGTAAGCAACTATCAGGCATAGGATTATTTGCAACATTTCTTTAGTCAGACACCCTAAAATAATACACTGCTTTTATCTTAATATGCTATGACATATTTAACACATCTTAGAGCAATAATTATGAGGCCAACAATTGGGATGAGTAAAACTGGTAATTTCTAAAGGTCTTTTAAACTTTAATAACTTTAGAATATGCCTAAAAATTATGACATTAAATGGCAGCTTTTAGGGGTTGCAATATATTTGTGTGTATACTTTTCAAGTATCAACTGATAAACACTTATGTTATCACAGAATTCATACTTGCACACACATTAATGGTATTAATAGTTTCATACATGACATCATTTTACCAAGTTATAAATTAAAGAACAGAAACTCTTAATGTTTAGAAGTATCAGGGCACATACTTGTCCACCTAAATTTTTGAGAGCCTCAACTGCTGATACCCCTCCAGAAAAATCTCTGCTGTATGTTTTATTGTGTCTATCTGACAAAATTAAGCACTGTGAAACACCACATAAGAAAAACACATTCACTGAGTTTCAGAGGTTCATCTTCTGGCTAAGCAAAATGGGTTCCCTGAGGTTACTGGAGGAAGGAGAAGAGGACAAAGAGGAAGTAAAAGGGGTAGGTGTGTCCTCCTTTAAGTACTATTAATCCTCCAACCTTAAATTTAGGAGAGTGGATAAGTTTAGTAATCCAAGAGGATCTATCGCTATGCAAAGTTCTCCTCTTTTATTTGATACAGCGTTCCTTGGGAACATTGTAAGAATAACTACATTGGACAGTAATATTACAAAGCAAACACCTGCCCCTCCAACCCCAAAAGGGAGGAAAGAAAGTAAAAAAAGTTGGTTGAGAAGTAATGTTGCCTTTTCAGTGAGTACTTATTTAATGTGAAGAAATACTCCCTCTCCTGAATTGCCCTTGAAATTTGCTTTGCATAGAGAAAAATACACATACAGATAGGCTTAGTTCTTTCAATTTTAGGCACTGCTAACCCTCAGCTGCTTGATTACATGTGCAGAAGAGGCTAAAAGCAAGGTTAACTACAGAGTGCAGCATTTTTGTCTCTAAATTTTTAGTTCCTTCTTTATCTTCTTTCTCTGTAAAAGATATAACGCAACCTTCAAGGCGATGCAATAGGGTGGGAGTATGCAGTGACCATCTTTCCCTCTAATCGGAGATCTTCAGCAGACTTATCTCTTGCCATCCTTCTATTTTTCCTGGCAGCTGGTTAGCTCCAAGTGCTTCTAGAACGGCACTAATGTATTACAGTTTTAGCAGTCTGATGCAAACTGCATCCAGTGCCCAGAATTACCCACTAACTGCTCAAAGAAAGTTGGCTCATATGATTTAAATCCCAGGCATCGCTGGGCAAGTCTCCATCCACAGCTCATAGTGTTCTTCAGCTCCTGGCAGGGGACCAGCATTTAGCAGTGTTTCCATAGGGAGGAAGTACTCAGTTTCTAAAATTTGCAGATATGGCATATTAGCTTCCCCCTCTTAGATAACAGGTGTAGCCCTTTACAGCCAGGGACATTCACTGCATTTATTTTTTTTTGCCAGTAGCTATTGCCAAGGCATTCTTCTTTCAAGCATGAAGTTTACATTACAATAACAAAACGGGGGACACCAGGAAACGTTTCAGAACAACTCTCAAAACTCTGCTCGTCTGGCAAGGCTTGTTCAACAACCAGACAAAATCTGATCTTTATCTTTAATGAAACCTCATTATTATAATAGTATTGTTAGTGTTTGCTCCTTCCTCAGAGCATACAGAACATACAAGCGTCGTTGAACTTCTGATGAGTATCAGCAACACAACAGCCCCAACTGCCTGCCAAGGTTTTTGGTTTGCATATCTCCTGGGCATCCCCCAACAGGAGAGAGATAGGAAGATCAGGGAGTAACAGGCGCCAGATGGGATGAGACTGAAGGGTTCAGAGTACCAAGAACTGAGCTCTAACATGGTGTAAACAGTATAATATTGCCCACTTTCTAGGGGGTGCATCACATTTAGCAAACCCCCAGCCTATGACTGGTGTTACATTCCCACTATATACAGGACAGCAGGGAGGAGAGCAACTAAACCACCTGACAAATTCCTCAGAAATTGCTTGGGATGAGCTGAGTGAAGGCACCTTTTTGCCTCTACATGGAGAAAGTGGGATGGTTACAAACTCAGAAGAACAGAGAAACTGTGGCAATAATTGCACATCAGCAGTGCTGTCACAGGCACCCACATTAAGGCAACTGTCTTCTCCATAACTGACCCAGTACTGTGGTAGTTTAACATAAATACATGAACAACATTTGGCGCAACTGTTTACAGGCAGAACAGTTCTTGTCAGCTTTTCAGCTTTACATTTCAGCATTACAGCTCCTTAGTAGGGGCACTGGCACTTCAGCTGCCATCTACCTGCACAACTTGGTAGCACTGTGTACAGTAGCGCATCTAACAAGGGTAAACTTGGCTGAGAGTATATTGGATTTCTAAATGCAGCCCCATTGAGTAAATATTTATTTTACAAACAGTATGTCACACCACTCAGTGTCATATGATCATGTAATAAAATAGCAGCAGTGTGCATACAAGAGCTTGAAATCAAAGTCAGCCAGGAAACCTGTAATAATGGCTGTGGTTTTAATTTTGGCTATATTTAATTCCCTGGTGCTCCCTCCTTGGTTGGTCAGGATTTGAGAGAGAGAGAACCTAATGCATTTTCTCAAGGCAGAGGAAAGATGCAAGAAGGGAAAAGAAGAAAGGGCTATATGCTTGGCTTCTGTGTTAAATGTTTCTACTATGAATACATCAATCTTGTGACAGAACCCTATCTTGGTGACTTCTCTGTGCAGAAGAGTGAAAATCTTGTAATCCTACCGAGTCAGATTCTCGGGTAGCAATCCTCACAGTTCCCACATAGAAATCATATTTGGCAGCTCCACTTGTCACACCTAAATACAACACGTAAACTAGCTAGTTGGACACATGCCAGCTTTTTTAATCGATTATTAGACACATCAGGCCAGTAGAGGCCATGCTTCATCTCTTCTTAATTACTCTAGTATTCATCTCATGAGCCTCCCAGGACTATGGTACCTTTTGGCCTGTGCAAAATGCTGCTGTAAAATCAGATTGTTCATGAAACCCCCATTACTAATTCTTTTACCAGATTCTCCTCCAATCCAGAAATCAAGTGTTGATACCATCTTCAAAGCTCTTTATACATCCAGACCTCCCCTGACATGGTTTGTCTCCCTCTGTTCCATCACTGATCCCAATTTCTGTAACTCTTAAGTCAAAGTATTAACAAACACCTCAAAGATTCTGCCATACAACCCTATGGTGAGACAGTTAATATTTTAGACGATGAGATCCTCAGAGCAGGGACCATCTGCAATTGTTCGAAAAGCACCCAGCTCTCAGTGCCAGTCAGGTAAAGGACAGCAACATACATACCATCGAATCACTGCAATTGGAAAGGTCCTCAGGAGACTTACAGTCTAATGCCTCCTGCTCAAGGCAGGGTCTACAGTGAATCCTCACCAGCTTTCCAGGCTGTGGATGTGTTGGTGTATGATATGTACATGTGTGCATATATCTACAAACACAGACACTCATATTTATTCTTTGTAAATCTACGGAACTTTACAATGGGGAAGGACTAGTATACACAGATGTGTCATGTGTCTGCAGCCATTCTGATCCAGAACTGATTCACCTCCATTGCTCAGATGCTTTATTTGCCCAAGCCTCTAGTTTCCTCCTCCCGAATTATGTTCTCATGCTAGAAACCTGACCTAGACTCATTTGGGTTGCAGAGGCTGCACCACTCATGAGCTACAAAAGATTCTGCATTAGATATGGGGTGACAAAAGTGGGTTTTGTTCATAAAAACCAAGCACACCCTTTCCTAACACTACCAGTGGGACTGTTTTTGACAAGATCGGACAGATCCACATCACACTCAAACTGATTAAAAGGTTTTCTTTGGGCTTAATGAAGAGCCAGAGAGTTACTGCAGTGAATACAGGCCATAAAAATCACTAAACTAAGAGCAGAACTTTCTCTGTGTGCATGCAAATACAGTCTTGGATTCAACCCGAGACCCCCACAACAGCTTAAGTAGGTTTAAGTCCAGGTTGCCAGTGTCACTCATGGCCCAGCCATATGTTTCCACACCTTGCACAAGATTTATTTCATCCACATTTTCAAAGTGTAAAGAAACAGATGTACCCAGAGGGTGTTGACTGTCTAAGCTAGGTGGGATGTATTACCCTCACAGTACCTGTCCTTTCCCACTGCCTACAGACCAGCATAAACCCATTTACAACAGGATGAGATGTATCCCATCCTCATCGACTTACTGGCAGTCACATGAGAAACCTCCAAGAACCAAGATTTACCAGGTTGCTCCTTAACCTGAGGCTTGAGATGGTTTTCTTTACTACAACGTTATACTATACAATTAGTGTAACTAGAGCTTTTTGAGGAGTTTTAGAAATGGTTAAAGAGTTACTGCAATCCAGAGGATGACACTGATACCAGCAGCAACATTAACTGTTAATACACTGGGCTTGAAGAATTAGCAGGCCAGTTAAGTCATGCTGTCACAACACATAGGTCACAGTCAGAGGGATTAAATGACAAGACTTCTCTACTGTTCTCCTGTCATAAGTCTAAAACATATGGAACAAGATTAGCCGGGAGATGAAGGGAGTCAATTGTCCACTGAATGCAAAGTAAGAGTACATATATGATGTCAACATACACTGCAAACCAGCCAGCGCTCCACAAAGGCAAGCCCGATGACAGCTGAACAGCATCAGGGTTAAATCTGGGAACACAGAGAAAGGAGTTCACAGAAAACAAAGAGAAAAGCACTCCCAAAATAGCCTTGCAACTGTCACCACTAGCGATTGTCAGCACTGGAAGGTATGACCTTGCCATTGTGTCTCATGATCACAGCTCTACTCTTAAGGGGGCATTTGTCAGAACCGGCACTACCAAAAATTCCACTTCCAAGTGATCCTATATCTCCAACAGCACAGATTACACTTGTCGGTGATTTTGGGAACAACAAACAGCTCCTACTGTTGCTCCTGCAAAAACACAGAGCTTCTGTACCTTCCCTTCTTTATTCTCAGCCCTGGTTTCAGGGTGTCCTTATGGCTATATCCCGCATGGGCACCTCTGTACCCTAAACCCAGTTTTAAAACCTTCATGCTTTAAAATCCTTGTGCAAATCTAATTCTAACAATTGTTTTAGAACCAGCAGGAAGTGCTAAATTCTGTTTTAAAGAGAGCAGGGAGAAAGGGAGGGAAATGAGATTAGAAGGGTATTATTCATTTTCTCATCTGATTAATTAGCTATGTTGCTTCATTTTTTAACAGCAGTTGAGTCATATTTCTCATGTAAGCAGGAAAAGAGATATGGATTATGTCAGATTTTTCCATTGGAAAAAAACCCACAACTAGAAGTGCTTGGCAGTATCCATACCAATCATCAAAAGAAACCAACAACAAATCTCTTAGAATGATCAGCACAACAAAAAACCCGGCAGAGCACAAGGGAAGAGAGGAATACATGCAAAGGCATAACCATTTCATGAACGTAGCATTTTCAAGATGAAATAGCAGCACAAAATGTCAGGTGGAGAACTGCTTTGAACAGAAGACACATTTTGAAACTCTCCACACCTTCATATATACACTGGGGACATCAACTTATTTAAAAGGAGGTAGATGTAAATATCTACTGCACTAGACTATAGATGGCTTAGCTAAATGTCTATGAAATTCTTTATAATTATCAGGACTTCTGCTTTAGCTATTGCAGCCATGGTATTGCCACTGAATGCCAAAGCACCATGCTCCACTTCACCACTGGCTGATACATTATCTGCTTTCACTGAGGTAGCCCTTGGCATGCCAAAGCTTCCAACTCTGCTTCTTTAGGATAAACAGGAGCCACTGCTGTAAAGAAAGAGAAGGTCAGTTGGACACTCACACACTCTGTGTTACCAAAACAGGAAGAAAATGGGAAGAAAGCTAAATTGCCCTGCTTTTACTTCTGCTAAGATGACAGGCATAGGCATGCAGGATTGCCATCTTTTTGCCCCTCGTCTAACAGTTCTAATCAAATAGCATTTTGGCAAATCTAGGAAGATCAGCAAGGACCACAGATAGAAGTACTTCACTATGCAAAGAGCAAAAAGGATCAACCCTTATGATAACCCCTCCAGCCTCATATTATTTGTGCTCCCATGTGTCCAGCAACCTACACTTAATTCACCTCTCATTCAAACAGGACCCAATACAGTGATTTTCCACTTCCACAGTGCTTTTCTTCTGCAGTCAATGGACTGGTTTGCCATTTGCATTCACAGACCAGAACACATAGCTCTAAACCACATACAGGCCATGTGGGACTGACTTTAAAATCCAATCTAGATTATCATTTTACTCCCTTCCTTTTCATCATCTTCATCCTCCTAATTCCAACATGATTTTTAATACCCATTATTTCAACAGGAGTTGCAGGCTAATACTTTGTACCATCTGAGAAGAGCTTGAAATGATTCCAGTACTTGATTAACTGCCAACACCAAAAATAAAGTCTTTCTGTCACTAAAAAGCAGGGACTGCCAGTTTCCTAATGGCGTAGAGCAGCATTAGCTTTTCAAGTCTCACCAGTTTAGTCATTCTGACCACTAAGTATGTCATTTCTCTCCCACTCAGCCAGTGCTCTCTGGCATTGGATCAAGACAACATATATAAAATCCTGCCCTTAAATTACTGATATTTTAGTTCCTGCCTGAAATAACTCTATGTTTCATAATTAGAAAGCTCACAAGCATTTCACACCTGTGTGGAAAATGGAAATTTAGCTACTGCAGGTTTGCTTAGCAAAGAAATGTTCTGCTAACGACCCCCTTGTTCTTCAGCTCTACGGGTGCTACACCAGTGATAATACTGTACCTATTTAACGCAGTTCCTAAGGGCACTTTCAAAATGCAAGCAAAATATATATGTGGTTTCTGCCATCAGCTATATTACATAAACATATTCTAAATTTCCAGGATGCAACCTTAGATTAGCTTCAGCAGAACTAACGTGGTCTCCTGCAGCCCAGGGCTGACACTCGCCCCATTGTCTTGAACGGCCACTGAAGGTTGCAGAGCAGCGTAAGGCGGCCAATGCCAAATGAAGATTAACCTTGTCAATAATGGGGGTGGTGGTGAGATCACTTTTCAGCCCACTAGGCAAGGTTACTCCACTCACACCATACCTGCTAGAAGGGCGAGATGGGGTAGGAAGGCATGGCAGGGCCATGCTGTGCTCCAGCAAACAATCTGCTATGGGAATAGTCTCTCTAGGTCTTCTCCTAACTGGCCAGAGACATGGAAAAACAACTGCAAATGACTTTAGCTCCAACTTGGCAAACTAAAGATGAGACCTGTGTTACCTAACTATAGACCTCAAAGACAGAAAAATCTCTGCTGGTCACTTCAGGCTTCCTTTAGTCTCTCCCATGGTAGGATTTTGCAGCAGGGTCTGCTGGCTGAAGCCAGGGCTGCCTTCATCCTGCCCTGTCTTACACCTGGCCAGCAGACCCTTTCCCCAGGCAAGGGGCATCGATACTCATTTGACACTCCACTAAACAGATCCAGGAGCTAAACTGCCTTACAGTGGGACCGGACAAGCACTTACACTGATAGGAAAAGCATATGACAAGAGCAGCAGGAGGGGGCAGGACTGAGATAGTCTTAAGCTGCCACATAACCATCTTGCTTATGTCAAGACAGACAGCTCACGCCACAGAAGGCCCAGCGAAAAACTTGTTTTTTCAACAGAGAAAGCAAAAAAGTCACTCCAGGGCTAGTATTGCTTTCACAGAAGTCGTCTCTTCCTTACAGACAGCAAAGCTCGCATAGGGAAAGCACCATGAGCTCCTGCAAATGCCAAGAAGTGCCCAGTTAGCACTAAGTAAGGGTGAAGATGATGAAAACAGTGGCTATATGCAGAAACACGTCAACACAACTGCAAATAAGAAAGAGGAGATTTCTTTGGTGGATTCATAGACAGTTTATTCAGAAGCAGAATATTAGGCCCCTGGTTTCTGTGCGCATCATTGTCTTGCAGCAACATCAGTTTTGTTTCAAGATCTCAATCTCACCTTTGTGGCCAGAAAAAAAAAAAAAAAAAAAAAAAAAGAAGGTTTATAAGAAGAAAAACATACACTCAATAATTCTACTTATTCATTCTCATTGCCAATGCTGCAGTGCCTGGAAAAATTTAAATTTTCTTCTTTGCAGTTGTAGATTCAGGTGGCTAAATACTCTCTAATTATCAGTCCTGCGTGGTCCTAGGGGCTCAGCAAAAATCATCACTAGACAGACACATAGCAGCTTCCTCAGTCATTTTCCAGCCCAGGAAAGTGTCTTTGTTGGTTTGTTTTGGTTTTTTTTAATCCTGTGGCAAACAAACTAAAGCAAATCTCAGCATGGCCACCAGTAACAAAATCATTCACTGATACCTTCTGTGCATATCACCCTCATGCTGCCATCAGCAGTCCAAGCAGAGGTCAGGGACTGTGCTTTGGGGATGCCCATGGAAAAAGAGAGTTGGTGGCAAATATGGTACTGAGAACAATCGATCTATTAAAGAAAATGACATGTAGAATAAGTTCACTGAGAAGGCACAAGTGCTGCTTGATAGTTCTTTGCTAGACCCTTGCACAGATGCTTTCACAGAGTAATTGAGCACTGTAAGCACATTAAGGATGCTGCCATGCACTGAACTCTTGTCAAAGCATGACAACAGATATGTTGCTAGTTTGAAAGATGGACACAACTAAGGAGTCCACCTTCCCCAGTGACATTAATGTTTTCAGTCTAATCAAGAACTGTGGTCTCCATGAACAAAGAAGTACAGACGTGGCGCAAACTTTTATGTCTTCATAAGAGTAAACCCAGTTACTTGCTCCGACACTATGCACATGCCCTTCATGGTTTAGATACTGGCAGCCCAGTGTGAACTGCTGATTGAGTGCTCTGTCAGGACTTTTAAAGTGTCACACAGCCCTGGCTAGCAGGTGCTGAAAAAAGGACATAGCCAGAAATGGATAGAGCAATGAACATACACAGCAAACAGAGGAGTGGCGGGGGAGAGCAAGCTCTCCACTTCTGTAACTACCATTTACAGAAGCAGCAGCCAGGCAGACTCACTAGGCTTACAGGTGAACTACAGCAATTACTCATCCTTAAAATAAAACAAAACCTGGTGCAAGTGCAGCTAGAGGATGGCGATTTCCATGTTTATTGCACTGTGTCACCTGTGCATTAAGTCTTCCTTGGAGGTGGGTGGCACCAGCCAATCCTCAGAAACAAAGTACCATAACCTGCATGGTGAACAGGAGAAATTTAGGAGAGGGCAAGGTTTGTTGACAAAGCCCAGCTGCCAGAGCCATGAAACAGTCTCACTTCCAAGTGGATCACCCCATTTCTGCTGAAGAGAGAAGAGAAGCAAAGAGCATCATGCAGGACAACTTTCAGAGGTATCACAATCCAGCCCCATCTCTGTGCCAGCTGTGAAGGAAGAGGAAGAGCTCACAGAAGGAAGCAGCAAGCTGATGGTTGGGAGAACAATCCTGCAGATGGGTCTGTCTCGCTGGGAACATGACTGCATGTCCTCAAGACCATGGACACATTCCTGACTGCCCTCACCACTGAGACAGCACAGACTGGTCCTTTTCAGATGGGTCTGAGAAAGAGCAAATTACAAAAAGCCAAACAAATGGTAGAGGGAGAGATGCAGCTTTCAGCATCAAACAACAGAAGGAGAACTATCAAAGTACTGCTCAAAGAAGGCAAAGGATTAGGAAAGCATTTTAGATAGACTGGAGAAGGGGTGAGTGGTCAGTGTAACTGAGACCAGGCCATAGCAACAAATAAATAAATAAATAAATAGCTTGTAGCTTTGTCAACAACAGGTATTCCCAAATCTCCATGACTCTGAGGGTTTCGTCACCATAACACTGTATTTTAAAAGATAACCCTGAAATCAGATTACATTAAAGGGTCTTATTTTCCCTAATGCAGCAGTTCTTGTTTTGGACAGGGCTTGAATTTTTAAGTCACTAGCACAATGTACAGGAAACTGGGCATAATGTCAGCACATGGATTCCCTCACAATGACTACAATCAATTCTTTGTTCCTTGTTCACTTAGTGCAACGTTGAACAATTTTCTTAAAGATTAACAGGACCTAAACTAAATGGAAAAGAATGGATTTTGTGGACTGACTGAGTTGTAGACTGAAGACAAGCCAATACTCAAAATAGCTATAAGACAGTATTTGGCCATAAGCATAGGGCTCCTTCTATAGCAGCTATTAATAAGGGATCAAAAATAACTCATGCAATATGCTCTGAGGTTTAAACCTTGGCTCTGCTGGCATACAGGTTGGCACGGTCCTGAAGTCTCTCATCAAGAGACAGACAAATTTACCACTTATCTTTTTCAGC
Source organism: Aviceda cuculoides (assembly GCA_035590195.1). NCBI lineage: Eukaryota > Metazoa > Chordata > Aves > Accipitriformes > Accipitridae > Aviceda > Aviceda cuculoides. The sequence goes on along the minus strand of JAVJGG010000053.1, from coordinate 6,657,685 downwards.
GTGAGGGAATGCTTGTTCAGAATAACTCCAGTGATATCAATTTAAGAGACAAACCTTTTAGGCTGCGAAGGTCAAATTCTGTTTGTCAGTCATCCAAGAAAGAAAAGAAAAGCTAGTGCAAACCATGAAGTACAGATGAAATCCATCCTTTACAAGAATACCTAGTTACTGTGTTCAGTCAGATATATTAGTTAAGGCTACTGCAAGCCAGGAATAGAAAAAGGCTCAAAAACTCGTGGATTAGCAAGGTGATATCCCATACATATACATATTCTTTCTTCTAGCTTAGAGGTCGCTATGATACGTAATCTTCATGCCACTGCAGCAAGTTACCCAAAAATTCAATAAAATTGCCTATTAAATATAAAGCATAACTACCCACCATTTATGCAATACAGTATTACTTAGACTTCTAAAAATTGCTGGATTTTCATAGGATCATGGAATGGTTTGGGTTGGAAGGGACCTTAAAGATCATTTAGTTCCAAACCCCCTGCCACGGGCAGGGACACCTTCCACTAGACCAGGTTGCTCAAAGCTCCATCCAACTTGGCCAATTTTAATTTTAAAACTATTGCTTTAACATTTGAGAAGGTATTTGGCCTTATTAATTTTCCCCTATCTTATTTTTCTACTTGATCTAATCTGTAATAAATAATGCCTTTTTAATTATTCTTTATATCATAGAGGGAATCTTCCGGCCACACTGTCCTAGAGCCTGGCAATCTGTAGCTTAACTTAGAGTTAGAATTTATACCCATCAAGCAGTTTCTGAACATATCTACGCTTTTGGCATGAACTATGTCCGAAAACAGTTAGTTCCACAGCTGAATTTTACACTGGATGGAAAAATATTTGTTTTCAAACTTCAGTGTCCTTTAATTCTTCCTTGTGGGGAAAAGCAAACATTCCTAATCACATCTTACATATAATTTTGGATACCTCTATGATACCTGTGCTTGTGGCTTTCCACCAGTCATTAAGAATAATAGACAGTTTTGATCTTTCCTTGTATGGAAACTACTCCATGACTTTGATCATCTTGCTGTTGTTTCCTGTATCTTTTTATTGACAACATTTTTTTTTTTTTTTTTTTGAGATGGTAGTAAAAGGACACATACTATTCTACGGATGGGGCAACATGAACTTATACTGGCTTTATGACTTCTACTTTATTTATTCCTTTCTAATAATTCCTAATGTTTGATTTGCTTTTTTACCCACTGCAGTACTTCCATGCTATCACATTAAATCCCCAGAAAACCCAATTCAGTTGTTACAGGCTGGAAGAGAATCCACTGTTTCCCCATAAACATTACTTACCATTTACTGACCAAATTTTGCCAGCGATTTTATCAGCAAATTAGCCAATATTGTGAAACCCTTCACTGCCAGCTTTCATTGCATTATCCTGAATATGCAGCACCATCAACAAACTGTAACCTCACTCTTAATTCCCTTTTCCATCTCACATATGGGTGTGCAGAGCAGCATAGACTCCAGGGGAAATGCACAGGATAACTTCCCTTCCTCCTGTAAACTGATCTTTTATTCCTAGCCTTTGTTTTATCTTTCAGACAGTAATTAATCAATTATAAGATCTCTTTTTACTTCACAACAGCTTTGTTTCTTAGAGCCTCCATAGAGGGACCTTGTCAAAGGCCTTTTGGAAACCCAAACGTACCACCTCAACAGATTTCTCCTCTACACATGCTTGTTGACTCCTTTGGGTTTATCATTTCCCAGCTGCTTCTTGGAGTCCTTTCAAGAAACTAGCACCACATGGAGAACTGTCACTTCCCATTGACATGGTCCTGCTGCAGGGATGGTCCTCTGGTTTAAGTGGCATGTTATACACAATGGATAATAGCTTAGTGACTTCATATGCCAGTTCCTTCTGAACAAATACCAGCTGATGCTGAAGACCCAACACTTTTCATTTGTGTGAGCAGTTCTGGAACCTCTTCTGTCAATACTGCAGCTTGATAAAGCTCAGAAAGCTTAATTTTTATTTTTTATTTTACAAGAGCTTTCTACAGGAAAGACTGAAGGCAGGCAGATGCAGTATTGCTGAGAAGTAATACAAAACTGTTCAGCACACAATGGCAAAACTGGGACAGATTTGTCATTTGAAACTATTTAGTTGAGCTGTATCCAAGACTCAGACTCTCCCAATACTCCCCAGATAAAAAAAATGATACTGTGTGCTCCCTGAACACAGTATATATTTATTACAGTGGTTTATGATAGAGAGGAGAAAGCACACAGGTCACCCCATATAAAAGACAATATGTCACAAGGAACAATGTATCATTCTTTCAAGTTTGAAATAATTAGGGTTCAAATTCCACTAAATCATCACTTTTCAATTTTGTTTATTGCAAGTCCCCCTGTTCCATAGATACAATATGCAGAAGTTTGCATAAGTTCTATTTGTCTGCAAATACACTCACCCTCATGCGCCCGCCTCTCTAAATATATTCCACCTTCCAGTTCCATGTATAAGAGAGACTGAGGAACATATGCGTGAACAGGGAAGGGATGCAAACTCTAGGAGGAGAGGTGCAGATAATCTTAACTGAAAGTTGGAAGGCTCATGTATTGAGCCTTTCCGCAAAGGTCTGACACACCCAGTATCTAAGATGCAACTCACCTCACACTGGGAACGGACCTTGGATGAAAAGTACAGCCTCTGAGGAGCTGCAGGGGACTTCTACTGCCTTTCAGCTTTCCCCTCAAATTAATTAGACTGAAAGAAGCTAAGTGACAGAGGGTCTGGGAAACAAATGGCAAGCGACATGGGAACCAGAGACAAGCTCAAAAGCTCCAGGGCAGTCCAAACCCCTGGAGTGGCACCTTTGGTCCAGAAAGCATCCAGCAGCACACACACCTAGGGGATACAGGAGCAGCCAGCACACTGTAGAACTGCCCAGGAACAGCAAATAGGAGTCAGATCCCACCCAGGACTTGGAAAGGAATACAGAGCAACAAATTGTTAAACAGTGCTTTTTCCTCCACCGGCTCCTCCTCCTCCTAGCCAGAGGCTGTTCAGCTTGGTCCAAGGGAGGGACTTAGGCTGTCAAAACTGGCTCTCCCCTCACCACCCTGCTTGCAGAAAGCCTGGTCTACAAATCACAGGAGCTGTTTAGTCCTACCTACCAGCCAGGTTTCCTCACCTGCTGGCCGGAGAAGTGCTTTGCCTGCATGAAGGTTTGGCACTTAAAGCTACTTCTTAAACCCAGCTCCCCAGGGTAGCATATTTGTCTGCTTGAGCACAGGCTGGGTATATGGGGCTGAACAGCCATGTCTGACTCTTCACAAGTTTGTGTGGGTGCTAAGGTTAAGGAAAGCTGGACCTTAAGACATTCTTTTTGCAAGGACACAAGCTTGCCCTGCTAGCCTGTGGCTGCTCACTCCTGCAGTTGATCCGCAGGGACCAAGCAGCCATCACTCATGGGCTGCTTGCAACAGCTACAACTACTCATGCCCCTCCACAGAGCCCAATCCGTACCCTACTGCCTCCTGCACCCCCCTTCCATACTCAGATGGCACTGAGCAACAGTTAATATTTGAAGTGCAGCAGTGATTAAATTGGTAGCTGGAGTGAAAGTAAAAAGGGCTCCATTAAAGTGAACTCACAAGCGAAAAAGGATGGTTCAGCTTGCTTTATAGCATTTCCTACAGTGTCAGCCATTCTGCACGTTATCAGCAAGAAGCATTCTTCAGCAACTGGAAGACAATTGCTAAGCCCATTAATAAAATTAAGGCAGCCAAGAAAGATAAGAGAATAGCCCTAGCCTTAAGGGCCATCTACAATCATCTCCCTTGGGAGATATTACCTGGCAGTACTACTTATTGCTTATCTACTCCTGATGAAAAGAGGTCATGACATGCCTTAAAACTGAACTGGTACTGACAGATAAGCAGTTTTGAATTGTTGGTGAAGTAATTGTGCAAGTTTGCACCAAAAAGTAGGGAAGGTATTGCAGGTATGAGACAATAGCAATTGCTCACTAGCCATGTTCCTGCAAGACTGAACTCTGAAGAAATTAAGAGTCAAGTCAACTAGAAAGAACCCCTCCCATTTCCCTCCCGGCAGGGACCTCACCTTAAATCTTAAATTTTTTAGAAGGGGAAAAAAAAAATAAAAATCAGGGAGATAAGGAAATTAGGAAAACGCCCTGGAAATGTTTAGTTTGCTGAGCACAGGAACATCTGATGGTTGCTGCAAAGAGCTACAGGCAAGTAAGACTGAAGCTTCATGCAGTGCACACCACTACAGAAGCACTGCAGCCGAGTCTGGTATGACAAGACTGGCACACATGCAAGAAGGAACGGACTAAGGACAGTTCCCAAGAAAAGCAGACTGGTCCTGCTAGCTACAGTGTGCAGCACCATAGCCCCAACCCAGGGAATGAAGGGGAAGGAATGGCTGTGGAACACTTTTGGGACCAGGCAGGATGCAGACACAGCCGAGGAGGGAGCTGGCTGATGTCACTGCAAAGTCACTGCCATCTTTCAAAGGTCATGGTGACAAAAGGAGGTTCCTGATGACATGCAAACACCACCCATCATGTAAGAAGGATCCAGGGAACTGTGGGCCTGTCAGTCCCACCTTGGTCCCTGGAAAAGCTATGTAGTAAATCTTCCTGAAAGCTATTTCCAGCTGCATGCAGGTGGTAGTGGTGACTGGAAACAGTCAGCATGGATTTACCAGTGGCAAATCTTCACTAACTCGATTGTCCTCCACAATAACAAGCTGGGTGGGTGGATGATGGGAGAGTGAGCACCATACACCTTTGACACCATCTCTGACAGTATTCTAAATAGGCAGATTGGTGAGACAGAAGCAGAATATAAGGTGATGGAAAATTGTCTAGAATATCAGGCTCAAAAGGTAATCAGCCACACAAAGTCCAGCTGGCAGCTGATTACCAGCAGCACCCCTAAGGTTGATACTGGGGCCAATACAATTCAGTATCTTTATTAACAAACTTGATTAACAACAATTATAGGACAGAGAGCATTCTCAACAGGTTTGCAGATGATACCCAACTGGCTGGCATGGCTAGGGCAGGAGATCCTTCTCAGAGGGACCTACACAGGCTGGAGAAGTGGCCTGATGGAGCGCTTGTGAAGCTCAACCAAGGCAAACGGGAAGTCCTGCCCCTGGGACAGAATAACTCCTTGCAGCAACACAGACTGGGGCAACTGGCTGTAAAGCAACTCTGCAGAAAAAGACCTGTGAAGTTCTCAGGGAGGCAGAGCAGACACATGAGAGGCAGTCAAGATAACTGCTTTTATGGACTATCAATATAACTCTCTGGAAGAGACTCTGACACACAACATTGACTTGCTGCTTCTCAAAAGTCCTCGAAACAGCAATTTTGAACACAACTTCTACCTTTCAAAGCTTGTGCATAGTACACAGATTCCCCTAAAAGCTAACAAGACTGATGAGAATATTGGCACGCAGTTAAGTTCAGCTGGCTAGAGCATGGTGTACTTCAGTCGGTTTCCCAAGAACATGGTGAAGAAGCATGAAGCAAAACGAGAACTGAAAGCCAGCATCAAGTGATGAAGCCAGCTTTGAAGGTTTAACCTAGACACTACCTCCTTCGGAAGCAAGTCAGCAGCACTTTCTAACCTTCTCTAGAGAGCTATTTCAGCTCACTATTCATAATTCTGCTTGAAAAATTTGCTGTAGATTGTTTAAAAACCACCTCTTGCATAAAAAAAGGAAGAGGTTGTGGTAATAGGCTAGAACGTAACATTTTGTGTGTGCCATCAAGATGCTTTGAAAGCATCTTTGCCAGTGTAATCATTTTTGGTAACTGAAATGGTTATATAAATGCAATGTGTAGATCATACAAACAGTAGGAACATCCCTCGCAATGTTCATTAAAGACCCAAGCAACGGCATGTGGTTTGCTAGCACAGGAACTTCTGCTGGTATGATCACATCACTTTAAAAAAAAAAATTAAATCAGACACTTGGCAAGTATGTAGTATTTGTATGACTGTCACGGGTGCAGTTAAACTCCTAACCGGGCACAGGATATGCACCTCTTCCTGGACAGGTGTAGGCTGTGCTAATGCAACCAGTTAGCTCAGATTTGGTTGTTATCCACAAAACCACTAAACCTGTCTACACTGGAGAGCATGTCATCTTGCTTACAGAAACCAGACATCAAATGAGGTAGAAAAATGGCTTGTTAGATAAAAATTTAGAACATTTCATCCTCCAAAACCACAACAGTATTTAAGGTAAACATTCTGATGATTTCTGTTGGCAGAGGCAGAGTCTCTGTTAATGATGTAACTCAGAACAGTGTCCTGGATATACCAAAACAATTAAAGCAAGCCCCATTACTCACAGCCTGCTGGGTCAGAGTTCACCTGCCCCAGCAATCTTCCAAGGGAGAAATCCCTATTAACATGTTTCGCACGAAGTATCAAGTTATCACTCAAGATCAATGCATAATTAATAATTGTTTTGGGTAAGGCTGACATTCCATACGAATTCAAATCCTGGAAAAGGAAGAGAAACCCTGCTTCATACTTTGACTTCAGAATGAAACCATTGCAGCAGTTCTTCAGGATGTATCAACTCAAGCGCAAAAACCAGTACGCTTAATTCAGCGCAGCTCTGTGTGCGAGCCCTACCAGCTTCAAGCTGGTTTACATCCATTTGGGTTACGGTATTATATTTACAAGTCAAAACTAAACAGACATAAGCCAGGTTAGGCCAGCAGAGCCCACACACAAAGTCGCATCAGTTCACTAAATCACTGTTAGAGTCACCTCTTGCTAAACCAGCAGTTGTGTTTAGACAAGGCCTGATACTACGAGTTGTTGCTATCGCACGACTTCAGAATTAAAAAAGCATAAATCTTTGTAACAAAATCACATTAACTATCTAAGACAGCGAGGAATGACAAATTATAAATAGGTGGTGGCTTCAGACAGATTCCAGAAATGGATGGTGAGCAATCACTGTGGCAAATCAATGCTCTGGCTCAGAGTATCAGAGAGGGGCCGGGTTTAGTTTTACCCTGAAAAGGCAGTGACACATAAAAGGCTAAGGGCAGGTGGTCATTCTGCATTCTGCACATTTCACAAAGATTTATGAGCAAGGCTGAATGCTGGAAAAGCAATGCTGAAACTGCTTGTGTCCCTTGGCAAGGTCAGCTTATTGTATTATGGAAACATTTCTAGTAAGACTCTTACAAGTTAAAACTGTTCTGTTTTTTTCAGCTACAGGAAACAAACTACTAAGAAAAAACAGCATTAAAAAATTCACACCATTTACTCTTAAAGAGTGAATTTTCAGTTATTTTCAGATGAGCAAAGACTATATTAAGCTGAGAGCTTAAAGCTGGGACACTGATCTTTCAAAAATTTATTTAACATGAAAACATTTAATGATAGTGCATATAAAAATGACTAGTATTTTAGAAAATATATTTAAGTACTGTACTTTGCAACTATTACGCATAAATACTCTCATGAGAAATTGTGTAGGTGTCTGAATCAGGAATTTTGACGTTCATGATTGTCAACAGCTTGATGAGGAAAGAGAGGCCTGACTCTCTGGATTCTGCTGTCAGCAGTGTGGGATATCATTCTCACTAGTTTGGGAATCTAGAAAAGCAAATTTCCTCTGAAAAACATGTTTTAAGAATTAAGTATTTAAGACTGGTCCTGTTCCACCACAGCAAGAGATGCCTCTCTGGAGTGAGGGGGGGGAAATAAAATTTGGCACCTATAAGCTGTGCAGGCCGGAGCTCCATCACAGTCATGCTCTGAAGAGCCCCAACAGCACAGGCAGATCATATCACCCTCCATTTTCAAGAAGTTGACAGCAGCTTGAAACATTTCTCTGCACAGGCCTCTATGGACTATACTCACTATGAAGTTGTTCTTAAATCCATTCATGCTGAAGTGAGCCCCATAAAAATAGGTACCTAAATCACCACCAAATCGTCCCCTCAAAATTCTTATAAACTGAAATTTTCCTGCTAAGGCATACTGAACACCTCCTCCTGCGAGCTGCACCTTTCATCCCTGTGCAGATCAGTTTGCTGCAGCCCAATAAAGGAGATTGCAGGGACAGCTGTTGCACCTCCCTTCAGAAGGACAGCTGAAAATAAACTGCAGACTCAGATCCTAGGATTTATACTGGGCACCTTCATCGTGCTGGGGCCATACCATTAGCACGAGGTCAAACGGTTCACTCATTTGGAGAGCTTGCAACTGGAGGGTGGGGGCTGCTATTCCCCTGAAAGGGTCTGGGTTTCTCTTGTTAATTTTTTTTATCCCAGCTCTGTGCACAAACACAAATTTTTTAAAAAGCAGAGCAGACGTTTCAGAGTATTTAATGCTCTCCCTGCCCTTATTTGAAAGAAAAAAAATCTCAGTTTATACAACCACTTACATAACATTCCTCTCTCTCAACCTTCTTAAAAAGACTGCTCTAATATGCAGTCTGACAGGCCTTTTGACTTATGGTATATAATAATCCTCAACTGAGAGTTAACATAGCAACTCAAAAGTCTCATATTTTATTATTAGTCAGTTATTATCTCAGTATATTACAACACACAGCGCTTCAGACGTCTCACAAGCCCCACAGTACCTAATCTGAATTCTAAGTCTCTAAACCTGTTTGTAATAGAAGCAGCTCCCGGCCCCTAACACTCACTGTTAAAATAAGCAAGAGGCATTATCAATTGCAAAAATAATACCAGGATGACAGTAGTTTAATCTAGGTTACAGCTGAGAGAGTTCTGCACTTAAACGTTGCCTTTAACGTTTCAGCAGGTTTCAGCCACGCCAACAGGAGCTGCAAGATACCGCTCTGGAACAGCGACCGTTCCAGGCACTGCATTCATTCATTGCCTCATTCCTGCATTTTTTGCTGAGCTGGCTTTCAATCTTATCAAACAATGTTGATTCAGACAAGTATGCAGCATTAAAGACTTGCCTCCATCTCTAATTCAGGCTCAAGAATTTTATTTACGAAAGTCAGAAGGCTTTCAGCATATATTAAGTATAATAAGCCTTCCCTAAAAAACCTTTGCTTCCCAAAGGAGATTTCCATGTGGGGCCAGAGCTCTGGACTGTCCAAGCAGCACTGCTGCACAGATGAGAACTTTTCCACAGACAGCACTAAGGGACCAGGGTCATCACTTCTAGCTGCTGCCATAAAGGAAGTTGTAACTGAAAATCCTATCAGTTCACTTGCTCACTGTTTATGGGGAGCAACAGAGCTTGACTCATCTAATCACTAGATAGGATAAACAGAAGTTGAGGAAGGAAACAATGAAGATGCAAATTTCCCATCACAAATATCCATCTACATACTAAAACAGAGTAAGTTTCCTCCCAGCATCCAGCAGCTGAGTGAATACTGTGGTTGGCTTCAATTTCCAGAAGCCTAACTAACCAGTTGAGAAACTGCCCCCAAACGAAACAAAGGAAGACTTCCTCCAACTGCTGCAAGGAGCAATCAATTCTCCAAGGCTCTAACTCATTTCAGTTCAAGGTTAGTTTGTTTAGTCTAGAGTTAATTCTGCCCACTTAGGAGATTATTTTGAAATAGAGATGCAAGGGACAGACAATTGAACTAACCCACAGGGACAAAACATCAAGCCAAAAGAGGGACCGAGTAAGCCAAAAGCAAGAAAATAAAAGCATCAGGTTGGTAAAACAGCATTTCAGATTTTAACTAGCTTTGTCTAATAAATTCCTGGTGTATTGTAGGTAGCTTCCAACCTTTCTCACTTTATTCAGAGTACATACTATTGTATTCCCATTTAGAAGTGAAACCCCCCAAAAAGTATTTCTCTTACGCTAGTGATAAACCCTATTTTTTGACAGTGTCATATTTCAGCTTGATGAGCAGCATTAAATACAGTACAAACAGCTTGCAACCTCCATTTTCATTGGCAGAAGCATACCTTCAGAAAGAAACTTTTCAGAGTGCCATGGAAAAGGTATGACTCTCCCTAGATAACCTTCTCTTCCTAGGATTAATGTCTTTTTAGGCAATGCAGCCACCCAATCTTAAAAAATGCAGCCCAGTGTATGACACTGTCCTCACAGATTAAAAGATCAGAAGCTAAACTACCTTAAAGTACAACTGTGATGCCCCAAACATATGTGTATGTAGTACCTGAATACTTCATTCAAGAGTTTTCATGCCACTGTACATTGTGTTATATCCTTACAATGCAAGGCACAAGCTAGCTTTTATCTTTTGGTAATTAAGAAACTTCTCATAGAAGCTGCTGCCATATGAGCATTCTGTGTAGGTAATGACTGTCGGATCTATCTCAGATATCCTGTGAAACCAACCAACTGCAGCCACTACTGCAGTTCCAACCCTTTGCTCCATGCTCTCTAGCAGTGATACCCTAGCTAGAAAAAACACCAATCCACACAGGATTCTTCTCTTCCTCTCAGTCTCCTGGATTTTGTTGGGGTGTTAGCACCTTGATGATTCTTCCAATTGTCTCCAGACTGCTGTGATTAGGATAAGTGGTCTGTAATGCGTTAGCCCTGTGTTTCTGGACCATCCTGAAATTCTGCTGTCTTCTGCTTTGCTAGGACTGCACACAACATTTGGAAGCGAGTAAAGGGCCAAATTTGCTAAGCAGCAACCACAAATTGACCAGCTTTAGTTTGATCAGCTTTAGTTTGACATGGATGCCTCTTTATAAAGCCCTGAAGAGCAACTGGACATGCCTGCAGTTTTACAGCTCTGGCTTAGAAGCAGGAATAACTTAAATGGGGACTGCCAGAGAGGTTACAGCCTCCACTATCTAACCCAGAATCACCGCGCAAAGTACCTGACTTTTCATGAAGCAGCTTCTGAATTACCACAGGTGCCCAGCACCTGAGAATAAGTCAAAAGCAAGTGCCAGGCTACTTCAAGAGTATTGTAAATGACAGAAACTCAGAAATTATTTCATGAGCAACTCACTTCTCCAGGGAACAGGCAAAAGGGAAACAGCAGGTAAATCAAAGGGCAGACAAAGGATAAACAATCTTTTCTGTTGTCATGGTTTGTGAACCAGTCCTTAAAGACAAACAAGCACTGCCCATCACATTTGGAGATGCCTTCCTGACTAGCAGCATCAGAATTTTTTTCCCTTAAGACTCACTTTTTATAAAAGTTTACTCTTTGGTTCCATCTGTTGCTCAGGAGGAAGAGGGAGCGTTTCATGCCCACTTCCCACCACCTCCACACACTAAAGAAGTTCAACTGTGACCAACAGTTTGTTTCAGCTACTGGTAGCGGTTTTCTTGATGATTTCTAGATGTTCACTCACATTTAACTAGTATCTTCCTTTCCATTCTGCATTAGACACAAAACCATTGTCAAAAATACACTATATTCAATGAATTAAGTTAATCACTGAAATACGGGACTGATGTTCATCCAAGAAGCATTTTGCAGGCACTAATGTAAAGATACATGTATAACTGAAGCCACAATACAGATAACAGACACTGGCCTGTGGTGTAAGTTTATGCTGCACCTGATGCCTCCAAAGAGGAGGACGACGCAATCTGGAGGCTTAGAAACACCACTTGTAATTTAAAAGGTTATTTTCCAAATACAACTTCATAGCTATAAATAGCAAAGACAGCTTCTCACCCAGCAAGTACACAATGGTTCTTAGTCATAGTGGCCCAGATACTAGAGAAAGTGTAATTTTACCTTTGTTGAATGCCACGCAGCATTTGGGGCCACTGTGCACTTCAAACAAACCTGATTTCTAAGATTGGTCTTAGGTTTTGTAAAAGCAGATGCCGACTTTGACAAATTAAGTCAACTGACTTTGTTAACCCTACCATCACCTAAAAAGACATTTGTTTGTATGGAGCAAGCCTCACTTAATATTAAGTTCTTTAACCAAATTAAAAAAAAAAAAATTACCCAATCTTTCCTTCAACAAAGCAAACTCTTTTCAATGTGTAGGATTTCCTTCCTCACTGCATGGCCGTTTGGTTTTACAAGTATTAAATGAGAGCAGACAGTCACTACCATCTGCCCTATATCTCATGTTATGTTTCTAATACTAAGAGAAGTTATTAAAAAAAATCCTCACAAGTACTACATTAATTTCTTTTGTCAACCAGCACTCAGGGGACCGTCAACCTAACTGGACCTCAGCTGACACTTCACCACAGACAGTATTATTCCCCAAGTAATATGAAAACAAACATTTTTTGGACATGTTCAGTGATAAGGAACACATAACAGCCTCTTCAACCATGATGATAAAAATTTTGATCTGATACAGTTTCACAGACTCAAGATGCACATGTACAACAAAACCTCTAACAAACCAGCGTTCGTTCCATTTGCGTGTGCAAGAATGTCTCAGCACTCTTTGGTGTTGTCTGAGATATGCAGATGAGAAAATGTTCATACATCAACAGGACACTGGAACAAAGCTTTTATTAAATTCAAAGTAAGATCGACTTCCCTTACTGTAAAGGTTCTGAAGAAATACTTCATGTAAGAGACTTGCTTGTACAGCTAGCATCTGCCTGACTACTCAGTCATCAAAATGTTCTTCCAAGTATCGAGCCTTAGGTGTTACTGTTCAATATGTTACCCGATACTTAGCTCCTAAGACACAATTCTTTACATATACAGAATTATATTTGCAGCCTGCTTGTCAATATGTGGCTTGTCATATATTCAAGAAGTTTGACCTTGCAGAGCTAATTGCCCATTGTCTGATGAATCCAATGCACTTCAAGATATGCTTATATGCTTTTGGCCAAGTGTCACGTTACATACATCAACAATATATCCGGATACTTCTGAAGAGATCATAATCAATCCTGGCTGGAAAGCCCTCATGAAGTTATCCCAACCCTACCATAGTTCTATCCACCTTAGATTCAGCCTTCTTGCTTGTCAAAATGCTTTCAATAACCAGCTCTTCAGCAACTGGCTCTTACTAGTCTCTATACAATTACTTATCTGATAATAAATGTATACATGCTGTATTGGAGATTACTTAAGCAGCATAATCTATTTGCTATTGCTATACTGAAAAAAAAAAAAAAAAAAATCAAAAAACGGAGCCATTACAAAGTTCACTGCTTTGCCAACTGAAGTCTTATTCAATCTCACGGTCCATAAACTGCTATGCTCTTTTCTTCATAACTTATTTTTGGAACTCCAAAACAAAATGAATCAATATCACTGCCCCTTGATCACTGATAGCCACAAGCAAGCAAGCTTGTGAGCTAAGCTTTTAAATGTCCCAAATGCTTCAGTTCAATAATACCAGCCCAGCAAAGAAGAAATCCTAATCAACTCAATTACTGTGCTGCTATTTGTGCTATTAAAGCATTATTCTTTACAAGCACATTATTTCCAGATGTTATTCCTGGACTGTGCTTCTCTTCCCGGTCCTGTGTCACTACACTATGTGCTTAATCTACAAGATCTTGAACTAAGAAAATTTTCTTCCCAAGGCTGGCCCAGATTCAAATCAGATTCATTTCACTGACCAGATGCAATAATCTGGGACACTGATTTCACATGCCCTGCTAAATTCTGAATCAGTCTTAGATAGCAACAGGTTTCCCAATATTAAAGGGTAGCAATTTCACATGCTCCCTTACATTCCTGTTCATTTACACAATGACAGCAAAAGCTACAGACTAAACACAGCACATGTTTCTAGACAGGCGAGGCTTCACCACTGAAGCAAACTTCTGTGACCACTTTTATATGATCTTCAGCACATTTGGATGAGTATTAATAGAATCTGTGTCGCTTATCTGAGATGCGGGCACTCTCTGGTCTATGCAAAGGTTGCCAAAGAGCAGTTGGGGAGTTTCAAGGCAACCCTGACAGAACACAAACACAGAAGCTGATGAGACATTTCTGACCTTGCAAAAAACCGCACACCCCCCCGGGAAATTCTCCTAGTACTGCTGCTATGTCAGCAGACCCCAAGCACAAAGTCAGAAGTTTTTCAAAAATTAATAAATTGGCCACCTAGCCCGTCTCGCAGCTCTGCCAGCCCAACGCTTTATTTTGCTAATCAAGCTACTTAATATCCCTGTGAGAACTCGGTACATCAAGCTGCTCGACTGGAATCTGCTACCACGCTTCCCTCCAAACTAGGTCTCTGCTTCAGACACGCGCTAAACACGCAGGATGAGGCTCAGATGAAAGCTTTCTGTCATCGCTTTGTTTATAAACAACCCACCGCTGGTGCTGCAGGTACCGCTCTGCCCTCCCCCTCCGCCAGCAGCAGGGGAACCGTCTGAAATCTTCCCGTGTGTCCCCCGCCCCGCGCCGGGGCTAAGGCGGCGAGGGCAGAGAGAGCCGCAGCCCGTGTCCCCCCTCGCTCGGCGGCAGGCGAAGGGAAGGGACCGCCGAGCCGCTCCCCCTCCCCCGTTCCCGGGCCCAGCCCCCGCCTGCCCCGACCCCGGGCTGCCGGTACCTGGTGCAGGGCTGTCAGCCCGTCCACGTTGGTGGTGTTGATGCGGGCGCCGCGGCCCAGCAGGCGCTTCACCTCCTCTGTGTCCCCGCTGGAGCAGGCGGCCAGGAAGACGGCGCCCTCCTCGAAGCGGACGCGGGAGCCCCCGGCGCCGCAGTGCCGGCCCCGGCCGTCCCCCGCCGCCACCGGCCCCATCCCTGGGGCTCCCCACGAGGTTCCCCCGCTCCTGCGGGCAGGGAGAGCCCCCGTCCCTGGCCCTGGGATTTGCAAGTGTTCTGTGCCAAGCCCGCTTCCCAGGGGCCGTGGGAAGGAGCGCGGTGGTGCCTGGGCAGAGGGTGCCGGTGCCGGGGCCGCGGGCAGCACCGCTCCGTGACGGGTGACGAGTGAGCTTGTTTTCGGGGCGCAGAGTGACTTCACCTCCGCCTGGAGCACCAACCACCACCTGGCCAGCATCTTTGACTTCACGCTGGATGAAATTCAGAGCCTGAAAAGGTCCGTGCGGCCGGGCCCGGGGGCGTGGGTGGCGAGGGAGGGAGGTTTGAACGCTCCAGTGCAAAGACAGGGCTGGGGAGGCGGTGGGGGGGGCCGCGGTGCTCCTTGCGCGGGGCTGGGGCCGATGCTGCATCCCATCCCCAGTGCCAGCTCGGGACAGACTTTCCTATCGGACGTGGACTCCACAGATGCCGCCAGCACCTCGGGCTCGGCCACCACGAGCCTCTCCTACGAGTCCAGGTGAGGGCTGTGCCCCCTCGCCCCCTTCCAGAGAGGGGTCCCGGTGGCACGGCCAGGGGGGCGAGGGGCTGCCCCTCTCCCCCTGCAGCACTCTCGCGTCCTGGCACAGGGATGTCCCGCGTCGGGGAGCCTTTCCTCCCTGCCTCCCAAAACAGGCTGGTGGTCCCAAAGCGGCGCCGCCTCGCTGGGTGTGCAGGGTCGGAGCCGTCCGCCCTTGCTGGGCTCACCCCAATTCCCGGTGTGCTCCCTCCGGGCTCAGCAGGCGCAGCCAGCGTTGGGGAGGGGGGAAGGGGCACCTTTTGGGTGCTGCCCTCACCCCTCCTCCGTCCCCTCCCTCGCAGCCAGAGGACCGTGGGCAGCCGCAAGCGCAAGCTGGCGGCGCCGGCCTACGCCTCGGCGGGGGCGAAGAGGAGAGGTGGGGAGACGGGCGGGCGGCCGGCCGGGGGCACCCCCGAGGGCAGCGAGGCAGCCTGCGGCCCCGACCGCCCGGACGACGGCATCGACAGCCACACTTTCGAGAGCATCAGCGAGGACGACTCCTCGCTCTCCCACCTCAAGTCCTCCATCAGCAGCTACTTCGGGGCGGCGGGCAGGCTGGTCTGCGGCGAGAAGTACCAGGTGCTGGCGCGGCGGGTGACGCTGGAGGGGAAGGTGCAGTACCTGGTGGAGTGGGAAGGCACGACCCCTTACTGAGCCCCGCCAGTCCCTAAACCTCTCCCGGAGCCAAACCGCAGGAGATCGGGATGATGGGGGAACCCTCGCCGTGATGTAGAGGAGGGGACGCTGGCCTGCGGGGAGGGCTGGGACCCCTCCGTGCTGGGGGTCCCGGCCGGGGCCGGCTCCCCGGGAACCCTCACGGATGGAGGCAGTGCCGGAGCTGGTGCCGTCAGCGGTGCTGCCCGGGGGTGAAACCCGCAGCCTTGCCGCTGGTTTTTTTTTTTTAAATTTTTTTTTTTACTTTAACAATTGTTATTTTAATGGCCATGTATATGCAAAGAGCGTGGCCCGGCTGCGCTTTCCTGATGGAGCCTTTGGCCGAGCCCGAGGCACCGTCGCGGTGGCGGTAAGAGCGGCGAGCGGGTCTGGCCTTTCCAGAAGGGTCCCCCCGGCATGGCTGGGCACCCCTTGGGGAAGCCCCTTTGGAGGGCACCCCACAACCTGCTCGCGCAGACGGACATCGTGCCGGTGCCCGGCACACCCTGACTTATCCTCACGTCCAAGCCTTACAGAGCAGACTCGAGGAGGTCCTGCTGCTAAAGCAAAAAGCACCTCCCTCCCCCGTGCTTTCACAGCCCGTCCCTGTGCCCATAGCAAGCTGTGGGCAACTCTCGCCAGAGCCAGTATATGAGGTTTTCCTCCTCTTCATAAATCCATTCTTTAAAGGAATGTGGTTTGTTTTAAATGAGGGGAAAATGCCGCGTGAACAGCCCCACATGCAGCCAGCTTTCGTGGCCGCGGGGCAGACGTACGTGGTTGCTCTCGTCCCGCAACCTGGACTGCGCGTGATGATGCACCGGCTTTGTTTCCCTGTTCTGACAATCATGGTCTTGGAAGAGATCGGCCAAAAGATACGCCCTTGCCTTAAAACCACCACGGGCGTTTCACAGACTGGAGCCCGAGGCCTTTGTTGCCACAGGAATCTTCATCCTCGATGTGCCAAACGAGCAGACAAACCAAAAAGGCCGAAGAGGACAGCGGGGGCATGGGGAGGGGGTTGTGCTGGGGTCCCCGCGGCCATCCCTGTGGCCTCGTGGCTGTGCCTTGCCGGAGAGCGGCTGTGCTTTGGTACCGGTGTAATGCCGATGTTCGTGAACGCACGGGGTTGGTTTGTCTGCAGAAGAGAAGGAGCAGCCCCCTTCTTTCACTAAAGCAATACTGCCGGCTTGTTCAGGAGCAAAGCCGTTGTCTTTTTAAAAAAAATTCTACTATCATCAGACATATTTGTTAGATTTTTTTTCTGAGAGAGAGAGAGATAGAGATATATTTTTAATGTTGTCCTCCTTGTCTCTCCCCCATCGCCACTGTGGCTGTCCCATGGGGACCGAGGGTGGGCGATGCTGGGGGGCTGCGTGGTCCCGCTCTGTCAGCACGCCCTGGCCCTGTAGCCCCATCGTTGTTCGTACATGTGCTTGCGGGATCTGCCGACCAGAGGGTGAGTTGAAAAGGTTGTTTTATGGAAAAACTACTTGGGAAAATTCGTCAGTGTAATCGGCATGAGGGAGCAGGTGATGTTTGCAAACCAGAGGCCAAAGCGTGGTCCTTAAAAATAAACTTTGGCTTCAGCTACTGCTGAAATAACGTAGTGGGACACCCATGAAGGGGGAGTCTGCCCGATGTTTTAATTCATCTAGCAGGCACCAGCTCTTTGTGCAGCTGTGAGGTGACAGTGCTGGTGACAATGCCTTGTGTGGGGCCACGGTGCAGAGCAGCAGCTTCTCTGCAGCCCCGGGACGTGCCCCTGTGGTTTGGGCCAGGCGTGAGCTGCTTCAGTGCCCATAGTAGGAGCCTGAATATTTGGCTCAGCAGGTAAAAGCATTTTAACTCCTTTCTGACGAGCTGCCCAGTGTGGTGCTCACTGGAGGAACTGTTGGCCGCTTGTGCGGGGCAAGGTCTGGGAGACAAGGCTCCGTCCAGCCGCAACCATGAGATGGTTTGAGCCGAGCAGGGTCAGATGTGCCTTGGGGAGAGGCGCTTGGCGTCCCGAGGGTCTGCATCTCAGCTCGTCCGGAGGGGAGCATCTCCGGAGGCACCCCGTCCTTTTGGGAGACGCGCTGCCGGGACCCCCCCATCCGTGGCAGGGAGGGCTGCAGCTCCTGCAGCCAGCTGGGTCACTCCCCATCCTGCCTTTGCTTTGTCACCAAAGGATCGCTTAAAGTATTTCCCTTTCGTGAGTGCCTATGGAGCCCTTGTTACTGTCCGAGTTGCTGCCTGCGGGGCCGGGGGCTGCCAAGAGCCACGCCAGGGCCGAGCGGGGTTTTTTCCCACGGGATGTGCCAGTGGACATGGCACTCGTGGGAGCACCCGCAACATGTGGCCCTGGTTCCTCTCCTCTCCCTCTCTGTTCCCTTTCCTTTCCTCCTGGCCTCTTGCTGAGAATTGAATGTGGAGCCTTTAAAAATATTTTTGTTGCAGAGTATATTTTGCATTAGCTGTAATAGATATTATAATGACTCTGTGCACCTTCTAAAGATTTATGAGTTCAGGTTGCTGCTTGTAATAACCAACTCTCGTTATACCCAAGTTGTAATTAATATGTCTGATGTACAATTAAAAAGTCTTTTTTTTTTTAACATCACTGGTTCTTTGTAGCGTCAGGATTATTGAGTTTGGGCACTGGGGGTCAGTGCGTGCGGCAGGCAGATGCCCAGTGCCTGCCACGATGCAGCTGGTGCTGCTGGGTCACGTTCCATGCCAGGCTGAGATGTGCCCTCGGCCGGAGAGGTGCTGCTGCGAAGCACAAGAATGGCAGAAGGACGCGAGTGTGGGCACAGCCCAGCGGGGCGCGGGGACAGCAGGGGACAGGGACACCCCTTGCAGGGATGGGGTTTGTCAAGAGGGGCTGCCCTCACTCGCAGTCCTACTGACCCGTGAGGTCTCAAATGGCCCCCACCCACTTAATCTTAGCCTAAAACTTGCACATCGCACAGCGTAGCCCTGGCAGGGCTAAACAAAGCGTAGCTTTGGGAGCGGTGCAGACCTGCCCTGGGGGTGCTGGTGCTCGCTTCACTTGCTTTGTTCCTTTTTGCCAGGCAAGGCATCTGGTTGGTACCCTGTTTCTCTGAATTTAGCACTGAAAAGTTTCCTGCTCTCAGAGCTCAGACCGTTTTCCCTCATGTTTTCTCTTTCCTGCACCTACGAGCCTTCCCCACGCTACCTCTGGTGGCTGATGGGGCCATACGAGCCTGCGGGCACAGCTCAGTGCCTCCAAAACGCCCTGTACCGCTTCTCCGTGAGCCCGAGACGAGCAGGTGGAAGCCAGTGGAGCATCCGTCAGCATCGAGCTGGAGAGAATCTGCAAACTCACGACGGGCCCTTCCTGCTGCCCAGCTCACTGCAGACGCTGCGCCTGTTAACTGCCACATGTGAGCCTACCCAGGTAAGAAACACTCCTGTTTATTCCCTTCCCAGTCACATAAATAACTCGATATTGTTCCATAAGTTATGTCCCATTAAACTACTAACATGAGCATCTTTGTACAAGGTTAAACTTGGCCCGGGTAGAAAGCCACCGTTCAGGCGTGGGTAGGGGATGCAGAGCTGGGGATGCCCTGGTCCTGCTGGCACTTGGTTTTCCTGAACTGGCAGTGGATGTTGCCCGGCTCTTCCCGGCTCGGCAGGTAGCGCAGGGTCAGTGCGTGTGCCGCTTGTGGCTCCTGGTAAATGCTTGTGGTGTCTGCTCCAGTTTGCTGTTTCCTTGGATTTTTTAAGACTTGAACCAGCACGTTGCATGACAGCAGGAGAGGGTGTGAGCCGGTGCATCGTGGGGCGCCCGGCCACATCCTGATGCCTCCGGGCTGGGGAAGTAGGAAGCAGAACGGTGCAGGACGCTGCGACAGCCGCTGCAGGGGGGCCAGGCAGGGTTTCGGGCGCTGGCTGCGGGGATATACGGCACTGGAGGGGCTGCTGGGGGCTGCCAGGCCATGGCTACCAGCTGGCATTTGCTGCTGGTGGCCTGAGACAGCCCCGAAATGCTGTAGTGTCCTGACTTGAGCATCTGTGTATCCTCATCTGCAATGCTACAACAGCCCTTGGTTCACGCGGCCCTTCCCCACTTCAGCCTGTGCCGCCTCTGAGCTGCTCGATGCTCCCTGGAGCACAGGGTCAGGCCAAGGAGGGGATGTTTTGAGTGCAAATGAAATTCCCAGTCCCAAGCTTCTGTGTTATAGCAAGCCTGCGAAGATATAAACTGCCTCCCTGTGTGTGTAACTCCTGCCTGCACAGCGAGACCGGCGCGGCTCAGCACGTTTCACCCAGTCTCCCCAAAAGCGAGGTGCTTCCTGCACTTTTCAGTTAGTCCCGTGGGACACTTTCCTCTATCCATTTGAGGTAGAGAGGGTTTCCTTGGTCAATAGGCAGGCTGATGATTTCAGGAATTTCGAAGGGATGGATGGATCTAAAGTGGAAACAGACGCAGAGGAACAGTGTCACTGACAGCCCCTCGGCAGAACAGACCCTCTCCCGCTCGCAGGCGCAGGAAGCAGAGGTCTCCGCTCCCAGCCGGGTGCGCCAGCCCTGCCCCATGCTCTCCACTGACTTCAAAGCACCCGCATCTTCTTTTTGCCACGTGAGAATTTTGCTTTGACTTTGGGGTTTACCACAGCCAGCAGCTGCCTGCCAGGGGCCCTGGCCCAAAGCTGGCTGTGCTCACCACTCAGTGCTTGGGAAGCGCAGGAAATCCTGCCAGGAGGCAGCCAGGGAATAATCCGTATTAGGAGAAGGAGAATCCCTCCTTGTACCCAGTACAGAGGGGCTGGTTGAAGCCCAACAGTTGATATTCTTGCCAACCTTTTCTTTTTTGCCGATGCCATCTCTGGGTTTTTCTGGCTCACAAGGTACATCAGGAGCACGTAAACCCCCGCCCTGGGGGGGAAGGGGCTCAAGGAACCTGAGCATGAGATGGCAGCCTACCTTAGGTCGGAAACCCACTGCTCCCACGGAGCCAGAGCCTCACCTGACGTAGTTGGACAATTCGCCTATTTTGGATGTCCTTGTTTTCACTAACTGTGGAGAGTAAAAAACAAAACAAAACAAAAACCAAGGGAGAAGTAGAGGGCACAGAGCAAATCCTGCATACACAGTTCCACCGCATCCATCCAGCATGGCCAGCGGCCTGTGGTGCGATGGGAGCCCATCCTGGGTTCTTCCCTGGGGGATGTTCCCTGTGGTGGCAGGATGAGGGGCTGAGCCAGGCTGCCACCCCCAGACACCACTGCCATGCCTGCAGGGGGGTGCTCGGGGTCCCTGGGTACTGTCCCAAATCTCGGGCAGGTTGGCGTCACCCTCCCCAAACCACCCTGCAGCCCCTTTTGGCTGGGCTGTCTGGGGTGAAGGATGTTCGTGACATGGGGAATTGTTGCTTACCAGCAGTATTTCAGTGGATTCTTCCAGTTCCCCTTTCCAGAAATACCTAGATTTAAAAGGAAAGAAGCATCAGCAAACACAGCTCTGAGTGCAGCCATGCCGATCCCCTTTGGGGGGGGGAGTAGTTTCCCTGCTTGGTGCTTTCTGCACGTGGCTGTTCCTTTACAACGTGGTGCTCGGGAATCATTGCTGTCCTCAAAACTCTGCTGCGCGTGCGACTGCGCACCCTGGATTTACAGACCAGAACCTCCTCGGCTGTGCCAGCCTCGAGAGAGCTGCCCAGAGAGGACGGCAGGGCCAAGGACCTGGGACTGGGATGGCCATGGGGGGCTGTGGGGTGGTGGCCCCGCTCCAAGCAGCGGCCGAGGGACGGTGCCTGCAGGGACTGCAGCACGGCTGCAGCTGGGAGGCTGCGCGTGGCAGCATCACGCTTTTTTCCTCTCTTTCCCTTCAGGAGAGGAGATGTACTTCTTGTGAGTCAGATATGACCTTTCAAAACATTTATGTTGACAGAAGGCCATCGTGATTTCATCTGCATGCTGGGTTGCTGCGCGAGGAGGCATTCGGAGGCGTCGCGGTGTCTCCTGAGCGGGACGCAGAGGAGAAACCAGCTGGAGCAGGCAGGGCTGTGCATAAGCAACTCGGCTCCAGCCGTTGTGGCTCATAGGGAACGAAGCATAAAGGGAAGAAGGATATTACTGGGTTCGCCCTATTTCAGTAGCCTCAGCTGGGCTATGGGAGAGCCTGGGGGGGTGCCCTGTGAGGAACCCCTCCTGGGGGGAGGCTGCGATGTGGGGACCCGCTCCCCACTTCTAGCAGGGCTAGGACAGGGTGCTCCTACGAGCAAATGGCTGTTTTGGGGCTTTCTTCGTTAACCCCTCTAACAAGTGCAATCCCTTTGCATGGATGGCTGAGCATACCTGCAGAGCATGGCTGGTTGTATTTCAAGGTCAAAGGTACTGTTCTTTTTTCCTGAAAGTGCTGCTTAATACTGTAAAGCCCTTTTCTGCTCCCTATCTTTGCTTCTTTTTAGATCCTCTAAAAACAGGTGCCACGGCCTCAGGACCATAAATCACCTTGCTCTTTGCTAGAGCTCTGTGTAGCCAAGTAACCAACAAACAAATGGTCCCCACTGGCAGTTGGAGCATCTGCACTCCTTGATAAGCTTAGCGCGCTTTGCAGGTGTGAGGATCATCTCTACCATCTGCAACAAGAAACAGACCCAGCAGCCTTCTGGAAACTGCCTCCTCTCCCCGGGGCCGTGGGGTATCCATCTCCTCCTTCACCCCCCTGGGGAGCCCGGGTTTGCCTCCTGTTGGGGAATATTCAGCCCAACTTACAAGGCCGAGCTCTTCGGCAAGATGTTCACGTAGGCAGCCAGCTTCTTATCCATGATGGCCCTGGGTGAGACAGGAAGGGGAGTTAGTGCCTGCCCCCAGCTCGCTGCGGCACGGTGCTCGCCCCCAGCCACGGGGACATTCCCTCCTGCTACCCCTGACCACCAGCAGCAGCTTTGACCTTGCAGATGTGGGATTTGGGGTTAATTATTACCCTGAGAAAGCAGAGGCAAAGGTGACCTCCAGCTAGAGCTGCTTCAGCTCAGGTCCTCCTGGCATGGCTCCGGGACCCTCCCCACCATCCGAGGATATTGCTCCTGGCCTGGAGCAGCACGCGGGACCGCTGCCTTGCACAGTGCAAGGACCCTGCCCACCGTCAGCCCTGAGCCCGTCTCGCCGCGGGGACACCAGGGCAGGGGCTGAGCCACGGGACCGCGAGAACTGGGGCTGGGACGGACGCGAAGGGCTTTGTCTCCCAGTCACGTATTTATGCTGTCAAACTGTGCCTCTTCCTCACGTAGCAGACTAAATGTGGATCTTGTTAAATTAACAACATCAAGGTTTTTCTACCCAAAACATCCTAGAAATCTGAAGCCTAAATAAATTCCTTCCCTCTGTCTGCCTCCTTTAGTTGTGGGCTGATTCGTTATTGCAGAGCTGCTTGGGTCTGCCAACAGAAGTGATATTCAAGTGATTAAAGAGCACTGAAGCACTCTCAGGGTGGATTTTTCGAAGAACTAGGTCAAATGTTGTGTCTTTGACCACAGCAGTGTCTGGGCCCTTCTCACAGAAGTGGCAGCCCTGTCCCTCTTGCAGGCTGCTCTGTTAAAGGCTCTGCGCTAGTGACTTCACCTTTGGTTTTAACACTGGCCTCACCAGGCACTACTTTGTACCAAGTGCTTTGACAACGCAAACATTTAACTTCTAGATGACCTTGAACTGCAGGAGTTACTAGATCTTGGAAGGCTCAGTTCGACAACCTGCACAAATTAACTCAGTGAGGTAAAAAATGAAACCCATTCCAATTAACTACTAGTCCAATTCAAAACACTCTCCAGAATGCTTTTGGCTCGGAGCAAGTTAAAAATTTATTATCCTTACATCCAGGGTATGATACAGCCTGGAGGTTGCTACAAAACGAGCTATAAGAAACTCTTAGCTTTCAGAAAGACAACATTATGAACTGTAAAAATATGACAGACTTGGTTGCTGTCTACCGTGCCCCTGAAGATGAGCAGAAGGAGCGCAAGAGGTGCCTCCCCCATGGCTGTGACCTGAAGATACCCCGGCCAAGGTGCTAATGTGCGACTGCATCTGCGACTGCATCACGCCTTGCAGCCTGGCCTCTGACCCACGAGGAAAGCTGGGCTCTTGTCTGAACGTGCATAAGCTCCTTCGCACGTCCTCGTTATCAGCCCTTGCTTTCTCTGTCTGTTCCTAGAGGTTTCTACCTTGCAACTACGAGCACAAGGCAAAGGTGCCCTCGTGGGGCTGCACAGGCTCTGCTGCAGGACAGGGAGAAATTGGGAGCAGCCCGGGCGCCGGGAGGAAAGCAGCCCTTCCAGATGATCCTACGGCATCTTGCCACTCCAGCAGTGCGCTGGAGAACCAGTGCGTGGACCCAGCTAACTCGTGGAATGGGGTTTAATGTTTAAGCACAGCAAGGTGACGGACTTCTCTCTGCCGATGGCTCAGAGGGACCATGGCCTGAGAGGCCAGCCATCCGAGGAGGCTCCGGGTCGTTTGCTCTCACCATGTGTAGCCAGTTCTAGGCATTTAATGCTTGTAGAGCATCTTGAGTTAATCTGTAGACCGACAAACTGCAGCAGCATGAGCGGAGATACCCCCGCTGCGTTTGTCATGTCAAACACATGGCACAAATCATTTTGTTTTTGCTGCCTGCAACTTCCAAGTCACTTTAGCGCAGGAATCTTTTGATTT
The DNA here is from genome assembly GCA_035590195.1 of Aviceda cuculoides. NCBI lineage: Eukaryota > Metazoa > Chordata > Aves > Accipitriformes > Accipitridae > Aviceda > Aviceda cuculoides. Next base: position 6,633,111 of record JAVJGG010000053.1, on the reverse strand, counting down.
GGGTGAGTACCTTCTAATTGCTTCTGCTCTGCCCCACTAAACTGTGATCCTAACTGAGATCCTGAACTTTGTTCTAGCAAGCTGAGCGGAAACAAGCGGCCACCATGGGAACGGGAAACATTGTAAGAAGCTGAACGTGATCTGTGGAAAATGTCTGCATAATACATGATATCTTTGGGCTGGGTACTTAATGTGTGTTTCTTTGTCCCTGCCTCACAGCAGGCTCTGAATTGAGACAGATGAAATATTAATAAGCAGAAAAGCAAAGAAAGTGATATGCACGAATCTAAGGCGGAACCAGAGGCTGACAGGCTGCTCGGGCATTAGATAAGTTATGTGAGGTGTAGTGGCCACACCATCCAGCCCAAAGGGGTCAGTTTCTCACAGCAGGCACAGGGTAGAGGCTAGATCTCCTGTGTGGACTCAGGGGTTTCTTCTGAGGATTTTAAGTTAATAGTAATCCAGATAAACTGGGTTAGAACTGATGCAACAAACAAGCCAGATGTTGAATTCTACCTGCAGCTGATCTGCTTTCACAAACCTTGAACGCCTTTTCCTCAAAGCCAGTGGAAAATTTCCTTGCAGACTGATCCATCAGAGTGAGTGCTCCACTGAGCAATGTAAGGGAAGAATAAACATGACAGCACAGGAAAAAAGTATGTGGGAAAATGAGTGCAGAAGCCCTGTGTCGTCCTCTACAACCACAGCTCATTCATCCAAATTCCAGAACAAAGGAATAATTACTCCACCAGTAAAACACCAAAGTACGTATATCTTAGCAATGGGGAGTGATTTATTTCTTCTCCCTCCCCTGCAAGATAAGGAACAAAGAGTGGAAAACTTTTGCAAAGCTGTTAAGATGAAGCATTTTCAGGAACTGAGGCTCTTTTCACCAGCCATGCACAGTTACTCCTTTTTTCAGAAGACATCAAGCAGTGCAGATATTATTCTATTTGAATTTCTTAATACAGTTGCAGTATTTAAGGTGACACAAAATCCCTTTCAGTAGCCTGTCAGTTCCTGAACGACTGTTTGGGAACACTTTACAGAAGACGGAGAGTTTGGCAAGCGGCAGGGTAGCAGGAAAAACAGCGCAGGAGGTGTTGCAGGAAACTTAATGGTCCATCATAAACATTTCCCCAGTCAACACAGTTTCAGTACTTTGGACAAACCATCTATTGAGTCAAGGACTGACAGATGCGTGAAAAAACCTCTGCATGCAAAATACCACGCAAAGTATCTCATACATTAAAAGAGAAATAAAAAACAAAAAATCAAGGTAAAGCCCTCATTCCCTGAAGTTCGCCTGGTGAGCAGAGTGCAGGCTTCCAGGTGGTACCTCACAAGTGCTTATTCTGTGTTTGCTGTGGACCACTTTTGTCTTTTTCTTATTTTCATGGCAGTGTACTGTGCTTTGTCCCTCTCCATAAACACCTCTCCTGGAAATTGTTATCTATGTTGTTCTAGAGAAAAAGAAAGACTGGCAGATCAGAGAACATGAGGCTGGAGGTTAATCCATCTGAGGGCCCAGAGATTTATGGCCATGGCTTTAAAATGGGTCTTGAAAACAAAAGGCAGTGGAATGAATTGAGAACTGGCTTGATGTTACCGTGGCATTGACTTCGGAGGCAATTGTCAGCTTTCTTTTAGAAAGCACAGCTCTTTGTAAGAGAATATGTGATACAGAGAGAGAGAGAGAGAGAAAAGGAGCACCATTTGGGTAGAAGTGCAAGTACAGAGAAGTACAGATCCTCTCGAGGGACAAGGAAAAGCTTTATTCCACAAGAAGCTGCTTTTTGAACAATTCAAGCAGACAAGCAGGGGAAGCATCTCTGTACCTTGCAATATCCTTGGCAATTTGCTCGTTGAGACAGTTGATGAAGGCAATGGAGTGGGTCCCAGAGACGTAGCTGCCGGTGACGGCAGAGTGCAGCTGGAGAGCGAGACTCCTCAGCACCGGGTACATCAGCAAAGAGAGAGTCACCACCTAAAATGCAAACCGTATGAATGATGATGTTAGGTGAAATACTGCATTTTGTAAAACTAAGCATTTACATTATCTGTGGCTCAAGGGAAGTCTCCAGTTTTCTTTCAACATTACAGTAATGCTAGTTGTAATTTAAGTGAAAACATGCTCATAGGGAGATTCTTTCCCCTCCAATGGGGCCAATCTAGGACTGTGCCAAGCGCTCGGGGCAGGAAAAAGTCAGTTTTTGAGGTTGTATCGGCCCAGAGGTGCCCAGACCTCTGCTGCGGGAGGTCACACCCCAGACTAATGGGTGTTACAGACCCCACCACACAGCCTCAGCAGCCAGGACTGCTTTTCTGAAGAAGAATAAGGAGGTAAGTCAGTGATTGTCTCTGTTAAAATAAATTTCTATTACAAAAATGGAGCAAGAAGGGAACCACCAGGCGTGGCTCCCACACCAAGCACACTTTTCCTGCTGAGGACACATCCTGCAGCCATCCTTTAGCGGTGTGCCCAGCGTGAGGCATGACCACCCTTCTGGGATATGGTGGGGACGGGACCCTCTGCCTCCCGAGGGATGTGGAAAGGAGGAGAGCGGTACGTCAGGTAGGGGTAGGGATCTGGCTACGGGAAACAGATTTGGGCTGGAGCCTAACGTGGGAGCAGAGCCCCGGGAAGCCTGGGGTGGTACAGTCTGCGCCAGGACCCGGAGGGCTTTGGTTCTGCCCTGTCAGCCCAGGACAATTAGCGCCTGGAGCTGGCAGATGTTGTGCAGCCCACCAGGCTATGATACAGGCTCGCACAGCCGGCGAGGGAGGGTAAGACTTAAATGCAGGTTTTACGTTCATCTTAATTATCTGATGCTAACAGGACAGTGAAATTGGATTCTTTTGGGCACAGAAATCTTAGTGGATGTCGCCCAGGTCTGTAGGGCTGTGTCTGTCCGACTGGGCTGCAGAAAACAGTAATGCTCTCTCCGCGGACTGGCAGTGCAGTGGCAACAAGTTGGTTTCGCTGTACATAGATGCTATTCCTGGCAAGCCCCTTAGCTGCTCTTTGTGCTCACATGCCATAAACACAGTCACATAAAAAAATATAATTATCTCAGCAGGGACGTTGCTGGAATAGCAAGGTTAATTTGGTGTGCTGAGTAATAGCTGAAGGATGGTGCCTGTACCCGGGGCTGCAGCACTCGCTGTCTCTGCACAGCTGCTCTTCTCTTTGTCTTTTGTCTTGTTTTTGAAACAAACAGCATCTGGCCCTTATTCAACTACAGTGATAAAAAAAATGCTTATAAGACTAAGAATATATTCTTTTTTCCCCCTGATTTCCACCCTCCTTTGTCCTCTGAAAAACCTCCCATTACAGGGCCAATGACAGAGTTTTGGTTTTTTTTTAAAGATTGAATTAAAAAAACATCTCTTGTCACCACAAAGACAGGAGCTCCTTTCCGTTTGGAAAATGACTGATGTGCTCTATTGGTTGTCTCCTCTTTTCCAATCCACTTGAGGAAATATTCTTTGTTATCACAAGGTTTCTCATAATAATTTTTAGAGCTTCTTTTGTGCTCTTTTTTCTGCTAAGCCATTTAACAAATATTATGCAACAAATCCCAGAAGCTACTCAGATAGTTACAAGCCAAACAGAGATATGCTGGCGTATCTTTTTTTCCAGATTAGAATGTAATCATGCTCCCTGCTCAGGAAAAAAAAAATCCAACCTGTTCACCACGGCGATCATTAATCTTCTTGGAAGATGTATGTGCATGTGATGAGGAAATCCCCATGAACATTTGTGACTGAATATTAGTACAAGAGTGACCACTCTCTTGTTTTTGGGGGTGTTTCCCCCCCTTATTTTTTCTGAAAAGAAAGATAAAAGCCCCCTTTTTTTCCCAGAATAATTGTATTTCGCAAGGGGTGGTGCAAGGGTGAAGGAGTGAAACTTCAGGATTCCTACCTGATAAACCAAATAAACTCATGACTGCCAAAATTTTGAAGTGAATAAAACTGGAAAACCTGCTGTGAGATTTTAAGTATTTCACTGAAAAGCACTGACCAGCAAAATGATAGTTGAGTTTAGACAGATCGAGATTTCTGCAAGATTTGTTTTGGATTTGGTGAACTAAAAACAGCTTTAGGGTTTAAAATACCATGTTAGGACTTTTTGCCTAGTTTTGATGAGGTTCTGTACAAAAAAAAAAAAACCCAACCCCAAACCAAACACAACTTGTGGCAATCTTGAGTATGCCGTGAGCTTCCTCAGCGCAAGCGGAAAAAATCTCCTAAGAGATTCGCTTCGCTCTCTGCAGAGACCGAGAGGCCATTCCTGCTGCGTGATTTTCTTTCTTTCTTTCTTTTTTTTTTTTCTTTTCCCAGAGGCTCCCTCATAAAGGTCTAGACAGAGGCATCTCCGCGGTTGCTTGGGTTGGCATTACACCGCGCTCCCCGGCGGGTCACCCGCGTCCCCCCCATCCCACTTACCAGCAGCAAGGTGCCACGGCCTGGCCGGGGGCAGCCCTGGGCAGCGGGCAGCAGCGGGCAGCGTTGGCTCAGCCACTCCATCTCCCCGGCCGGGCGAGAGGCTGCGTCCCCTCCGTCCCTCCACCTGCTCTGCCCTGAGCTGGGAAGGCTGCCCGGGAAGGCTGCCCGCAACCAGCACTAACTCCTCCTCCTCTTCCTCCCCAGCCGCCTGCAGCCTGGTGGTACCCGCCTGCCTGCCCCAGCGCTGGGCTGAGGCGGGGGCCGGCATGGCGTCCCCACCGCACTCCTGCCTCCCCACGGGGCCTTGCCTGCCCTCCCCAGCCACCCCGAGCCCCCGGCCCCTCTGCCTGCACCCGCGCGGCTGGGGTGGGCAGACGCCAGGGCCCAGCACCCCCAGAAGTGGGGTCAGAGCCGTAGCGGGGACAATCCCAGACCCCGGTAGTAGCGGTGCTGTTCTCAAAACCGTCCGCACCAGCGGAATCTCTCCCTCCAGCCCAAGCACCGGGGTGCCCTGAGACGCTTGGCGATGCCAGTTAGCGCTTCTGCTTTAATTTTCCCACCTACAAAATAGGTATTTTCTGAGATTTAACGTCGCTGGGGCTCTGCACTCTTTGGGCAGAAACTCCTAGGAAGCTGCAAAGTCCTGTTGCGTGGTTTGGGCCTAAAATGCTCTGGGAAGCAATCCAACGCAGAGGAACAGAGCGCTCCAGTCTGTCTCGCGCTGCAACTTAATTACATTACTGTCGGTTCCCCCTAAGCTGTTAGGAAAACATTCATTGTCAGCCCGCAGAGGACGGCACTTGTGGCGCAGCAGCCAGCTGGGGTTTAGACGCGAGGCTGACGGCTGCACCTCTGCGCGGCGTCCCGGCGGGCGCTGGGAGAAGCTGCCGCCGCGCTGCCGGCTCGGTGGCCTCGGGGTGCCGTGAAATGCCCCCAAGCTCTGCAGTACAGTAACAGCCATGTATTGGCTACACGTAACCGCCTGCCCTTGTGTCCACGGGCTGAAAAAAGGATGTTTTCCTCCGCTGGTGCGACACAAACCCCGTGTTTTCTTGCACCGTCAAGCGGCCAAGCTGTCCCCATTGCCATGAGCAGGGATGAGAGCCAGCAAGGGGTGTGTGTGGGGGGGTCCCAGCACTGCAAACCCCCGCCCGGCCAGCAGGACGTGCCCCGGGGTGCAGCTCCGCCACCTCAGCACCTCCCGCCTGAACTTCCACGTCCCCAGGTCACAGTGTGACACCGCTCTACCCCTCCAGGCCTGCCGCACGCTCGGCCCCGGCGGGGCCTGTTCTCCACAGCCCGGGCAGTGCCGCGGCCTGCGAGCGCTGCCCGGGCTCGCTCTGCCTGCACACCAGGACGGTGGCTGACCCTCCCGGCGGGGGCGGTTCTCCCTCCCGCCCCCACACGAACGGGGAGGAATACCCTGCCGCATTTGGAAACGGGTCGCTTGCGTTAGCTTCCTGCCATTGATAGGAGGATGGGGTGCATGAAACTAAGAGTTTTTTGGCAATTCCCACCTACCTGGAGGGCTACAGAAGAGCAGGGACGGTCCTTGCCCCAGGCCCTGCCTCGCCAGGCTGGTGCCAGTTGGGCAAACAATGGTCCTTGCTTTTCTCCATCTTCTTTGCCAGCCAAACCAGCAGGGGCAAGTGATTAGCTGGGAATTAAGGAGCAGGCCATTAAATGGAGGGGCCGTGCGCTACTGCTGCAGCCTAAGCTGGCAGAAGGAGCTCTGGTGGAGGCTGTAGCCTTCAAGCTCAGCTGCTGGAGAGGGGCAGCGCTCCTTCTGCTGCCTGCCTGTCTCAGGGGGAAAAAAAAAAAAAAAAAAAAAATCACCTCTATCCCTGCGCAGATGACGGGAGAAACGAGAGGCAGCCATTGTGCCTTCATTTTCTCTTTGGAAGTAAATCTTGGCTCTCAGCGCATAGTTGTTGTGCTCTAGCGTGTCTTTTCGGGAAAGGGGAGTCAATCCTTTTCTAAAGCCACTAAAAAAAAAATAAATTTGAAATTAAAGAAACCAAGCTTGAAAATGGGAATTTCACCCAGTAGCCCTCCTGGGCCCCTCCTTAGGAGAAAAGACTTTTTTTTTTTTTTTCCTCCTTTCCCCCCACCAGGAAAAAAATGGGTTAGATCTCAAAGAAAACAGGTACCGAGCAGCCAGCTGAACAGTGATCCTAAGGTAGCGACAAGAGGCTTGTGTGAGAAAGTCCTTTGTGGCTGTAGCTCTACATCTGCTGCAAGTCAATTAACTGCGAGCAGAGCCAGGGCTGGAGTGATTAAATGCAGCAGCTGTTGAACTAAATAAGCAATTGCTATCTTCCCTGGCCCTTGTCTGGCATCCAGGACAAGAAGGACTCAAGCTCACCCATAAAGGGGTCACCATTTATTCCTTTCAAATGTTACAAGAAAGCCCATACAGCTTTTTTTTTTTTTTTCTTTTTCTTTTTTAGAAGTTAGAAAATTGCAAATCAAGTGTTTTGGCCATTAAAAAATTATTTACAGAGAAAACAATGTTGCTTCACATTATACAGCTGGCAGGCCCCTTCCCTCCACCCCACACCCTAGAAGTTATCCCTTAGAAGCAGAATTAAACACAGCGGACTTACAAGCTTTATGGTTTTAAGCCAATAGTAAGACATTATAAAAAAACTAACCAGATTAGCTTTTAAACCATTGATTTCTATAAAAAGCACAAAATACTTTAAATGAAGTCAGAACCAGGAATGTAAACCGAGAGAAAAAAAAAAAAAAAAAAAAGAATCCGTCGAACAGTCACTGGCTTGCTGGGCTTCGAAGGCTGCCGGGAGGAGTGGGGACAGTCAGGAGACCAGCAGAGATACCAGAGCGGGGTGGGAGACCTGGGTTCTTACAAACTGTAAATTCCAGTTATGTCCAGGATAGCCTTCCTCCACAGTTTTAAAGGATTCAGGTACAACTACTCCAAGTCGTGGTGACGGTGGTGGGAATCCAAACCAGCTTTCTAACAGGGAGGGGAAGAACGAACTGGGTGGAGGAGTGTGTGTGGGGGGCGGGGGGGTGGGTTTTAGAAAGAGTTGTCAGTTCTAGGTGGGAAGGGAGGTGTGCGGGCAGGGCGGCGAGTCCGTGGAGTTACCAGGATGGAGAGGATGGCGTCAGAGTCTTAACTTAGGAACGATGCCAAGCGGGCTCTACTCTTCCTTCTGCTCCGCCGCCGCCGGAGCCGTCGTAGGCTCGGTCCCCGCCGGTTTTGAGGGCTCCTCTGGTTTGGCTGTCTCCCCGTGGCCTTCCCCCGCCTGCTGCTTCTCTTCCTCCTTGCTTCCCCCCGCTTCCGCGTCCTCCCTCTTGGGCTCGGCTCCCGGCTGCCCGGGACGGTTTTCCCCAGGGCTGCCCCGTTCCTCCGCTGTCCCCTCCTCGGGGGGAGCCGACGGCTCCGTCCCACCGCCCGAGGAAACGGGGTTCTCCTCTCCCTTGGCCTCCGCCTTGCCCTGGTCCTCCGTGGGAGAAGACCCGGAGGAGTCCCCGGCTTCTTTCTTGTTCTTCCTAAACGAGATCCCGCTCAGCTTGAAGGATTTCTTGAACGAGAACTTCTTCTTCTTCTTGGGGGTGTCTTTGGGGGCCGCAGCACCTTCGGGTTTGGCGTCCCCCGCCTGGGCGGGGG